>OX104044.1:81918656-83118656 GCA_944470415.2 Schistosoma rodhaini
ATTAGTATCTTGAATAGTTTACCAGAATCGATCTGGATATCAATCAATACCCTAAACCATAGTCTACTCCTAGGTTGTATATATAGAGCTCCTGATAGTACTGATAATTTGAATGATTGTATTATCAATGCATTTATACACGCATCTACTCTAAACTTCAGCGCTAAGATTATCACTGGTGATTTCAATTATCCTGGGATTAACTGGAGTACCGGTAGTTGTCAGTCTAGCAATGATGAATTTTTATCAATCCTTAATCTGTACTGCTGGTCACAGTGGGTTCGTACCCCAACAAGGGGTGATAATACACTTGATCTAATATTTAGTAGAGATATCATTCCCCTATCTATACAAGTATACAACGAGTTTGAAAGCAGTGATCATAGGATAGTAACTTGTGCTCTCCCCATCTGTCCCTCCTACAACCGACCAATTCAAAGAACCTGCAATTATAGAGACTATAAGCATACAGACTGGGACCTCTTGTGCTCACTGATCAAACTCTCAGACTGGGATGAATTCTTCTCATGTAATAGTCTGACAGATGCCATAAACATATTCTATTTGATTGTTAAGTCTTGTTTAGACTCCTGTGCACCAATTAAGACTTACAGGAATAATAAACATTACGTATTATATATACCAGCTAAATATCGTAATAAACTAAGACGCCTAAAGAAACTTTATTTTAAATCTAACGACTTCACGGCATTCACACAAATAACAATAATTTTTAACCAAATTAAAGAGAAACATAGGTTAAAAGCCATCAATGAAGAGCTATTAGCACTACGTACTAGCTCAAAAGTGCAAAACCTAATCCACCTTTACAATAAACGTGTTAAATCAACTCAAAATGTTGATATACCATGCATCCTGCATAATAATAGTTTTATATATGACCCAAAAACTATAGCAGACCTTTTCAGTGGTAATTTTGCAAATGACAAAGAATCCATAAATGGCTCTGTTTCTAGAGTTATATGCTTGACTGGTAACTCCATTAAATCTCTCTCCTTCACATGTCTGAAAATTAGTAAGGTTATAAATAAGCTCAAGGTTTTGAAAGGTCACGGTGCAGACGGGATTTCATCATTTCTCTACAAATATGGTGGTCGAGATATCCAACTTCTTCTCCTTAAACTGTTTACCCTCTCTATGGAATCAGGCTGTTATCCTGACCGTTGGAAAACAGCGTACATCATACCACGTTACAAATCCGGAGATAAGACTGACATGAAAAACTATCGGCCAATAAATATTACTCCAGTTATCTCTAGGATTATGGAAAAAATTATTAGTGACGAACTATCCAACTATTTATTGACTGAACAATTTATTGGTGATTCGCAACATGGATTTCTTAAAAATCGATCTTGTATGACATGTCATTTTGACTTCTTTAATTTAGTCTATTCGCTTCGTAGCCAAGGATATCTAGTATTAGTGCTATACCTGGACATTTCTAAGGCCTTCGACATGGTCAACCACCAACTTCTCATAGGTAAACTCGCATCTTATGGGGTCGAAAACCCGTTACTAGCCTGGTTTGATTCCTTCCTCAGCGATCGACATCAAATAGTTAAAATCAACTCTTCATTGTCGAACGCAGTCCCTGTTAGAAGTGGGGTAATTCAGGGTAGTGTCTTAGGTCCTTTGCTCTTTTTAGTTTTCATTAATGATATTTGTGAGTGTTTTAGTGTGGGTAAGTCCCTTTTGTTTGCAGACGATCTTAAGGTGGTGTACTCATTTTCTCCACATGAGCTGAGCAATATTCGAAATTGCATCAGCATGGAGCTTAACAAGGTAGCACAGTGGTGCTCAAAATGGCAGCTGGAGCTCAATACAGCTAAATGTGGTTGGCTATGCTTCGGTGATACATCACTCAACCTTAATCTTACCATAAATGGGGAAATGTTATCTAGGTTACATACAGTAGTAGATCTTGGACTGAGATACTCCGATGACTTGTCGTTTACTGAACAGGTAATGAAACAAACGTCCAAGTCTCAACGCCTTATAGGTTTCATAACTCGAAACCTTCATAACAGCGAATCTCGTATAATAATGTACAAAGTCTGTGTTCGACCACTCCTCGAATACTGCGCGTTTCTCCTTAGTAGCATGCGAATAACGGATAAGTTAAGACTGGAATCAGTACAGAGACGATTTACATCTCGTACTCTTGGACCTGATAGTGTCTTGACATATAATTCGAGGTGTAGTAAACTAGGGCTTGACCCTTTATGGATGAGGAGACTCAAACTTAACCTTATCTTCTTTTTCAAAATACTTAACAAACTCTCCTTCACATCCAGTCAGGCGATTCAATATGCTAAGGCTTCACATTACGACATTCGTAACTCCTTGTCTTTAGCGAAACAAACATATTCTAGGTCTTCTCTCTATATGAATTACTTTACCTGTAAGTTTTCTAGACTCTGGAATAATTTACCCCAAACTATCCGTATGTTAGACTCTCTCCCATTGTTTGTTCGGTCAATTAATGCTTTTTGCTCCTCTGAAAATGCATTAAATGCTCTAGCGCCTGCAAGTGTATCTTACTCCACAAGGGAGATTATAGGAACTTTAAATGTTTAACCTCTTACTTGCTATCATTGTTTTGTTGTTCCGTGCTGTTTGCTTTAATCTTACTTTCTCTAGTTGTAGATAATTAATAATAACTCGCTCTGGCACTGGTAATAACCTTACAGAATAATGTTGGTCAATCATCAGGCTATTCACTTAATAAAAAAATAAAATGACAAGTTCCCTGGTGTTGCATTGGCTTGCCGTGACTTATGCCATATTTAAACTGTTTATCAATTACTAAACTAGCAAACATAAAACCTTCTTATAATTCATGTTTGTTCTCTACATTAAATGTTGATTTTTATAACAATCTGATCATGCCTGTAAACTGGTGTGAATTCTGTAAATATTATTTTCAGAATATATTATTATTATTATTATTATTATTATTATTATTAAAAGTTGCTGACTGACACATCAATATCCAACGGTTATCCACCAAAGTTTATTAATAGCTGCAATAGTCAGTTAATGCCAAGACTTCTGGTTCACTCAGTTGCAAAAAAC
Source organism: Schistosoma rodhaini (assembly GCA_944470415.2). Lineage (NCBI taxonomy): Eukaryota > Metazoa > Platyhelminthes > Trematoda > Strigeidida > Schistosomatidae > Schistosoma > Schistosoma rodhaini. Next base: position 81,921,756 of record OX104044.1, read on the forward strand.
AAAGTTTATAACTATCAAAGACGTCCAGAGTTTCCTGTCGACTACTTCCAAACAAACTCCCGTGTTACTTGAACAACTACTCTCTATGACTGGATTTTATTTAGATTGATGATTTAAGTAGATTTTTAATACTTATCAAAATGTTTCCTTTTGACTGGTTTGAATATATGACACACGCTTTTGATACATTCCCTCACAAACTACACAATCCATATGCTGCTAAACAAGTGACATTTCACGAAGACGAAACATATGCAAACACTCCTAAATCCAATTCATATTTTTCATATTTAATCATACGCTGTTACGTGTTATTTATTGACGTAGTGCTTCATGAAGAGAATTGAATTCTGTGATACCTATCTAAATAAGAGGTGAGTAGTTGTATTGTTAGACGTCAACTGAACATTTGCATCACAATAATGAATCTTGTAACTGTGATAAGGGAATCCTGAGTATGGAATTTGATATCGGTGTTTTCAAATATTGTAAATAGTAATAATAATATTGTTTGGAATTTTGTCATATAACTACTTATCAACTAACTCAATTACCATGTCTATGTGTATATGTGTGTATATATGTTATCTATAGATAGATAAAAACCAGTCGATGAAATCTCTCAACCAAACTAAAATATCATCCTAGAATATGATTTTATTTCATTATCAGTGACTCAGTCAGTGGTATAAATTATCCACGTTGTAAAATGATAAGTGAATCAACATCAGACAGTTGATTCAATTCAAGTGAATTTGTTATTCCACATACATGGGTTCCTCTCATTTTCAAAATGAAAATGTTTACAAAAGCTGAAAGGTTATTATTAAGTCCTTGTTAGTCCCATTATTTCTCTAGCTTAATCACTTTCAAATATCTTTGAGTATATTTGTTCAAGTTAGATTTTGATAAATTATGTTTTTACATCTTACATTAGTCAACATTGTGCTAATAAATTCAGAAGAAAGCAACTGGATAGGATCAGTTGAACACAGATCGGTGTTTTAATGACTTTCTATCATATTCATTACTCTTCATTCGGTTTGAAAATTGCTACAATGACGATGTCACATTCCACCACATACTTATTACAAATATTCCAGTCGTCATTAGCATCCACTACACTACAACACAATAATGCTTATTTGGTAGTGAATATTTTGTTGATATAACATTTGAACTTATTGGTTACAACTGATCACCTTGAGGTATACAACTTTTCTCACTGTTGATGAGTAATCTTCGCATTATCAATGACATTATTCACTTATCTTGTTAGCACTTTGTAGTATTCATGGAACAATAAACTTGAAATTTGCCACTTCGCGTTTGTAACATGGATTAGTTCAACTTCAGTATTTCGTCTACAACCACTGTGGTGTGAGCTACTGATATCGATATAAGTAGTATATATGGTGAGTAAGGAATAGAATATCTGACAGCAGAAGATTGAGAAGATCAAGAAGAGAAGAACAGAAATAAAAAGCAATTTGTGTGGAAATCCAGGAACAATGAAGTCTGAGGCAATTGAAGAACATTTTGCAAATAGTGTATCATAGCATGGTTTTTGTATTTTACCAAGTAACGTTGTAATTTGCGCTAAATACATAGTTGGTTGTCCTCACCCGTGTTCTCATTCACAACATTTGGTGTCGCTGCCAACCAGGAGGAGGAAGGGTGCTGTTCTGTGGACGCCGCTGCGGGTCTGGAGTGGAGGTGCTAGTTGGGGCAGTCTGGTGGGGAGAGTTGGAGTCGAGTGGAGTGTTCTGGCGGGAGGCGTTGGCTGTAGCAGGTGCTGTCGACGGAGAGGAGCAGTGGGACGTGCGGCTGCTGGGCGGACATCGGATGTAGATGGCTCAGCAGGCCGGTGGAGTACGGGTGTTGAACGTCCCAGGTGCCGGGTGGATGCGGATGTTGGTGCCCCGGCAGGTCGACGGAGCTATGGAGTTCAGCGCGCCGCAGACTCGACATTCTGACGGAGAGTTTGGCACAGACTGCAGTGGAAGAAGATAGTGGCACGGCGAGCAGAACCACCGCATGAACGAATGCTTTAAAGGGGGGACGAGTGTGGTGTGATCTACTTATATCCATATAAGTAGTATATGGTGTGGGTCAGGCATAGAATGTATTTTCGCAGAAGACCGATGAGGAAAGAACTGAAATGAAGCGCAATCGTTTGGAAAATGCATGAACGATGGAATTATTGAAGAAACAGTGAAGATTGAAACAATTGGTTGTTAATTTGCAAATTGACTGTTCATTCTTTGGTAATCAGAATTTACTGAGATAGTCTGTAATCTTTGCTTAAATACATTCGATTGTCCCCAACCAGTCGTGTTCTGTTCACTACATTTGGTGTCGCTGCCTCCAGGGATGAAGATTCCATGGCCAAAGGAATTTGAGGGCGGGGATGTGCTGAGCTTCCTGAAGGAGTTCGAAGCTGTGGCGGAGCTGGTGGGGGTGAAGGAGCCGAAGGCGAAGACGGTGGTGTTGGGGACGCTGCTGAGAGGCAGAGCGAAAGCTGTATATGACAGCCTGGACGGTGCGGGCGGTAAGACGACATGGGAGGCAGTCACGGAGCGGTTGACCGTGGAGTTCGATAGCCCAGTGGACAGAGAGGAAGCACTGCAGAAGTTCCGAGTGGCGAAGTTGCCGATCGATGGTGATCCGCTGGTGCTGGCCGTGGAGCTTACCAAATTGCTGCGTCGCGCGCTGCCAAATCTGGATGAGGAGTCGGAGGCACAGTTGTTGGCGTCTCAGTTTATCGAGAGCGTGCCTGTTGCCGTTTCCCAGCAGCTGAGACTGGTACACGCCGCGCAACCTATGGATATCAGTGAGCTTGCAAAGGTGACGCGACAGTTGATGACACAAACAGTAGCTCCGGTCGCGTGCGGAAGTCAGGAGATAAGCAGCATTGAGAAGAAGATTGAAGAACTGCAGCACGAGATTGCGGCATTACGAGTGATTCGAAAAAGGAATGATAAGTGTTTCGCATGTGGAGGGACAGGACACTGGAAGATAAACTGTCCAACACGACGAAAACGGAGATATTTTAGACGTTACGTGTTTCCTTCTTACTCTAGGGATCTGGGGGTTGTTGCATTAGTAGATAGAGGGGCAGTCTATGCAAGAGTGAACGTAAATGAACTAGATTTAGTGTGCCTAATCGATACAGGGGCAGCAGTTTCGTTAATAGGTAAAGAGCAATGTAAAAGTTTTAAGCCGTGTAAAGTCGCAGTTCACACTATAGGAGGGCACATGTTAGAGGTATTGGGCGTGTCTAACAGTATCGTAAAAGTGGATGGTTCGGAGATAAGTTTTCCGTTCGTGGTAACCGCAAACCTGTCGAGACCAATATTAGGAGCAGATTTCCTAAGAGAAGTAAAAGCCATAGTTGACCTAAGAAGCGGTAAGGTGGTCACGAAGTACGGTTCATTCTCAATACATGAAAGTAGTGAGGTGGCTGAGGTTAGAGTGGCAACAGCCGTTGTGACGAAGAAACCAAACATAACCGAGTTGTGCAAAAAGTATGCGAAACTGTTTACTGAAGAAGGAGAACCGTACGGATTTTGCGACAAAGTAAAGCACGAAATCCCGATAAAGAACAATGGAGGAAGTATATTCACAACACGTCGTGTCCCTGTGCACTTAGAGGCTGAAGTAAATCGACAGGTCCAAGAGATGCTGAAAGAAGGAATAATTGAGGAGGCGGACAGCCCGTATAACTCACCGGTACTCTTGGTAAAGAAACCGAATGGGAAATATAGATTTTGTGTTGATTTTAGAGAACTGAATAATATAACAGAACTAAAGCCGTGTGCAATGCCAACAGTAGTGGAAACATTAGATCGGCTGCAGAATGCCACGGTGTTTACAGTGTTGGATTTGCGGTCAGGTTATTGGCAGCTGCCTATAAAAGAGAGCGATCGAAGCAAGACAGCATTTACCATACGTGATAAACAATATCAATTTAGACGAATGCCGTTCGGATTGGCGGGCGCACCTTTTACGTTCAGAAGATTAATGTCGCTACTGCTCAGGGATCTGGATAACGTCGAAGTGTATGGCGACGATGTAGTCGTATACAGCCAGACAGAAACAGATCATGTCAAGCATGTGGAAGCGGTCCTAAAGCGAATTGAAGAATTCGGACTTCGAATTAATAAGGACAAGTCACAGATGGCGAAAAGTAGCATCACGTTGTTGGGGCATAAAGTGGGAAATGGAGAAATAAAACCGCTGCCGGAGAAAATTCTGACTATAAAGAACGTTGCAGTACCGAATTCGAAAAGGAAATTGAGACAGTTCCTGGGAAGGGCGGCGTTCTACAGTCGGTTCATCAAGAATTTCAACGAAATAGCAGCACCCCTTTATAAGTTGTTGAGTAACACTAAATTTTCGTGGACTGAAACCGCCCAACAAACGTTTAATCAAATCAAAAACATGCTGGACGACCGCCAGATGACGCTCAGACTGCCCGAACTGGAGAAACCGTTTACAGTGACAACAGACGCAAGTGACCATGGTATAGGTGCCGTTTTAAGTCAGTCTGATAGAGTAGTGGAATACGCAAGTCGCATTCTCACGCCTGCCGAACAGAAGTATTCAACGATCGAAAAGGAGTGTTTAGCGATTGTGTGGGCAGTAGACAAGTGGAGACCATATCTGTTAGGTAAACGATTTCACATCGAGACTGACCATAAACCTCTGCAGTGGCTACAAACAGCACGAGACCCACGTGGGAAGTTGGCGCGATGGATGATACGTCTGCAGGAGTATGACTTCAGTATCGGGCATGTTCCAGGGAAGGAAAATGTGATGGCGGACTATCTGTCAAGAACAGACATGGAAGCCGAGCTTCCATTGACAGCATACGCAGTGAACAGTATAGAGGGAGACCCACTAGAACTCGTCCGGCAACAGAAATCTGATCCTAAACTGCGAGAGGTAATCAGAGTGATAAGAGAGGGGGCAGATTTTGACAAACGAGCAATGGACAAGAAGGCAATAATGTTGCTTCGGCAAAAGGAAAGACTGAAAGTGAACACATATGGAGCTCTGGTCTGGCAGGATGATGACAAAAATTGGGTGGCTGTGATCCCGAAAGACTGGCGGCGTAAGATGATACACGAATGCCATCAGGTAGCGCACACTGGTATCGCAAGAACGACAGATTTACTACGGCAAAGTGCATACTGGCCAGGCATGAGAGACGATGTGGCCCAATATGTGTTGACGTGCCAGCAGTGCCAATTAATGAAAAGCGATAGATACATGCAACCGCCAATGCAGTCGGTCCCAGTAACCGCAGTTGGTGATCTATGGTCGGTAGATGTGATGGGACCATTTCCACAGACGGATAGCGGCAACCGATACTTACTAGTTATGACGGAACATGCTACACGATGGGTCGACGCTGTACCGATTGCCGACCAGCGGGCGAAAACAGTGACCGAAGTAATAATCCGGCACATTGTAGCAGGTCATGGAGTACCGAAGATGATACTAACCGACCAGGGTCCCTGTTTTGAAAGTGACGAGTTTAAGGCCCGTTTGAAGCAGTTCGGTATCAAGAGGATACGAACTACACCGTATCACCCTCAGACGAATGGGCTTACGGAAAGAAACAACCGGACATTAAAGGAATGGTTAGCATCTAAAGGAGGGAATTGGGAGAAAGAGTTACCACTAATTTTGCTGGCGCATCGTGCCTCCATCCAAGGAACTACTAAAAAATCACCTTTCCTACTTATGTATGGTAGACAGCCACGACTTCCGATGCATAATATGACGTGGCCACAGCAGCAGAAGTGGACGGCAACAAGATTAAGGAAAGAGAGGACGGAGGCAATAAAGAACGTGAAAAAGAAACAAATATCAGACACCAAGAAGGTGGAACAGCAGAGAAGAGCATGGAAGCCTTTTAGAGTGGGGGACCTGGTAAAGTGTAGAGAACGGAGAGCTAACACTGAAGGGGGACCAGGGTCAGGAAAGCTGACCCCGAAATGGGAGGGACCGTACATTATCACGGAGAGACGCGGCTCAGTTTACACGATCCGGAGAGAAGACAAGCAGAAGCGTGTAAATGCCAGTCAACTACAGAGATGGTTTCAGGAACATCATGAGCACGAGTCACGAACAGCACCAAAGGAGACAATGGTACGGCGATCAGAAAGATTGCGAGAACAGCTTATTAAAAGGGGGGACGAGTGTGGTGTGAGCTACTGATATCGATATAAGTAGTATATATGGTGAGTAAGGAATAGAATATCTGACAGCAGAAGATTGAGAAGATCAAGAAGAGAAGAACAGAAATAAAAAGCAATTTGTGTGGAAATCCAGGAACAATGAAGTCTGAGGCAATTGAAGAACATTTTGCAAATAGTGTATCATAGCATGGTTTTTGTATTTTACCAAGTAACGTTGTAATTTGCGCTAAATACATAGTTGGTTGTCCTCACCCGTGTTCTCATTCACAACACCACTACTACTGCTACTTCAACACAACAATAATATTAGTTCAGAATTTCTAACTCTTGAGCTTGATGAAGGAACCATTGGAAATGATAGTTCGATCCAATTCCCTTTGTTCTTGAATATTCTATAGGTGGACCGCTTTTACCACCCAAGTGTTTGCTTGAACTTAATATTTCCACAATAGGCTGGGATATGTTTCACTCACGAAATCGAACGATATGCATTGTGTAGTTCTCCTTGAAACGAGGCAATCATTTTATCATTGTATGGACAACTTTACGGAATGTGTCATCTACAAATAAACTAGTTACCATTTCTCACGAGAGTTTCATGTATGTGTATGTACTGGATTAACCACGTTTCGGTGTAAAGTCATATTTGACCAACTAATTTTCTTCCGTTTTCCAGTGAATACATAACACTTTGTTTCATTCAACTTGTATTTGTCACATTTTTGCCACAATCATCACAAGTCAAAATACTGCATCGGGAGCTATCTTATCAAAAAAGAAACCAGAATTCTTCCAAATAATTTGTATTTATTGAAAATAACCGGTTAACTACCCAACCGAATTTTCTGTATTTTGTTGGTCGCACTTTATAGTCTATCCTGTCTTCTTGTCAAAACGTGATTTTCTAAATGAACTCTAAAAGAAAAAACAATCTTCAGTTAATGAAAAATTCACAAGTTGTGGAAATCGCATAAACAAGCTTAATAAGTGATAGTTCTCATACATAGTTCAGTCATCATATGGTCAAACATATGACAGTTCACCGATTTGTGTTTACGTAAGCATTGCTGATGAATTATTCCATAGAATAAAGTGGGCTGATAAAGTGAACAACAAGAACGGAATACCTTTATAATAATAATAATAATAATCTGATGCGAAAGAACAAAAATAAGAGGACTAAAATACTTCGCAACATTAGGTCATTGCAATATTCAATGTAACGTGTGACAACGTGTACATAATAGGTTGTCAATGATAAAAATACAGTCAGACAGAGTCAATCTTATCAAAAAAGAAACCAGAATTCTTCCAAATAATTTGTATTTATTGAAAATAACCGGTTAACTACCCAACCGAATTTTCTGTATTTTGTTGGTCGCACTTTATAGTCTATCCTGTCTTCTTGTCAAAACGTTTATATACTTTCTACTATCCAATCATAATTTCTCCTTACGTATTAATGAGAGGGTAGATTTCATATGTGTGCCTTGTTAATCAATCATTATATTGTGTTAGGTATTCAGTATCAGTATGCACAGATTATTTCTTTTCAATATATGAATGAAAGATTAAGTGGATGAATATTGATAGTGTTATGCCCGAAAGAAGAAGTAGAAGAATAAGTCAGTGGTGACAGTCAGATATTATTTATATAATACACTTCAATAGGCCCCACAGAAGCTACAGGCGGAGTTATAATCACTTAGAAGCTTGACGAAATATATATTTATATTCCTATTTTCATAAGCTTTCACTCGATCCACTAACTCATTTCATAAAAATTACTGTACTCTATTTGTTCTCAATCTATTTGTTATAATCTGTTACACTCATAGTCACGTTTGGTTTGAACTGGTTTAACTATTCTCTTTCTTTTCATAGTGTGATGAGGTTTAGTCTGGATGTATGTAAAAATCACATATGTCTGACTGACACTTTAACCCACATTGACAGAATTGTGTGGATGGTTTCGAATTTCCCACATCCTCCAAATCTTCTCCGTCAAGTGTAATTGTTGCATGTTGTATTGTATCTGCGAGTCTTGTATTTCCCTTTGTGTATATTGAGGCCTACTGCTGCTGAAGTGGATGCTACCTTGGTCGTCTTCTCCTGAAGTCCATGTGGATTTTGTGAACGCGTTTGTGTGGAAAAATAGTGCCGCCTATCATCATTCTACTGTAAGCTCATGGGTTAGCAAATCTCTCACCACTTTTTTACTTTTTCTCAGTCAGTCCATGTCGTCCGATGACGTCTTCGTATCCAGTGTTGTCCATTAAAACCTTTACATATAAACTTCTGATCGCAATGATTGGGTACTTTAATGATCACTTCTAAACGGTTGACTGCAGCCTGCGTGCAATGTGTTTCTCTGTTTCAAAGCACCCACAGGTTGTATTTGTAAATTTCTACAGGATGTTGCGAGACTCTTCCAGTCTCCCACATTGTTCGGACATTCCATGTTCCTATAAAAATTGTTGCTCTGGTCTTGAGAATGTGCATCGGCCTCATGAATGCCGAAGGCAATCAGCTTTCATCATGAGCGCTGATAATTATTCCTTCAACTTTTACAGCAGAGTTTATATTGTTTGAATATTTTTTCTGGTTAGCGTTTTCAAGGCTAGTTGGTTTTCTACGGGATGAAGTCGATAACACCATGCCCAACCCTCTTGCTTTATCCGGGCTAGGAACCGGCAGTAGCCACCAGAGGAGCCACAGGCAAAATTATATATACCAAGTACCTTGAACAATTATATATTTTTATTCGACTATCCTGTTGTCGATATTAAGTGGTGTATTTAGTCAGATTCTGTTGCCGTGTGTGCATCATGAGTGTGATGCCTCGATATTACTTTTCATCAGATAAATAGAGATGTTTGATCAACTGTGAAATCTACAACCTGAATTTCGTGCTATCTGAATTTCATCTTGTAGATGTTCCTGTATCCTAATGTTTATGTTCATACTGAATCTGCAGCCCATTACTTGTGGCTTCGTATGTCAGTGCCTCATGCAATTAGCTGCTGCACTTTTCAGATAGTCAGCGATTTATTCAGAGACAAGGAAATTGCAGTTATTATTTTGAAGACCTTTCCGTTTCTACCGATAACTACAAATACACGCGTTTTTCTGTTCATTTTTACACTGACGGATGTTAACGCAATTATATTATGGTCGATTAAGTACACGTACGTGTATTATGAATACATCTATTTTATTCTAACAAAGTAGATGAACTGAATCATAGGAGTCGTGGAATTACTCTTTAAATAGAGTCTCGGAGAAGTGTAATTATATACTTTAACCGATAATCGTTTGCATGGCTTATACAATAGAGTCAATTGTGGAATGATGAGTTCAACCTGGACGTCCGTTATCGCCATACGGCTTCAACTTATATTTGAATGAACGAATGAATCAATGAGTAACTTTTTGTAATAGCAAACAATGAACATGTCAACAAAACTATCACGCCACTTTGAATTTATCAACATGTGGATCACTGTATGTTTGTAGAGATGATTCACTCAACACTTTCACAAAATCCGTACAGCTTCATATATCAGGTATTATATTTCTGTATGAAAAACTGTTTCATGAATACTTCACATAAAGTGTGCACGATGTACAACATAATAAAATCATAGTAATAATGATAGTAATGAGGTCGTGAGATGTACTTCACTTGAATTAATTTCACAATGTTCACATGAGGAAAAGATGAGTACCTTGACCTGAATGTTCTTGCTTCAAATGTTGAAACGAGGAGAAACATCCATGTATATGTGTCAGGTATTACAATCCATATCAGTGTATTGCAGAAATCACCGTTGAATTATTGTTATCTTTCTTAATGTTTTTGTAGTCGCTGTGTAGGATGTGAAGGAGTGTGAGTAAAATAATGATGAAAAGGAGGGGAATGAATAGAATTAGAACTCACCACACTTACATTCTTCACATATTCTGACTGTTAGTGTTGTTTAAATGTTCCTGTGTTCAAAAATCAACTTTTACGCAACTCTTTACGAATATTAACTGAGACGTTATTCTATAGAACGTTTTCACTATTCAATGTTCACATTGCATTGACATGGACATGAATTGAGTGTTTATCACCATGCAAATGACCATTTATAGCAAGATCAAGAAAACTGAACTTGTTTAATGTTGTATAAAACGAAAGAACGTACTGACAAAGATCGTGTGTGACCAATCATCATCCAGAAAGTTATCTTCATTAAATAAAATACAGTAGAGATTGAACAGAAATGATAATGAGACTAGTTAGCTACTAGATCTAAATAAAATAACAATAATACTATTATTAGTGATAGTAATAGTAGTTGTTGTTTTTTTCGCTGTGTAGAATGAGGAGGAGTGGGAGTATGATGATGGTGAGAAGGAGGATGAATAGAATTAGAACTCACCTCACTTACATCAATCACATATTCTGACTGTTATTCTTGTGAAAATTGATCTAATGGCGTAAATCAATCTGCAGCTAGTGAACTAAGAAATAGCAGAAACGCATGTCATTGCAAGTACCATAAATATTAAAATTCGGTCAGTTGACGATTGAGATGGACATTGAGATCAGCAAAACTAATTGGATCAGGATAGCTCCCACCAAATAGATTATATCGTTGCATTCGTTTTTTTAATTACCATAGTCTACAAGTGTAATAACAGCAAAATGTTTCTAGCACACAGTCCAAATACTCAGCTGTTATATTTTTGATTGGATATTTTTTGAATCAGTCAACAGAGTGGATTGATTCAATCATGCACTGAAAGCATTTTAATGACATTTAACATTACAGAATATCTTGTTCAAATCTGAGAGCAATTGAGTATATAGTCTTCTTGCGAAATCTCCATCCATTTTCTCACACTTCATTGTTCCTTCACCTCCTTACTAATCATCCTCTATTCTTGTTCATTTACCTCTCATCTTTTCAACTTTCTACTGTCAGACATTCCACTTTCCACTGATTATGTATACAACTTATATCTATCGATATCTGTAGTACACATCAAAACTACTACAATGATTTGGTCTAATGTACACCTATTCGAAAATCAACAAGAACATCCAATTATTCAACAACAATAAAAAATTAATCGAAAACAATAGTACAGTATGAAACTATTTTCGTTTTAGATAAACTATGTAGGAACATTGTAAATGTTTATGTATACAAGTATTTTACCAATATGATATTGAATAAAATACATATATTATGCACGTTTCTCAGTTCAATTCAAATAAATATAATGTGTTCAATGGTGAGAAGTGTTTGGATCAAACACCATTCAGCTATATCACCATGTACTGTATTATTGTAATATTAAAGAGATTTGAAGAATTCGCATTAGAACAAAATGAGAACAAATTATACATTGAGGAGCATTGTAGCATAGGCTGCGTACCAGCATTCTCCATTTAACCCTGTTCTGGGCAATTCTTTCCAGTTCCTTCTAGTTGTATTACTCGTGGAAGAAGAGAATAGTTTTGATATATGTATATAGAGATGTTAGTCATCCATCATCTATACACTGTGTACATCTGTACACTGTATAAAATTACAAAACATCACTTCATATCAAATCGGTTGCGGTTTATATGGTTGAAAACTGGAAATTGATTGTCAATCAAGTTAGCGAATTTTGACCTGCTTCAACTTGATGAATAAATTTATCAATGGAAGGATATGTAAAACAATAAATTTGCTAATATCATGTGGAATATAAAGACGTTTGATTGTTAGGATCTATTAGCAAGTTGCTTTTGTTTATCTGGTTCATCTGGTACATCTCCTTTCGTGGATATCGTGATCAATTGTCTTTCTTCTCAATCCATCAACACATGTTCTTTCTCCCAAATCTTCCTGAATACAACCTGGAGCAAACGTTCACTCATCTCCACATCTGACCAAATGCTTCAGTTGGGTGTATCAAGTGTAATTGGTCTGTTTAAGATTTCTTCAAAGTGCTCTACTAACCTATTAAACCATTCTTCAGTCTCATTGATTGTATTGCCTTCTTTGCCCTTGAACGGTCTTTCTGGTTTATTATATTTCCCTAGGAGTTTCTCCATTGTATTATATAGTTGTTTCATATTGTTCAGAGTGATCTACCAGCCTATTCCACCAATTTTGAATCTCAGTGATTAGTTAGCCTTGTTTGTTGCTGATTGGTAGCTCTACTCTACTACATTTTTGTGCTAGCTTCTGCATTCCAAAATGTAATGGTTTCATTTGATGCTTCTGTTACATCTGTTTCCCCTGTTATTGCTAGGTCTTCACTACACTTCCGTGAAGCGCTTACAATGCTGCTGTTCACCAACTCAGATGCTTCTGTTTATTCAGCCTATGTGTGGGCTTTCTCTGCTCATGTTCAGCTGTTATTGATTGATGTAGCCTTATTTTCCCATTTTGTGAATCTTGTACATCGTTTCGAAAGAGATACGCTGTTATATGTGGTGCTTGTATTTTTGTATTCCAGTTGTTTTCTTCTGTTGGTTCTCCTTCTGCAATCACATTACAGTCAACAGAAAAATTATTTCAAACATTATGTTCGAGAGATCTACTTGTAGAGGAATCATCTATTTACGTGTTAACTAAAAATCGACTCATCACTAAGGTTGAGAGTGTAAACATTTGAAGAACTACAGTTGAGAATCGAACAATATTCATGTGCGATAGGTTATAGACACAAAATAAAGAACAGTTATTCAGTGTTAACGCTCCTAAGAATTACAACGACATCAACGTTTTGCATATAACATTTGTCTTTCTTTGCCCATTGACCACAAATCATTTAAATCTTACTGTTCAAGTGGAAACCAGTCGTTTACAAATAAACTACTGATGTTGCCGTATACAGTTTTCCTGTGTGATGCATACTTTATCGCCTTATCATATAGAGATATGGTACGCTGAGAAATAAATTATTTCTGGATCTTACCACATTCTGGTGACATCTAAACTGGCGATAGCATGATCACTGAAGCTCTATATATGTTGCTAATAAAGGAAATCACTGCACAGACTATAGACATTTTTCTTCACCTTAAAACAGTACTAGCTCACTAATCATCCTTTCAATTACTGATATCATTAGATGACAGTTTTGAGGAGAGCGATATTGCGAGTTGTGTAAACATGTTAATTAATGCGATGACGTATGTGGACCACAAATGCAGGCAACGTGATTCTTCGTTTCTTTGGAGTTGAATGGTGGACGTATTATGACAATTTAAGTGATGGACTGAATGACACAGTAATCTGACTGATGTGTATGTAGATCGCATTACAATAATGCAATGTTATGCAGGATTTTGAGATTGACTTCTCTAGTCATGTCCTACCTGATCAAGAAGAGACGCAGTTTATTCTTGAATCTTCAAATGTATCACATGATTTGTTGTAATGTTCATTTGAGAATGAAAATATTAGCTTGGCAGTTATATCGCCCAGCTCAGAGAAGTCAATATCTAAAAAAATCTACCGGAGTTACAATTATTTTCCTTCATTTCATAATCCATTTGTAAAATACTTGATGGAACAAACGATCATGAATTCAACTATTTTACTTCAGTTTTAAACACATTATTGGGGTTTATTAATTTGGCGAAGAGCCAAGACTTCAATAAACCTGAGAACACGTTCTTCACTATTTCTACACAATGTTTTAAAAGCTGTCTTAATGTCAATTTTGTGTCCCGTCACAATTATATATGTTTCGCTATGGATCAACATGTTTTTCTACTTCACACGTTGATTGAACCCAGGAATACAAGCGAGTCCTGATTGAGTGTCTCTTGAATAGAATTGAAAGAATTTGCACTACTGACATGATTGTAAATGAATATCATTAGGAAATGATGAAAAGTTGCTGACTGACACATCAATATCCAACGGTTATCCACCAAAGTTTATTAATAGCTGCAATAGTCAGTTAATGCCAAGACTTCTGGTTCACTCAGTTGCAAAAAACAAAGTTTATAACTATCAAAGACGTCCAGAGTTTCCTGTCGACTACTTCCAAACAAACTCCCGTGTTACCTGAATTACTACTCTCTATGACTGGATTTTATTTAGATTGATGATTTAAGTAGATTTTTAATACTTAACAAAATGTTTCCATTTGACTGGTTTGAATATATGACACACGCTTTTGATACATTCGCTCACAAACTACACAATCCATATGCTGCTAAACAAGTGACATTTCACGAAGACGAAACATATGGAAACACTCCTAAATCCAATTCATATTTTTCATATTTAATCATACACTGTTACGTGTTATTTATTGACGTAGTGCTTCATGAAGAGAATTGAATTCTGTGATACCTATCTAAATAAGAGGTGAGTAGTTGTATTGTTAGACGTCAACTGAACATTTGCATCACAATTATTAATCTTGAAACTGTGACAAGGGAATCCTGAGTATGGAATTTGATATCGGTGTTTTCAAATATTGTAAATAGTAATAATAATATTGTTTGGAATTTTGTCATATAACTACTTATCAACTAACTCGATTACCATGTCTATGTGTATATGTGTGTATATATGTTATCTATAGATAGATAAAAACCAGTCGATGAAATCTCTCAACCAAACTAAAATATCATCCTAGAATATGATTTTATTTCACTATCAGTGACTCAGTCAGTGGTATAAATTATCCACGTTGTAAAATGATAAGAGAATCATCATCAGACAGTTGATTCAATTCAAGTCAATTTGTTATTCCACATACATTGGTTCCTCTCATTTTCAAAATGAAAATGTTTACAAAAGCTGAAAGGTTATTATTAAGTCCTTGTTAGTCCCATTATTTCTCTAGCTTAATCACTTTCAAATATCTTTGAGTATATTTGTTCAAGTTAGATTTTGATAAATTATGTTTTTACATCTTACATTAGTCAACATTGGGCTAATAAATTCAGAAGAAAGCAACTGGATAGGATCAGTTGAACACAGTTCTGTGTTTTAATGACTTTCTATCATATTCATTACACTTCATTCGGTTTGAAAATTGCTACAATGACGATGTCACATTCCACCACATACTTATTACAAATATTCCAGTCGTCATTAGCATCCACTACACTACAACACAATAATGCTTATTTGGTAGTGAATATTTTGTTGATATAACATTTGAACTTATTGGTTACAACTGATCACCTTGAGGTATACAACTTTTCTCGCTGTTGATGAGTAATCTTCGCATTATCAATGACATTATTCACTTATCTTGTTAGCACTTTGTAGTATTCATGGAACAATCAACTTGAAATTTGCCACTTCGCGTTTGTAACATGGATTAGTTCAACTTCAGTATTTCGTCTACAACCACTACTACTGCTACTTCAACACAACAATAATATTAGTTCAGAATTTCTAACTCTTGAGCTTGATGAAGGAACCATTGGAAATGATAGTTCGATCCAATTCCCTTTGTTCTTGAATATTCTATAGGTGGACCGCTTTTACCACCCAAGTGTTTGCTTGAACTTAATATTTCCACAATAGGCTGGGATATGTTTCACTCACGAAATCGAACGATATGCATTGTGTAGTTCTCCTTGAAACGAGGCAATCATTTTATCATTGTATGGACAACTTTACGGAATGTGTCATCTACAAATAAACTAGTTACCATTTCTCACGAGAGTTTCATGTATGTGTATGTACTGGATTAACCACGTTTCGGTGTAAAGTCATATTTGACCAACTAATTTTCTTCCGTTTTCCAGTGAATACATAACACTTTGTTTCATTCAACTTGTATTTGTCACATTTTTGCCACAATCATCACAAGTCAAAATACTGCATCGGGAGCTATCTTATCAAAAAAGAAACCAGAATTCTTCCAAATAATTTGTATTTATTGAAAATAACCGGTTAACTACCCAACCGAATTTTCTGTATTTTGTTGGTCGCACTTTATAGTCTATCCTGTCTTCTTGTCAAAACGTGATTTTCTAAATGAACTCTAAAAGAAAAAACAATCTTCAGTTAATGAAAAATTCACAAGTTGTGGAAATCGCATAAACAAGCTTAATAAGTGATAGTTCTCATACATAGTTCAGTCATCATATGGTCAAACATCTGACAGTTCACCGATTTGTGTTTACGTAAGCATTGCTGATGAATTATTCCATAGAATAAAGTGGGCTGATAAAGTGAACAACAAGAACGGAATACCTTTATAATAATAATAATAATAATAATCTGATGCGAAAGAACAAAAATAAGAGGACTAAAATACTTCGCAACATTAGGTCATTGCAATATTCAATGTAACGTGTGACAACGTGTACATAATAGGTTGTCAATGATAAAAATACAGTCAGACAGAGTCAATCAATCAAACTACCACAGTTAATACATGAATAACTAACAGTTACACATCTTTGATATCAAATTAATGGTAATCGTTTACTTACAACATTTACCAATGTGATGGTGATTAAGATTAGACTGAGCAGAAGAATATATCTTACTGCATTCGTGGTTATTCCAAATGGGATGTTCTAAAATAACAATAATAATCATAATAATTATTTTTCAATGCATCACTCACAGAAAGTTTCATTTCTGTGCTGTGGAACAAACACTATATATTTGAAATAATGTTTTCTAATAGCGTTTATATACTTTCTACTATCCAATCATAATTTCTCCTTACGTATTAATGAGAGGGTAGATTTCATATGTGTGCCTTGTTAATCAATCATTATATTGTGTTAGGTATTCAGTATCAGTATGCACAGATTATTTCTTTTCAATATATGAATGAAAGATTAAGTGGATGAATATTGATAGTGTTATGCCCGAAAGAAGAAGTAAAAGAATAAGTCAGTGGTGACAGTCAGATATTATTTATATAATACACTTCAATAGGCCCCACAGAAGCTACAGGCGGAGTTATAATCACTGTGAAGCTTGACACTTCAACCCACATTGACAGAATTGTGTGGATGGTTTCGAATTTCCCACATCCTCCAAATCTTCTCCGTCAAGTGTAATTGTTGCATGTTGTATTGTATCGGAGAGTCTTGTATTTCCCTTTGTGTATATTGAGGCCTACTGCTGCTGAAGCGGATGCTACCTCGGTCGTCTTCTCCTGAAGTCCATGTGGTTTTTGTGAACGCTTTTGTGTGAAAAAATAGTGCCGCCTATTATCATTCTACTGTAGGCACATGAGTTAGCAAATCTCTCACCACTTTTTTCCTTTTTCTCAGTCAGTCCATGTCGTCCGATGACGTCTTCGTATCCAGTGTTGTCCATTAAAACCTTTACATATAAACTTCTGATCGGAATGATTGGGTACTTTAATGATCACTTCTAAACGGTTGACTGCAGCCTGCGTGCAATGTGTTTCTCTGTTTCAAAGCACCCACAGGTTGTATTTCTAAATTTCTACAGGATATTGCGAGACTCTTCCAGTCTCCCACATTGTTCGGACATTCCATGTACCTATAAAAATTGTTGCTCTGGTCTTGAGAAAATGCATCGGCTTCATGAATGCAGAAGGCAATCAGCTTTCATCATGAGCGCTGATAATGATTCCTTCAACTTTCAGAGCAGAGTTTATATTGTTTGAATATTTTTTTTCTGGTTAGCGTTTTCAAGGCTAGTTGATTTTCTACGGGATGTAGTCGTAACACGGTGCCCAACCCTTCTGCTTTATCCGGGCTAGGAACCGTCAGTAGCCACCAGAGGAGCCACAGGCAAAATTATATATACCAAGTACCTTGAACAATTATATATTTTTATTCGACTTTCCTGTTGTCGTTATAAAGTGGTGTATTCAGTCAGATTCTGTTGCCGTGTGTGCACCATGAGTGTGATGCCTCGATATTACTTTGCATCGGATAAATAGAGATGTTTGATCAACTGTGAAATCTACAACCTGAATTTCGTGCTATCTGAATTTCATCTTGTAGATGTTCCTGTATCCTAATGTTTATGTTCATACTGAATCTGCAGCCCATTACTTGTGGCTTCGTATGTCAGTGCCTCATGCAGTTATCTGCTGAACTTTTCAGACAGTCAGCGATTTATTCAGAGACAAGTAAATTGCAGTTATTATTTTGAAGACTTTTCCGTTTCTACCGATAATTATAAATACACGCGTTTTTCTGTTCTTTTTTACACTGACGGATGTTTGTAGTATCGGTTGTTATGTTAAGCCCATATACTTTATTCCAGTTGCTGGCCAAGCCAATTCACCTGTACATTGAGTCATCTTTTGATCTTGTTAATCATTTGCTTATTAACCTTGAGTACTTTTTATATGAGCGTATATGTGTGCACACTTCCTATCCTATTCACCATATATCTGTCACTCATTTTTGTCTGACTATAAATGTTAATTAACGCTTGCTTAAAATAAGTTGGCTTCCCAGCCATCTCCAATACGTATTATCTTTTGCTTCGCTCTCGAGTTGGCTTCCCCGCCAATCTCCACTGCATGTCATTTCCGCCTCGTTAGCTTCCTTCTCTTATTCGCCTGTCCACTCGCTCGTTATTATTCGCTCAGGTGTTGTTAACTTTCTGACCTGAGTTATTCGACAATAAACTGTAGTCGCTGATATCCTTTGTCTTCTGATTTTACGCGCCCATAAGATTAGAATTATATCGATTATCGAAACAAACGATTAACGAATCGCGGCGCTACATGTTAACGCAATTATGTTGTGGTCGATTATGTACACATAAGTGTAATATTAATACATCTATTTTATTCTAACAAATTAGGTGAACTGAATCACAGGAGTCGTGGAATTACTCTTTAAATAGAGTCTCGGAGAAGTGTAATTATATACTTTAACCGATAATCGTTTGCATGGCTTATACAATAGAGTCAATTGTGGAATGATCAGTTCAACCTGGACGTCCGTTATCGCCATACGGCTTCAACTTATATTTGAATGAACGAATGAATCAATGAGTAACTTTTTGTAATAGCAAACAATGAACATGTTCACAAAACTATAACGCCGCTTTGAATTTATCAACATGTGGATCACTGTATGTTTGTAGAGATGATTCACTCAACACTTTCACAAAATCCGTACAGCTTCATATATCAGGTATTATATTTCTGTATGAGAAACTGTTTCATGAATACTTCACACAAAGTTTGCACGATGTACAACATCATAATCACATGAAACTAATAATGGAATAATAAAATCATAGTAATAATGATAGTAATGAGGTCGTGAGATGTACTTCACTTGAATTAATTTCACAATGTTCACATGAGGAAAAGATGAGTACCTTGACCTGAATGTTCTTGCTTCAAATGTTGAAACGAAGAGAAACATCCATGTATATGTGTCAGGTATTACAATCCATATCAGTGTATTGCAGAAATCACCGTTGAATTATTGTTATCTTTCTTAATGTTTTTGTAGTCGCTGTGTAGGATGTGAAGGAGTGTGAGTAAAATAATGATGAAAAGGAGGGGAATGAATAGAATTAGAACTCACCACACTTACATTCTTCACATATTCTGACTGTTAGTGTTGTTTAAATGTTCCTGTGTTCAAAAATCAACTTTTACGCAACTGTTTACGAATATTAACTGAGACGTTATTCTATAGAACGTTTTCACTATTCAATGTTCACATTGCATTGACATGGACATGAATTGAGTGTTTATCACCATGCAAATGACCATTTATAGCAAGATCAAGAAAACTGAACTTGTTTAATGTTGTATAAAACGAAAGAACGTACTGACAAAGATCGTGTGTGACCAATCATCATCCAGAAAGTTATCTTCATTAAATAAAATACAGTAGAGATTGAACAGAAATGATAATGAGACTAGTTAGCTACTAGATCTAAATAAAATAACAATAATACTATTATTAGTGATAGTAGTAGTTGTTGTTGTTTTTTTCGCTGTGTAGAATGAGGAGGAGTGGGAGTATGATGATGGTGAGAAGGAGGATGAATAGAATTAGAACTCACCTCACTTACATCAATCACATATTCTGACTGTTATTCTTGTGAAAATTGATCTAATAACGTAAATCAATCTGCAGCTAGTGAACTAAGAAATAGCAGAAACGCATGTCATTGCAAGTACCATAAATATTAAAATTCGGTCAGTTGACGATTGAGATGGACATTGACATCAGCAAAATTAATTGAATCAGGATAGCTCCCACCAAATAGATTATATCGTTGCATTCGTTTTTATAATTACCATAGTCTACAAGTGTAATAACAGCAAAATGTTTCTAGCACACAGTCCAAATACTCAGCTGTTATATTTTTGATTGGATATTTTTTGAATCAGTCAACAGAGTGGATTGATTCAATCATGCACTGAAAGCACTTTAATGACATTTAACATTACAGAATGTCTTGTTCAAATCTGAGAGCCATTCAGTATATAGTCTACTTGCGAATTCTCCATTCATTGTCTCACACTTCATTGTTCCTTCACCTCCTTACTAATCATCCTCTATTCTTGTTCATTTACCTCTCATCTTTTCAACTTTCTACTGTCAGACATTCCACTTTCCACTGATCATGTATACAACTTATATCTATCGATATCTGTAGTACACATCAAAACTATTCCAATGATTTGGTCTCATGTACACCTATTCGAAAATCAACAAGAACGTCCAATTATTCAACAACAATAAAAAATTAATCGAAAACAATAGTACAGTATGAAACTATTTTCGTTTTAGATAAACTATGTAGAAACATTGTAATTGTTTATGTATACAAGTATTTTACCAATATGATATTGAATAAAATACAAATATTATGCACGTTTCTCAGTTCAATTCAAATAAATATAATGTGTTCAATGGTGAGAAGTGTTTGGATCAAACACCATTCAGCTATATCAGTATGTACTGTATTATTGTAATATTAAAGAGATTTGAAGAATTCGCATTAAAACAAAATGAGAACAAATTATACATTGAGGAGCATTGTAGCATAGGCTGCGTACCAGCATTCTCCATTCAACCCTGTTCTGGGCAATTCTTTCCAGTTCCTTCTAGTTGTATTACTCGTGGAAGAAGAGAATAGTTTTGATATATGTATATAGAGATGTTTGTCATCCATCATCTATACACTGTGTACATCTGTACACTGTATAAAATTACAAAACATCATTTCATATCAAATCGGTTGCGGTTTATATGGTTGGAAACCGAAAATTGATTGGTCAATCATATTAGCAAACTTTGACTTGCGTCAACTTGATGAATAAAAAAATCAATGGAAGAATATGTAAAACAATAAATTTGCTAATATCATGTGGAATATAAAGACGTTTGATTTTTCGGATCTATTCGCAAGTTGCTTTGGTTTATCTGGTTTATCTGGTACATCTCCTTTCGTGGATATCGTGATCAATTGTCTTTCTTCTCAATCCATCAACACATGTTCTTAATCCCAAATCATCCTGAATGCAACCTGGAGCAAACGTTCACTCATTTCCACATCTCACCCAATGCTTCAGTTGGTATACCGTCAGGTCGTTAAACATTCCCACCGTTGATTTTTCTGATGACAATCCTGATTTCTCCTTAAATTGTTGTTGGGTAACTTCAACAGAAATGTCTGTTTGTGCTGCTTTGATACCAGGCGTATCAAGTGTAGTTGGTCTGTTTAAGATTTCTTCAAAGTGCTCTATCCACCTATTCCACCATTCTTGAGTCTCAGTGATTGTATTGCCTTCTTTGCTCTTGAACGGTCTTTCTGGTTTATTATATTTCACCAGGAGATTCTTCATTGTATTATTTAGTTGTTTCATATTGTTCAGAGTGATCTACCAGCATCGGGACGTGCGGCCCAGGTTAATAACGGTTACAAAAGTGACTGAATGAAGAAAGAAATTCGCCACTAAGTTAAGCAAAGTTTACAACGGTTAATAGGGATTAATGTGTGCACTCAGTGACGAAATTCGTCAACCTCGTTCACGAGATTAGAACTCAGGGCCTATCGGTCTCGAGCGCGAACGCTCAAACTCTAGACTACCGAGCTGACCAGTATTCAATGGTGTTAATGTCCAACTTCAACTTATCCATGCAAACTGCTCCACTGTCTACCATTGTATTCAATGGATTACTATATCACAACAGACCATGTTGAGTTACACCACTCACGGCTTCCACAAAACCCCTCTCTGAGAAAAATTTATTTTCTATAGCCATTTGAAATTCACTCATACAGACAGTTCAAAGTGAAAAAAAACTGACGAATTGATTAGTCAAGATAACTTTTTTGGTATAATGCAAACCATAATTTATAATTAAAACAAATAACCGCGAACCCCGGTACAATACAATGTCAGTGAGCACACAAATCAAGCTTATTTATACAATGATATCAACGCTTTTGAGAGAGCTACAAAATAGTTGGCAGCTTCCTAATTTTGTTAACATATACAAATGATCAGTCCGTTGTTGGGATATATGCATCTTATGAGGACTGTCTCGATACTGCAATAAGTGACAAGTTTTGTGAGCAAAGATTGATGGTGCCTGCCAGTGGAATCTATGATTCTCGTTTCGTGCTATTTGAGACTGGTCAGGTGGATGTATCTGCATCCCAGAGTTGATGATCTTTCTGGGACTCCAAATCAGGATTGTTCGCTTCAAACGCCACTGATATACTGAGTCCTTCTATGTTTTTCTTCTTCTTCTTCTTCTTTCTCTAAACAACCTAATTTCATATCTACATTTTCTTTATTCTAATGAAATTAATAAATCATTTGTTCTTATACTAAAGCTAAATAAATAATATAAATAAGTTCAACGGACTTTGTTTCATACTAACAATTAACAAGTAGAAATATGTATGCGTAAATAACCATAACTAATTGTGTAGGCAACTAAAGTCTTCTTTCAAAATCACACTCTTAACCTTACATTGTATAATTCATCATTTATTTGCATGATTTTTATATTGAATAAACCGATATATTTGACCACGTAACAACAGCTTATATAAATGGTTGATATTTTCATAGAGTATATTGTAAGTTTTCAACTATAGTTCGTCTTGTGATTTTATTCCTATTCGCTTACTCAGAAATTGTGGTTTCACCTCTATTGTGCTTTGGTCATGGAATCGGTATTCAGATACATCGAGATTGCTTCCGAGATGTAACCACTATGAAATGAAAACGCTGTGAACGTGATGATAGTTCATCTGATGTCATCCATCATCTTGTAACTTACGTTTTAGTAGATAGTATATATTTCACAGGTGTCTTCACATCAATTTCCTTACCACTCATTAATTACCGACTGTGAAAATATGTGAGAAAGTTTAAGAAATAGATGTTATTTTTAATAGGTGTATAGAACGTGAAGCTATAGTGTGTCATGAGTTTTCATTTGTTGTCTAATAATCACACAACTCATCAGAATGATATTCCACTTGACATGGTTTAAAATAAACACTAGTGTGAATCGTGCATTGTATCCCCATTATGTTGTTTGTAAAACGAAGAAGCATGATGAAGATAATATTTAGCACACATAAGATGTCACACTGATGCTCTCTATAGTTGTAGGGAAACACTCATATTGTAGAAATTTCACAAATATGGAATCATCAAAGCATCCTGTTAAATAGAGAATTAGTGGATTACAATGAATTTTGATCAATGTTATTCACCAACAATTGATAGCATTGTATATAATAAATTTCAGTAATGTAGTCGAAAAATTACTTTAGACATGTTTCTTTCAACATGTGAAGCTGATTTAATTTTTAGAAGTATTTTTGCTAGTGTTGAATTTTCGACAAAAGTGGAACTCCTGCCTAGTAATTTATTAGCACGTTATATAGTGTTATACAACAATTTACGATCTCGCTTAGATCCCTTATGAACATACGACAGCATTCGTTCCTCGTCAATGTCTTGAAGTCAAATAAGTATGTGCTTGCTGAGTGTAATGTTATTGTTCATTCCGTTTTACTTTCTGTCCTCACTCATTTCTCTTCCACTTCTCGCGTACTGTTTCATACTACTTAATAACATTCAGCAAATAGTTGTATTGACAGCAATTTCAACGTCTATGTTGTAACGTAAATTTATCGTCTTATATTATGAAATATTTACATAAACTTACGTCGATTATCGGATTTACCACTATAATTACTTTATCTCAGACATTGAATGAGTTTTCCATAATTTTGTTTATTTGTGAAACGTGCAAAAGGCAGTCGATAGCTCTGTCTAAACGTGGTAACAGTTTATTAACAAGCAAAAACCGAAACAAGAGCAGAGAATATGGAGACCGTTGCGTTTTAGCAAACGTTCAACAAATTACCAAAATTATGAATAACTGCTCAAATGTTTGAGATAAAGTGATCATGCTGATAAATCCTATAAATGCCATAAGTATTTGTGAATATTTCAGAATATTAAACAATAAATTTGCATTACAATGAGCTTAAAAATTTCTGTTAATACAACTGTTTACTGAGTGTAAATAAGTAGTATGAAACTATACGCGAAATAGTGGAAGAGGAGTTAGTAATGAGAGAACATAACACATACTTAACACCGCCCCCTAGAGACAGCATATCTTTCCTTTCTCTCACTGATTAGATCTTTCGCATGAAGACATTTATAAATGACAATCGTACAATTCGCTCTAACCACAGTCACTCTGAGAAGTCTTTCTACGCTCTACTACTCAATCGTCTGCTACTTCTAAGTAACGTATCTTACGCACGTTTCTAATGCATATTTTTCACCCTTACCTTTGTCATGCATAGCAGTTGTATTAAATCTTGATGTAACCCAATATAGTCTTAGATTTAATCAAAGTTCGCTTGTAATTGACCAAGGAGTTGACATGATTCAGCATCTAGTGGGCATGTTGTGAATTCATTTGATAAGAATGCTTCAGGTGCTTTAATAACGTTGTTATTTCGATTGTTCTTCGATTTTCACCCTGTTCTCTTCATTTCAGTCTTCTACTGATAGGCATTCCACTTGCGGTGGATGCTACGTACTACTTATATATGTCGGTATAGGTAACATACACCACACTGTTGTCCGGGAATACTGGTTTGTATGTGATGAAATCTCCTCAACTGATCTTTATCGTCGTCGTTGCAATCATTGTTGGGTGCATAACGTTGGATGACATTCATTGCGCTTCCCTCCTTCTTTGTTTTGAATGATGCTTTGATTATCCTGGATCCATGAGATTCCCATCCTACAACTACATTTCGTGCACCAATATGTAACTCCATTAAATCTATCTCCTTCACATGTCTGAAAATTAGTAAGGTTATAAATAAGCTCAAGGTTTCGAAAGGTCACGGTGCAGATGGGATTTCATCATTTCTCTACAAATATGGTGGTCCAGATATCCAACTTCTTCTCCTCAAACTGTTTACCCTCTCTATGGAATCAGGCTCTTATCCTGACCGTTGGAAAACCGCGTACGTCATACCACGTTACAAATCCGGAGATAAGACTGACATGAACAACTATCGGCCAATAAATATTACTCCAGTTATCTCTAGGATTATGGAAAAAATTATTAGTGACGAACTATCCAACTATTTATTGACTGAACAATTTATTGGTGATTCGCAACATGGATTTCTTAAAAATCGATCTTGTATGACATGTCATTTTGACTTCTTTAATTTAGTCTATTCGCTTCGTAGCCAAGGATATCTAGTATTAGTGCTATACCTGGACATTTCTAAGGCCTTCGACATGGTCAACCACCAACTTCTCATAGGTAAACTCGCATCTTATGGGGTCGAAAACCCGTTACTAGCCTGGCTTGATTCCTTCCTCGGCAATCGACATCAAATAGTTAAAATCAACTCTTCATTGTCGAACGCAGTCCCTGTTAGAAGTGGGGTAATTCAGGGTAGTGTCTTAGGTCCTTTGCTCTTTTTAGTTTTCATTAATGATATTTGTGAGTGTTTTAGTGTGGGTAAGTCCCTTTTGTTTGCAGACGATCTTAAGGTGGTGTACTCATTTTCTCCACATGAGCTGAGCAATATTCGAAATTGCATCAGCATGGAGCTTAACAAGGTAGCACAGTGGTGCTCAAAATGGCAGCTGGAGCTCAATACAGCTAAATGTGGTTGGCTATGCTTCGGTGATACATCACTCAACCTTAATCTTACCATAAATGGTGAAATGTTATCTAGGTTACACACAGTAATAGATCTAGGACTTAGGTACTCCGATGACTTGTCGTTTACTGAACAGGTAATGAAACAAACGTCCAAGTCTCAACGCCTTATAGGTTTCATAACTCGAAACCTTCATAACAGCGAATCTCGTATTTTAATGTACAAAGTCTGTGTTCGACCACTCCTCGAATACTGCGCGTTTCTCCTTAGTAGCACGCGCATAAAGGATAAATTAAGACTGGAATCAGTACAGAGACGATTTACATTTCGTACTCTTGGACCTGATAGTGTCTTGACATATAATTCGAGGTGTAGTAAACTAGGGCTTGACCCTTTATGGATGAGGAGACTGAAACTTAACCTTATCTTCTTTTTCAAAATACTTAACAAACTCTCCTTCACATCCAGTCAGGCGATTCAATATGCTAAGGCTTCACATTACGACATTCGTAACTCCTTGTCTTTAGCGAAACAAACATATTCTAGGTCTTCTCTCTATATGAATTACTTTACTTGTAAGTTTTCTAGACTCTGGAATAATTTACCCCAAACTACCCGTATGTTAGACTCTCTCCCATTGTTTGTTCGGTCAATTAATGCTTTTTGCTCCTCTGAAAATGCATTAAATGCTCTAGCGCCTGCAAGTGTATCTTACTCCACAAGTGAGATTATAGGAACTTTAAATGTTTAACCTCTTACTTGCTATCATTGTTTTGTTGTTCCGTGCTCTTTGCTTTAATCTTACTTTCTCTAGTTGTAGATAATTAATAATAACTCGCTCTGGCACTGGTAACAACCTTACAGAATAATGTTGGTCAATCATCAGGCTATCCACTTGATGAAAAAATGACAAGTTCCCTGGTGTTGCATTGGCTTGCCGTGACATATGCCATACTTAAACTGTTTATCAATTACTAAACCAGCAAACATAAAACGTTCTTATAATTCATGTTTGTTCTCTACATTAAATGTTGATTTTTATAACAATCTGATCATGCCTGTAAACTGGTGTGAATTCTGTAAATAATATTTTCAGAATATATATTATTATTATTATTATTATTACAACCAAAACAAAAAAATAAACAACGGTAGATTTTAGGTCAACAATAACCAATCAACTTGGAGGTTCATAGGAAAAGCTATGAACCACATGTGGAGAAATTGAAACACTTCAATTATATGCGACGTTTATGCTTATGATGAAGTTCAGACTGACGACGGAATCTCCATGACCAAATCATCCAGCTGAGATAACAAAACTCCATCATAATAAGATAATGGTTTGTATGTGGTGAAATCTTCTCACTGTGGTTCCATAAAAATTTGATAAGCTGGTGATTGTAGGTCCTAGGGACTAGTGATAAATAAGTCAAGAATGTTGTGGTCTATCGTCCTTATTTTGAACGATTCAAATATTGAAGGTAGTCCATTTATGGTGATCAGGCTGAAGACGGGAAGATGTGGGCAATTATTTCGATTACGTCAGTATACCACTAAAATTTCACTTACTACATTGATTTGAAACAATCATCTTACATGTGATGTTTCACCATTTCTGTCGAAAATAATATCTATCAATCAACCGTTGATTCAATTATGTTGAATACTTACTCTAGTCATCATATTTTCATTTTCATACTACAAGCAGAACTTCAGTCTATACTTCATGTTAACGCATAGCAAACGACCGAGACTGAAAATTTATTCATCGTAAAGACGCTCACATTCAACTTTGATTGGATTTCAATTTTTTCTGTGCAGTCACAATGAAAGATCTTAAGTCAGAATACTATTAGACTGTGTGATAAAACTGTGTTCATCAAGAAAGACTGAAGAAAAATAACTTTGGTTAAAAGTGTTTGTGAGATAATGGCTACCGATGGAACTGATTAATCAGGATGGGAGAAAAGAAATAAAGGAATAAAAAACTCCAATGAAGAATTCTCAGCATGAACAAATCCAGAATGTTTAGTGTTGAAGAGAACACATCCAGCCTAAAACAAAGTCAAGTTGAATCAAATCCAATATTAACGAATTAATATGAATTGGTAGTAATAATAGTAATGAGAATAATAATTGAAAATAGTCTTGCCAATCCTTTTCTGTCATGTCAGTTTTGATTTATTTTCAGTTGTCGTTGTCGCTGTTTCCGTTAAAAGTAAACTACTATGAAAATAATTTCATTGGTAACTACTACATCATGTGATGAATTTAACTGAACTACATGTAAGTACTACTTTAGTCGGTCGATTTTCTTCAATTTCATAGCCTCTGTATTTTAAATATGTTAAACGCTCTGTTAACCAACTCATGGACATTGACCAACTGTGCGGTTTCATCTCTAATAGACGATTTTATAAGTGAATTAGTGATTATAATCTCTTGAAACTATCGTGGTGCATAATTCAAAATACCACTAACTCGTTCAAGTAGTCAGATGTGTGAAATATGAGTGAATAATTTGTTAATAGCTTGTTTCAACATTATACAGCACAATTCAAAGTTCAATTATCCATACAAATTTGATTGTTATAAAGTGATTGTATCTAAAGTGGTTACTGATCAGGCAAAGTTCAATTCCGTTATCCAATTTACGCATACATATAGTATTACTCATTTAAGTTAACATTATTATGATTAGGACAATATCAGTTTCACACTATCACGTTCAACATTTGAACAAATAGCATAGATATTATTGAGAAAACATTGTAAAAATACCACAGTTCGGAGGTTGAATTTATCATAACCAAATAATTGATTATTTTGAAGTAAAATGAGGTTCGTAAATTGTATTATAATTTGTGCATTTTACAATTATATGTGTAATTTCTTACCAAATTTTCCATTTAATTAACTAGAATAAGAACATCACCAGTTTCACATTCATTATGGTTACAAATAAAGTAATACGTTATACAGTAATATAATGATTGGAGTTTCGATTTATTTTCAGTAGTTGTAAAACCCAAATGATGATTATATCATTTAGTGTGTGTATAAAGTGTTTACAGTTATAACTGTATTGATTATTGATTTTCTATACCAAATAGAATATATATTCAGGTGACTTTCTAAATGCTTCACAGTATTACACAAAATTTTTCATTATTAGTCGATATCGTTAAGAGACATACTGGAAGTTGTGTTGATCAAAACAATTGTTTGTTTATAGTTTGGGATTACACAGAAGTGAGTATCCATTACTTCCTACTTAAAATGATGTCAAACAACCACTGAGTTGGAACTACATGTATATATATGTTGATTACCGATTCCCTAATTTCTGTGTTTATATTTGAGTGTTCAGCCTGCACTATAAAGACATTTGCCTCTGATTATTCATATGTGAAAATGGATGACATTATTAATGTAATATATACATGTGAAATGTTTTGATGTTCCTTAATTATTGCTGATTGATGATCACCTGTTTGCATCGCCTTCTACCACGCATGATATGATTGTGCTTAGAGTGGTGTTTCATGTTCAATGTGTTTTGTGGTCAGGCTTTTGAATTATATTCATGGATGCTATTTGAGTGATAATAGAATGAGGTCATCTGACTCTTTTCATCGTCTTACAATTAACTACTGGCTTATGAAGAACTCAAGGATCAATAGGCGTTGATTCTTGGATTGTCTATCATCCATCACTGTGTTGATTCCTATTATACCTTTTCTGTCCGACCGACAATTCGGTGTGTGATATTGATCAACTCATCAGCTTTACCAACAAATTACCAAAATACGTATCATGAAAATATTCAACACCTATTCATCAATTCTAATTTTGACACTACCGATTGTTGAACGTCGGATAAAAGCTTGATGTTGAAACATATATCAGTGATTGATTATCGACTAAGGATGAAAAGCGAATGACATTCACGAGATTCTCTTATTTTACTACAAGTATCATTGGCAAACAAAATCACTTCTCATTTCAATTATTTTATTACTGTGGATGGAATTGCATTTGAAATGCACTATATATGCCCTATACATTCTAACTAGTATTCGGTGATTTCAGACGATCAACAGTGAGTGATGAATGTTGGACACCGATCATATGATAAACTGCCGAAATTTAGTTTATTCTCGATAATGTAATAAGAAGACGAAGATAATCATAACTATGTGATATATTAGTGCAATACACTTCGAACAATTTCATCACTCATATATCTGTAAAGAACATTTATATATAAGAATAAAAAGTCAACTAGACTGGAAATGTGGGGTAAGAGTAGACAAGGATAAAAAAATAATAAAAATAATATGAAAACAATTAGACACCTAATCACTATGGATAATAAGCTAATATTACCAGGGTTTTTTTTAGAGAGAACAACTTGTTTTTGAATACACAAAGAAGAGTTTGGATTTTCGTATGGCTAAGGTTTCAATAAACCATAGTATACGCCCTTTCACACTTTTATACAACACCATAAAAGCCGAGTTAAGATCAATCTCATGATCTGTTTCGATTGTGTGTTTCGCAATAGAGGATGATGGATGTTTATCCTCTTCAATAATGGGGTCATTTGATTCTGTTTGTTCTTGCAACCATTTTGATACATGTTCACCCACCCTAATTTTCAGATCACGATTGCTCCTCCCTATGTATTCATTCAAATTGGTGAACACAGTGGGATGTGACACAATCTGTTCCATGTCTTTTAGGTTTTGAATGAAGCATGGACCTCATTCTTTCTTTGGCAATGACTTTCGCTGCACAATACGTTTTTGTTGATGATTGATTTAAGCCTTTGTTTCAATAATAGGCTATATGAATCATCTCTAAATCGTAAGGTGATGAAGACAGGTTTTTTCTTCACCAAGGCAACAGTAGGTTTCACTGTGCCATGAACTTTCCATCTACTGATAAATTTAGGTGGATAACCATTCCCGATTAATGTCTTGTTTAACAACTTAACATCATCATCAATAGCGTCGTTTGTGCAAATACGATCAAACTTGTTAAATAGGCACTTTACCAAACCCCGTTTGTATTGCACATGGCAATAACTATAGTAACTAAGGTATTGACCCGTCCACGTCGGTTTTCAAAAAGTTGATCTTTTAATTAAGTCATCTTCTCATCCGCTCAGAAGTACATCTGGGAAGGGAAGGTAGTCGTCCTTCTCTTCTTCGCATGAGAGACTGATGTGGTTATGGATAGTGTTAAGTTTATTCAATAAGCAGTCAATATCATCGTTTCTTTCATATATAACTAAGATATCGTCCACATATCTCTTATAAAGTGACAAGTTTTCGATTAAATCTGCGGACAGATTTTTCACATGTGCAATAAACACATCTGCTAATAATGGTCCTAACGGACCGGTTAAAACTAGTTAGAAGTTAAATCTATTTTCATTGATTGTAGTTACACGAACAGGTGTAACTGTCGTTTGCATAAACATAATACTCATTCACAAAATCCTTAACATCTAATTGTGTGATGAAATATTTTCGGAATGATATGCAAAGTTCTATTACATGAGAATCATATTGCACCATTTCATCTTTTCATTTGCAATTTCTTTCCAGACTCAACTCAATCGTCACTAAATTACGTTCTATCAATTGTCATAATCTTTCAAAAACAGGGATGTTGCATAATTGTGTAATTGGAAAAATGATCAGTTTGTGGACACAGGGAGTAAAGTACAACTTGGATCGTTTACAAGAAGCATCAAATAATCAACGACAGTATCCAAATGATAAAGACATTTTTACTTTGAATGTAAGCAGAAATGATCTATGTATGCTTTTGTTGTCATCATGTTACTACTATTCCGACAACGATTCCTGAATATCATTGTTCTCAGTTTCGTTATCAAAATGGTTTGGATATATAAACAGTTTATTTTTATTCCTAGATAACAGTTCAGTAACTTGGTTTAAATTAACAGCTTCTACTCTTATCGGTGTCGAGGCGACGACTGCAATGCATAAAGTGATCAATGTAGAACTGAGCAATCGTTTAATATCTTATTATTATTTTTATCCACGAATCTGTGACAGTCGAAATTAATACACTCGTATGTTTCACTACAATGGAAGTGTATCTTTTAAAGTTATTCGGTAATTGAAGGGCGGGAAACGTTTATCACGCTGGTGATACATGAAGTAAACTTTGAACCATTTACGTTTCCTATGTTAGGTATGGATATAATAATGTAAAATTAAGAAATCAGTATCCTATTCCATAGAACCATATCAATGAATAGGACTTCTCACTTCTTACACCACAGTTTATAGATTGCAATCGGTAAAACACTCTGTAGATAAATTAATCTATAGGAATTTCCACCATAGATTTAAGAAAGTTTAGTCATACAACATGGGAGTTTTAAACAAATGTGAAACCAATTTGACATGGTAAAATTATTAGTGTTAGGAAAACATAAACCCAATTTTGAGGGCTTCTGTGTGTTATTTCTATTTTACTCATTTACAGGTACTTGCAATTACAGTTCTTCAGTTTGCAATCACTTTTGGAGGAACGAATTTGTTTATTTTAGTGTATGTAATGTTTCTGTTTAGTAAACTTGAATCAAACTTATTTTCAGCCAACAGATCAGTGACTGGATTAAAAAACACGAAACAATCTTATGGGTCTCAAGGTAAAAACCACTCACTTTACTATCATTATCCATTACATTAATAATAACACTAATAAAATGAAAATATGATGGTGTTCCCCTTTAAGCTTTTGTTAAATTGACAAACTGTCAACACGATTAAGTATCATTATCCATCAAGTTTACTCACACATACATTCACATAATATCGAATGTCTTTCACGATAGTACTGATAATCTGATAAAATTATGAATTCAATAAAATGGTTGTAACAACATTTTGTTGATTAAACGTTCCAAGAAATCCAAATCAAACAGATGATTATATGGTCATGTTCTTATTATAGTTTTAATATGCCTGATCTGTAATAGGACAAAAATACTTACCACCGTACTTACATACGTCAGTTATCCCTCGTTGAGGAGCACAGATAGTCCACCAATATTGTCCATCCACCTCTGTCCTAGACAAACCTGTACAGTTCTTTCCAGTTGCTATCTGTTAGATCCAAGCCTAACTTGGATTGTTGAATAACTGAACAATAGGTTTGTGAACGCGTATCTTAATCGAAATGAGAACAAGGTGTTTTGGGTAACAACGGTTCTGAAATCCATCATATATACAAATATACAAATTTATCTAAACGAATATATCCACACAGTTATCCAATCAACAATTGATCCCAAAATAATCAATGTAAATAAGAATAAATAGCAAAGTGATAAGAAAGAGATGAAAATTTACTCAACACACCAAAAAGTAAGTGTTATTCTATCCCATCTGGATAGATCAAGTAAGATTCTGTTTAAGCTCCTGTTCTATAACACAAAGTTTTTCAAATTCTGGGAAAGTGCTACAATTAAAACCCAAAAGCACGATCCCAATCAAAATCAAACAGCACAATCAAAGAGCGAACACTCAATATGACAGCCGCCAAAATAATATCAGTTAAAACAAATTAAGTACAGTTCAAGAAAAAAACTTAGAAACTCAATGAAAGCGATAGAAAAACCAAGAACACTATTATGAAATTAAACATCACAATCAAAATTGGTATCAAAAATACTAACAGTAATGTACAAATAAAGAAAACATTAGGAAGAAGCTATGAATTTATCCATGAAGGGATTTTCACATACGAAACGTTCAAAATGGATTCTACACAATCAATCCTATTCATTTCTACTTCC
This sequence comes from Schistosoma rodhaini, assembly GCA_944470415.2. NCBI lineage: Eukaryota > Metazoa > Platyhelminthes > Trematoda > Strigeidida > Schistosomatidae > Schistosoma > Schistosoma rodhaini. Next base: position 81,955,940 of record OX104044.1, read on the forward strand.
AATTCTCGATGCAGTGTGTTCTTCGGCCTCTCATTTTTCCATTTCTTCTCAGGATTCCAATTGAGTAACTGTTAAATTGAGATCTGATTATTTCAGATTAAGTTATACCCATAATATGAATTGGTTCTCCCCATTCAGCGTTTGTTAGCAAATTTGTATGCACAACACAGATAGTAAGATAAGTTTGTGTAGGGATGAGTGAAGGAGAGGAAGTATATTTGAATGAATAGATTGATAAAAATAAGTGAACGAGTGTGGTACAAAACAGTGAAAAGAGATCGGTAGAAAAAATATAAGCAGAGAGGATTTTTTTCAATAGAACAATCTCCTTTCACTTTCATGAAGAATAAGAAAAGAAACTACAATATGACATCAATCGGCTTCTATTCTCAGTTGTGTCTGGTAAGTCATTAAGCTACTGAGTTGCACTATCTCTCACACCGATCATAGTACAGTGATAGAATGATAGATACCAGTCCTGTACACATTTTATACTACTGAACTATGTCACAGATCGACCGTCCCTCAAATTTCTACTATCACTTCCAGCATCTGAAAATGAAGCATGTCATAGAAGTCACTAGAATCACCTTCATAGCACGTACCGACAGATACACTGGATTTTTAGTACTTTACCAGAGTGTTGAATACGGGTCACAGATAAACAACAAACGCTAATATTGTCTTTTCAAAGAGTCAGCTTGATTTATCTGTTACCCGATCTGCGTTAGTGTGGTAATATTGAAACAGGCCAATATGAATGGAAGATCCATTTTCCGAAAAGCTCATTCAGAATATTCATCATTTAGTAACACTCATCTTTCAACTGGTCAATGAATTGAGTTCATTTAGATAGGAAAACAATTTCACCATAGACAGACTGGCGTATAATTTCAGGGATATACATAAACATAGAAAATACTCAAAACGAAATAGAAAATGGAGTGAGGTAAAAATAAAGACACACAAATAAGGTGGAGAATAATTGTGTTTTTCGAGTTAGCAGTGAAGTGGAGACGGTAAATCCATCTCTCAATAAATATTCATTGCCATATTTATGAGAACGATGGGATATTGTGGGAGCTCTCAGGAGGAGCATCCTGCAGGAATCATTGCCCTACAGGTCTAATCCCCAAGCAGTGAAGTAACATCAACAATGAACATTATTTTATTGAGTGATAACTGAGCAAACATATGAAACAGTTTCCTAAAACATCTCCGACCAAGTTTCCTACGTTCTCACAGCACGAAGGTCTCCACTCAATGCTTCACATCTTCATTATATCGAAATATAAATTGTAACTGCAAATGTTATTCTTATATTCATCATTAAGTTAATATTCTAATCATTATTCTTCACTATCTACAGCGTCATCTACTTAGTTCTGCAATTGATTTGGATGTTTGTTCCAGGATTATCACGGAAATATCCATACAATATAATGTATTTAATACTGATGGTAAGTAGTAATTCATTTGAATCTCATTAAGGATTTACACACAGTATAAATCTTTACATTGGATTCAGTTTATATATCCATACACCAATCAATCAATCTATCTATTCGTTTGCCTAGTCGGTCTAAACATCATTATCTAATTAGTCACTTGAGTTTTGTAAGGATGAGTTTACTGACTTGCTAACTTGCGTCTGTTACTCTCAATCGATCATGGGCCATCGACCAGCTTTTTACAGCCCACCCTGTCTTGAGCCTTGCTTTCTAGTTCTATCCAAATTCTGCTGATTCTTATCACGCCTGTCTCCATTTCTTTGGTCTTCCTCTTCTCCTTTGACTTTCTAGATTCCATGTGAGGGCTTGTCTTGTGACGCAGTCGGGTGACTTCCACAATATGTATCTTATCCATTTTCAGCGCTTCTTCTTGATTTCTTTCTCCTCTGGAATCTGGTTTGTTCTCTCGCACAGTAGAATGCTGCTGATAGTGTCTAGCCAACGGATCCGAATTATTATTATTATTATTATTATTATTATTATCATTATTATTATTATTATTATTCACAAACACCTTATGGGTACATAAGTGCTATGAAGAAACCATTTCGGGTTTCTTCAAAAATGCAATAATACACAATTTTCAATAATGTTAACAATACATATGCCATGTTTCAGAAAGGAAGGAAAAGGAAAATAAAATATCAATAATAGAATAGTAATAATAAATGAGGTTCTGTGTAATTAGCAAGAATTTTGAATTGATTTTCAAGGAGGAAAGGGAGAAACTAAAGAAATAGAAATAAAGGAGTCACGGAATACGTAAATATCTTAACGCAGAACAAGAATAAACAACTATGTATGTATAGCAAAAACGAGTAATAAAGATAAAATAAAACAGAATAAATTAATAAGTAAATAACTTATTATCGCAGTAAGATATGACGTTAAAATAAGTGATTGTGCGAGCACAGTCATAGTTTTGGGTGATGCTCTGAAAGTTTCAATTAAGTGCAAAAGATAATCAATGTGTATAAGGTGTATATATCTTGTGTAGACAACTGTTAATCAACACCTGTACCTTCTGGATGATTACTTTCGTAGTTCTTCACGTCTCCGTCCCATACAGTAGAACTGTTTTGACATTTGTATTGAAAATTCTGATCTTGGTGTTGGTTGACAATTATTTTGAATTCCAGATGTTCTTCAGTAGTAAATATGTCGCTCTTGCTTTGCTGATTCGCACTTTCACATCTGCATCAGATCCACCGTGTTCATCGATGATGCTGCTCAGATATGCAAAGTTTTTCACATCCCTCAAGCTTGTCCGTCAAGTGTAACTCGATTGGTGCATGCTGCATTCTTCTCCTGAATTTGTAGTTGCGTGTGTGGCAGAAGATTCAGATCATCTGCGAAGTCTAAATCGTCCAGCTGCATCCTGCCTGTCCACTGTATCCCGTGCTTTCCTCCAGATGATGACGTCTTCATGATCCAATCGACCACCATGAAAAAAGAAAGGGTGAGCGGAAGCAACATTTCATAACATCGGTCTTTAACTCGAATGAGTCGGTGAGTTGTCCCCCATGGACGATTTTCAGTTTAAACGATCATAGGAATTCTGTATGATATTGACTATCTTCTCAGGCACGACACAGTGTCGAAGAAGTCTCCATAGTGTTGTCCTGTGAACGCTATCAACTGCTTTCTCGTAGTCATTGAAGCTGATGTAGAGTGACGAATTCCTTTCAACTGATTGTTCCACAATGATCCGTAGAGTTGCAATTTAGTGTGTACCCGACCTATCGTTACAGAATCCAGCTTGTTGATCTCGGAGTTTAATGTCTACGGAGACCTGCTGTTTGTTGGTTTCATTGAAGCTGGTCGTTTCAAAAGTTCTTTGAAGTGTTCTACCCACCTGTTTCGTTGTTCTGCAATGATGATGATTATCTTGCCTTCCTTGCTTTTCACTGCTTGTTCTAGTTTGCCGTAATTTCCACCGAGTTACTTGTATCATACAGCTGTCTCATGTTACCTTCTCTTGCAGCCTTTCCGATTTCATCGCTAAACCTTCCACATAATTTTACGTTTGTCGGTTCTGATGCTCCTCCTCACGTGCTTGTTTACTTCTGTGCCTCTTTTATGACTTTCTAGATGCTCTCCACAGTAGTTCCCTTTACATAGAGTAGATCGTGAAGCCCCAGAACCTGTTGTTTAGGGCTATCTTAAATTTGTTGTGTTTGTCAGTATCCCGAAGAATAGCCAAAATAAACTTTTGATATATTGTGCGCCCCCTTTGTCCAGTGCTTCTTAGGATTTAATTTTATCATCGCGACCACTAAGTGATGATCTGATGCTATATCAGCTCCTCTCCTGGTTTTCACATCCTCCATCGTCCTCTTGAACTTTATGTCGATGCAGATATGGTCAATTTGGTTGTGCGTAGTGTTGTTTGGTGAAGTTCATATGGTTTTGTGAATGCGTTTGTGTGCGAATATAGTGCCGCCAATGACCAGTTTTTTGAAGGCACATTGGTTTGCAAATCTCTCACTATTTTCGCACCGTTTCCTCAGTCAGTCCATGTCGTCTGATGACGTCTTCACATCCAGTGTTGTCCATTCCAACCTTAGTATTTAAACCTCTCATCTGAATGATTAGGTCCTTTATTGTGCACTTCTCGACGATCGACTGTAGCCTATCGTAGAATCGGTCCTTAGCATCTTCATCGTAGTCGTCGGTTGGCGAATAGCATTGGAGGACATTAGCAGCAGGCGGAGTTAGGAATTAACAGATTACCCTTTCGGTTACATTGTGATTTATTTCCTTTCGAATTGTACTGCCTTCATCATATAAAAGCGGTGTAATTACATCAACTGTTATTCACCATATCAATATCATAAGTCTCTTTACCATTATCTTTATTATTATTGCAGACATTATTTTCAACCCTTGCAATCGCATCGGATGCAACCTTGTATTTTGAAGCTGTTGTCAAGGTTATGTTCTGTGTGTCGGTGACATTATTCAATCTCATTATTTGCACCATAAGTGTTCTACAATTCGATTTCACTAAATATTATACCGTAAATCTGTTTGTCTCACTAACTATTGATATGGTACTATTAATTGGACAAATTGGTTACTTCATATTGTCAAAGAGTAATGTAATTATTTTGTTTGTTTATGCAAATCTGATGTCTAATTGTGATTCTATAATTAAATCTGTTATCATTTGTTATGAATGTGCTAACACAACGATGATTAGGCTTTTCAAGTTATGTTTTTTCAGTTCTGATGGAGATATCAGATATTCAATAGAGCTCTAACTGCCAATATTCAATAGAAGGCAAATTGGAAACAATATAATCTGTTCTCACTTAAACATAAATAAAATTAGATATAAGTCATCGAAACATATATGTATCTAATTTGTCTTAATTCAAATATTGTTTTGAGTATAATGAAATCTCCATAGATAAGTTCGAAATTCGTACACCTTCAATAGCCTACATAGTCATCACAGAATAGTTGTTTGAGTTGAACGCAATTGTTGAAAACCACTAGAAAGTAGATGAACGATCGTGATTTAAGAGAATTGAAATGGTCAGTTTATTCCTCTGTCTTTTCATCACTACTCAGTACCTGGAACTAAAAGAAAACACCATGTATTCTCATCTTCTTAGAATGAAGTTGAACACGTGGTGTATTGGATATAAACTAAAAGTCTTGTCGGTAATATACTCGTCGCTACACCTAGAAGCTCTGAATTACACACACTTCTTAAATGTCTATGAGTTTTATAATCTGGTGGGATAATAATAATATATTCTGAAAATAATAATTGCAAAATTCACACCAGTTTGCAGGCATGATCAGTTTGATATAAATAGCAACATTTAATGTAAAAAGCAAACATGAGATATAAGATTGCTTGATGTTTGCTTATTCAGCAGTTGTGAAGTAGTGTTTTTATGACATGCATCACGGCAAGCCAATGCATCACCAGGGAACTTTTAATTTTTTCTCAAGTGGAAAGCCTGATGTTTAACGAACGTATTTCTTTAAGGTTATTTCCAGTGCCAGAACGAGTTATTGATAAATATCTACAACTAGGGAAATTAAGATTAAAGCAGAGAACACGGAACAACAAAACATGATTGCCAAAATATGTCAGTCAGGTTACCACTGTTTATGTTAGATATTATTCGAAGGAGTTAAGGTTACTAGTGACAGTGTTAATATAAAGTGACAGCAAGTAAGTGGTTAACCATTTAAAGTTCCTATAATCTTACTTGTGGAGTAAGATACACTTACAGGCGCTAGAGCATTTAATGCATTTTCAGAGGAGCAATATGCATCAATAGATTTAATAATAATAATAATAATAATAATAATAATAATAATAATAATAATAATAATGGGAGAGATTTTATCGTACGGATAGTTTGTGGTAGACTATTCCAGAGTCTAGAGAATTTACAGGTATGGTAATTCGTATGTAGAGAAGATATGGAATATGTTTATTTCGCTAAAGACAAGTAGTTCCGAGAGTCGTAATGAGAAGTTTCAGCAAACGGAATCGCCTGGTTGGATGTGAAGGATAGTGAAGGATCTCAAACTGATATAAAATAGTTGTCCAATGATATCTTCGATTGATAATATTCACTTGGTTGATATTAATCATTGAAGGCTGTAAATATTCTGTGAAATTTCATTCTCTGAGCTCAACGATTTCAGTGTAATACACGATTAAACCATTCAGATCGGGGAATGAAAATTCACTGAGTTAATGTTTATGTTAGTGAAAGTTGATCTGTCAATCAACGTTTAGTAGAAAGTGATTCATAAAGTTACATATTCAATTGCTCATACTCGATTTTTTTGTTTTGATGTTAAATCAATTACTGTCTCACGTAATTGATCTTCAATAACCTGAAATTCATTTCGACACTTTTACTCTACATCTTTTTTTAGACTGTGCTAAGTATCGCTGGTGCAATTGTGTTTCCGTTCACAGTATTAGTAAGTCAACTTTTCTGGAATTTGCTGAAACTTCCTCAACTGACTACCAAACACGTATTACTTGAAAGTCAATGTTGTATAATGTATTCATTTTGATTATTGTTTCCTAATTGTTTAACCAATACTATTAGCAATTTCAAGGCTTGCCAACACTCCATCTTGACATGTGAAGTTGGTCACACCATGTTGTATATTGATTGAAGTTGGACTTGTTGATCATTGAATCTTGGCTCATTGGTCTAGATGTTAGACGTGCTCATAAAAGATATAATATCCCGAATATGATCACGATTATGTGTTGTCATTGCGTACTGATAAAAACCACCATACTGAACAAAACAGGTGTCCAGTGCATCCAAATCTCACATGGTTCCCTAACTCACACTAACTCATGATCTTGCTGAAATCCAAAATTCTACACCACACCCATACTAGTAGTTTCTAATTGTTTGGCAACTGACTGAAACTCATATTTTGATGAGAAGTGTATATTTTTAATTAAGTCATTCAACTTCTTCATGATATTACTGATACATAGAATCATCCAATACTGACTTCGTAGTTCATGTTTAGTCTAACAAAATTGAATCAAAAATGGAATTGGAAAGAGGAAATTCAAAACAGGATACGAATTAACAACTATTTTATTTATACATGTAATCATTCAATTATAAGGCTCCAAATAAACTTAAGATTAAAGAATCTTCTATGCAAGGTATTTAAAATGGAAATGGATCCAGCACCTGATCAACTATTTTAGAAATCTTAGTAATTCAACTATAGTATGAAGAATAGTTTTCCAAATATTCCGAATCTGATTGTACGTATTCTTACATATTCATAATTTCTGTTTCATAGAAATTATTATATGAAGTGAAGATGGTGTTTGGAAACGGTAAATTTCGGTACTATCAAACAGATTTAGTGTTAGCAGCTGGAGTTCTTTACAATTGTTGGTGGAGTTTATTTTTGACATTGATGTGGATATCTTCGTATTCAGGTTTGAAAGAATCGAACTCAACAAATACAAATTCATCTAACGTTGAATCTTCAGTTTATTTAATAACTCTAATGAAATTCGATTGAATATGTATTTCCAGTGGAAACATTACAAGAATATTTGTTTACGATGAGTCTTTAAAATGTTGCTGTTTTTTCTCTGAATATACAGCCATATTTCAGTGTTCAATGTGTCATGGAAGATGGTTGTGCTGTGACTTATTTTACTCTTTGCATATTTTATTCATTTCTGAAATTGAAATCTTTGTAATTTATACAAATGTTCATGTAAAATGAGATTGTGAAACAATAATTGCTGAAGTTTAGTTTGTGTTGTCGTTGAAAATGTAGGTAATGATGATTGCTGCGCACTGATAAAATGAATGAACATTAGTCGTATATCGAGAATACGAGTTTCCACCATCGCAAGTATGACTCCAAACTTATGTCTAAGATAAAGTTGCTTGCGTTTGCCGTTATCAGCGTGCAGATGGTTCGATCGACTACTTAGACTGAGGGTTCCTGAGCAGGCGTGCTTCAATAGAACAAGAAGTTACTAGCAGGTTAGACGTTGTCCAGTGTACGAGCAAATGGTAAAAACGTCGAAAATATATAACATGAGATAGTGATTTGTCCCCAACAATGAACGATAATAATTAAGCCATTGATATGATGAATGGCACAAAACAAAATAAAGATGATTGATTGTAGCGAAAAGCTGATTAAAATTAAAGGCATCCCCAGACATAATGTAGGACGATATCGAAATTAAAAACTGTTTTACAAACTAAACGAATTTTTGACAACAATTCATATTTCCTAGTAGTATTATCAAATAATACCACTGCTCAACAGTTACTAGGACGAGAAATTCTCCACGATAAACTTGTGTTTATTAAGACCGAACATTCCAATTTCCTCTGATTCGTTATAAAGTGAAGTAGACACACCATTGAGAACTTAAACTAAACCATTTTGGCATTCCATACTTTTCATCATATGGCGTGTGTTATTGATGTCAATATGAGTAGTATGTATCAGCAATCGAAAGTTAACGGACTGTTGATGATTAAGATCAAAGGAAAGAGGACGTGCACAGAGAACGATTTCTACGGAAGTGACGTAATTTAGTGACGATTGAGTTGAGTCTGGAAGGAAATTGCGAATGAAAATATGAAATCGTGCAATATGGTTCTCATGTAATAGAACTTCGCAAATCATTTGGAAAATATTTCATCACACAATTGGATATCAAGGATTTTGTGAATGAGTATTAGGATATGCAAACGACAGTTACTCACCTTATTGGTGAGTGTGCACGCCGATGTGTCTTCTATAATATTCTATCTGTGTGACTTCAATCAATGAAAACAGATTTACCTCAATTTAGGCAATTTGTAATATGATCGGTGTCCAACATTCATCACTCACTGTTGATCGTCTGAAATCACCGAATACTAGTTGGAATGTATAGGGCATATATAGTGCATTTCAAATGCAATTCCATCCACAGTAATAAAATAATTGAAATGAGAAGTGATTTTGTTTGCCAATGATACTTGTAGTAAAATAAGAGAATCTCGTGAATGTCATTCGTTTTTCATCCTTAGTCGATAATCAATCACTGATATATGTTTCAACATCAAGCTTTTATCCGACGTTCAACAATCGGTAGTGTCAAAATTAGAATTGATGAATAGGTGTTGAATATTTTCATGATACGTATTTTGGTAATTTGTTGGTAAAGCTGATGAGTTGATCAATATCACACACCGAATTGTCGGTCGGACAGAAAAGGTATAATAGGAATCAACACAGTGATGGATGATAGACAATCTAAGAATCAACACCTATTGATCCTTGAGTTCTTCATAAGCCAGTAGTTAATCGTAAGACGATGAAAGGAGTCAGATCAGATCACTCAATTATCGCTCAAGTAGCATCCATCAATATACTTGAAATGCGTGATCACATGGCACATTAAACAAGAAATCATAATCTAATTGTTGTGTCTATATGAAAGGCCATCGTCAATTTGTAATGACATTACAATAGAACTCCGCCTGTAGCTCCTCCAGGGGCTACTGCCGGTCCCAAGCCCGGGTAAAGGAGGAGGGTTGGGCATGGGGTTAGCGACCCCATCCCGTAGAAAATCAACTCGCTAAAAAAACGCTAACCAGAAAAATTCATTCAAACCATTCAAACTCTGCCCTGGGAGTAGAAGGAAAAATGACGTCTCATGATGAAAGCCGAGTTCCTTCGGAAGTCATGAGGCCGATGCACCTTCTTACAACCAGAGCGACAATTTTTATAGGTACATGGAATGTCCGGACAATGTGGGAGACTGGCAGAGTCTTCCAAATTTCTGCGGAAATGAGGAAATACAACCTGGAAGTGCTTGGAATCAGTGAAACACATTGGACGCAGGTTGGACAACAACGACTGTCTTCAAGGGAACTTCTGTTATACTCCGGTCATGAAGAAGAAAATGCCCCACATACACAAGGAGTGGCACTGATGCTGTCTAGAAAAGCACAAAATGCACTTATAGGATGGGAATCTCATGGACCGAGGATCATCAAAGCCTCCTTCAGAACAAAGAGAGAGGGCATTACAATGAACATCATCCAATGCTATGCGCCGACCAACGACTACGATGAAGACGCTAAAAACCAATTCTACGATAGGCTGCAGTCAATCTTTGAGAAGTGCCCAACCAAAGACCTGACCATTCTAATGGGAGATTTCAATGCCAAGGTTGGAAAGGACAGCACTGGATACGAAGACGTCATGGGACAACATGGACTGGGAGGAAGGAACGAAAACGGTGAGAGATTTGCAAACCTATGTGCCTTCAATAAACTGGTCATAGGTGGCACCATATTCCCACACAAAAACATACACAAAGCCACTTGGATTTCACCGGATCACACTACACAGAATCAAATCGACCATGTCTGCATCAACAAAAAGTTCAGGAGGACGATGGAGGATGTGAGAACCAGGAGAGGAGCTGATATAGCATCCGATCACCATTTGTTGGTCGCCAAGATGAAACTAAAACTCAAGAAGCACTGGACAATGGCGCGGACAACATCACAAAAGTTTAATACGGCCTTTCTTCGAGATGCTGACAAACTCAACGAATTTAACATAGCCCTCAGCAACAGGTTCGAGGCCTTTCATGACCTACTCAATGAAGAGGGAACCACCATAGAGAGCAGCTGGAAAGGTATCAAGGAGGCAATCGTTTCAACATGTCAGGAGGTTCTGGGCCAAAAGAAGCACCATCACAAGGAATGGATCACTGTTGGTACACTGGATAAAATTGAAGCAAGGAGGAACAAGAAGGTAGCAATCAATATCAGCCGAACAAGAGCAGAAAAAGCCAAGGCACAAGCCGAATACACAGAGGCAAACAAGCAAGTGAAGAGGAGCATCAGAACCGACAAACGTAAATATGTGGAAGATTTAGCGATGACAGCGGAAAAGGCTACAAGAGAGGGAAACATGAGACAACTGCATGATACAACAAAGAAACTTGCTGGAAATTACCGTCAACCAGAAAGACCAGTGAAAAACAAGGAAGGCAAAGTAATCAACGATATTGAAGAACAACGAAACAGGTGGGTAGAACACTTCAAAGAACTCTTGAATCGACCAGCTCCACTGAACCCACCCAACATCGAAGCAGCACCCACAGACCTCCCAATCGATATTGGCCCACCAACAATTGAAGAGATCAGCATGGCCATTAGACAAATCAAGAGTGGCAAAGCAGCGGGACCAGACAACATCCCGGCAGAGGCACTGAAAGCAAATGTAACAGCAACTGCCAAGATACTCCACATCCTCTTCGGTAAGATTTGGGATGAAGAACATGTATCAACAGACTGGAAAGAAGGACTTCTCATCAAGATACCAAAGAAAGGCGATCTGAGCAAGTGCGACAACTACAGAGGCATCACTCTCCTCTCAATACCAGGAAAAGTCTTCAACAGAGTATTGTTAAACAGGATGAAGGATTCAGTGGACGCACAACTTCGAGATCAACAAGCTGGATTTCGTAAGGATAGATCGTGCACAGATCAAATCGCAACTCTACGTATCATTGTGGAACAATCAATCGAATGGAATTCATCACTGTACATCAACTTCATCGACTACGAGAAGGCATTTGATTGCGTGGACAGGACGACACTGTGGAAGCTTCTTCGACACTACGGTGTGCCTGAGAAGATAGTAAATATCATACGGAACTCCTATGATAGACTAAACTGCCAAATCGTCCACGGAGGACAACTCACCGACTCGTTCGAGGTAAAGACCGGTGTTAGGCAAGGTTGCCTACTCTCAACCTTTCTCTTTCTCCTGATGATCGACTGGATTATGAAGACGTCAACATCTGGAGGAAATCACGGGATACAGTGGACAGGCAGGATGCAGCTTGACGATTAAGACTTCGCGGATGATCTGGCTCTTCTATCACAAACGCAACAACAAATGCTGGAGAAAACGACCAGTGTAGCAGCAGCCTCAGCAGCAGTAGGTCTCAATATAAACAAAGGGAAAAGCAAGACTCTCCGATACAATACAATATGCACCAATCCAATTACACTTGACGGAGAAGCTTTGGAGGATGTGGAAATCTTTACATATCTGGGCAGCATCATTGATGAACACGGTGGATCAGATGCAGATGTGAGGGCGAGGATCGGCAAAGCAAGAGCAGCATACCTACAGCTGAAAAACATCTGGAGCTCAAAACAATTGTCAACCAACACCAAGGTTAGAATTTTCAATACAAATGTCAAGACAGTTCTTCTGTATGGGGCAGAGACGTGGAGAACTACGAAAGCCATTATCCAGAAGATACAAGTGTTTATTAACAGCTGTCTACGCAAGATACTTCGGACCAAATGGCCAGACACTATCAGCAACAAGTTACTGTGGGAGAGAACAAACCAGATTCCAGCGGAGGAAGAAATCAGGACGAAGCGCTGGAAGTGGATTGGGCACACTTTGAGGAAATCACCCAATTGTGTCACAAGACAAGCCCTCACATGGAATCCTGAAGGTCGAAGAAGAAGAGGAAGACCAAAGAACACATTACGCCGAGAAATAGAGACAGACATGAGAAGAATGAACAAGAACTGGAAAGAACTAGAAAAGAAGGCCCAGGACAGAGTGGGTTGGAGAAAGCTGGTCGGCGGCCTATGCTCCATTGGGAGTAACAGGCGTAAGTAAGTAAGTAAGTTACAATAGAAACAAAGAAAGTATGCTTATTCGTTATCGACTTTCATTTTCATCTTTTATTAAGTGAATTATCCACCGATCGGAATACGACTTTTCTGGTCTCAATACTGTGTCAGTCAATGACATTCAACTGTTATAAGCACTCCAGCGTCCTTATTAGTCCCTTGTCCGCCTAGCCCTCCCACTTGAGTCCAGAACACCAATTGCAACTTCCGTATGTGAATCATCTATTTCAAGCATACTCTGTTTATATATCAGACAGACAGACCACATCACGCCATAAAATAGAAAATAATATTTGTACAAGATCAAGTCAAATGTAACTGTGAACGTGAGATACAGTAATCAATAAACTGATCTTAATTTAGGAACAGTAGATCGTATAATTGCACAGACCATATTGCGACACTACGGATCATCGTTGAACAATCAGTTGAGTGGAACTCATCACTATTCGTCAACTTCATTGACTATGAGAAGGCGTTTGACAGCGTGGACAGGAGAACATTATGGAAACTTCTTCGACACTATGGAGTTCCTGAAAAGATTGTCAACATTATCCAAAACTCATGCGATGAACTACAGTGCAAAGTCGTGCATGGAGGACAGCTGACATATGTACTTCCAGTAAGGACCGGAGTCAGACAAGGCTGCCTACTCTCCCTATTCCTCTTCCTTCTAGTGATTGACTGGATTATGATGAATTCGACATCTGACGGGAAACACGGAATACAATGGACAGCTCAGAATCAATTAAATGATATGGACTTCGCAGATGACCTAGCCCTCCTCTCTCATACACACGACCAAATGCAGATGAAGACAGCAAATGTAGCAGCAGCCTCCGCATCGATAGGCCTCCACATTCACAAAGGAAAAAGTAAGATTCTCAAATGCAACACGGAGAACACTAACACAATCACACTTGATGGCGAAACTCTGGAAGAGATGGAAACATTCAAGTACCTGGGGAGCATCGTTGATAAACAAGAGGGATCGGATGCAGATGTAAAGGCAAGGATTGGCAAAGCAAGAGCAGCATTTCTACAATTGAAGAACATATGGAACTCAAAACAACTCTCAACTAATTTCAAGGTGAGAATTTTTAATCCGAACGTCAAAACAGTCCTACTGTATGGAGCTGAAACATGGAGAACTACTACAACCATCATCAGTAAGGTACAAGTATTTATAAACAGTTGTCTACGCAACATACTCAACATCCACTGGCCGGATAACATCAGCAACAGCGTTTTATGGGAGAGGACAAACCAGCTTCCAGCTGAAGAGGAAATTAGGAAAAGACGTTGGAAGTGGATCGGACATACATTGAGGAAATCATCAATGTGCATCACGACTCAATCCCTAACTTGGAATCCGGAAGGGAAGCGGAAAAGAGGAAGGTCAAAGAACACACTACGCCGGGAAATAGAAGCCGATATGAAAAAGATGAATAGCAACTGGAAAGAACTGGAAAGGAAGGCTCAGGACAGAGTTGGATGGAGAATGCTGGTGAGCGGCCTATGCTCCTCCACAAGGGGTAACAGGCGTAAGTATGTAGTAAGTAAGTAAATCGTAATAATAGTAGTCCATAGGTCAAAATGAAGCTCATCATAAGATGAATATAGATCCATACTATCTAATTACTCAATAGTTAAACGATAAGAATAAAAGTCCATTATTAGGTCCCGGAAGTTACCCTTACCTATTTCTTCACTAGGATATAACACTAAACACAGTCATATCATGTGTGGCAATAGACGAGGCAAAGGGGTGATCATTATTCATCAGTAATTATGGCACATTTTAACATTTCACATGTGCATATTACATTATTAATGTCATTCATTCTCACACACCATTAATCAGAGGTAAAATTATTCATAATACTTTCAGGTTAATGCAGACTGAACACTCAAATGTAAATACAGAAATTAAGGAATTTTTAACTGACATAATTATTATTAATATCACACTTCTATAAGAGTAATATGAGAAGAATATGATAACACTCAATTCATTTACATATGTTTTTACTAATTATTATTAAAAAAAAGTAATATATAAATGTCTAAAATCCATATAAGAGAATAACAATTCATAGTGAATTAGTGACTGGTTTATAAATAGATTTTCCGAAATCCTCGTGAGAAACTGAGACGAGTTAATCTATTTGAAAATGAAGTTGAATGGGAGATGCAAACAAACTCAAGAAGAAAACATTGATAGTTTAAAGGTCAACGATAACCAATCAAGACCGAAGTCTATAGTACGAGGTGTGGGCCATATGTAGAGAAATTCAACACACCGATCCTACATGAAGTTTATTCTGACGATGTTAATCAGAATAACGATGGAAGCTTCACGACCAAACCACTCAGCACAGAGAACCTAACATTATTATAATCTTTCACCTGAACTTCATTCTTCTCCACCATCTCGAAATCGGGTAATGGTTACTAATGTTATATTGTAATTTAAGTGTTTACATGAAGTTCGAACTCAGTTGTTGTTTGACATCATGGATAATCACTTCTGTGTAATCCCAAACTATAAAAAAACAATTGTTTTGATCAACACAATTTCCAATGTGTCTCCTAACGATATCAAGTAGTGACGAAAACTCTTGTGAATTACTGTACTGAATTTCACAAGCCATCTGAATATTCCATCTGATATAGAAAATAATAATACTTAATACAGTTATAACTGCGAAGACGTTATACACATACTAATTGATATAATCATCATGAGTCAGTCCGCAACAAGATTTGGTCAGACAACCACTGAAAATGAACTGGCACCTCAATCATTATATTACTGTATATCGTAATACTTCATTTGGAACTGTCTTAGTTGTGAAACTGGTGATATATCTGCTCTACATGATTAAGTGAAAAATATGGTCAGATGTCACACATATATTTGTTAAATGCACAAATTGTAATAAAATTTACGAACCTGTTTTTACTTTAATATAATCATTTATTTGGATATGATAAATCCAAACTGTTTGAGTACTCGCCTTCGAAGAGTGTTGAGGATAACAATGAGTTGGCCAAACATGATGCAGGAATCGACAATTGTGAGAGATTCTCGTGGACGGAAGTATTGTAAAATCTCTCCTTGCAGTCGTCCTGAGGGCCACTTATTGAGTAGAAAATGGCGGATAGTTTTCAAAATATTATCTCTTCTGCTTGCTTCTTTAATATGTTCAAATGCAATCGGCAGGGAAGCAATTGCAACTGTTAACACAGCCTGAACTTCCGCTTCAGCTTCTACTGCGGCGACCAGTACATCTTCTTCATGTTTTGTCTGGGAACCAATCAGCCTGGACTGTGCATCAGTGTAATACTGAATTGAAAGATCCGGGATTTTCCCTGTTTTTGTCTTCCAACTTATATTTCGGCATATTGAGCAAACGGATTTAATGGTTAGGTAGCAATTGTATTTTGAAGCGTAAATATGACAGTTGTTTAGCTCGTTGGGTACCATATTAATGTAGCAGTGCTAACATACGATTATCACCCTGAATATCAAGACTAATATAGAAATGCATTGATTCAATCAGTTTGAAAATAGCATGGGACAAATAGTCTTGTATTTCATAAAATCAGTGAGATTACGATATCTATGAAATACAGAGAATAGATATGTATATAGATAAATATCACTTGATCACGAAATCTTGGAAAGAATAGGAACAGTAGTCAGTGCTTCGATAACTAAGAAATATTAATTTTTTGACAAACTATTTGATGAAGGTGGAAATTCGAAACTATTTATCAGATAAAATGTCCCGTACAGTCTCATTTTTGTCTGTAAACCACAAGATATATTGCTGAATTGACAGGCAATTAGCTATGACTTAACTCGTGAACTAACTTTAGTTGGACCAGCGTTGGATACCCTAGATGACCTAATGACTATCTCACACCAAGATAGAGTATCCCAGTACTATACATTCATGTCACTGCAGCCTCTGGTCTAGTGCGTGAACGTTCAGCCCTCAAGACAACTAAGCTGGTATTCAATGTTGTTAGTGACTAACATCAGCCAATTCACGAAATTCAGCTACCCTCATTCGTTAACTATAATAGATAACTATCTCGTAGCCAACACAGATTAAATTCTACTGGTAATGGATTCTCACTAGAAGTCCAGAAGTTGAATCTTAAAGCCAGTGGCTAGCGAGCACATAAATATCATTAGTATATAGAACATATGATGATAGTGAAATTTTCACAGATTAAATCATGAACTGATCTTATCTTGAACACGATTGAAATCCTGGAAATAAAAGGTGGTCGTTTCATTGTTATTTTGTACTCCTCAGCAGAGTTAACATGAGACTTCACTGAAATTACAAGACACTTCAAGTAATGGTCAGTTTGTAAATATTTTCTTCACTTCGACGTATGAAGAAATATTATCATTATATTGTCATGATGTCAAGAAATCCTTCTCTTTTTCCCCCTTAACCTATAACATTTTATACAGTTACGTGCTCTGGAATGTGTCATTTGAACAAATGAGTTAAGAATTGAAGTCAATTAACGAATAAGACTATGAATGATATTGAATACAATTCAGTGATGCATAATAACATCGAATTTAGTGATCGCGAAATGGTCATTCAGTATAAACTAGAAAAACAGAACGTAACCAAACTTATTTCACTTTCGTGAGTATAATTTAATTTTACACATTTAAAGACTGTGTTCATTTGATTTTCCATTCTGACTATTATATTTGGTTATACAATCACTAATTTTAATAGTTGAATCCATGCTTCAACCTAAGCTAGATTATCATTGTTAACGTGGAAGCACTGGATGACTATTTCGTGGAAATCGCAATAATCAGTAGAGTCTAAATTTATCTAATCGTCCAAGTAGATATGAATGATAAACATTGAAACCTTGAGGATCTAGTAATGCGGTAAATGATATTTCGCATATATTTAAGTGTATGTATATAAATACACAAAATAGTTTTTCATTGTGAAGCTCTTGTTGTATTTCTTTAATTCAATTGAAAAATACGAAACGAACATACAGTCGGAATCTTGTTTAATGTGTTATGAGATGAGCAGAAGGGTAGCTATTGAGTGTGAACTCAAGCTCATTTCAATCTTATGTACACTCTCACACACACCATTGTCACCAATGTACCGTGATCTTGTAGACGCGACCTGTTGCCGACTGACACGAACTGTGAAAACATCGAAAGACTAGAATGATCAAAATAAGTGTAGATGAAAATAAAGAATGTTTTCATTCATAACAGATCTCGGATTATCTTATAGCAAGTCTGCAATACTCAATTTCGACTGCGCCTAATTTCGTTCATGTCCTCTTTGTAATGTACTTAGCACAAAATGTTATTGGAACAGTAACAATTCGCATATTCCTTTGTACTGTTATGATCACTATCCTGTCTGTATAAGCGTGCACTCTTGATCAAATGTGACAGCTGACGCACATCTCTCTCTCTATCTTAAGTGTTGATAGCTTAGATATTGTTCGAAGAATTATTCTCTTCCCCATGTTTATAAGTACTGGAATCCTATTATTAGATTTTCCTTTGCCTTGCTGGGCCTTTATTCGATATGACTATAATATTGCCTTTGTATCTTCTAGCACCCATGCACACTGATTTGACTCTGAGCTTCAAATTCACTTGATATTCTTATAGATTTGTGATTTGTGCTATCAGTTAATAAACACCAGTCGCTGCTTCTTAATGCTTTTTGATTACAAACATCGTTGCGATTTACATAATAACTGTTAGAAAAGTGATTGATTAACGAAGCACAGTCACTACAATAATATGCCAATTTTACAACGGTTGATAATGATTAACGTAAAAATTCAGTTACCATATTCGTCAAAACTACTTGAATTACAAGAAATCTGAGATTGAAAAATGTCTGTATTGGTGTTCTAGATTTCAGGCAGATTATCATTTGTTCTTCAGGACTACAGTTGATAATTCTGTTGTTTGCATACATGCATCCTAGGCGGGTAAGCTGGATATTGAATTAAGTGGCAAGTTTCATAAGCTAAGATGAATTGTGGCCAGTAGTGGAATCTAGGATTCTCGTTTCGTGCTATCTGGGACTGGTCTGCTGGATGCATTTAATTTTTACACTACTCATTATTAACGACTGCGAGAATCTGTGAAATAGTATATGACATTGATGTTAACTGTAATAGGTGTATAGACTTCGTAGCTATAGTCTGTCAGGTCTTTGCAGTTGTTGTTCCAATAACCACACAACTTATCCAATTGGAATTTCACTGGTCATTGGATTTTTCTTAGATTCTTTACCAAATCAAGAAATATGATGAAGAGAATACCTCTCACGCACAAGAAGTCAAACTGATTCTGTTCAAAGAGGGACGAGAAACACTAAAAGGATGGAGATCTCGCGAACAGAGAGTAATTAAAACATACTTCCAAATAGAGAAGTAGTGAACTACGATGAATTATACTCAGTCATTTGCACTCACTAATGACAGTAATGAATATGATAAATTTGAGTAGTGTAGTGAAAAAATTACTTCAGCCATGTTTCTCTCAAAACATGAGTGTGTTTTCATTTTCAGAAAAACTTTTGATAGTGTCAAAGTTTTGATTACTTTAAGCAGTGGACGTCAATCTTGTGTCAGTATGTGACTCCTCAGTATTGTTGATCCAATCTGCCTTAATCGAGACTACCATTTCGTTACTACATATAGCACACGAATAAGCTCTAACAAAACACCTGGAAAAATGTTTCGTCATCGGAATCATATTGTAATGAACAGAACACGACTGGGGACAATCGATTGTATTTAAGCAAACATTACAGACTATCTCAGTAAATTCTGATAACCAAACAATGAACAGTCAATTTGCAAAATAAAAACCAGTTGTTTCAATCTTCACTGTTTCTTCTCTAATTCCATTGCTCATGCATTTTCCAAACGATTGCACTTCATTTCAGTTCTTTGCTCATCGGTCATCTAACAAAATACATTATATGTCTGACCAACACCATATACTACTTATATGGATATAAGTAGATCACATCACAATATGACCACGAAAATATTTACAGACATCAAACTAACAACACATTCTCAAAAGTTTCCGAAAAGCAGGTTGAATGTTCGATTTGGTTACACAACCACTCTTACGAAATATGATTTACTTATTTCACTCCTGAGTTTCAGTAAATATAAATAAACATTACTGCTTTGCATTATCAATGTGAATGTTGTTAGCTGAAACCTGATGTAAATGCTCATTTCATATTTCTGTTAAAAATATGATATTATAGTAACTTTAAGTAAATCGCTCGTGGAAGCGATAAAAATAAAGAGAATAATAATTGTGAATAGTCATGTCAATTCTTTTACTTTCCTCCCACTGTTGGTTAATCTTCAGTTGTTATTGTCGATGTTGTTGTAAGAAGGAAAATACTATGACATTAATTTCATTTGTTATCCACTACAGCATGTCATAACTTAAGCTGAACTACAAGGTAGAACTACGTCAGTCAGTCGATTTTATCTAATTTTGTAGCCTCTGTATTTTAAATATGTTAAACTGTCTGTTAACCGTTTCGTGATCATTGACTAATTGTGCAGTTTCATCTCTAGTAGAGAAGTATATTAGTGAATTGTTTATTGTAATCTGTTGAAACTATTGTGGTGCATAATTCAAAATACTAAGAACTCTTACAAGTAGTAACATATTTGAAATATGAGAGAATAATTTTTAATAGCTTTTTTTAAATGTTTGTTTCAGCATTATACAGCACAATTCGAAGTTTAATTATTCATACAATTCGATTGTTATCAAGTGATTGAATCTGAAATGGTTACTGATTAGACAAATTCCAGTTCGGATTATCCTCTTTACGCATACACACAGTATTATTCAGTTACGCCAATATTAATATGATTTGGAAAATATCAATTTAACACGTTCATGTCTATCATTTCAACATATTGCATAGATATTGTAGAGAAAACATTGTGAATACCATAGTTCGCAGATTGGATATATCATAACCGAATAATTGATTATATTGAAGTAAAAACAGGTTTGTTAAGTGTTTTACAGTTTGTGCATTTTACAAATATATGTGTGATTTCTTTAAAACTTTTTCAGTTAATGAACTAGAGCACGAACATCAGCAGTTTTACATCCAAGATGGTTCCAAATGATTCATTATGATAAACAGTAATATAATTATTGGAATATAAATTCATTATCAGTGGTTTTCCAACCAAATCCTGTATTTCACAAGAGTTTTTATCATGAGTTGATATCGTTAGGAGACACATTGGAAATTGTGTTGATCAAAACAGTTGTTTGTTTATAGTTCTGGATATCATAGAAGTGAGTATCCATAAGTTGCCACTGGATAAAATATAGGAACTACCATACCTGTAATTAAAATGCCGTCGAACAAGCACTGAGTTCGAACTCCACGTAAATCACAATTCTCGATTCCAATCAGTTGATGATAAAGCATGAGTAAACATCATTCGATTTCGAGATGGTGAAAAAGACTTGAAGCTCAGGTGGATGATTATCATGTAGTTTAGGTCTCTGAACTGAACAATCAGGTCGTGAAGCTTTCATCGTTTATATGAAGAACATTGTCAGAACAAACTCCAGGTAGGATCGGTGTGTTCGAATCTCTCCACGTATGGCGCACAGCTATTACTATAGACTTCGATGTTGACTGGCTATCGTAGACCTTTGAACTATCATTGTGTTCTCCTTGAGTTTGTTTGCATCTCCCCTCCAACTTCATTTTCAAATAAATTAACTCGTTTCAGTTTCTCACGAGAATTTTGAAAATTCTACATATAAACCACTCTCTTACTCCTTGCAAATTGTTATTTTCTTAGATGGATAGTGAACATTTATACATTACACTTGTTTTATGATACTTTATAAAGACATATGTGTATTAATTGAGTTTCACCGTATTCTGCTCATTTTAGTTCTATAGAAGCATGATGAATGTTGGATAACGACAATATTAAAAACTACCGAAATTGAGTTAAATATGTTTCCATTCATTGTAACTACACAGATAGAATATAAAAGTTGACACATCGGTTTCCGAACTCACCAATGAGGTGTAACTGTCGTTTGCATAAAATTAACACTCATTTACAAAATCCTTGACATCTCATTGTATGGTGAAATATTTCGGGAATGATTTGCGAAGTTCTATTACGCGAGAACCATATTGCACCATCACATATTTTTATTTTCAATTTCTTTCCAGACTCAACTCAATCGTCACTAAATTACGTACTATCAATTCTCATAATCTTTCAATAGGAGGTATTATGCATTAATTTGGAATTGGAAAAGTGGACAACTTGTGGACACAGGGAGTAAGGTACAACAAGGAAAGGTTCAAAGAAGCATCAATTAATCAACGACAGTATTCAGATAATGAAGATATTTTTACTTTGAATGTAAGCAGAAATAATCTATGTTTGCTTTGTTCGTCATCATGGTACTAATATTCGGACAAAAACATCTGAATGTCGCTGTTCTCAGTCTTGTTATCAAAATGGTTTGGATATCTACAGTTCATTTTTTTCCTTATATAGCAGTTCAGTAATTTGTTTCAATTTATAGCTTATACTCTTATCGGTGTTCAGGCGATGAATGCAATACATAAAGGGATCGATGTAAAACTGAGCAATCGTTTAATATCTTTCTCACTTTGTATGCTAGAAAATTTATGTTTTCCAAGAATTGAGAGTATCCATCGGATAAACTATAAACTCTATAAACTCTGTTCCATTGAACCATATCTATGACTTGTCACACCACAGTATATACATTGCAATTGGTAAACTACTCTGTAGATAGATTAATCTATGGGAACCTCCATCCCAGATTTAATAGAATTCGGTCATACATTATTGGAGTTCCGCACAAATGTGAAAATGATATGACATGATAAAATTATTTATATTAGCAAAACAAAACGCCATTTTGAATATTTCTGTGTGTTTCAATCTTACATTTTGCTCATTCGCAGGTACTTGCAATTTCAGTTATTCAGTTTGCTATTACATTTGGAGGGACGTATTTGTTTATTCAAGTGTATGTAGTGTTTCTGTTTAGTAAATTGAATCCAACTTATTTTCAGTACACAGATCAGTGAGTGGATGAAAGATAAAGATATATTCTTATGGGTCACAAAGTAAGAACCACTTACTTTACTACCATTATCATTATGCATTACATAACTAATAACACTAATAAAATGAAAATATGGTGCTGTTCCCAATTAACCCTTTGCTAAATTGTCAAGATGTCACTGTGATTGAGTTGCATTATACGTCATGTTCACTCACATAATCATTCACAACATTTGAATATCTGTCACGATGGTACTGATAATCTGATAAAGTAATGAATTCAATGAGATGTTTGAAATGATATTATGTTCATAAAACGTTCCACGAAATCGAAACCAAACAGGTGGTCATATTGTGGTGTTCTCAATCTAGTTCTCAAATACCTGATCTGTAATAGGACAAAATACATATCACTGTACTTACTTACGTCTGTTACCCTTCATGGAGGAGCATAGACCATCCACCAAAATTTTTCACAGTTAAATTGAGATCTGATTATTTCTAAATAATTCATACGCTTCATGTAAATTGATAAACCACATTCAGTGTTTGTTAGCAAATTCGTAGTACATTGACTCAAGTTAACAGGATAAATCTAGAAATAATATGAGTGTGGTCTTGAATTTCTTTGAGAAACGTGTAGAATATTGGAATAATGAATCAAATGTTTGAAGATTGATCGACTTCTGTGTTGTAATGGTAACGCGAAGTTTATGAAGTAGAATTTCCATCACACAATTAAATGATCAAACCTAAATAGCCTACTCATTGGACTACCATCAAAACTATTGAAAATTAAGTATTGATAGAAATAGGCCCCAAATCATTATACACAACACAGATAGGAATATAAGATTGTGAAGGGATGAGTGAAGTAGAAGAAGTATAGCTAAGGAAATGGATGGATAAAAATAGGTGAATGAGAGTGGTAGAGAATGGGAAAAAGAGATCAGTAGAAACATATAAGCAGAGAGGATTCTTTCAGTAGAACAATCTCCTTTCATTTTTATGAAGAATGTGAAACGAAACTTCAACTTGACAGCAATCGGCTTCTATTCTCAGTTGTGTCTGGTAATACATCAAGCTACTGAGTTGCACTTAGTCTCACACACCGATTATAGAATCGTATTGGAATGATAGATACCAGTCTTGTACAGATTTCATACTACTGAACTATGTCATAGATCGACCGTCTCTCAACTTTCTACTATCACTTCCAGCATCTGAAAATGAAGGACGTTATAGAAATCACTGGGAACACTTTCATAGCACATGTCGACAGATACACTGGATTTTTAGCACTTTACCAAAGTGTTGCATACAGATCACGATTAAACAACAAACACTAATATTGTCTTTTCAAAGAGTCAGCTTGATTTATCTGTTACCCGATCTGTGTTAGTGTGATAATATTGAAGCTGGCCCATACGAATTAAAGATCTGTTTTCATGAAACCTCATTCAGAATATTCATCATGGAGTAACACTCATCTTTCAACTGGTCCGTGAATTGAGTTCATTTAGATAGGAAAACAATTTCACCATAAACAAACTGGTGTGTGATTTTAACTCAGCTCAGTTGAAAGCTGGCCTGTGATTTCAAGATTATACATAAACACAGTAAATGCAGAAAACGAAATAGAAAGAGGAGTGAGGTAAAACAAGACACATGAATTAGGTGTAAAATAATTGTGTTTTGAGTTATTAGTGAAGTGCATACGGTAAATCCATTTCTCCTTAATTATTCATTGTCATATTCATGAGAGGGATGTGATACTGTGAGAGCTCTAAGACAGTAGCGCGTGGATTCATTAAGGAGTAACTCCTTGCCCTACAGGTGTAATTCACAAGCAGTGATACAACATCAACAACAAAGATTATTTCATTGAGTGCTGACTAAGCAGACGTGTGAACCAGTTTCCTAAAACATCTCCGATCAAGCTTTCTACGTTCTCACAGCACGAAGGTCTCCACTCAAAGTTACACATCTCTATTATATCAAAATATAATTTGTAACTGTTATTGATATTCTTATATATATCACTGCGTCAATATTGTTATTAAAATACTTCACTATCAACAGCGCCTTCTACCTACTTCTTCAATTGATTTGGATGTTTGTTCCAGCATTATCACGGAAATATCCATACAATATAATTTATCTAATACTGATGGTAAGTAAAAATACTTTTGAAGTTCAGTTAAGATTTACACATAATAGAAATCTTTACATTGGATTCAGTTTATATAACCACACATCAATCATCCAATCTATCCATCCATTTGCCCAGTCGGTCTAAACATCATTATCTAATAAGTCAATTGAGTTTTGTCAGAATTAGCAGTCATAGGAAATAAAGATTACTCTTTCACTGACACTGTTGTGATATATTTCCTTTCGAATTATAGTGCCATCATCATATAATAGCGGTGTAATTGCACCAACTGCTATTCACTTTTATAAATTTTATTACTCTTATTACAGACATTATTTTCGACCGCTGCAATCGCATCGGATGCAACCTTGTACAAGGAAGATATTGTCACTAATATGTTTGGTGTGTCGGTGACATTATTTAATCTCATTATTTACACCATAACTATTCTACGATATGATTTCACCAAATATTACCTCACAAATCTGTTTCTGACATTATTTATTGATTTGATACTATTAATTGGACAGAGTCTTTACATCATATTGGACAACAATAATGTAATTATGTTGCTTGCTTTTACTAAATTGATGTCTAATTGTAATTCTGCAAATGACTCTATGTTATCGTTTGTTATGAATTTGCGAACACAATGATAATCAAACATCTTAGTAGTTATGTAGTTTCAGTTCAAATGGAGATATCACATATTTAATGGGGCTCGAACTGCCAGTATACAATAGAAGGCAAATTGGAAACAATATAATCTGTTCTCACCTAAACGTAAACAAAATTAGATTTAAGTCATCGAAATATATATGTATCTGATGTGTCTTAGTTCAGATATTGTTTTGAGGATAATGAAATCTTCATGGATACGTTCGAAATTCGTACACGTTTAATAGCCCCCATAGTCATCACAGAATAGTTGTTTGAGTTCAACGCAATTGTTGAAAACCATTAGAAAGTAGATGAACGACTGTACTGACTGTTGCTGGTGCAGTTGCTTTACCATTCACACTTTTTATAAGTCAACTGTTTTTACATTTGGTGGAGCATCCTCCACTGATTATGAAACACATATTTTATGAAAGTCAATGTTGCATAATGTATTCATTTTGATTATTGTTTCCTAATTGTTTAACCAATACTATTAGCAATTTCAAGGCTTGCCAACACTCCATCTTGACATGTGAAGTTGGTCACACCATGTTGTATATTGATTGAAGTTGGACTTGTTGATCATTGAATCTTGGCTCATTGGTCCAGATGTTAGACGTGCTCATAAAAGATATAATATACCGAATATGATCATGATTATGTGTTGTCATTGCGTACTGATAAAAACCACCATATTGAACAAAACAGGTGTCCAGTGCATCCAAATCTCACATGGTTCCCTAACTCACACTAACTCATGATCTAGCTGAAATCCAAAATTCTACACCACACCCATACTAGTACTTTCAAATTGTTTGGCAACTGACTGAAATTCATATTTTGATGAGAAGTGTATGTTTACAAGTAAGTCGTTCAACTCCTTCATGATATTACTGATACATAAAATCATCCAATACTGACTTCGTAGTCCATGTTTATTCTTACACAAATGAATCAAAAATGAAATTGAAAAAAAAATTCAAATATAGTTTACAACTTAACAAATAATTGATTTATACAAGTAATAATTCAATTCTAAATCTCGAGTGATCCTGGGATTCTAGAATTTTTTATGTAAGTTATTTACCATGGTAATGTATCTAGTACCAGATCAACTAGATGAGAAATCTTATTTATTCAATTATGGTGTGAAGAATGGTTTCTCAAATATTCCGAATCTGATTGTACGTACTCTTACATATTCATAATTTCTCTTTCATAGAAATTATTATATGAAGTGAAGATGGTGTTTGGAAACGGTAAATTTCGGTACAGTGAAATGGATTTAGTATTAGCAGTTGGAATTCTTTACAATTGTTGGTGGAAATTGTTTTTGACACTGATGTGGATATCTTCGTATTCAGGTTTGAAAAAATCGAACTCAACAAATACAAATTCATCTAACGTTGAATCTTCAGTTTATTTAATAACTCTAACGAAATTCGGTTGAATATGTATTTCCAGTGGGAACATTACAAGATTATTTGTTTACGATGAGTCTTTAAAATGTTGCTGTTTTTTCTCTGAATGAACAGCCATATTTCAGTGTTCAATGTGTCATGGAAGATGGTTGTGCTGTGACTTATTTTACTCTTTGCATATTTTATTCATTTCTGAAATTGAAATCTTTGTAATTTATACAAATGTTCATGTATAATGAGATTATGAAATGTTAATGAGATTTAGGAAACCGGATTTCTCGGTCACTTATTTTACTTATAAATTATAGTTTGTATTAAACAAAAGTAATTTTCCTGACCAATCATTTCGTCTCTTTCTTTTAACTTGGATTGTGTGTTTGACTGATCGAGTCAAGAATTTGTGAGATAATCTTACAAAAATCGACGCAACTTAATCTGTAGACACGTTTGCGTATCAACGTGAAACATATCTTTTTATTGAATCTAAATGAACTATTTCAAATGGTTTAAGCTATTTTCTAGTATGTTTTCATTCTGTAAGGTAATATTATGATGTGGATTATTTATATCCACACAAGGAGTTTATAACGATGGTCAAGCAGGGAATGTATTGCACTAGAAAATCAATAAGAAAAGAACGGAAACGAAACGCAATTGATATGAAAATACATTAACAATAATAATCGAAGACTTTGGACTGATATTTGCAGAAGTAATAGTCAAAGATTGAAACAGTTAATTGTAATTTTGCAAATTCACTGTTTTACTGTATAGTTGTCAGATTTTAGTGAGATAGTTTGTATTTACATGACAAATACATTCGCTGGTCTCCACTCGTTTACCCAATTTTAAACAAACGAATACTTTATTTAAAACTATGAGCCCATTCGTCATTACACTTTGTTAACCTCAGTGATTATCAGTAAATTTCATATTGACTATGACGAGACTATGATTTATGGACGACCTGTGAACGAATCTTAATTAAACATGGGAAATATTAGCCAATCAGGAAACAGCGGATGAAAAGTAAAATATATTATACAAAATCAATGAATTAAAGTGAATACACTTCTTTTATATGGTCCTAAATAGTTTCAAGCTTAGAAAGTGGTTCAAAAGTTATATAATCTTACTGCATGATGAACCCATCCACACGGCCCAATAATAGTCGGTCTCTCGAGCCATGATAAGTTCACAAAAACGCTCTTAGCCTCGACCACATAGCTTCAGTATAGTTTGTGTGCTCTGATTGTGTAATTTTATTATTTTTATTATGGGCATGTCCCTACAATACTCGAACCACTGAACAGTCAAATCTTCAGTAAAATTTGCGATTATTGCATTCAGTGTTACTCGTGCTTTTATCATGCAGTTCGTGGCGACTATTATAATATGCCTTAGTCTCAATCTGGATCAATCAAAAAAGGTTCTTATTCTAGCAAGCGTCTTTCTTCAAAATATGTTATATCGGAGGACAGCATCACGATAGTCTGCTCGAAATCTGCAGGTCATATAATTACCGCAATTACAAGTAAAAGAACTTATTAATAGTCGTATTTATTGTAGCTGCCTAATTGTCGAGTCTACTCTAAAATCCTCTGTAAGTCGACCGTACATCAACACCAGGTACTGAAATTGACGCCGTGAATTTGAAATCCACCAAACGCTTCTCATTGGCTTGTCCATAAATCATAGTGTCGCCGAATATATTTGTAAAATCTTAGCGAATGAATTTGAAGTCCATCTAACGTTTTATTTAGCTATCTGGTCCAAGCTTTATCAAGGATTACATTTCCTTCCTATTTTTATGTTTTACATCAACTCGGCGCTCAAATACTGTGAAACTAATCGTTCTAATTTAGACGAAAGTTCTTTTATCTCAGTAGTATATATATGAAACACTGTGGTTTAAAACTTTGTTATAATAAGCTGTTTTTCAATAAATAAAAGAATATTTTATTCTTAAACATACTGTATTCTTATTGAAGTGAACGTGAACGTGGGATACAGTAATCAATAAACTGAACATAATTTGGGTACAGTAAATCGTACAGTATTAAGTCATTGGTCGAAATAAAGCTTATAATAAGATGAATATAGATCTAGTTACTCAATAGTTATACTATAAGAATATATATAGAATAATTGTCCATTAACAGGTGCCGAAAGTCACGCGTACTTTCATTATCACTCGGATATAACAAGGTTACTTTAAAAATAATGATGTAAATTTTATTCTTTTATCATTTGTATCTGTGCATGTATTTCACATACAAAATATCAACAACCATGACTACTAATTTGATTAAAAATATGTTTAAAATTATGGATTGAGATAATAGTAAGAATGCCAGATTGTTTCTGGAAATATGCTGCTAAAGTCAATCTATAGTAAACATAAAAAACAATCTAGTTCTATTTACATGATTTCTATGAAGTAGGTCAATCAACCATATGATATGATATAAATCGAATAAAGACTTAGTTGATGTAATACATGTAGTAGAAAAGCAGATGTTGTTTAGAACGACCAAAAACTTTTTAAAATGAAACTATTTAGCTTCCAGTAAGCAACTAAAATTTAACTCCATATTAATTGATATGTTTGATGTTGAAAGGAAGAAATTGCCGTCCAGTGCTCTAAGGTTTTCCATGATGGTCCAACATCGATTAACTCATACATTCTATTAATAAATAAATTGTTACTATAAGTTGTGATTTACCACACTATAATTCAAACTGTCCCACATGTAATGCACTACTAATTGGATTCCTGTATGTGAAATAAAACCAAAATATCCTTATTCGTCCCTTGTCCACCTAGCCCTTCCAATTAAGTCAAGAACACCAATTGCTGATTCTGTATGTGAATGATTTATTACAAGCACACTCTGTTTATATACTGGACAGACAGACCACATCACACCATAGAATAGAAAATAATATTGGTTCAAGATGAAGCCAAATGTGGCTGTGAACGTGGAATACAATAATCAATAAACTGAACATAATTTGGTAACAGTTTATCGTACAGTAATCATTAATAAGTCAAAATGAAGCTAATAATAAGGTGAATATAGATATACATAATCTAGTTACTCAATAGTTATCATTAGGATATAATGAGGTTACTATAGAAATAATGACGTAAATATTCTTCTTTCATCTTTCGTACCTCTGCATGTAATTCATATACAACACATTTGATTAGAAATATGTTGAAAAATATAGATTGATGTAACAGTAAGAATGGCAGATAATTTTCTGGAAACATGTTGCTAAAATCAACCTGCCGTAAGCATAAAAATCAATCTTGTTCTAATTAGATAATTTCTATGAAGTAATTCAATCAGCCATATGATAAGACATAAATCGAATAAAGAATTAGCTGATGTAATACATGTAGTAGAAAAGCAGACGTTGTTTAGAACCACCAAAAACTCATTAAATAGAAACTATCTAGATTCCAGTAAGCAACAAAAATCTAACTCCAGTGCTCTCAGGTTTTCCATGGTGGTCTAACTTCAATTAACTCATGCATTCTTTTATTAAATAAGTGATTTACTATACTGTAATTCAAACCGTCCCACATGTATTGCACAACTAACTGGATTCCTGTATGTGAAATAAAACCAAAATCTTTTTCATTGAATAAGTGAATAATTAAAAGCAACTTCTCAAATACGAGTAATATAACATTCCAGGTAAAATTTCTGGCTAATATTTTTATCATAAAATGATGTATAATCTGATATATTTGGTATAGTTTCGATAGATAGAAGCAAACATCTACATCAAAGATTCTCACTAAATCGATTTACACTCTCTGTAAGCAAATCTAAGGGGTAAACATAGTAGTATTTGATGATGAAGATGATAACAAAATACAGAAAATTTTGGTTGCACCCAGCAATAATCAAAGAATACTTCGAGTTCATTCCTTTCTCTCTCGAACTCTAAATACAAATTATTATTCCTGTATTGGTCTGTGTCAACGCCTGAACTAGTGATAAGGAGTGAAGAGGATGAGTTCATTGGCCACTTCATGCATATCACAAGCCTGATCAGTTGTGAAGGGTTGGTGTCTGGTTAAGTGTAGAATGTAAATGCAGTTTTTGAAGGATTAAGTGGCGTTTGCCAAATTGCGACCTCTGTAATTTAGGCGAGCTGTCCGTCTGACAACTGAACAATGAATATACTGATCAGCAGTCCGCTCTGTTATGCATTACGACAATTTTCAAGTTAGGTATGTGATACTAGGTCAAGACAGTAGATTATTTGACAGAGTCATGATTCTTCACCGATTGAATTGGAATACTAGTTCTATGTGCTCAGTCATTGTCAGCTCCATTCAGTTTCACTCAAGACATCGATTATCACAATTCTAGTTCAACTTCTCATCTGAATATTCAGTTTTAATATACATCTGTTTTCAGATAATGACTTCAATCTTGAATATCACTCGAGCGGAATGAAATCTTTCAATTTTTTTCTCATCAGAAATATCATATCTCTAAGACAAATGTTGTTATTCACTGATCAAATTTACAGTGTTTACCAGTAAAATACACAGTGAACTGTGTCAGTCATCAGTTCTCATTTAGTTTTCACTATTTGAAGACAAGTAATGTAATGATTTGAGTTCAGGAAACAGGATTATTGACATCCTTAGTGTTATATTCATTTCTATTTGAATACTATTGATCTATATTTTTATGTTGGTTTGTTCTCTGAGCTGGATGGTTTGGTCGTGGAGCTTTCATCGTCGTTCTGAACGACATCATCAGCACAAACTTCGGGTAGAAGTGCTGATGATGTGTGCTGATGATGTCGTTCAGAAGGACGATGAAAGCTCCACGACCAAACCATCCAGCTCAGAGAACAAACCAACATAAAAATCACCCACCTGAGCTACAAATCTTCTCCACCATCTCACTATTGATCTATTAACAGTATGGAGATGATGCTGAATCATTACTGTTACTACATCTGTTAGTTGTGGATACTATCAAGAAGTATTGAGTTATGAATGCTTCTGTCCGTCTGGGAGGATTATTGTATCATTCCTTGTTTATTCTAATCTAGTAAAATTTTGACAATGGGAAATGAATTACATGTGAGAAACATATTCATCATCGTAAAGCTTT
The DNA here is from genome assembly GCA_944470415.2 of Schistosoma rodhaini. NCBI lineage: Eukaryota > Metazoa > Platyhelminthes > Trematoda > Strigeidida > Schistosomatidae > Schistosoma > Schistosoma rodhaini. The sequence goes on from OX104044.1 coordinate 81,988,223, forward strand.
GTCTAGATTTAATCCATCACCAATACATTTCTCACATTTATTTTCTACATTTACAGGTATTCGAAGTTATTGTTCTTCAACTAACAGTCAGTTTTGGATGAAAGAATTTGTTTATTCTAGTGTATGTGGTGTTTCTTTTTACTAAATTTGAATCAAACTTATTTTCATTCAAAAGACCAGCGGTTAGATTAAGGATCAAGAAATTATCTTATGAGTTTCGAGTTATAAACTTTGTTTTCTATCATTATCCGGTCAATAGATAATGATATTATTAATCGTTATTAAAATGACCTGAGAGATAATTAATCAAAAACACAATACTCCTTTAGTAATAATAATAATAATAATAATTTATTCTCAAATAACAGTTTGTTACATGAGGCATGCCGGTTTACAGGCAAGATCAAATTGTTAAAGAAGTTACAATTTTCACTGTAGAAAATTACTCAGCTGGGTTGATATTTTATAAGATATGAATGTAAATGAATTTCGTAAGGAACATGTCAATATCATACTTGGAGCACTTTATGAAGGTAACATTGCAACATACAACTGATGGTGGAGAATATATTCATGCGAAGTTGGGGGCTTTTAGAAGCTTCGATCTTATATCCCTCCGGAATATCTGGGGCTTTAATAACAGTGTAGGATGAAGTCACCCGTGGCATATATGTGAAATGCACAGTAAACATTTGATTACATTTTGCACATCAGTATTATTAATTTTTATAATACTACATGTATATTCACATGATATTGATTTCTGTCACGATGACCTAGTTATTTTGCAAGTTTATTAGAGTAACGTATATGGTCGAAATGATATTTCACTCACTGTAATCGATTTGAAGTGTCTCCTCTTAGATGACTAAAATAATCATGATATGATCATTGTCATTTTATTTGTAGAAACAATATCATTACTGGTTGGATGCCATCAGCAACAGACTTCTGTTGGAGAGGAACTACCAGTGGCATAGTGATTTCCTCAATTTATGTCCCCACAGTTTCCAACGTCGTTTCCTAGCCCTATATTAGAATCCGGAAGGAAAGCGAAAAAGAGGAAGGCCAAAGAACACATTGCGCTGGAAAATAGAAGCAGATATGAAAAAGATGAATGACAACTAAAAATAACTGGGAAGAACTGCCCGGGTCAGGGATGGATGTAGAATGTTGGTGGGCGGCCTATGCTTCTTCATGAGGGGTGAGAGGCAGCCTCAGTGTTATATACATTTCTACATGAATACTATTGATCTACTGAAAGTATGGAAATGAAACTGAATTATTCCTGTTACGATGTCTGTTTGTTGTGGATACGATATAGAACTATTAAGTTGTGAATTATTCTCTCCGTCCGGGAGGATTACTGTGTCATTCCTTGTTCACCCTAATCTAGTAAAATTTTTACAATGCAAATGAATTACATCTGGGAAACGTATTCGTCATCGTAAAGCTTAGTCTAGTTTTCATCCGTCATCCGTTAAAACGTGCAGTCGATTTACTATTGAGCACTTATACTAAACCTTTTTAACATTCCATAAGTTTCATCCTTTGATGCGTGCTGTTGAAGTTCATATAAGTAGTATATATTAAAAATCGAAAATTAAAGAACTGGTGATACGGAAAGAAGATCAAAGAAAAGGGAACGACAACAGAGAATGATTTCTATGAAAATGAAAGAAAAGTTAAGTCTGAGATTATGACAACTGATGAAACGTAATATAATGACTATTTAGTGGAGTCTGGAAGGAACTTACAAATGAAAGTAAAAGTTGGTGCAATTTAGTTCTCATGTAATAAAACTTGGCAAATCATTCACAAAATACTTCACCACACAGTTACATGTCAAGGACTTTGTGAATGGGTATTAACTTTATGCAAACGACAGATACATCTTATTGATGAGTGTGGAAACCGATGAATCATCTGAAACATTCTATTTGTTTAACTACAACCAATAAAAACAGATTTAACTCAATTTCGTCCATTAGTTATATGGTCGCTATCCAACATTCATCACACTTCTAAAATAATAAAATGAGCAGAATACGACGACAATCAAATAATTCACATATGTTTTTATAAGGTATCATAAAACAAACTTATTGTATAAATATATACTAGACACTTAAGTAGATAACAATTCACAAGGACTTTATTGAGTGGTATAGAACGGAATTTTTCAAAATTCTCCTGAGGAAGTGGGACCAGTTAAGATATTTAAAACAGAAATCTGATGTTAGATTCAAAAAAAAACAGTTTATAGGTCAACGATAACCAATCAACATCGACGTCTATAGGACGAGCTGTGATCCATATGTGGAGAAATTCAAACACACCGATCAAACCTGGAGCTTGTACTAACAATGTTCTTCATAATAACGATGAAAGCTTCCCAACCGAATCGTCCAACTCAGAGACTTAAACTACATGATAATCATCCACCTGAGATTCAAGTCTTTTTCACCATCTCAAAATCGGATGATGTTTACTCATGCTTTATCATCAACTGGTTGGAATCGGAAGTTGTGATTTACGTGATTACATGCACTTCAAACTCAGTGGTTGTTTGACATCATTTTCAGCTGGAAATCATGGATGCTTACTTCTGTGTATTCGCAAACTATAAACAAACAATTGTTTTGATCAACACAATTTCCAATATGTCTCTTAACGATATCAGCTCATGATGAAAACTCTTGTGAAACACTGTACAGAACTTCGAATTATTCTGTATAATGTTGAAACAAGCTATTAACAAATCATTCACGCATATTTCACACATCTGACTACTTGTAAGAATTAGTAGTATTTTGACTTAAGCACCACAATAGTTTCAACAGATTACAATCATCAATTCACTAATAAACTTCTCTAATACAGATTGAACTGAACAGTAAGTCGAAAACCACTGATAATTAATCTATATTCCAATAATTATATTACTGTTTATCATAATGAATCATTTGGAACCATCTTGGATGTAAAACTGCTGATGTTCGTGCTCTAGTTCATTAACTGAAAAAATTTTAAAGAAATCGCACATAAATTTGTAAAATGTACAAATTGTAATACACTTAACAAACCTGTTTTTACTTCAATATAATCAATTATTTGGTTATGCAAAACTCACCCTGCGAACTATGGTATTCACAATGTTTTCTCTACAATATCTATGCAATATGTTGAAATGATAGACATGAACGTGTTAAATTGATATTTTCCAAATCATATTAATATTGGCGTAACTGAATAATACTGTGTGTATGCGTAAAGAGGATAATCCGAACTGGACTTTGTCTAATCAGTAACCATTTCAGATTCAATCACTTGATAACAATCGAATTGTATGAATAATTAAACTTCGAATTGTGCTGTATAATGCTGAAACAAACATTTAAAAAAAGCTATTAAAAATTATTCTCTCATATTTCAAATATGTTACTACTTGTAAGAGTTCTTAGTATTTTGAATTATGCACCACAATAGTTTCAACAGATTACAATAATCAATTCACTAATAGACTTCTCTACTAGAGATGAAACTGCACAATTAGTCAATGATCACGAAACGGTTAACAGACAGTTTAACATATTTAAAATACAGAGGCTACAAAATTAGATAAAATCGACTGACTGACGTAGTCCTACCTTGTAGTTCAGTTGAAGTCATCACATGATGTAGTAGTTAACAAATCAAATTAATGTCATACTGGTTTCTTTCTGAAAGCAATAGCGACAAGGACAACTGAAAACAGATCAAAAGTGACAGGACCATCAAAGTATTGACAAGATTTATATCAACTATTATTCTCTTTATTATTATCACTACCACTGTCGACTAACTTAAAGCCACCATAATAAAATATATTTAACAGAAATATGAAATAAGCATTTACACCAGGTTTCCTCTTACAACATTCACACTGACGATGCAGAGCTGTAATGTTTGTTAATATTTACTGAAACTCAAAAGTGAAACAAGTAACTTATAATCAGTGGAAGTGGTTGCATATCCTAAACGAACGTTCAACCTGCTTTCGGAAACATTGGAGAAGGTGTTATTAGTTCGATTTCTGTAAATATTTTCGTAGTCATATGATTCCGACGACGAAATATTTTTCTAGTTGTTGTTGTCAGAGATAATTCATGTTGTATATTAAATGACGAGATAGGCATGAACAACAAATGATTATTTGCCTGAAATCTAGAACAGCAATACAGATATTTTTCAATCTCAGATATCTTTTAATTCAACTAGTTCTCACGAATTTTGCCATATCTAGGCTATCACCATTTACGTTGGAGACAGATATGTGCGTCGGCTCTCACATGTGATCAAGAGTGCACGTTCATACAGACAGATAGTGAGCATAATAGTACGAAGGAATATGCGAATTGTTACTGTTCCAATAACATTGTGTGTTAAGTACATTACCAAGAGGACATGACCGATATAAGTCACATTCGAAATTGATTGTTGGAGAGTTTTTTCAAGATACTGCGAAATTTTTTATAACTGGAAACATTCTTTATAATCATTTTCAATTGATTTTGATCATTTTTATTATTATAGATGTTCACATTTCACGTTAGTCGGCAATAAGTCACGTCTACAAGATCATTGTACATTGGTGACAACAGTGTGTGTGATAGTGTACATTAGATTAAAATGAGCTTGAATTCACACTCAATAGCTAATTTTCTATTTATCTCATAATACCTTAAACAAGGTAATAACGTTATGATCGTTTCGTATTTCACAATTGTATTTAAGAAATACAACAAGAGCTTCACACTGAAAACTATTTTGTGTATTCATATTCATATACACGAATATATGTAAATGTCATTTATCGCAAATGAACATTGGTTACAGTCTTCAATGTTTAAAACTAAAATATATTCATGAAAAGTGAAATAAGTTTGATTACGTTCTGTTTTGTTTACACTTAATGACCAACTTTTTTTAATGACTAAACTTCATATTGTTATGCATAATTGAATGGTATTCAATGTCATTCATAGTCTTATTCGTCAATTCATTTCATAATTGATTTGTTCAAATGACACATTCTTGAGCACGTAACTGTATAAAAGGTTACTGGTTAAGGGTGAAAGGTAAGAGGATTTCTTGACATCATCACAATATAAAGGTAATATTACTTCATATGTTGAATTGAAGAAAACAATTGCAGTCTAACCATTACTTGAAGTGTCTTGTAATTTGATTGAAGCTTCTTGTTAGCACTGCCAAGGAGTACAATATAGCAATGAAACGACCACCCTGTACTTCCATGTTTTCAATGGTGTTCAAGATAAGATCAGTTCATGATTCTACTATCGCCAGATGTTCTCAATATAATTGATAACTATTTGCTCCTTAGCCACTGGCTTCAAGATTCAACTTGTGAACTTCTAGTGAGAATCCATTACCAGTGGAATTTAATTTGTGTTGGCTATGTGATAGTTAACGAATGAGGGCATATGAATTTCGTGAATTGGCTGATATTAAGCGCTAACACCATTGAAACCAGCTCAGTGGTCTTTAGGGCCGAAGATTTACGCATCAGACAGGAGACTGCAGTGACACGAATTTATAATACTGAGAGTATTGTCTCGATACTGTATTAATTCATAAGCTTTATAAGCAAAAATGGCTAGCAGAAGAATTTAAAAGTCTTGTTTTGTCACATACTACAACGAAACGACCATCCAATGCTATCAGATTTTCTTTATTGATATTGCTGACATCGATTCATGAATTCGACTATTTAATAAAAGAAATGAATTATTATGAACAACTACATTTACTTTCGTTCACAATAACAATGAAAGCTTCTTAACTAATTCATTAAAGAAAAAATTTACTACCAACAAAAATATATACAACTCAAAATCTTCATCAGCATTCAGTTGAAGGAAAATTAAAGCCAGTACAAGTACATCATAACTAATCATAGAACTCAGTTATTTTAATAAGACAGTAATAAGTGTTCAGGGTCTTGTTAAATGAAAGTTTTAGAGAGAAACAAACTATACAAAACAGGAAAGCAAACAAACACTAATTAAACCTAATTTAAAATGTTTATTTAATATACATACAATGTTCATTAAAAATTTAAGTTGACCTTAATAGAGTCAACTAGTCTTATCTATACGGTATTGTATTTAATTAATTCAGGAAAATATAAATTAACTAATCAAATAAAAGGAAATTATGTTGTTGAGAATAATGATGGAAGCTTCACGATCGAATCATTCAGCTAAGAGAACAAATCTTCATCAAAATCATCCACTTGAATCACAAATCTTCTTCACCACTGATATTATGTGTTAGTTTTGTTTATTTCATGGATTGTATTCAATTAAACAAACATCTGTATTGAATTGCTATATTGTCTACAAGGAATAGGGATCTAAACAATGGGCGCTTGTTAATCTTCATGCTAATGTAAGTCTGGTTGTGTTTCACCTTCGAAATATACACTGAAACGCGATTGATATGTGTGTCGATTTAGAACGTAGGTTTAGTTTCCATGAAATGTTAGTATGAAATGACGAAGATCAAAATATTATTTCTTTGCTTAGGTCCATAACTTCAACTCAATAGTCTCTACTTATATTCATACTCGTAATAAAACTCCTAACTTAAAGGTGATGTCGTCTATGTGATATATCTAAGCAACTTGTGGATCAAGTGAAAGAATACGACAGTAGAAACATAAAAAATATTTGGTCAAGATTTTTAGTAATTATAAGACACGTATATATATATTTCTATTGATAGTCTTTAAATAATTTCATATTGTTAGAACTTAGTTATTCTTCCTGTTCTTCTTTCAGAAAAAAACACAATCAATCATTCACTAAATGTTTCATTCATTCAATTTAAAAAAATTTGAGTATACTTATACTGCATACTTAACACAATAAAATGGTTGATCAGCAAGGCACACATATGAAATCTACCCTCTCATTATACGTTAGCAGTAATTATGATTGGAAAGCAGAAAGTATATAAACGTTCTAAGAAATAATAATCTCACGAATAGAGTGTTCGTTCTACAGTAGAGAAATGCAAATTTCTGTGAGTGATGCATTGAAATATGATTATTATTATTATTGCTTTGTTATTTTAGAACATCACCTCCGAAATAACCACGAATGCAGTAAGATATATTCTTCTGCTCAGTCTAATCTTAATCAACATCACATTGGTATATGGTGTAAGTAAACGATTTCCATTGATTTGATATCATTCATGTGTAACTGGTAGTTATCCATGTATTATCTGTGGTAGTTTGATTGATTGACTCTGTCCGACTGTATTTTCATCATTGACAATCTATTATGCAAACGTTGTACCACGTAACATTGAAGTTGTGCTCTGTGTATATCACAGTGAACGTGATCATCATATTTTCGATATTTCTAAGGTCTCCATTAGAATTCATCGAGTGAAAATGCTGAAAACATTCACTGACACTCACATCGATTATTTGTATGCTGGTGCTTTGCATTCATTTAGAGTATTGCAATGGTCTTTTGTAACGAAGTATTTTGTTCCGATCATTATTCTATCACATGAGATTACTATTGTTATTATTATTAAGTAATGAAATATCGGTGAAATTACACCATTTGAAATATTTAGACGTTTAGTTGTTTGGATCAATTTGCAAGTGGGTTGGATTTATCTAGTCTATCTGGTAGGTGGCAATCACTAGACAATCATATTTGTAACGTTGAAAGAATTGTGATTTCTGTTTTCTGATTGTTTTCGAACAGTTTTCTGAATATATGCGTACAAAGAAATGTGCGATTTCTTTTATCGAAAATATACGAAAGTGTTATCGTTCAGTGAGTTAACGACAGCTTCAATATTAAAGCCCTCAGCACGTAGGACGAAACTGCAACAAAATAAGTGGTTTCATGAACGAAGTATGATATAATGACAACTGAGATGTGAAGAGAAACATGATGAATAGCGCTTAAGTAGACTGTAGCAAAGTATATTTCATAATATACTTACTCAATTAGGCCTGATGACTTTCGTGAGAAATAGACTCCCCACCGTCAGGAATCTGAAGCCTACTCTGCATTTGGCTCTACTTTCCAGTTTTGGCCAAGTGCTTTCTTTCATTGTCTGCCTCCAATTTCCCTGGTCATATGTTCAATTGTCTGACTGATTTCATTTTCTTCCAAAGTTCCTCGTTAGAGCATGTCTCGTTATACGATATATGGATTTGCACGATGTGTATCCCATCCTATCTCATTCTATTGCAAAGAAATATCATTCAACACTTTCGACCATGAATACTGCCAGCGAGTTTGATTAAAGGTCACGTATAATAGTCATAACTGTTTATTCGCTAATGTTGATAATTCATGTCTCATTCATTTTTATTGAATGAAAGTAGGATGATTTTTCTTCTCACAAAACAATGGACAATCAATAGATTCATTCAGCAGATTGTTATATCAAGTATTCTTCATTTATTTAATTCTTCTTATATGGTTCTTTGTGAATAATTGACGGTTGAAGAAATTTTTATTTGGGATAGAAGATTTGATTCACATCATTGTTGTATCAGTAATCTAACGCATTATTGATATCTTGTCCATGAAAGAGATACAAAGAAAATTAGAACAACATATGTAAGCGAACAATTGTTTTCAATTAGATCGTCATCAGGCTTTACTCTAATATACATGAATATTTATATAAAAATGTTAGACCAATCAAGGCTATTTGAGTCAATAATAATCACAATGAAATAGAAATACGTTACCAAGCATAATAATAGTTAAAAGTACAAGTTGATAGTGGGAAGACAGGTGTACTGATAGTAGTAAGAATAGTAAATTACGATAACAAAAGTCTTATCATTAGTTAAACATAAGAATTAAGAGGTCAAACGTGGGTAAATAGTCTGGAATAGTAATCACAAAACATTAAAATCATTACGTAATAAGAAGTATGTAAGTAAATAGATAGTGAAGAACACAAACGGAAAGAGGTAGAAAATTACAAACAAACAAAAAATGATAACAAAATAAATAAAAAAATTAAAAAAAATTTTTTTTACAAATAATAATAATGTCAATTATTAAGTTATGTCCGGCCATGGAAGGGATAGGGGGGTTACGAATTTCTTCTGTACACATAAATTGGGATGGAATGTACGAATCCCTATGGCTTCTGCTATATGAAGTAGACGGGAGCGAACTCCGTTGGGAAACGATGGAGGTATACGATAGATCACTTGAAATGATTTCATTTTATCAACAGTATGACCACTATCAATTAGATGTGCCAAGATAGAACTGCGTATTGTTTTTATTTGGCCCTTTCCAAACCATGCTCGTAGATGTTCACTCATTCGTTGGTTAAGTTGCCTAGTAGTACGCCCGATATAGCTATCTCCACAGGAGCAGCTGAACTTATAAATGCACATGGAGGAGGCCAACTCAGGTAACTTATCCTTCGTTTGAGTAGACATCACTGGTCGACTCGAGAAAGTCAATGCAAGATAGGCTGCGTAGAAAGTTCTACTAATTACTTTTGTTAACCTATCTTTCAGAGTTTCACTAGCTACATCCCCGTTGAATGGTAATTTTATGTATAGAGGCTTCTTACGAACAGTTAAAATCTCCGATTTCTTCCTTGTATCATACATGTACTTTTTGATGAACGCAGCAGGGTAGCCGATCTCAGTCAGTGAGTTATAGATAAATTCCAGTTCCTGACTTAAAGTATCAACAGAACAGATCTTATTTGCTCTACTAGTGAGGCATTTAACCAAGTTTCTCTTATATTGGATAGGTGTAAAGCTATAGAAGTGAGTGTATTGGCAGGCAGAGGGTCTTTTTCTATACACGCTTCTACTTAACGAGCCATCACTTCGCCTGCTTAGTGTAACGTCAAGGAAATTCAGCTTCATGTCACATTCACCTTCACCAGTGAAACTAATCGCTGGATGTACACTGTTGAACTGTTCTAGTAGTTCATCCTTACTGGTGTTCTGATCCACGACTATGAATGTATCGTCGATGTAGCGGCAGTATAGATCGAGCTTCTTAATAGCCTCCTTAAGTGGGCCATTTTCTAGCTTAGCTAAGAAGAGATCAGCAAGAATCGGGCCTAGAGGTGAGCCCATGGCTATTCCGTCTATTTGTCTATAATAGGAATTGTTGAAGACGAAATGAACATTCAGTGTACATCTTAAAAGCAGTTCTTTCAAACAATCTTCCGGCAGGCCAATGTTGATTTGTTTTTCAGTTATTTGCTCGCATATGAACTCAATAGTCTCCATAAGTGGTACGTTAGTAAACAAGGATACTACATCTAGTGAGAACATATTTTTCATACTAACATTCATATTTTCCACTTTGGAAGTGAAGTCGAATACATCTTTTACACTCGTACTAACAATTGATTTGTGCAAGGGCTCTAAGATACGTACTAGCCACTTTGCAATTTTGTGATAAGGGGAATTGAACATATCTAGGACTGGGCGCAGTGGAAGACCTGGTTTATGAACTTTGGGTAAACCATACAGTCGTGGCGTATAAGATCCAGACGGTTTGATAGAATCCAGAATCTCTTTTGTAATTATTCCCTTATTCTTCAAATCCTTAAGAGAGTTAGTCAACTGGTTTTCCACTTTTTTATTGATATCGGAATGACTGGTGACTTTCTGAAATTTGATGGGATCATTAAGCATTGTTTCCATCTTTTCAACGTAGTCCTTTTTATTCATCAGCTCCTGTGGAGATAGCTATATCGGGCGTACTACTAGGCAACTTAACCAACGAATGAGTGAACATCTACGAGCATGGTTTGGAAAGGGCCAAATAAAAACAATACGCAGTTCTATCTTGGCACATCTAATTGATAGTGGTCATACTGTTGATAAAATGAAATCATTTCAAGTGATCTATCGTATACCTCCATCGTTTCCCAACGGAGTTCGCTCCCGTCTACTTCATATAGCAGAAGCCATAGGGATTCGTACATTCCATCCCAATTTATGTGTACAGAAGAAATTCGTAACCCCCCTATCCCTTCCATGGCCGGACATAACTTAATAATTGACATTATTATTATTTGTAAAAAAAATTTTTTTTAATTTTTTTATTTATTTTGTTATCATTTTTTGTTTGTTTGTAATTTTCTACCTCTTTCCGTTTGTATTCTTCACTATCTATTTACTTACATACTTCTTATTACGTAATGATTTTAATGTTTTGTGATTACTATTCCAGACTATTTACCCACGTTTGACCTCTTAATTCTCAATGTTTAATTATTGATAAGACTTTTGTTATCGTAATTTACTATTCTTACTACTATCAGTACACCTGTCTTCCCACTATCAACTTGTACTTTTAACTATTATTATGCTTGGTAACGAATTTCTATTTCATTGTGATTATTATTGACTCAAATAGCCTTGATTGGTCTAACATTTTTATATAAATATTCATGTATATTAGAGTAAAGCCTGATGACGATCTAATTGAAAACAATTGTTCGCTTACATATGTTGTTCTAATTTTCACAATGGGAATCTTTAATATTACAAAGAAAATCATCTTGTGACTTGCGACTGAATTACACAATAATCTAACTCATGTGAATATACATGAATATACTCTTATAAATAGTTTTTCCTATGTGTGAAATGTCCACTTCCATTTATGGCAAACTCTGATTATGTTATCCAGAATGAAAATGTTAACTTGGCAGTTCAATCATCCAGCTCAAAGAAGTCAATATCATTAAGGCAATCTACCTAATGTGCAATTATTTTTCTTCATTTCAAAATCCTTCTGTAAATTGTTTGATGGAACAAACGATTATGAATTCAACTATTTGACATTATTTTTGAAAAAGAACTCTGGTTAACTCAGCTTCAAAGAACGAAGTTTATATCTAATTACCATATAGAGGTGATTCAAATAGTATAGTTTTAGAACAGAGGTTGAAAGCGACCATCGTATAAACGTATTACGCTGCTCAAATAGCTGTGTCAGTATACTCAGGATCTTGAACACGAGGGAAAAAGCGCAAAATATGCAAATAAAAAACACTTTACTTCAAACGATCGTTTATATGCAGAATATTTATAGATGTTATAGTATTTTACATGGCCTTCAGTTTCCGGAAAATCTTGGAATGCTTTGTGTATACAATGATTTGTAATCCTATCACTATCGCGATCTTTGTACTTTTCGTGATATCAAACTCCTTTGCAACGTAAACAACTACTCTCTCTGATTACATTTTATTTAGATTGATGATTTAATTAGATTTTCACCACTAAAGAAAATGTTTTCTTATGACTGATGTGAATGAATGACACACGTTTTTAATACATTCACTGACAAACTACGCAATCCACATATGCTACTAAAAAAGCGAAATCTCACGAAGACTAAACATATGGAAACATTCCCCGATCCAATTCATATTTTCTTCATTTAATCATCAAGTCAATATACAATTTCAATAGAGTATTTTGATATTTTGCAAAGTCTAATTAAACTCCATGAGTAGTAGTATTATTAACTTATATTTCAAGCATACTATCTGTTGAGGAGAGATGAAATGAAGTCATATATCTGACATTCAGAAATAAGAACAACTGACAAGAAATCCGAAAATATGAGATACCTCAACTGTAATATAAGTCAGCAGTACCCATATTCCACATTAACTAACTGTACGATAATTGATAATTATTCACAGTCTTAACCACATTGGTGTATTACAGTAATATCTGTGTCATTCGAATAATTCATTAGTGCTCATTTACAATTTATCATCGTTTCTTTCATTCATAATCAACAATGAATTTCACTTCAGTTAATGTGAATAACAAAACATTTTTCATTGTGCATTTACACAGCCTCCTGTTCCTCACTGGTAACCGTCACATTGTCATGCACTCTTCTAAACACTATATTTATGAGTTCCATATTATTTCAAGTACATTGAGAATGAAGGTGCATTGCTGAGTGAAATACCAGTAATAATTGAATACGCTGTTACGTGTTATTTATTGTCGTTGTGTTTCGTGGAGAGTATTCAAGTCTGTGAAACCTTAGTAAATAAGATATGAGTGGTTATTTTGTTAGACGCTAACTGAACATTTCCATCACATTAATGAATCCTATGATTGTGACAAGGGAATCCTCAGTATGGAATTCGGTGTTGGTGATTTCTAATATTATTATTATTATTATTTGTAATTCTTTTGTATAACTACTAAGTAACCTACTAGATTACCATATTTATGTGTACATATTTTTACATATGGTATCTGCACATAGCTGAGAACCAGTCGATGTATCCATCTTCCAACAAACCTAAAATCCCATTATATTATTCTTTTTCCATACAACTGCTTGAGCCAATGATTCAACGCCTAATTGCTTTGGAATGATCTCCACCACGTTAAATGATAAGAAAATCATCATCACCAGACAGCAGATTCAATTCAAGTCAACTTGTTACTCCACATTCATTGATTCATTTCATTTTCAAAGTGAAGGTTATTAGTAAATCCTTGTTAGTCCCATTATTTCTCTAGTTTACTCACTTTCAAATATGTTCTAATGTATTTGTTCAAGTTAGATTGTGACAAATTATGTTTCTTACATCTTACCTTGGTCAATATTGGGCTAATGAATTAAAAACAAAAGCAATTGGATAAGATCAGTTGATCACCATCCAGTGTTGTGTTGACTTTCTATCATTTTCATTACTCATTATTCGGTTTGACAATTGCTACAACGACGATGCCACGACGAGGCAAAGAAAAAAAACACTCTTCAGTTAATGAAAAACTCACAAAATGTGGAAATCGCATAAACAAGCTTAATAAGTGATAGTTCTCATACATAATCCAGTCATCATGAGTAGTACATGAGTAGTACAACTGGAAGGAACTGTAAAGAATAGCCCAAAACATAGTTTAATGGAGAATATTGGTTGGCAACCTATGCTCTTCCACGAGATGTAACAGGCGTATGTAAGTAAGTAAAAAGCCAAAATACGTCTTCTGTTATAGTATACACAAGCGATCTTATAAGACATGCTACACAATATGTTCATGTTTCAAAAGAAACACTGTGTAATTTCACCGATATTTCATTACTTAATAATAATAACAATAGTAATCTCATGTGATAGAATAATGATCGGAACAAAATACTTCGTTACAAAAGACCATTGCAATACTCTAAATGAATGCAAAGCACCAGCATACAGATAATCGATGTGAGTGTCAGTGAATGTTTTCAGCATTTTCACTCGATGAATTCTAATGGTGACCTTAGAAATATCGAAAATATGATGATCACGTTCACTGTTATATACATAGAGCACAACTTCAATGTTACGTGGTACAACGTTTGCATAATAGATTGTCAATGATGAAAATACAGTCGGACAGAGTCAATCAATCAAACTACCACAGATAATACATGGATAACTACCAGTTACACATGAATGATATCAAATCAATGGAAATCGTTTACTTACACCATATACCAATGTGATGTTGATTAAGATTAGACTGAGCAGAAGAATATATCTTACTGCATTCGTGGTTATTTCGGAGGTGATGTTCTAAAATAACAAAGCAATAATAATAATAATCATATTTCAATGCATCACTCACAGAAATTTGCATTTCTCTACTGTAGAACGAACACTCTATTCGTGAGATTATTATTTCTTAGAACGTTTATATACTTTCTGCTTTCCAATCATAATTACTGCTAACGTATAATGAGAGGGTAGATTTCATATGTGTGCCTTGCTGATCAACCATTTTATTGTGTTAAGTATGCAGTATAAGTATACTCAAATTTTTTTAAATTGAATGAATGAAACATTTAGTGAATAGATAATGATTGGATTATGTCCGGAAGACGAAGAACAAGGATAACTCAGTGATATCAGTAAGGAGGTTTTTACAGATTATCCTGCAGTAGCAGCTGCCAGAGGAGATACAGTCGGAGTTAAAATTACTTAGAAGCTTGACGAAATATTTATTTATATTCTTATTGTCGCAAGTTTTCACTTGATCCACTAAATAAATCCATACGTAATACTGTTCTTAATTTATTTCAAATCTAGTATTTACAATCTCCTATACTCACAGTCACAAGCTACAATGCACAAAGATTCCACTTATGATATGCTACGATTTACTCGTATCAAACATCTTGGGACAAATTGTCTTCTATTTCATAAAATCAATGCAATTACGATATCTATGAAATACAGAGAGTGGATATCATCTTATTTAGAGCTTCTGAATTGAATGTAACTGCGTCTGTTCATCTTCATGCCATTCATTGTACTTTACACTGACTTCTTCAAATCTCGTCACGTACAGTTATATGCTTAAATAATAATGTGTAATACTTTAAGATATCAGTTCTCTGACCCGAATTATTTCAGATAAAATTCAGAAAAACCTTTGAAACTATGAGTTGCTAAATCAGTCATAATGTGTATAAGATAGTAATTCAATGAGCAAAAATTGACGATTCTATCAGCTCAGGTCGATTAGGCACAGTTCCATTCGGCACAAGTTGCGTGGATAAAGCACACTGACTTCATCACCTATAAGGTAGGGGTTTTATCACGAGAATGAATATAAGTAGAGACTATTGAGTCGAAGATATGGACCTAAATAAAGAGATAATATTATGATCTTCGTCATTTCATACAAGCATTTCATGAAACCTAATCCTACGTTCAAAATCGATGCATACATCAATGAAAACTAATCCATTAGAAAGTTTGTTATTAAAAGTTTATCTATCATAATAAATAAACATCGCTCTTCAGTGTATATTTCGAAGGTGAAACACAACCAGACTTACACTTGCATGAAGATTAACAAGCGCCCATTGTTTAGATCCCTATTCCTTGTAGACAATATAGCAATTCAATACAGATGTTTGTTTAGTTGATTACAATCCATGAAATAAACTAAACTAACACATAATATCAGTGGTGAAGAAGATTTGTGATTCAAGTGGATGATTTTGATGAAGATTTGTTCTCTTAGCTGAATGATTCGATCGTGAAGCTTCCATCGTTATTTTCAACAACGTTATATCAATTTATTTGATTAGTTAGTTTATATTTTCCTGAATTAATTAAATACAATACCGTATAGATAAGACTAGTCGACTCTATTAAGGTCAACTTAAATTTTTAATGAACATTGTATGTATATTAAATAGACATTTCGAATTATGTTTGATTAGTGATTGCTTGCTTGCTTCTTTTGTATATTTTACTTACTTACTTACTTACGCCTGTTACTCTTAATCGAGCATAGGCCGCAGAAAACCATTCTCCAACCCACTCTATCTAACCCCTTGCTTTCTAGTTCTATCCAGTTTTGTTCATTCTTTCATGTCTGTCTCTATTTCTCGGCGTAATGTGTTCTTTGGTCTTCCTCTTCTCCTTTGACCTTCAGGGTTCCATGTGAGGGCTTGTCTTGTGACGCAATTGGGTGATTTCCTCAAAGTGTGCCCAATCCACTTCCAGCACTTCTTCCCGATTTCTTCCTCTGCTGGAATCTGGTTTGTTGTCTCCCACAGTAACTTGTTGCTGATAGTGTCTTGCCATCGGATCCGAAGTATCTTGCGTAGACAACTGTTAATAAACACTCGTATCTTCTGGATAATGGCTTTCGTAGTTCTCCACGTCTCCGCCCCATACAGAAGAACTGTCTTGACATTTGTATTGAATATTCTGACTTGTTTTGAGTTCCAAATGTTTTTCAGTTGTAGGTATGCTGCTCTCGCTTTGCCGATCCTCGCCGTCACATCTGCATCAGATCCACTGTGTTCATCAATGATGCTTCAAAGATATGTAAAGGATTTCACATCCTCCAAAGCTTCTCCGTCAAGTGTAATTTTACTGGTGCATATTGTTTTGTATCGGAGAGTCTTGCTTTTCCCTTTGTTTATATTGAGACCTACTGCTGCTAAGGCTGCTGCTACACTGGTCGTTTTCTCCTGCATTTGTTGTTGCGTTTGTGATAGAAGAGCCAGATCATCCGCGAAGTCTAAATCGTCAAGCTGCATCCTGCCTGTCCACTGTATCCCGTGCATTCCTCCAGATGTTGACGTCTTCATCATCCATTCGATGACCAGGAGAATGAGAAAGGGTGAGAGTAAGCAACCTTGCCTAACACCGGTCTTTACTCCAAACGAGTCGGTGAGTTGTCCTCCGTGGACGATTTGGCAGTTTAGTCCATCATAGGAGTTCCGTATGATGTTGACTATCTTCCCAGGCACGCCGTAGTGTCGGAGAAGCTTCCATAGTGTCATCCTGTCCACGCTATCAAATGCCTTCTCGTAGTCGATGAAGTTGATGTACAGTGATGAATTCCATTCGATTGATTGTTCCACAATGATACGTTGAGTTGCGATTTGATCTGTGCACGATCTATCCTTACGAAATTCAGCTTGTTGATCTCGAAGTTGAGCGTCCACGGAATCCTTCATCCTGTTTAACAATATTCGGTTGAAGACTTTTCCTGGTATTGAGAGGAGAGTGATGCCCCTGTAGTTGTCGCACTTGCTCAGATCGCCTTTCTTTGGTATCTTGAACAGAAGTCCTTTTTTCCAGTCTATTGGTACTTGTTCTTCGTCCCAAATCTTACTGAAGAGGATGTGTAGTATCTTGGCAGTTGCTGTTACATTTGCTTTCAGTGCCTCTGCCGGGATGTTGTCTGGTCCCGCTGCTTTGCCACTCTTGACTTGTCTAATGGCCATGCTGATCTCTTCAATTGTTGGTGGGCCAATATCGATTGGTAGGTCTGTGGGTGCTGCTTCGATGTTGGGTGGGTTCAGTGGAGCTGGTCGATTCAAGAGTTCTTTGAAGTGTTCTACCCAACTGTTTTGTTGTTCTTCAATGTCGGTGATTACTTTGCCTTCCTTGTTTTTCACTGGTCTTTCTGGCTTACGGTAATTTCCAGCAAGTTTTTTTGTTGTATCATACAGTTGTCTCATGTTTCCCTCTCTTGCAGCCTTTTACGCTGTCGTTGCTAAATCTTCCACATATTTACGTTTGTCGGTTCTGATGCTCCTCTTCACTTGCTTGTTTGCCTCTGTGTATTCGGCTTGTGCCTTGGCTTTTTCCGCTCTTGTTCGGCTGATTTTGATTGCTGCCTTTTTGTTCCTCCTTGCTTCAATCTTATCCAGTGTACCAACAGTGATCCATTCCTTGTGATGGTGCTTCTTTTGGCCCAGAACCTCCTGACATGTTGAAACGATTGCCTCCTTGATACCTTTCCAGCTGCTCTCTATGGTGGTTCCCTCTCCATTGAGTAGATCATGAAAGGCCTGGAACCTGTTGCTGAGGGCTATGTTGAATTTGTTGAGTTTGTCAGCATCTCGAAGAAAGGCCGTGTTAAACTTTTGTGATGATGTCCGCGCCGTTGTCCACTGCTTCATGAGTTTTAGTTTCATCTTGATTCACAGCGTGGACAGGAGAACATTATGCAAACTTCTTCGACACTATGAAGTTCCTGAAAAGATTGTCAACATTATCCAAAACTCATATGATGGACTACAGTGCAAAGTGGTGCATGGAGGACAGCTGACAGATGCATTTCCAGTAAGGACCGGAATCAGACAAGGCTGTCTACACTCCCCATTCCTCTTCCTTCTAGTGATTGACTGGATTATGAAGAATTCGACATCTGACGGGAAATACGGAATACAATGGACAGCTCAGAATCAATTAGATGATTTGGACTTCGCAGATGACCTAGCCCTCCTCTCTCATACACACGATCAAATGCACATGAAGACAGCGAATGTAGCAGAAGCCTCAGAAAATACAATAATAATTACAGATTTGCATTATCAATGCGACTGTTGTAAGCGGAGAACTGGTGTATAAGCTTATTTCATATTTCTGTTACATATATTTTTTTATGGTTGCTTTAAGTAAATCGACCGCGGTGGTGATGATAATAAAGTGAGTAATAACTGAGAATGGTCTTGTCCATTCTTTTATTACTGTCAGTTTTGGTTTATCTTCAGTAGTCGTTGTCGCTGTTGCCGTCAGAAGTAAACAAGTATGACAACAGTTTCATTGGTAACTACTACATTATGTGATGAATTTAACTGAACTACATGTAAGTACTACGTTAGTTGGTCACTTTTCTACAATTTTATGGCCTCTGTATTTTAAATATGTTAAACTCTCTGTTAACCAACTCATGGACATTGACCAACTGTGCGGTTTCATCTCTAGTAGACAATTTTATAAGTGAATTGGTGATTATAATCTCTTGAAACTATTGTCGTGAATAATTCAAAATACCACTAACTCGTTCAAGTAGTCAGATGTGTGAAATATGAGTGAATAATTTGTTAATAGCTTGTTTCAACATTATACAGCACAATTCAAAGTCCAATTATCCATACAAATTTGATTGTTATGAAGTGGTTGTGTCTGAAATGGTTACTGATTAGACAAAGTCCAATTCGGATTAGTCAAGTTATGCGAACATGTAGTATATTTCAGTTAAACTAACATTAATATGATTCGGAAAATCACAATTTAACACGTCCATGTCTAACATTTCAACATATTGCATAGATATTGTTGAGAAAACGTTGTGAATACCATAGTTTGCAGGGTGAGTTTTGCGTAACCAAATCATTGATTATTTTGAAGTAAAAACGGGTTTGTTAAGTGCATTACAAATTGTGCATTTTACATATATATGTGTGATTTCTGTTATTTCCAGTAAATTATCTAGAGGAAGAACATCATCAGTTTTATATTCATGATGATTCCAAAAGACCTAATACGTAATATAGCAATATACTGATTTTAGTTTCGATTCATATTCAATGGTTGTGTAACCAATTAATGCTGTTGCCGACGGGTTCATGATGATTATATCTATTAATATGTATATAACGCCTTTGCAGTTATAAATGTATAGGTCATTAATATTTTCTATATCAGATGGAATATTCAAATGGCTTGTGAAATTCTGTTCGATATTTCACAGGAGGTTTCATCATGAGTTGATATCGTTAGGAGACACATTGTAAATTATGTTGATCAAAACAGTTGTTTGTTTATAGTTTAGGATTACACAGAAGTGATTATTCATAACTTCCCACTGAATAAAATATACGAACAACAATTCTTGTAATGATAATGATGAAAAGCAACCACTCAGTTGGAACTGCACTTATTCATCATCCGATTTCGAAATAGTGGAGGAGACTTGTAGCTCAGGTGGATGATTATCATGGAGTTTATGTTTCTGAGCTGGAAAATGCAGTTCTGGAGCTTTCATCGTCATTCTGAACAACATTGTCGGAACAAACTCTAGGTAGGATCGGTCTGTTCGAATTTCATTGTAGTTTCACAAATAGAATATTATAAATGGCACTTCCGTTTCCACATTCACCAATAAGGTGTAACTGTCGTTTGCATAAAATTAACACTCATTCACAAAATCCTTGACATCTCATTGTATAGTGAAATATTTTCGGAATGATTTGCGAAGTTCTATTACACGAGAACCATATTGCACGATTTCATTTTTCATTTGCAATTTCCTTCCAGACTCAACTCAATCGTCACTGAATCACGTTCTATCAATTGTCACAATCTTTCAATAGGAGATATGATGCATAATTGTGTAATTGGAAAAGTGGTCAATTTGTGGACACAGGTACTAAAGTACAACATGAAAAGATTCAAAGAAGTATCAATTAATCAACAACAGTATTCAAATAATGAAAATTTGTTTACTTTGAATGTAAGCAGAAATAATCTATGTGTGTGTTTTTCGTCATCATGGTACTAATATTGCGACAAGAACTCCTGAATATCAATGTTCTCAGTCTTGTTATCAAAATGGTCTGGATATCTACAGTTCATTTTTCTTCCCTACATAGCAGTTCAGTTTATAGCTTTTACTCTTATCGGTGTCCAGGTGATGATTACAATGCACAAAGTGATCGATGTAGAACTGAGCAATCGTTCAATATCTTTCTTATTTTGTATGATATAAATTTTATGTTTTCTAAGAATTGAGAGTATCCATCGGATAAATTATCGATCCTCACATGTTTGGACAAAATCTCCTTGTGATATCATTTTTATTCACGATTTTGTGACCGTCGAACATAATACGCATTAGTTTTGGATGAGAAACTCAATGATTCACATCTAGTAAACAGACTTTAACTCAAGGGACAGGATGTTTGTTCACTTTGTTTAGACGGTTATTTCCATACGGATAATGAAGATGAATTCAAACATTACACATAGTTGATAGCACACTACACACTTGTATTTTTCACTACAATGGAAGTGTGTCTTTCCAAGTTATTCGGCGATTACAGAGCGAGAAACGTTTCTCAAGCAGGTGATTCATGTAGTAAACTTTGAACCATTTATGTTTCCAATGTTAGGTATGAATATAATAATGTAAAATTAATAAGTCAACACCCTATTCCATAGAACCATATCAATGAATAGAACTTCTGACTTGTCACATCACAGTATATACATTGCAATCAGTAAACTACTCTGTAAATAGATTATTCTATGGGAAGGTCCATCTTAAATTTAATCAAATTTAGTCATATAACATAGGAGTTCTCCATAAATGTGAAATTGATTTGACATGATAAAATTATTTATATTAGCAAAACATAAACCCGATTTTACATGTTTCTTTGTGTTTCCACCTATTTTACTCACTTACAGGTACTTGCAATTACATTTATTCAGTTTGCAATCACTTTTGGAGGAACCTATTTGTTTATTTTAGTGTATGTAATGTTTCTGTTCAGTAAACTTGAATCAAACCTATTTTCAGCCAACAGATCAGTGCCTGGATTGATGAACAAGATTTGTTCTTATGGGTCACAAAGTAAGAACCACTTACTTTACTAACATTATTCAATATATAACTTATAACACTAAGAAAATGAAAATATGATGCTGTTTGCAATTACACTTTTGTTAAATTGACAAGCTGTAAATGTGTTTCAATATCATTATCCGTCAAGTATAGTCTCATATGCATCCACATAACATTGAATGTCTGTCATGATGGTACTGATAATCTGGTAAAATAATGAATTCCATGGGATGACTGAAATGATATTTTGTTGATCAAACGTTCAACGAAATCCAAATCAAGCACATGGTCATTTTGTGATGTTCTGATTGTGGATATAATACATCTTATCTGCGAGAGGACAAAATACTTACTACTGTACCCACTGACGTATTTTACCCCTCAAAGAGGAGCAGAAACCGTGCACCGAAATTCTCCATCCACCTCTTTCATAGACAATCCCGTCCAGTTCTTTTCAGTTGCTGACCAACCTTTTCATATCTACTTACAATTATTGATGCAGTGTGTTCTTTGACGTCTCACTTTTACATTTTCTGTCAGGATTCCAAGTTGCTAACAATTAAATTGAGATCCGAATATTTCAGATTAATTCATACCCTTCATATGTATTGGTAATCCACATTCAGAATTTGTAAGCAAATTTGTATGCACTAAACAGATAAGATTGTGAAGGGATTAGCGAAGGAGAGGGAGTATAGTTCATTGATGCATAAAAACAAGTGCACGAGAGTGATAAAAAATGGTAAAAAGAGATCAATAGAAAACATATTTATTATTATTTATTTAAACACATAAATATTGGTACAAAAAGCACCAGATAAATATGCGCCTCAAAAGACTCATTCGATTTGTGTGAGGGCTATGATACTGGCCAGGTGCCCAGACTGAAGCAGGTGGTTTTCTTAGGGTACCACATCCGAGCCCATGACGTAGTCCAGTCTGGTCTAGCCCACAAGCAGTGGAGCATCGTGAGGAGATGCATTCCCATGGTAGTCGGTGACCAACAGTTGGTTCATACGCCATTCGTTCCTTCAGGATACTGGAGCTCATGTGCACCATTGGTTTGGAATCAGGGTTTTTCCAACTCCCCTAGGTGGATCCTCCACATCCACCAACCCGGTTAAAGCACCGGACATTCGCTTTTCGTCCTCTCACTTTTGTGAACAACACTCCGACCCGCCACGAGAAGACAGTGAGTAGGACGTCCCTGACAGAGGCTATATATTCGCGTGGCTATATGAGAGCATTTCGAGAGGAAGAGCGGATTCTCCCCACTCTCGGCCGTACCAGGGCATTTGGGGGCAAAGAAAACATATAAACAGAGAGGATTCTTTCAGTAGAACAATCTCCTCCCATTTTTGTGAAGAATGTGAAACTAAACTACTATATATATATTTATGATATTGTCTTTTCAAAGAGTTAGCTAGATTTATCTGTTATCTGATCTGCGTTAGTGTGAAAATATAGAAACTGGCCAGTATGAATCGAAGATCCATTTTCAGAAAACCTGTTTCAGAATATTCATCATGTAGTAACAATTAGCTCAGCTGTAAGCTGGCTTGTGATTTCAGGATTATACATAAACACAGAAAATGCAGAAAACGAAATAGAAAGAGGAGTGAGGTAAAACAAAGACACATGAATTAGGTGTAAAACAATTGTGTTTTGAGTTAGTAGTGAAGTGCAGACGGTAAATCCATTTCTCCTTAATTATTCTTTGTCATATTTATGAAAGGGATGTGATACTGTGAAACCTCTCAGACAGAAGCGCGTGAATTCATTAAGGAGCAACTCCTTGCCCTTGAGTGCTGACTAAGCAGACGTGTAAACCAGTTTCCTAAAACATCTCCGACCAAGCTTTCTAAGTTCTCAGAGCACGAAGGTCTTCACTCAAAGCTACACATCTCCATTATATCAAAATATAATTTGTAACTGTTATTGATATTCTTATATTTATCACTACGTTAATATTGTTAATAAAATTCTTCACTATCAACAGTGCCATCTACCTACTTCTTCAGTTGATTTTGGTGTTTGTTCCAGCATTATCACGGAAATATCCATACAATATAATCTATCTAATACTGATGGTAAGTAAAAATACTTTTGAAGTTCAGTTAAGATTTACACATAGTAGAAATCTTTACATTGGATTCAGTTTATATAACCACACATCAACCAATCAATCTATCCATCCATTTGCTCAGTCGGTCTAAACATCATTATCTAATAAGTCAATTGAGTTTTGTAAGAATTAGCAGTCATAGGAAATAAAGATTACTCTTTCACTTACACTGTTGTGATATATTTCCTTTCGAATTGCAGTGCCATCATCATATAATAGTAGTATAACTGCACCAACTGTTATTCACTTTTATAAATATTATTACTGTTATTATCACTATGTTTATTATTATTACAGACATCATTTTCGACGGTCGCAATCGCATCGGATGCAACCTTGTACAAGGAAGATACTGTCACTTATATGTTCGGTGTGTCGGTGACATTATTTAATCTCATTATTTACACCATAACTATTCTACGATATGATTTCACCAAATATTACCTCACAAATCTGTTTCTGACATTATTTATTGATTTGACACTATTAATTGGACAGAGTCTTTACATCATATTGGACAACAATAATGTAATTATTTTGTTTGCTTTCACTAAATTGATGTCTAATTGTAATTCTGTAAATGACTATGTTATCGTTTGTTATGAATTTGTTAACACAATGATAATCAAACATCTCAGTAGTTATGTAGTTTCAGTTCAAATGGAGATATCACATATTTAATGGAGCTCGAACTGCCAGTATTCAATAGAAGGCCAATTGGAAACAATATAATATGTTCTCACCTAAACATAAATGAAATCAGATTTAAGTCATCGAAATATATATGTATCTGATTTGTCTTAGTTCAGATATTGTTTTGAGGATAATGAAATCTTCATGGATAAGTTCGAAATTCGTACACGTTTAATAGCCCCCATAGTCATCACACAGTAGTTATTTGAGTTCAACGCAACTGTTAGAAACTATTAGAAAGTAGATAAACGATCGTGATTCAAATGAATTGAAATGACCAGTTTACTCCTCTGTCATGTCATCATTACTCAGTACCTATGACTAATATGAAAACACCATGTATTCTCATCTTCTTGGAATGAACTTGAACATGTAGGCTATTGAATACTATCTAAAATACTTGTCATCAATGTACTCGTCGCTACACTTCAAAGCTTTGAATTACACACACTTCTTAAATGTTTGTGAGTTCATATTCATGTGAGAACTTGAACTAATATAAAATAGTTGCCAAATGACATCTTCGATTGATAATATTCACTTGGTTGGTATTAATCATTGAAGCATGTAAAATTTTCATGAAATTTCATTCTCTGAGCTGAATGATTTCAGCGTATTACAAGATTAAACCATTCAAATCGCTGAATGAAAATCCACTCAATCTATAAATCTCCACTTTCTCAAGTCAAACGTCACTCGTCATTCTACGGATTCGAAACTGAGTTAATGTTTATGTTATTGAAAGTTGATCTGTCAATCGACTTGTGATAGAAAGTGATTCAATAAATCACATATTCAGTTGTTTATACTTAATTTTTTGTTTAATGTTAAATCAATAATTATCTGACTTAATTGATTTTCGATAACCTGAAACTTCTTTCTACACATTTTCTCTTCAATTTTTATTAGATTGTACTAATTGTTGCTGGTGCAGTTGGTTTACCAATCACACTTTTTGTAAGTCAACTGTTTTTACATCTGGTGGAACATCCTCAAACTGGCTATCAAACACGTATTCTTTGAAAGTCAATGTTGCATAATGTATTCAATTTTAAGTATTGCATCATAATTATGCACACAATACTACTAGCAATTTCAAGGCTTGCCAACACTCCATGTTGACATGTGAAGTTGGTCACACCATGTTGTATATTGAATGAAGTTGGACTTGTTGATCCTTGAATCCTGGCTCAGTGGTCTAGAGGTTAGACGTGCTCGTGCAAGATCCACTGTCCTCAATACGATAGGTTGTGGCTGAGTACTGATAAAAACTACCATACTAAACAAAACAGATATCCAGTGCATCCAAATCTCACATGGTTCGCTAACTCACACTAGTTCGTGATCTTACTAAAATCAAAAATTATCCACAACACCCATACTAGTACTTTCAAATTGTTTGGCAACTGACTGAAATTCATATTTTGATGAGAAGTGTATGTTTTCAAGTAAGTCATTCAACTTCTTCATGATATTACTGATACATAAAATCATCCAATACTGACTTCGTAGTCTATGTTTATTCTAACACAAATGAATCAAAAATGAAATTGAAAAAAAGAAAATTCAAATACAGGTTACTACTTAACAAATAATTAATTTATACAAGTAATAACTCAATTCTAAATATTCAGTGATCTTGGGATTCTAGAGTCCTTTATGTAAGTTATTTAAAATGGTGATGTATCCAGTACCAGATCAACTAGATGAGAAATCTTATTTATTCAATATGTTATGAATAATGGTTTCGCAGATATTCCTGATGTGATTGTACATATTCATAATTTCTTTTTCACAGAAATTGTTATATGAAGTGAAGATGATATTCGGAAACGGTGAATTTCGGTACGAGCAAACAGATTTATTATTAGCAGCTGCATTTCTTTACAATTGTTGGTGGAGTTTGTTTTTGACACTGATGTGGATATCTTCGTATTCAGGTTGGAAAAGAACGGACCGAACAAATTCCATTTTATCTAACCTTACATCTTCAGTTAATTTAATAACTCTAACCACATCGGATTGAACATGTATTCCCAGTGGAAACATTAGGGGAATATTTGTTGACGACGAGTCCTTAAAATGTTCCTTTTCCTCTGAATAAACAGCCATATTTCAGTGTTGAATGTGTCATGGAAGATAGTTATGCTTTGAATCACTTTACTCTTTTCATAGTTTTCTCATTTCTGAAATTTGAATATTAGTACTATATACAAACGTTCATGTAAGATGAGATTATGAAACGTTAATGAGATTTGGGAAACCAAAGTTTGCGGTCATTTGATTCACAGTTTGTATTCTACCAGAGTAGTTTTCTTGACCAATCATTTCGTCTGTTTCTTTTAACTAGGATTGTGTGTTTGACTGATCGAGTCAAGTATTCATGAGATAATCTTACAATAACCGATGTAACCTAATCTGTAGACAAGTTTACGTATTGACGTAAAAAATATCTTTCCATTAATTCTAAGTAAAGTATTCTGAATGACTTTGGACATTTTCGAGTATGTTTTCATTCTGTATGGTAATATTGTGGTTTGGGTTACTTATATCCCTACAAGTAGTATATAACGATGGTCAAGCAGAGAATGTATTTCACTAGAAGATCAATAAGAAATTAACGGAAACGAAATGCAATAAGTATGAAAATGCATGAACAATAATAATCTAAGACTATGAAATGATATTTACTGAAGGAATAGTCAAGATTGAAACAATTTATTGTTATTTTGCAAATTGACTGTCTTACTATACAGTTGACAGATTTAAGTGAGATAGTTTGTATTTCCGTGAAAAATACATTCGGTTGTCTTCACTCGTTTACCCAATTTTAAACAAACTAATACTTTATTTTAATACTATAGGCCCTTTCGTCATCAGACTTTGTTAATGTCAGTGATAATTAGTAAATGTCATGTTGACTGTGGCGAGACTATGATTTATGAGCGACCTTTGAACGAATCTTAATTAACCTTGAGAAATATTAAGAAATCAGGAAGCAGCTGGTATAGAGTAAAAATATATTATACAAAATCAATGAATTAAAGTTGATACACTTCTTTCATATGGTCCTAGATCTTATCAAGCTTGGAGAGATGTTCAAAAGTTCTATAATCGTAATGTATAAAGTAGAAGAACAACTCCAAAAACGTCTGTCTCTGTAGCCATGGTAAGGTCATAAAAACGCACTCAGCCTCCACCACTTACCTTTAGTATTGTTTGTGTGCGCTCTGGTTGTGTAAGTTTATCAATTTATTATGGGCATGTCGTCATATTACTCGTACCACTGAACAGCCGAATTTTCAGTAAAATCTGCGAATATTGCATCCAATGTTACTGGTGCTTTTATCATGCAGTTTGTGGCGACTATTATAATATGCCTTAGTCTCAATCTGGATCAATCAAAAAAGGTTCTTATTCTAGCAAACTTCTTCCTTCAAAATATGTTACATCGAAGGACAACATCACGGTTGTCTGCTGGAAATCTGTAAGTCATTTAATTACCGCAATTACAAATAAGGGTACTTACTAGTATTCCGATTTATCGTAGCTGCCTAAGTGTCAAGTCTACTCTAAAATCCTCTGTAAGTCGACCGTACATCAACACCAATTACTAAAATTGACACCTTGACCTTGAAATCCACCAAACGCTTCTCATTAGCATGTCCATAAATCATAGTGTCGCAGAATATATTTGTAAACTATCAGTGAATGGATTTGAAGTCAATCTAACTTTTTATTTAGCTATCTGGTCTGAACTTTATCAAATATTATATTTCCTTGCTATTTTTGTATTTTACAACAACTTGGCGCTCAAATACTGTGAAACGAATTCTTCTAATTTAGTCGAAAGTTCTTTTATATCAGTAGTATATATATGAAATGCTATGCTTAAAAATTTGATATAATAAGCTGTTATTCAATAAATAAAGGAATACTTTGTTATTGAACTAACTGTCATCTTATTGAAATGAAAAATTTGAACATTATAGGGGTTTGTAAAATGAAATTTTACTTTGATGCGTGATCCAGAATGTAAACCAAGAACAGCAAGAGATCCTAGATCACGTAGACTAAGTCTAAATAATGAAAGGCAATATGATGCATGGTAAGATATTTCGATGACTATAATTTAATGTTTGTAGTAGGATATAATTTATTTGGAAAATGTTTCTACATTTTTTGGTCTCTAAATATTTACGAGTTGATTAGATATGAAGATCAGGTTTGTTATGACTTTAGGAAAAGAATAGGACGTGTGCTGATTCGCTATTGATTTTATGTCCGGATTTTTAACACGTGGATTATCCACCAATCGAAATACGACTTTTCCAATACTAACACTGTGACAAATCAATGACTTTCAACTCGTATGAGCAGTCTAGCGTCCTTATTCGTTCCTTGTCCACCTAGCCCTTACAATTAAGTCAAGAACACCAATTGCTGATTCTGTATGTGGATGATTTATTACAAGCACACTCTGTTTATATACTGGACAGACAGACCACATGACACCATAAAATAAAAAATAATATTTGTACAAGATGAAGCCAAATGTGGCTGTGAACGTGGAATACAATAATCGATAAAATGAATATAATTTGGGAACAATAAATCGTACAGTAATCATTAATAGGTCAAAATGAAGCTAATAATAATGTGAATATAGATATACATAATCTAAATACTCAATAGTTATCATTAGGATATAATGAGGTTACTATAGAAATAATGATGTAAATATTCTTCTTTCATCTTTCGTACCTCTGCATGTAATTCATATACAACACATTTGATTAGAAATATGTTGAAAAATATAGATTGATGTAACAGTAAGAATGGCAGATAATTTTCTGGAAACATGTTGCTAAAATCAACCTGCCGTAAGCATAAAAATCAATCTAGTTACAATTAGATAATTTCTATGAAGTAAGTCAATCAGCCATATGATAAGACATAAATCGAATAAAGAATTAGCTGATGTAATACATGTAGTAGAAAAGCAGACGTTGTTTAGAACGACCAAAGACTCATTAAATAGAAACTATCTAGATTCCAGTAAGTAACAAAAATCTAACTTCAGTGCTCTCACGTTTTCCATGGTGGTCTAACTTCAATTAACTCATGCATTCTTTAATCAAATAAGTGATTTACTATACTGTGATTCAAACCGTCCCACATGTAATGCACAACTAACTGGATTCCTGTATGTGAAATAAAACCAAAATATGCCGAGAAATATTATTCATTGAATATGTGAATATTGGTCTATGTCAACGCCTGAACAGAAAGATGAGGAGTGAAGAGGATGACTTCATTGGCCACTTCAAGCATATCAAAAGCCTGATTGGTTGTGGATGGTTAGTGTCTGGTGAAGTGTTGAATGTAGACATAACTTCAAAAAGATGGAGTGGTGCTCGCCAAATTGCGGCATCTGAGATTTCGGTGAGCTATCCGTCTGACAACTGAACAATGAATATAATGATCAGCAAACAGCTCTGTTATACATTACGACAATGTTCAACTTTGGTATGTCATACTACGTAAAGACAGTAGTTTAGTTGAAAGTGTCAACGTTGGAATTAGAATACTAGTTACATAAGCTCGGTCACTGTCATATTCTACGAGGCTTGTTTACTGGAAAAGGAGTGTGAGTTTTGTGTGAAAATTGAATGAGGTAATCCGACTCCTATGATCTGCTTCTCACTAACTATTGGCTTAATGAAGGGCTCCGGTAACAATAGGTGTTCAGTCTTAGATTGCACTTCATCCATCATTGTGTTAATTGGCAACATACATACTAGTAGACAGCTCAATCTGGTTTAACTCAAGAAATCGATCTTCACAATTCTAGTTTTACTTCTTATCTGAAAATTCACTTTCAATACACATCTGTTATCAGATAATGACTGCAATTCTGAATATGACTCAAGTGGATTGAAATTGTTCCATTTTCTTCGCTTCAGAAATATCATATCTCTAAGACGAATGATGTTATTCACTGATCAAATTATCAATGTTTACCAGTACAATATGTTCACTCTCGTGGCTTCCATTTGTAAATTCATAAGAAGAATATTTAAATTGATTTATTCATGATTTGTTACACAGTGAACTTTGTCAACTATCAGTTCTCATTTAGTTTTCACCAGTTGAAGACAAGTCCTGTAATAATTTGCTTTCGGGAAACAGGAAATATTGATATACTTACTGTAATATTGATTTCTATAGGATTACTATTGATCTATTCAAAGTACGAAAATGAAACTTCATTATTCCTGTTACTACGTCTGTTAGTTGTGGATACTATCAAGAAGTAATGAGTTATGAATGCTTCTGTCCGTCTGGGAGGATTATTATATCATTCATTTTACAATGGAAATGAATTGCATGTAGGAAAGATATTCATCATCGTAAGCTTAGACTAGATATCATCCGTCATCAGTTAGAACGTGCAGTCGATTCACATTTGAGAATTTATGCTAAACCTATTTAACATTCCATACGTTTCATCCTTTGATGTTTGCTGCTGAGGTCCATATAAGTAGTATTTATCAGAAATAGAAAATTGAAGGACTGGTGATAGGGTAAGAAGATCAATTAAAAAGTAACGACAACAGAGAATGATTTCTACGGAAATGAAAGAAAAAGGAAGTCTGAGATCATGAAAACTGATAGAACGTAATTTAGTGACTATTTAGTTGAGTCTGAAACTAAATCGCAAATGAAAAGTGAAGATCGCGCAATATGGTTGTCATGTTATGGAGCTTCGCACATCATTCTCAAAATATTTCGTCACACAATTAGATGTCAAAGATTTTGTGAATGAGTATAAGGCTTACACAAACGGCAGTTACACCTTATTGGTGAATGTGGAAACCGATGTGTCATCTACTATATTCAACTTGAATAAGTGCAATTAATGAAAACAGATTTAAATCAATTTTGGCAATTAGCTTTGTAATCGCTATCCAACACTCGTCACACTTGTGTAAAAATAAAATGAGCAGAATACGGTGACACTCAATTCATTCACATATGTTTTTTAAGTATCATAAAACCAATGTATTGTATAAAGGTCTACTACCCATCTGAGCGAATACCTCGTCACAGGAAGTTAGTGAGTGGTTAAGAACTGAATTTTTCAAAATTCTCGTGAGGAAGTGAGACAAGTTGATTGATTTGAAAATGAAATCTGATGTGCGATTCAAAGAAAAAGTGACAGTTTATAGGTCAATGATAACCAATCAACATCGTAGTCTGTAGGTTGAGCTGTGAGCCATATGTGGAGAAAGCCGAACACACTGACCGTACCTGAAGTTTGTTCTGACAATTTTGTTAAGAATAACGATGAAAGCCTCACGACTAAACCGTCCAGCTTAGAAACCCTAACTCCATGATAATCACCCATCTGAGATTTAAGTCTTCTACACCATCTCGAAATGAGAGTATGGTTACTCATGCTATATCATCAATTGAATGGAGTTGAAAATTGTGATTTACATGATTACGGGCAGTTCCAACTCAGTGGTTGTTTGACATCTTTTTCAGTGGGACGTTATGGATACTCACTTCTGTGTATTCGCAAACTATAAACAAACAACTGTTTTAATCAACACAATTTCCAATGTGCCTCTTGACGATATCGACTAATGATGAAAACTCTTGTAAAATATTGTACAGAAATTCACAAGCCTTCTGAATATTCCATCTGATATAGAAAATAATAATACCCAATACAGTTATAACTGCGAAGGCGTTATAAACATACTAATTGATATCATCATCATGAGTCCGTCCGCAACAGGATTATTTGGTTAGACAACCACTGCAAATGAACAGGCACTTCGATCATTATATTACTGTACAACATATTACTTTATTTAGAACCATCATGGAAGTGAAACTGGTGACGTTCTTGATCTAATTAATTAATTGGAATATTTGTTCAGAAGTCACACATATATTTGTAAAATGCACAAATTATAATACAATTTACGAAACTGTTTTTATTGATGAATTATTTGGATATGATAAATCCAACCACCGAACTGTTGTTTCACAAGCTTTTCTCAACAATATCTATGCAATATGTTGAAATGTTAGACATGGACGTGTTAAATTGTGATTTTCCGAATCATATTAATGTTAGTTTAACCGAAATATACTGTATGTTTGCATAACTTGAATAATCCGAATTGGACTTTGTCTAATCAGTAACCATTTCAGACACAACCACTTCATAACAATCAAATTTGTATGGATAATTGGACTTTGAATTGTGCTGTATAATGTTGAAACAAGCTATTAACAAATTATTCACTCATATTTCACACATCTGACTACTTGAACGAGTTAGTAGTATTTTGAATTATGCACCACAATAGTTTCAAGAGATTATAATCACCAATTCACTTATAAAATCGTCTATTAGAGATGAAACCGTACAGTTGGTCAATGTCCATGAGTTGGTTAACAGAGAGTTTAACATATTTAAAATACAGAGGCCATAAAATTGTAGAAAAGTGAACAACTAACTTAGTACTTACATGTAGTTCAGTTGAAATCATCACATGATGTATTAGTTAACAAATGAAATTAATGTGATTGTATTTACTTTCTTACAACAATAGCGACAATAACAACTGAAGAACAAGCAAAAGTGTGATTATTGCAGAGTTGCTGCAAGATATCACGAATTCTGTTATAACTGGGAACATTCCTTATATTCATTTACAATTGATTTTGATCATTTTTATTATTATAGATGTTCACATTTCGCGTTAGTCGGCAATAAGTCACGTCTACAAGATCATTGTACATTGGTGACAACAGTGTGTGTGAGAGTGTACATTAGATTAAAATGAGCTTGAATTCACACTCAATAGCTATTTTTCTATTTATCTCATAATACCTTAAACAAGGTAATAACGTTATGATCGTTTCGTATTTCACAATTGTATTTAAGAACTACAACAAGAGCTTCACACTGAAAACTACTTCGTGTGTTCATATTTCAACACTTCAGTATATGTTGGATATCACTTCCCGCATTGATAGACCATCAACTTTTCAATGGTTATCATTCATGTTTACTTGTTCAATTGAATAAATCAAGACTGTATAGATTATTTTGAATTCCACGAAACAGTCATCCAGTGCTATTACGTTAACAATGATAATCTAGTTTAGATCGATGTGTGGATTCAACTATTTAAATTAATGGTTGTATGACCATTGATTATAGTCTTGGATGTTTAAAATAAATTTGATTACGTTCTGTTTGGTTTATACTGAATGACCAATTTTTGTAATCGCTAAATTTGATGTTCTTATGCATAATTGAATGGTATTCAATGTCATTCATAGTTTAATTCGTTAATTGACTTCGTTTAATAGTTTATTTGTTCAAATGACACATTCTAGAGCACATATGTGTATAAAAGGTTACTGGTTAAGGGTGAAAGGAAGGAGAATTTCTCGACATCACGACAATATAATGATACAATTTCTTCACATGTCGTGTTATAGAAAACATTTACAGACTGACCACTACTTGAAAACTCTTGTAAATTGATTAAAGCCTCCTATTAGCACTGCAGAGGACTAAAATATAATAATGAAACGATCATCATGTATTTCCACATTTTCAAGGGTGTTCAAGATAAGATCACTTCATAATTTAATCTGTGAATTTCTACTATCACTATATGTTCTCAATACTAATGATAATCATGTGCACCTTATTATTATTATTATTATTACTAATGGCTTTATTCAATATTATAATCTGGTACAATATAGAATTCTCAGCACGAGTTATTTCAACAAGTTTCTTTTACAAAACAGAAAAAAAATGAAAAAAAGGTTTAAAAAATCTGAGTCTGTATAAATTATCAAATTTGAGACATGCTTAAGAATAAAGGTTATTTACTAGATCAACTCTAGCAATGGTTAACGTTTACAAACGTAGCTACTCCGCCACCACAAGTCTTTTTATTGTTTGATCGATCCTGTTGATAGATATTAAAATCATGTAATGATACTAAGCAATCATCCTGTAAGTCGGTTAACCAAGATTCTTGAATTGTGATGACACCACAATTACGATACATGTTTTGACCTAGCAGAAATTGGAGATAGTCCACCTTCTTAATTAGTGATTGACAATTAGAATTAAGCCGCTCGGGAATCGACATTTGATTAATGTTCATTCACTTTAATGCATATTGACAACCACTACGATGTCTCTTATTGTACTTGTTTGTAATTTTCGCAGCGAAAGGACGTAAGCTTTTCATAAAAGCGCCTGTATAGGTTATGCGATCAACAGACAGAATGAGAAGTTAAAACAAATTAAAAACCAGATAACTAGTTGAAATATTTAGATGGCAGTAACAGGTAGCCCAGATATTAAAGCAGGCCGACTTAGCCACTGGCTTCAAGATTCAACTTCTGAACTTCTAATGAGAATCCATGACCAGTAGAGTTTAATCCGTTTTGACTATGAGACGAGGACTGCTGAATATTGTGAATTGGCTTATGTTAGAAACTAACACAATTGAATATCAGCTTAGTGGTCTTGAGGGCCGAAGATTTAAGCGCGAGACGAGAGGTTTCAGTGACACGAATTTATAATACTGAGAGTATTGTCTCGATATTGTATTAATTAAAAAGCTTTATAAGCAAAAATGGCTAGCAGAAGAATTTAAAACTCCCGTTTTGTCACAAACTAGAACAAAATGACCGTCAAATGCTTTCAGATTTGCCTTATCGTTCTTGCTGACATCGATTCATGAATTCGATTATTCAACGATAGAATAGTATCTGTATGAAATATTGCATTTCATTTTGTTCAGAATAAAAATGAAATCTTCTTAACTAATTCATTAAAGAACAAATTTACCACTAGCAAAAATGTATACAACTCAAAGTCATAATGAACATTCAGTTCAAGGATAATTAAAGCCAGTACAAGTACATCACAATGGATTTTAGAACTCAGTGATTTTAGTGAGACAGAAATATATCATAGAAATAAGTGTTCAGGGTCTTGTTAAATGAAGGTTTTAGAGAGAAACAAACTATACAAAAGAAGAAAATAAACAAACACTAATGAAAAATAATTTGGAATGTCTATTTAATATACATACAATGTTCATTAAAAATTTAAGTTGACCTTGATAGAGTCCACTTTGAGTTATGAGTCCACTATGAGTTAGAGTCGACTAGTCTTATCTATACGGTATTGTATTTAAACAATTCAGGAAAACATAAACTAACTAATCAAATAAAAAGAAATTATGTTGTTGAGAATAACGATGAAAGCTTCACGATCGAATCATTCAGCTAAGAGAACAAATCTTCATCAAAATCATCCACTTGAATCACAAATCTTCTTCACCACTGATATTATGTGTTAGTTTATTTTATTTCATGGATTGTATTCAATTAAACAAACATCTGTATTGAATTGCTATATTGTCTACAAGGAATAGGGATCTAAACAATGGGCGCTTGTTAATCTTCATGCAAATGTAAGTCTGGTTGTGTTTCAACTTCGAAATATACACTGAAGCATGATGTTTATTTATTATGATAAACGTTTAATAACAAACTTCCTAATGGATTAGTTTTCATTGATGTATGCATCGATTTCGAACGTAGGATTAGGTTTCATGAAATGCATGAATTCATGAATTCTACCCTCTTAATATACGTAAGCAGTAACTATAACTAGAAAGCAGAAAGCGTATAAACGTTGTAAGAAATAAACAGTTCATGAATAGAGAATTCGTTCTACAGTAGAGAAATGCAAATTTGTGTGAGTGATGCATTGAAATATGATTATTATTATTATTGCTTTGTTATTTTAGAACATCATCTCCGAAATAATCATGAATTCAGTAAGATATATATTTTACTGCTCAGTCTAATCTTAATCAACATCACACTGGCATATGCTGTAAGTAAACGGTTTCTATTAATTTGATATCATTCATGTGTAACTGGTAGTTATCCATGTATTATCTGTGGTAGTTTGATTGATTGACTCTGTCCGACTATATTTTCATCATTGACAATCTATTATGCAAACGTTGTACCACGTAACATTGAAGTTGTGCTCTGTGTATATCACAGTGAACGTGATCATCATATTTTCGATATTTCTAAGGTCACCATTAGAATTCATCGAGTGAAAGTGCCGAAACTATTCACCGAAATACACATCGATTATCTGTATGCTGGTGCTTTGCATTCATTTGAATATTGCAATGGTCTTTTGTAACGAAGTATTTTGTTTCGATCATTATTCTTTCACATCATCCGGTTAGGCAGTTAGCCAGCTGTTTTTATTAAATACAAATTATTTATTATTTGGGAAAATCCCATTTCGTTTTTGATAACATCACTGTCGTATAGGATGCAGTATTTCGACTTGTGTTATTTGTGACAAAGTTGTGAAAAATACAAGTTGAATAGAACAAAACGGTTTGTATTCAGTTGAAAGCAGGAGGAAATTAGTTGGTGAAAAGTGACTTCACACCGAAACTTGGTTAATCCAATACACACATATACATGAAATTCTCGTGAGAAATGGTGACTAGTTTATTTGTAGATGACACATTCTGTAAAGTTGTCTGTACAATGATAAAATGATTGTCTGGTTTCGAGGAGAACTACACAATGTATATTGTTTGATTTCAAGAGTGTAACACATTTCAGCTAATCTTTGGATTATCACGTTTAAGCGAACACTTCAGTGGTAGAAACACCCCACTGATAGAATATTCAAGAACAAAAAGTATTGGATGGAAAGATAATTTCCAATAGTTCCTTCTTCAAGCTCAACAGCAAGAAATTCAAAACTAATATTATTGTTATGTAGTAGTGATAAACGAAATACTAAAATTGAATTAATCCATGTTACAAATGAAAAGTGGCAAATTTCAATTGATCGAGTCATATATACCACAAAGTGCTAACAAAATAAGTGAATAATGTCAAAGATGATGCTTAGATTACTCATCAGCAGTGAGAATAATTGTATGTACGTTCAATTGTTATGTCAACAAAATATTAAGTATAAAATAAGCATTATTGTGTCTTAGTGTAGTGGATGCTACTGACGACGGGACTGTTTGTATTAAATATGTGTTGGAATGTGGCATCGTCGTTGTAGCAATTGTCAAACCGAATAATGAGTAATGAAAATGGTTGAAAGTCAACACAACACTGGATGGTGATCAACTGATCTTATCCAATTGCTTTTGTTTTTAATTCATTAGCCCAATATTGACCAAGGTAAGATGTAAGAAACATAATTTGTCACAATCTAACTTGAACAAATACATTAGAACATATTTGAAAGTGAGTAAACTAGAGAAATAATGGGACTAACAAGGATTTACTAATAACCTTCACTTTGAAAATGAAATGAATCAATGAATGTGGAGTAACAAGTTGACTTGAATTGAATCTGCTGTCTGGTGATGATGATTTTCTTATCATTTAACGTGGTGGAGATCATTCCAAAGCAATTAGGCGTTGAATCATTGGCTCAAGCAGTTGTATGGAAAAAGAATAATATAATGGGATGACATTTTAGGTTTGTTGGAAGATGGATACATCGACTGGTTCTCAGCTATGTGCAGATACCATATGTAAAAATATGTACACATAAATATGGTAATCTAGTAGGTTACTTAGTAGTTATACAAAAGAATTACAAATAATAATAATAATATTAGAAATCGCCAACACCGAATTCCATACTGAGGATTCCCTTGTCACAATCATAGGATTCATTAATGTGATGGAAATGTTCAGTTAACGTCTAACAAAATAACCACTCATATCTTATTTACTAAGGTTTCACAGACTTGAATACTGTCCACGAAACACAACGACAATAAATAACACGTAACAGCGTATTCAATTATTACTGGTATTTCACTCAGCAATGCACCTTCATTCTCAATGTACTTGAAATAATATGGAACTCATAAATATAGTGTTTAGAAGAGTGCATGACAATGTGACGGTTACCAGTGAGGAACAGGAGGCTGTGTTAATGTACAATGAAAAATGTTTTGTTATTCACATTAACTGAAGTGAAATTCATTGTTGATTATGAATGAAAGAAATGATGATAAATATGATGATACATTGTAAATGAGCACTAATGAATTATTCGAATGACACAGATATTACTGTAATACACCAATGTGGTTAAGACTGTGAATAATTATCAATTATCGTACAGTTAGTTAATGTGGAATATGGGTACTGCTGACTTATATTACAGTTGAGGTATCTCATATTTTCGGATTTCTTGTCAGTTGTTCTTATTTCTGAATGTCAGATATATGACTTCATTTCATCTCTCCTCAACAGATAGTATGCTTGAAATATAAGTTAATAATACTACTACTCATGGAGTTTAATTAGACTTTGCAAAATATCAAAATACTCTATTGAAATTGTATATTGACTTGATGATTAAATGAAGAAAATATGAATTGGATCGGGGAATGTTTCCATATGTTTAGTCTTCGTGAGATGTCGCTTTTTTAGTAGCATATGTGGATTGCCTAGTTTGTCAGTGAATGTATTAAAAACGTGTGTCATTCATTCACATCAGTCATAAGAAAACATTTTCTT
This sequence comes from Schistosoma rodhaini, assembly GCA_944470415.2. Taxonomy (NCBI): domain Eukaryota; kingdom Metazoa; phylum Platyhelminthes; class Trematoda; order Strigeidida; family Schistosomatidae; genus Schistosoma; species Schistosoma rodhaini. The sequence goes on from OX104044.1 coordinate 82,027,657, forward strand.
TAGTGGTGAAAATCTAATTAAATCATCAATCTAAATAAAATGTAATCAGAGAGAGTAGTTGTTTACGTTGCAAAGGAGTTTGATATCACGAAAAGTACAAAGATCGCGATAGTGATAGGATTACAAATCATTGTATACACAAAGCATTCCAGAATTTTCCGGAAACTGAAGGCCATGTAAAATACTATAACATCTATAAATATTCTGCATATAAACGATCGTTTGAAGTAAAGTGTTTTTTATTTGCATATTTTGCGCTTTTTCCCTCGTGTTCAAGATCCTGAGTATACTGACACAGCTATTTGAGCAGCGTAATACGTTTATACGATGGTCGCTTTCAACCTCTGTTCTAAAACTATACTATTTGAATAACCTCTATATGGTAATTAGATATAAACTTTGTTCTTTGGAAGTTAGTAAATCAGAGATCTTGACATTAACTGACTTTTGCAACTATTCATACACCTTGGTGAACACTCATTTGATAATGATGTGTCAGTGAGCAAATTTTCATCTTTTCTAAATGATATTCCATTACAACCGTGTTAGCAGTGCCACATTTTTCAAAAACAATATCAAATAGTTATATTCACGACTGTTTGTTCCATCAAATCTTTTACAAATGGGTTTAGAAAAGAAGGAAAATAATTGCACATTACGTAGATTACCTTATTGATATTGACTTCTTTGAGCTGGATGATTGAATTACCAAGGTAATATTTTCATTCTGGATAACATCATCAGAGTTTGCCTTAAATGGAAGTGGACATTTCACAAATAGGAAAAACTATTTATAAGAGTAAGATGTAACAGGCGTATGTAGGTAGTAAAAAGCAAAAATACGTCTTCTGTTATAGTATACACAAGTATACACACTCGAAACCAGACAATCATTTTATCATTGTACAGACAACTTTACACAATGTGTCACCTACAAATAAACTGGTCACCATTTCTCATGAGAGTTTCATGTATATGTGTGTATTGGATTAACCAAGTTTCGGTGTGAAGTCACTTTTCACCAACTAATTTCCTCCTGCTTTCAACTGAATACATACCGTTTTGTTCCATTCAACTTGTATTTTTCACAACTTTGTCACAAATAACACAAGTCGAAATACTGCATCCTATACGACAGTGATGTTATCAAAAGCGAAATGAGATTTTCCCAAATAATAAATAGTTTTTTCTAACTGATGACGGATGATATCTAGTCTAAGCTTACGATGATGAATATCTTTCCTACATGCAATTCATTTCCATTGTAAAATGAATGATATAATAATCCTCTCAGACGGACAGAAGCATTCATAACTCATTACTTCTTGATAGTATCCACAACTAACAGACGTAGTAACAGGAATAATGAAGTTTCATTTTCGTACTTTGAATAGATCAATAGTAATCCTATAGAAATCAATATTACAGTAAGTATACCAATATTTCCTGTTTCCCGAAAGCAAATTATTACAGGACTTGTCTTCAACTGGTGAAAACTAAATGAGAACTGATAGTTGACAAAGTTCACTGTGTAACAAATCATGAATAAATCAATTTAAATATTCTTCTTATGAATTTACAAATGGAAGCCACGAGAGTGAACATATTGTACTGGTAAACATTGATAATTTGATCAGTGAATAACATCATTCGTCTTAGAGATATGATATTTCTGAAGCGAAGAAAATGGAACAATTTCAATCCACTTGAGTTATATTCAGAATTGCAGTCATTATCTGATAACAGATGTATATTGAAAGTGAATTTTCAGATGACAAGTTGAACTAGAATTGTGAAAATCGATCTGTTGAGTAAAATCAAATTGAGCTATCTACTTTTATGTATGTTACTAATTAACACAGTGATGGATGAAGTACAATCTAAGACTGAACACCTATTGTTACCGGAGCCCTTCATTAAGCCAATAGTTAGTGAGAAGCAGATCATAAGAGTCGGATTATCTCATTCGTTTATCACACAAAACGCATACTCCTATCCCAGTAAATAAACCTCATCGAATAAGACAGTGAATGAGCACATGTAACTAGTATTCTAATTCGATCGATGAAGATTCATGACTCTATCAACTAATCTTCTGTCTTTACATAGTATGACATACGTAACTTGAACATTGTCGTAATGTATAACAGAGCTGTTTGCTGATCATTATATTCATTGTTCAGTTGTCAGACGAATAGCTCGCCTACATTACAGGTATCGCGATTTGGCAAACGTCACTCCATCTTTCTAAATTTTTGTCTACATTCTACATTTCACCAGACACCAACCCTCCACAACTGATCAGGCTTTTGATGAACATCAAGTTCACAAATGGACTCATCGTCTTCAATCCTCATCACTAGTTCAGGCGTTGGCTTAGACCAATACTGAGACACTATTTTGTATTTAGAGAGTGAGGAAGAGAGGGTACTGAATCTGAAATATTCTTGGACTGTTGTATAGTAAATCACAATTCAGAAAAATATTGTGTACGGTTCATGAAATTATCCTTTATGTTTACAGATGTTGTAACACCATATGAGTGTACAGTAAACAGTGATAACATATTCAAATGGCTTTTGTAATGACCAAAGCATGCTGTTGTCAGATTGTAGTAGGGATTGGCGTAGGCCAATACTGGAACAATAATTTGTATTTAGAGTTAGAGAGAGAGAAAGGAATGAACTCGAAGTATATTTCGATTATTGCTGGGTGTAAACCAAAACTTTCTGTATTTTGTTATCATCTTCATCATCAAATAATACTATGTGTACCCCTTAGATTTGCTTACAGAGAGTGTAAATCGATTTAGTGAGAATCTTTGATGTAGATGTTTGCTTCTATCTATCGAAACTATACCAAATATATCAGATTATACATCATTTTATGATAAAAATATCAGCCAGAAATTGTACCTGGATTGTTATATTACTCGTATTTGAGAAGTTGCTTTTAATTATTCACTTATTCAATGAATAAAATTTCTTGGGATATTTTAGTTTTATTTCACATACAGGAATCCAGTTAGTTGTGCATTACATGTGGGACGGTTTGAATTACAGTATAGTAAATCACTTATTTGATTAAAGAATGCATGAGTTAATTGAAGTTAGACCACCATTGAAGTGTTCTACCCACCTGTTTCGCTGTTCTTCAATATCGGTGATTACTTTGCCTTCCTTGCTTTTCACTGGTCTTTCTGGTTGACGGTAATTTCCAGCAAGTTTCTTTGTTGTATCATACAGTTGACTCATGTTTCCCTCTCCTGCAGCCTTTTCCGCTGTCATCGCTAAATCTTCCACATATTTACGTTTGTCGGTTCTGATGCTCCTCTTCACTTGCTTGTCTGCCTCTGTGTATTCGGCTTGTGCCTTGGCTTTTTCTGCTCTGGTCCGGCTGATATTGATTGCTGACTTCTTTTTCCTCATTTCTTAAATCTTATCCAGTGTACCAACAGTGATCGATTCCTTGTGATGGTGCTTCTTTTGGCCCAGAACCTCCTGACATGTTGAAACGATTGCCTTCTTGATACCTTTCCAGTTGCTCTCCATGGTAGTCCCCTCTCCCTTAAGCAGATCATGAAAGGCTTGGAACCTGTTGCTGAGGGCTATGTTGAATTTGTTGAGTTTGTCAGCATCTCGAAGAAAGGCCGTGTTCAACTTTTGTGATGTTGTCCGCGCCGTTGTCCAGTGCTTCATGAGTTTTGGTTTCATCTTGGCGACCAGAAAATGATGATCGGATGCTATATCAGCTCCTCTCCTGGTTTTGAAGGAGGCTTCGATGATCCTCGGTCCATGAGATTCCCATCCTATAGGTGCATTTTGTACTTTTCTGGACAGCATCAATGCCACTCCTTGTGTATGTGGGGCATTTTCTTCTTCATGACCGGAGTATAACAGAAGTTCTCCTGAAGATAGTCGTTGTTGTCCAACCTGCGTCCAATGTGTTTCACTGATTCCAAGCACTTCCAGGTTGTATTTCCTCATTTCTGCAGCAATTTGGAAGTCGCTTAAGGTCTTCAACATTGTCCAGACATTCCGCATACCTATAAAAAATGTCGCTCCGGTTGTAGGAAGGTGCATCGGCCTCATGACTTCCGAAGGAACTCGGCTTTCATCATGAGACGTCATAATTATTCCTTCTACTCCCAGGGCAGAGTTTGAAATGTTTGAATTATTTTTTCTGGTTGTCGTATTTAAGCGAGTTGATTTTCTACGGGATTGGGTGGCTAACTCCATGCCCAACCCTCCTCCTTTACCAGGGATTGGGACCGGCAGTAACCCCCAGAGGAGCTACAGGCGGAGTTTGTTTCTCTCTAAAAACCAACTTTTAACAAGACCCTGGACATTTACTTCTATGATATATTTCTGTCTCATTAAAATAACTGAGTTCTAAAATCCGTTGTGATGTACTGGTACTGGCTTTAATTATCCTTGAACTTAATGTTCACTATGATTTTGAGTTGTATACATTTTCGCTAGTGGTAAATTTGTTCTTTATTGAATTATTTAAGAAACTTTCATTGTTATTGTGAACGAAAGTAAATGCAATATTTCATAGTAAAACTATTCTGTCGTTGACTGGTAGAATTCATGAATCGATGTCAGCAAGATCAGTAAGGCAAATCTGAAAGCATTGGACGGTCGTTTCTTTTTAATATGGAATTGTTTAACATTCCACATCCATGCATCCTAAATTCTTCTACTAGCCACTAACCATCATTGACTATAGCCTCAGTTTTTATGAAAAATACAGAATCTAAGGTTGATTACCTCCTCAATATTCGTTGGATCGCGAAAAAGTCAAAAAAGACCATACAATAAATTATGGCTGTGATTAGACAAAATAATTAACTGTTTCTTTTATGAAGTGATTTTTCAATAGTTGTTTAGATACTTTTCACAAATATCAGCGCAATTGATGAAGGACTTTATTCGTGTTATGTCACGTTGTATTCAATTGGGTTATGACTAATAAAATGAAAAAAAATTATAAGAAACAACATAAGGTTACATAAAACATTCGTGAAGTAATTATTTCCTATAATGTCTACCTTGGTTATATTTGGAAAAGAGCTTTGTCATAACATCACACAAACCAATGATTATGATGTGAACAACCATTGTAGATCATGAACTACTGAACAGGCATTTAACTCTCAGTAGAGTGTATCTGACACTCTAAAAAGAGTAGAAGACGGAACGTTTAGTCTCAAATAAGACATTTATGTTTCTTGATTTTCATTGGTTATCTAACTAAGATGGGCTCATGATGTAAAACTGTGAAACTTCAATAATCTCCACAAGTCTTTAATAACACTAATAATATCAGAAACAATAAAACTATCTTTTTGAATTTTTTCAAGTAGTTCATCAGTACTCATCACTAGATTTGTTTTTTATTAGAAATTTCTTAGAAGAGTTATGAGTTTTCTCTCACTTTACCTTCGTGAATGCAGTGTGAACTAACTTTTCCTTCTACAATCGTATGTTTCATACAATCAAATTCGAAGTAGGTACAATGAATTTCCTCAGTTATACGTTTTGCATTCTGATTCAAAAGGTTTTTATAAAGGTCATGTTTATTCGAAAATATTTCTTGTCACTGAAAGACATCAGCTATAGATTCATCAAACTCTGAAAGATCGTTTCATTTAACACACAAATAAACAAAAATTTTCAAACTGTTTAATGTTATTTGAATTAAATGTCTTATACACCCTGTTGTAGGAAACTACCATTCGGTGTATTAACAAAATGTAGCACAGTATAGCTTTGATTTTAATATTTTCATTACTTACGTATATCGAAATACGCTTTGATTTTTTTATAAAATCATACCATGGTTACAACACCTTGAATTATCATAGACGGTTCACTATATAACTATTTCACAAATATTCTTGAGTTTTATTCTAAGCATACTAAGATACAGAGTAAAAATGTACAAACCCTGAAAACAGAAATCTATGGTTAAGTAAAAATATCATCTTCTACTCGCTACCTCCTTCTTGACTACAAACTCGCTCAGCCAGATTCATACTTGTCCTCTTTCAAGATAAGCCTTATCAGAATCGTCAACAAAACACAACAAGATTTGGAGCGACATATCCACAGATATCATACATAGACAGCTAGTCGATAATTATTTTTGTTTCTTTCACGTACATCATCAGAAAGGCTTGTATATAAAATTACCTGTTGGACAAATATGTGGAATTTTAATAGCTGAATTCATGAGTCGATCTAAGCTAAAACATCATTGAAAACTTGAAATCAGGGGACGGCCGTTTTGTTCTAGCAAAGGACTCCTCAGTGTTGCATGCCAACGAACTCACACGCCGTACTCAAACGCCATTAGATGACGGCCAGCTAAGTGGTCTAAGGTTTGGGCGTTCGCGCAGACCCCAACGTCCTGGGTTCGAGACCCGTGTGTAGGATTGTGGATGCACACTATTGACGAGCCTTATACTAGAATGAGTCAGCTGTCCAGTGCTTTTAGTTTTTCACCAGTGGCCCAGCTTACATCAACTCATAAATTCAACTACTAAAATTACTACAGTCTACACGAATCCTCATTGCGATAAAATATATAAGAATCTGAAAGTGCTTTTACGATTTCCGGTTATGATCATTTCATTCCATCAACGATAATTATCTTACCAGTAATAAAGTTTAATAGCATTTTTTTAAATGAATTCATGTTATTTCTTATTTGTTCCCTAATTTTAATAGAAAATAAAATAACTTTGACCGCTGTATTGTGTTTTAAACGATTTGAAATGAGGTAAATAATCACTGAAGAGATAAAGTTTAATTATTTGGAGTGCAAACATCTAGAATGTTCCATACCACTAGATCAGTTGAATTGCTTAAACAGAACAATGAAAACATTAGATTCACGGAATAATATGATTTCATTCCACTTCACTGCTTCTCATTAACTGCTAGCAGAAGAATTTAGGACGTCCTTTTTGTCCTATTTGGGATTCGCCAGCTGAATAGAAAGAAGAAAAGTAAACAATACAAAAGGAATTTTAACTTCATCCCATTGCACATGCAAGTGGCTGTCAGGACTCAGTAGATAACTGGATGGCATGATGGCATTTGAAGTGAACGGTACTGGGTTCCAGTCATCAATGCAAATCCATCCAGTTGACGAATCTTAAGTAGGATGAAACGTGCCTCCTGGATTCCACTGCTAGCCACTATCCATCTTCGTCTAAAATGTTTTAAATGCAATAAACACATCTTAGTATTAAGAAGACGGGAACAAAATGTGTGTGAATAAACATAGTTTAGATTGATGTGTATGTATGTATGTGTGAAAGTAGTTAAGTGAAGAAGGATAGGTGTTACAGATGCTAGTAATCAGAATCACGATCAATGAGACTATAATGTATACAATGTTTGTAAAGCTCTTTGTTGTTCCTCTGCTTAAGATATCTAACATAGGTTGACCATATTTGTCAAAACAATCTATCCACTTAATCCCGACATCTTCGAAAGAAACGGAATAGTAGTAAGTGCTTCGATAACTAAACATCTTAATTATTTGACAGACTATTTGATGTAGGTAAGAATTGAGAGATATTTTTTCAGATAAAATGTTGCATACAATCTCATTTTTGTCTTTAATTTACAAAATATAGTGCCGAATCGCCACACAATTACACAGACCATTAGTTATGATTTAAATCATGAGCTAATTTTAGTTATACCAATGTTGGATACCCCAGATAACTTAATGACTATCTCACACCAAGATAGGATATCCCAGTACTATACATTCATATCACTGCAGCCTCCGATCTCGTGCGTAAATCTTCCGTCCTCAAGACTACTGAGCTGGTATTCAATGGCGTTACTGTCTAACATCAGCCAATTCACTATATTCAGCAGTCCTCATCCATTACCCCTAATAGAAAACTGTCTAATAGCCAACACGGATTAAACTCTGCTGGTCATGGATTCTCACTTGAATTTCGGAATTTGAATTTTGAAGCAGATAATTATTATTAGTATTGAGAACATATGATGACATAAGAATTTTCACAGATTAAATCACGAACTGATCTCATCTTGAACACCCTTGAAAATGTGGAAATACATGATGATCGTTTCATTGGTATATTTTAGTGCTCTGCAGTGCTAACAGGAAGCTTTAATCAATTTACAAGAGTTTTCAAGTAATGGTCAGTCTGTAAATGTTTTCTATAACACGACATGTGAAGAAATTGTATCATTATATTGTCGTGATGTCGAGAAATCCTCCTTCCTTTCACCCTTAACCAGAAACCTTTTATACACATATGTGCTCTAGAATGTGTCATTTGAACAAATAAACTATTAAATAAAGTAAATTAACGAATTAAACTATGAATGACATTGAATACCATTCAATTATGCATAAGAACATCAAATTTAGCGATTACAAAAATTGGTCATTCAGTATAAACCAAACAGAACGTAATCAAATTAATTTTAAACATCCAAGACTATAATCAATGGTCATACAACCATTAATTTAAATAGTTGAATCCACACATCGATCTAAGCTAGGTCATCATTGTTAACGTAATAGCACTGGATGACTGTTTCGTGGAATTCAAAATAATCTATACAGTCTTGATTTATTTAATTGTGCAAGTAAACATGAATGATAACCATTGAAAAGTTGATGGTCTATCAATGCGGGAAGTGATATCCAACATATACTGAAGTGTTGAAATATGAACACACGAAGTAGTTTTCAGTGTGAAGCTCTTGTTGTAGTTCTTAAATACAATTGTGAAATACGAAACGATCATAACGTTATTACCTTGTTTAAGGTATTATGAGATAAATAGAAAAATAGCTATTGAGTGTGAATTCAAGCTCATTTTAATCTAATGTACACTCTCACACACACTGTTGTCACCAATGTACAATGATCTTGTAGACGTGACTTATTGCCGACTAACGCGAAATGTGAACATCTATAATAATAAAAATGATCAAAATCAATTGTAAATGAATATAAGGAATGTTTCCAGTTATAACAAATTTTGCAATATCTTGAAAAAACTCTCCAACAATCAATTTCGAATGTGACTAATTTCGGTCATGTCCTCTTGGTAATGTACTTAACACACAATATTATTGGAACAGTAACAATTCGCATATTCCTTCGTAATATTATGATCACTATCTGTCTGTATGAACGTGCACTCTTGATCATATGTGACAGCTGACGCATATATATCTCTCTAACTTAAATGATGATAGCCTAGATATGGCAAAACGTGTGAGAGCTAGTTGAATAAAAAGATATCTAAGATTGAAAAATGTCTGTATTGCTGTTCTAGATTTCAGGCAAATAATCATTTGATGTTCATGCCTATTTCGTCATTTAATATAGAAAATGAATTATCTCTGACAACAACTAGAAAAATGTTTCGTCGTCGGAATCATACGACCATGAAAATATTTACAGACATGGAACCAACAGCACCTTCTCCAAAGTTTCCCAAAAGCAGGGTGGATGTTAGTTTTGGTTATAAAACCACTTCCACGGATTATAAGTTACTTGTTTCACTTTTGAGTTTCAGAAAATATTACCAATAATTACAGATTTACATTATCAATGTGACTGTTGTAAGCGGAGAACTGGTGTATAAGCTTATTTCATATTTCTGTTAAATATATTTTATTATGGTGGCTTTCAGTAAATCGACCGTGGAAGTGATGATAATAAAGTGAGTAATAATTGAGAATAGTCTTGTCCATTCTTTCATTACTGTCAGTTTTGATTTATCTTCAGTTGTCGTTGTCGCTGTTGCCGTCAGAAGTAAACAAGTATGACAACAGTTTCATTGGTTACTACTACATTATGTGATGATTTTAACTGAACTACATGTAAGTACTACATTAGTCGGTCAATTTTCTTCAATTTAATAATAATAATAATAATAGTAATATATTCTGAAAATAATATTTACAGAATTCACACCAGTTTACAGGCATGATCAGATTGTTATGAAAATCAACATTTAATGTAGAGAACAAACATGAAATATAAGAAAGTTTTATGTTTGCTGGTTTAGTAATTGATAAAAAGTTTAAATATGGCATATATCACGGCAAGCCAATGCAACACCAGGGAACTTGTCATTTTTTTATTAAGTGGATAGCCTGATGATTGATCAACATTGTTCTGTAAGGTAACTCGCTCGACCCCATAAGATGCGAGTTTACCTATGAGAAGTTGGTGGTTGACCATGTCGAACGCCTTAGAAATGTCCAGGTATAGCACTAATACTAGATAACCTTGGTTACGAAGCGAATAGACTAAATTAAAGAAGTCAAAATGACATGTCATACAGGATCGATTTTTAAGAAATCCATATTGTGAATCATCAATAAATTGTTCAGTCAATAAATAGTTGGATGGTTTGTCACTAATAATTTTTTCCATAATCCTAGAGATAACTGGAGTAATATTTATTGGCCGATAGTTGTTCATGTCAGTCTTATCTCCGGATTTGTAACGTGTTATGATGTACGCTGTTTTCCAACGGTCAGGATAACAGCCTGATTACATAGAGAGGGTAAACAGTTTAAGGAGAAGAAGTTGGATATCTGGACCACCATATTTGTAGAGAAATGATGAAATCCCGTCTGCACCGTGACCTTTCAAAACCTTGAGCTTATTTATAACCTTACTAATTTTCAGACATGTGAAGGAGATAGATTTAATTGAGTTACCAGTCAAGCATATAACTCTAGAAACAGAGCCATTTATGGATTCTTTGTCATTTGCAAAATTACCACTGAAAAGGTCTGCTATAGTTTTTGGATCATATGTAAAACTATTATTATACAGGATGCTTATAGTCTCTATAATTGCAGGTTCTTTGAATTGGTCGGTTGTAGGAGGGACAGATGGAGAGAGCACACGCTACTATCCTAAAATCACTGCTTTCAAACTCGTTGTATACTTGTACAGATAGGGAAATGATATCTCTACTAAATATTAGATCAAGTGTATTATCACCCCTTGTTGGGGTACGAACCCACTGTGATCAGCAATACAAATTAAGGATTGATAAAAATTCATCATTGCTAGACTGACAACTACCGGTACTCCAGTTAATCCCAGGATAATTGAAATCACCAGTGATTATCTTAGCGCTGAAGTTCAGAGTAGATGCGTGTATAAATGCATTGATAATAGGATCATTTAAATTATCAGTATTATCAGGAGCTCTATATATACAACCTAGGAGTAGACTATAGTTTAGGGTATTGATTGATATCCAGAGCGATTCTGGTAAACTATTCAAGATACTGTCTTCAACTTTATTAGTTGTTAAGGTATCCAAAGCAAATATAAGACAACCGCCTCCTCGCTTAGTTTCTCTGTCACAGCGATAGAGTCGATAGTTTTGGATATTTAATTCGGAATCGGCCACTGCTGGATAACACAACGTTTCAGTGATAGGTATAAAAGAAGGCTTGGCTAGAAAGGCTAAGGTTCTCAAGGCTGAGATTTTGTTCAGAAGTGAACGTGCGTTAATGAGTAATAAGTTTAAAAAGGGAGTGTGTAGTGTAAAACGACCGAGAGCATCCTTATCGAGGGTATGAGTTCTAGCTATGCCTGGACTATGGTTCAATGTGTTTGCCGGATAGCATGGGCTATAGCATGAGCGAACTGTAGCGCTAATGGAACAAGGGATCTCTGGAGGCCGAAGAAAAAATCCTTATTTTGGTAAGGTTGAATAATTTGTTGTACTTGTTTTGGTGGACAATGAAGACAGGTGCCTGCATGTTGGGGTTGCGTTGATGGTGCATAACCTAGTATACCATCTTCCCCACTGCGAGAGTGATGATAAGAGTTACATCTTGCAGGTTTATTATTTATTACATATGGGGGAAACCATGGGGCACGTTGGTTTATTGCCGTCTGTCTAATAGTAGGCCGGCTTGCATGATGGTTGTAGTGGCCGTCTTGTGTAACGTTTGAACGAAACGTGTCTTTATAACCTCCCTAACGATGAGTAGGGTTAAGCATAGTTTCAGAAATTATACTTCTGTTTGGTAAAACCGTTGAAATATTTTTGGTAATCGGTTTAGAACTAGAAGGTTTTTTATTTACTTTCTTCTTAATTGGTATATCCTTTTTAGGTTTAGCAGTGTTTTTATGAGCCTTCACAAAAGAATCAGGTGAACGATCCTTGACTTCCGGTATTACACTGGAAAGAATGACATTAGAGTCTCCATCAGATATGTCCTGGTTATCTAGGGCCACTAGGGGTATGAGAGGCTAACTAACACACTGCATTGGTATATCAGTACACTGACTAACATGAGATAAATTAGCTGAACCAGTGCGTTCAGCTGCTGGCGCGATCACATTTGTTGTGACCTCAACAATGTCATTTTCGTTTATGGTACGCTTTTGTGTTAATCTTTGATTGGTGGTTTTGCCTGAGACTATACGAGCGTTTTTAAAATTCGTATGCACACAGACTAGCTGTTCAGATTCTATCAAACGTTCCGCTAATAAATGGGAATCGAATCTAAACAGGATAGGGCACGAGTATTTTTGATGCTTTTTGTTAAGTCGGATACATTGGCATGAACTGTTCTGGAGGTTAGCTGCCTTTAGTATCGAGTTTATTACAGTTTTAATGGCAACTTTGTCAGGTATATTATAAATAATCACATTATTTCGTGAGATTATTCGCTTGGTGACTTCGCTAGCTATCGAGTCAATAACTGATTCTACTTTGATCCTGTCTTCAAGTTCAGAAGGAACTATATCCTTTGACAACAGCAGTCGAAGTGGTGACAGTGTCTTTAGTTCTAGTTTAAGATCATCATGCTTTAATAAAGAACCCGCAAGTGACTCCACTTTAGAACGTATATCACTTAATTGCTTATGGACAGCGGCTAATTCGCTCTTAATAAGATCGAAACCATCTGTTCGTGAGTTAGAACTCATTATTAAGTTAGACATAGAGTCATCCAGTAACAAGTGTGGAATAAGTCCACTCCCACTATTATCTGGTGCAACAGGAGTAGCAGAGCATGGGGTGTATGTAAGACCAGAGTTATTTATATCTGAAGAAATAGGACTTTTTTGAGCAAGTTTTTGTGTCAGTCGAACCATTTTTTTCAAGGTTTAATTGAATGGTATAATTGATTTATAAACTAGGGTTTAACGATATATAAGCACTTTATAATAAATACCGTGTCAGCGTAACGCAAATTTCAAACGTACCGCACAATCAATTTTATGGCCTCTGTATTTTAAATATGTTAAACGCTCTGTTAACCATCTCATGGACATTGACTAACTGTGCAGTTTCATCTCTAGTAGACAATTTCATTAGTGAATTGGTGATTATAATCTCTCTAAACTATTGTGACAAATAATTCAAAATACTACTAACTCGTTCAAGTAGACAGATGTGTGAAATATGAGTGAATAATTTGTTAATAGCTTGTTTCAACATTATACAGCACAATTCAAAGTTCAATTATCCATACAAATTTGATTGTTATGAAGTGGTTGTGTCTGAAATGGTTACTGATTAGACAAAGTCCAATTCGGATTATTCAAGTTATGCGAACATGTAGTATATTTCAGTTAAACTAACATGAATATGATTCGGAAAATCACAATTTAACACGTTCACGTCCACCATTTCAACATATTGCATAGATATTTTTGAGAAAACATTGTGAATACCATAGTTTGCAGGGTGAGTTTTGCGTAACCAAATCATTGATTATTTTGAAGTAAAAACAGGCTTGTTAAGTGTATTACAAATTGTGTATTCTACATATATATGTGTGATTTCTGTTATTTCATAATAAGTAATACAGCAATATACTTATTTTAGTTTCGATTCATATTCAATGGTTGTCTAACAAAATTCTGTTGCCGACGGACTCATGATGATTACATCTATTAGTATTTATATAACGTCTTCGCAGTTCTAACTGTATTAAGTATTATTATTTTCTATATTAGATGGAATATTCAGATGGCTTGTGAATTTCTGTACAATATTACACAAGACTTTTCATCATGAGCTGATATCGTTGGTATACACATTGGAAATCGTGTTCACCAAAACAGTTGTTTGTTTATAGTTTGTGATTACACAGACGTGAGTATCCATAACTTCCCATTGAATAAAATATACGAAAAACAATTCTTGTAATGATAATAATGTCAAACAACCACTGAGTTGGAACTTCACGTAACCACATAAATCACAATTTCCAAACTCCAGTCAGTTGATGATATAGCATGAGTAACCATCATCAGCGTGATGAATGTTGGATAGTGATCATATTACAAATTGACGAAATCGAGTTAAATCTGTTTTCATTCATTGTAGATACACAAATAGAATGTTTTAGATGGTACATCTGTTTCCACACTCACCAATAAGGTGTAACTGTCCTATACATAAACTTAATACTCATTCACAAAATCCTTGACATCTAATTGTGTGGTGAAATATTTTCGGAATGATATGCGAAGTTCTATTACATGAGAATCATATTGCGCGATCTCCACTTTTCATTTGCGATTTCTTTCCAGACTTTATTCAATCGTCACTAATTTACATTCTATCAATTGTTATGATCTTTCAATAGGAGGTATGATGCATAAATTTGGAATTGGAAAAGTGGTCAATTTGTGGACACAGGGAGTAAGGTACAACATGGAAAGATTCAAAGAAGCATCAATTAATCAACGACAGTATTCAAATAATGAAAATTTGTTTACTTTGAATGTAAGCAGAAATAATCTATGTATGTTTTGTTCGTCATCATGGTACTAATATTCCGACAAGGACTCCTGAATATCACTGTTCTCAGTCTTGTTATCAAAATGGTCTGGATATCTACAGTTCATTTTTCTTCATTACGTAGCAGTTCAGTTTATAGCTTTTACTCTTTTTGTTGTCGAGGCTGTGACTGCAATCCATAAATTGATCTATGTAAAACTGAGCAATCGTTCAACATCTTTCTCACTTTGTATGCTAGGAAATTTATGTTTTCAAAGAATTGAGAGTATCCATCGGATTAACTGTCAGTTCTTACAAGTTTCGACAAAATCTCCTTATGATATCATTTTTATTCACGATTTTGTGACCGTCGAACATAATACGCATTAGTTTTGGATGAGAAACTCAATGATTCACATCTAGTAAACAGACATTATCTCAACTAACAGGATGTTTGTTCACTTAGTTTAGATGGTTTTTTGCGTACGGATAATGATGATGCATTCAAACATTGCACATAGTTGACAGCACACTACACACTTGTATTTTTCACTACAATGGAAGTGTGTCTTTTCAAGTTATTCGGTAATTAAAAATCAGGAAACGTTTTTCAAGCAGGTGATTCATGTAGTAAACTTTGAACCATTTCTGTTTCATATGTTAGGTATGAATATAATGATGTAAAATTAATAAGTCAACACCCTATTCCATAGAACCATATCAATGAATAGAACTTCTGACTTGTCACATCACAGTATATACATTGCAATCAGTAAACTACTCTGTAAATAGATTAATCTATGGGAAGGTCCATCATAGATTCAAGCGAATTCAGTCATACGACATATGAGTTCTCCACCAATGTAAAACTGGTTTGACATGATAAAATTATTTATATTAGCAAAACATGAACCCGATTTTACATGTTTCTTTGTGTTTCCATCTTCTATTTTACTCATTTACAGGTACTTGCAATTACAGTTCTTCAGTTTGCAATCACTTTTGGAGGAACGTATTTGTTTACTCAAGTGTATGTAGTGTTTCTGTTTAGTAAATTGAATCCAACTTATTTTCAGTACACAGATCACTGAGTGGATGAAAGATAAATATATATTCTTATGGGTCACAATGTAAGAACCACTTACTTTACTACCATTATCTTTATGCAATACATAACTAATAACACTAATAAAATGAAAATATGATGCTGTTCCCAATTAAACTTTTGCTAAATTGAGAAGATGTCACTGTGATTGAGTATCATTATACGTCATGTTCACTCACATAATTTGAATTACTGTCATGATGGTACTGATAATCTGATAAAATAATGAATTCCATGGCATGATTGAAGTGATATTTTGTTGATCAAACGTTCCACGAAATCCAAATCAAACACATGATCTTGTTGTGATGTTCTTATCATAGTTATAATATGCCTGATCTGTAATAGGACGAAATACATACCACTGTACTTACTTACGTCTGTTACCCCTCACGGAGGAGCATAGACCGTCTACCGAAATTCCCCATCCATCTCTGTCCTAGACATATCTTTTCAGTTCTTCCAGTTGCTACTCATCCTTTTCATATCTACTTCCAATTATTGATGCAGTGTGTTCTTTGACATCTCACATTTACATTTTCTGTCAGGATTCCGAGTTACTAACAATTAAATTGAGATCCGAATATTTCAGATTAATTCATACCCTTCATATGTATTGGTAATCCACATTCAGAATTTGTAAGCAAATTTGTATGCACTAAACAGATAAGATAAGATTGTGAAGGAATTAATGAATGAGAGGGAGTATAGTTAATTGATGGATAAAAACAAGTGCACGAGAGTGATAAAAAATGGTAAAAAGAGATCAATAGAAAACATATAAGCAGAGAGGATTCTTTCAGTAGAAAGATCTCCTCCCATTATTGTGAAGAATGTGAAACTAAACTACTATATATATATTTATGATATTGTCTTTTCAAAGAGTTAGCTAGATTTATCTGTTATCTGATCTGCGTTAGTGTGAAAATATAGAAACTGGCCAGTATGAATAGAAGATCCATTTGAGTTAGTAGTGAAGTGCAGACGTTAAATCCATTTCTCCTTAATTATTTATTGTCATATTTATTAGAGGGCTGTGATACTGCCCAGTGATACTGTGAGAGCTCTCAGACAGAAGCGCGTGGATTCATTAAGGAGCAACTCCTTGCCCTACAGTTCTAATTCCCAAGCAGTGAAACAACATCAACAACAAAGATTATTTCATTGAGTGCTGACTAAGCAGACGTGTGAACCAATTTCCTAAAACATCTCCGACAAAGGTTTCTACGTTTTCACATCACGAAGGTCTCCACTCAATGTTACACATCTCCATTATATCAAAATATAATTTGTAACTGTTATTGATATTCTTATGTTTATCACTACGTTAATATTGTTAATAAAATTCTTCACTATCAACAGCTCCATCAACCTACTTCTTCAGTTGATTTTGGTGTTTGTTCCAGCATTATCACGGAAATATCCATACAATATAATCTATCTAATACTGATGGTAAGTAAAAATACTTTTGAAGTTCAGTTAAGATTTACACATAATAGAAATCTTTACATTGAATTCAGTTTATATAACCTCACATCAATCATCCAATCTATCCATCGATTTGCTCAGTCGGTCTCAACATCATCATCTGATTAGTCACATAAGTTTTGTACGAATTAGCAGTCATAGAAAATAAAGATTACTCTTTCACTTACACTGTTGTGATATATTTCCTTTCGAATCGCAGTGCCATCATCATGTAATAGTGTAATTGCCTCATCTGTTATTCACTTTTATCACTATCTTTATTATTTTTATTATTACAGACATCATTTTCGACAGCTGCAATCGCATCGGATGCAACCTTGTACAAGGAAGATATTGTCACTTATATGTTCGGTGTGTCAGTGACATTATTTAATCTCATTATTTGCACCATTACTATTATACGATATGATTTCACCAAATATTACCTCACAAATCTGTTTGTGACAATAATTATCGATTTGACACTATTAATTGGACAGAGTCTTTACTACATATTGTCATGTGAGAAGGTAATTAGTTTGTTTGTTTTACCAAATCTGATGTCTAATTGTAATTCTGTAAATGACTCTATTTTATCGTTGGTTGTGAATGCGCTAACACAATGATGATTAAGCATTTCAGGTTATGTAGTTTCAGTTCAAATGGAGATATCACATATTCAATGGGGCTCGAACTGTCAGTATTCAATAGAAGGCAAATTGAAAACAATATATTCTGTTCTCACCTAAACATAAATAAAATTAGATTTAAGTCATCGAAATATATATGTATCTGATTTGTCTTAATTCAGATATTGTTTTGAGGTTAATGAAATCTTCATGGATACGTTCGAAATTCGTACATGTTCAATAGCCCCCATAGTCATCACACAGTAGTTGTCTGAGTTCAACGCAATTGTTGAAAACTATTAGAAAGTAGATGAACGATCGTGATTCAAATGAATTGAAATGACCAGTTTATTCCTCTGTCCTGTCATCATTACTCAGTACCTGTGACTAATATGAAAACACCATTTATTCTTATTTTCTTGGAATGAACTTGAACATGTAGGCTATTGAATACTACCTAAAATGCTTGTCGGTAATGTACTTGTTGCTTCACTTCAAAGCTCTGAATTACACACACTTCTCCAATGTTTGTGAGTTCATATTCCTGTGGGATTTTAAACCAATATAAAATAATAATTATAAGAAGGGTTTTTGTGTGGATTTGGTATTTTTAATAGTTGAAAGCGTGAGTCAATTGAAGCTAGACCACCATCGAAAAACTGGAAACACTGGACGACCGTTTCGTCCTATTGTGGGACTACTCAGCAGTGCGCATCCACGAACCCGCTCTCGCGATTTTCGAACCCAGGACCTTCCAGACTCGAGCCGAAGCCCTTAACCGATTAACCACTGAACCTTTGATGAATGGTTGCTCAACTTCGTGGATCAGTTGAAGTTAGACATTAACACCGTTGGATGCCGGCTGAGTGCTCCATCGGTTAGGGGCTTCGGCTCGAAACTGGTAGGTCTTGGGTTCAAAAATCGCGAGGGCGGGTTCGTGGATGCGCAATGCTGAGGAGTCCCATAATAGTACGAAACGGCCGTACAATGCTTCCAGGTTTTCGATGATGATTTAGCTTCTTCTGACTCACGCTTTCAACTATAATATAAAATAGTTGCCCAATGACATCTTCGATTGATAATATTCACTTGGTTGATATTAATCATTGACGAATGTAAAATTTCCGTGAAATTTCATTCTCTGAGTTGAATGATTTCAGCGTAATACAAGATTAAACCATTCAAATCGCTGAATGAAAATCCACTCAATCTATAAATCTCCACTTTCTCAAGTCAAACTTCACTCGTCATTCTACGGATTCGAAACTGAGTTAATGTTTATGTTAGTAAAAGTTAATCTGTCAATCGACTTTTGATAGAAAGTGATTCAATAAATCACATATCCAATTGTTTATACTTAATTTTTTGTTTAATGTTAAATCGATAATTGTCTCACTTAATTGATTTTTGATAACCTAAATCTTATTTCGTAACCATTTCTCTCCATCTTTTATTAGATTGTACTAACTGTTGCTGGTGCAATTGCTTTACCATTCACACTTTTTGTAAGTCAACTGTTTTTACATCTGGTGGAACATCCTCAACTGGCTATCAAACACGTATTCTTTGAAAGTCAATGTTGCATAATGTATTCACTTTTAACTATTATTTCATAAATATATGGTCAATACTAATAACAATTTGAAGGCTTGCCAACACTCCATTTAAAACGTGTGAATTTTTTCACACCATGTTGTATATTGATTGAATTTAGACTTGTAGATCCTTGAATCCTTGCTCATTGGTCTAGATGTTAGACGTGCTCGTACAAGATCCAATGTCCTGAAAATGATCACTATTATGGGTTGTCGCTGCATACTTTTAAAAACTACCATACTAAAGAAAACAGATGTCTAGTGCATCCAAATCTCACATGGTTCGCTATCTCACACTACTTCGTGATCTTACTAAAATCAAAAATTATCCACAACACCCATACTAGTACTTTCAAATTGTTCGGCAACTGACTGAAACTCATATTTTGATGAGAAGTGTAGATTTTCAAGTAAGTCATTCAACTTCTTCATGATATTACTGATACATAAAATCATCCAATACTGACTTCGTAGTTGATGTTAAGTCTAACACAATCGAATCAAAAAAAGAAATTGGAATTAGGAAAATTCAAATACAGGCTACGATTTAACAAGTAGTTTATGTATACATGTGATAATTCAATTCTAAGCTTCCAAGTGACCCTGGGATTCTAGAATCTTCTGTGTAAAGTATTTAACATGGAAATGAATCCAGTACTTGATTAACTAGATTAGAAATCTTAGCAATTCAACCATAGTATGACGAATAGTTTTTTTCAAATATCCCGAATCTGATTGTACATACTCTTACATACTCATAATTTCCCTTTCATAGAAATTATTATATGAAGTGAAGATGGTGTTTGGAGGCGGCGAATTTCGGTACAGTCAAATGGATTTAGTATTAGCAGCTGGAATTCTTTACAATTGTTGGTGGAAATTGTTTTTGATACTGATGTGGATATTTACGTATTCAGGTTTGAAAAAATCGAACTCAACAAATGCAAATTCATCTAACGTTGAATCTTCAGTTTGTTGAATAACTCTAACGAAATTCGGTTGAATATGTATTTCCAGTGGAAACATTACAAGAATATTTGTTTACAACGAGTCTTTAAAATGTTGCTGTTTTTTCTCTGATTATACAGCCATATTTCAGTGTTCAATGTGTCATGGAAGATGGTTATGCTTTGAATTATTTTACTCTTTGCATAGTTATCTCATTTCTGAAATTTAAATATTAGTACTATATACAAATGTTCATATATAATGAGATTATGAAATGTTAATGAGATTTAGGAAACCGAAGTTCTCGGTCATTTGTTTTACTTATAAATTATAGTTTGTAATATAGCAGGGGAGCTGTCTTGACCAATCAACTTGTCATTTTTTTCAACTTGGACTGCGTGTATACCGAATTTTAAGTGACTAGAGCAAATAAATTTCCATTCACAGACGGGATATAAGATTGTTCTAATTTTGCTAGTTCTGTAATTGTTTATTAATTGTTATAACGTGTCAGTGCGTACGTGCCCTGTTAATATATGAACGTCATAAGACCTCCAATCAGAGAGCCGCAAATTATCGACTGGGACGGTAACACACGAAAACCATACGACCAGTCTTGAGTGCGTATCGGCCTTGCTATCTGCCTATCCCAGCCAGTTAAGTCTAGGACACCAATAACAGCCTCTGCAATATGAATCATTATTCACAAACACGCTGGGTTTATATACCAACCAAACAGACCACACCGTACCATAAAATAGAAAATAACATTTGTACAAGAATTATCCAAAAGTGGCTGTGAATAGGGAAACAGTAATCAATAGACTGAGGATAAATAAAGAATGGTAAATCGTTTAGTAATAGTCTATAGGTCAAAATAAAGCTAATAAGAAGAGGAACACGAATATGATTAGGTTAGTTACTTAGCAACTGCACAATAGAAAATATACATACCACGTTGGTCCATAGATAGTTCTCAAATTTACCATTTATAATTCTCCACGGGATACAACAATAAGTACATTCATGACATATATTACAGCAATCCAATGCATCAGCAGGGAACTTTAAATTTTTTTCTTAAGTGCACAGCCTGTCGGTTTATGAACGGTGTTATTAAAAGCTAGTTCCTGTGCCAGAGCGAATTACTGACAATTATCTACAACTAGATAATGTAAAGTGAAAACCGAGAGCAGGGAACAACAAAGTCTGTTGTAGAGATATCAACTCACTGAAGACAATTGATGAATGGTTGCTCAAAATCGTGGATTGGTTGAAGTTAGACATTAACACCGTTGGATGCCAGCTCAGTGGTCTATCGGTTAATGGCCTCGAGTCGAGACTGGTAGGTCCTGGGTTCGAATCTCGCGAGAGCGGGATCGTGGCAGCGCACTGCTGAGGAGTCCCATAATAGGACGAAACTGCCGTCCAGTGCTTCCAGGTTTTCGATGGTGGTCTAGCTTCAATTGACTCATGATTTCAACAGTGAAAAAAATGATTGCCAAAATATGTTGGTCAAGTTTACCAATGTTCATGTTAGATATTATTCAAATACGTTAAGGTTACTAGGGACAGTGTTAACGTAAAGTGATAGCAGATAAGTGGTTTTGCTTAGGGAATTCACTAATAAGAATGTCTAAACATCTAAAGTTCCTAAAATTTCACTTGTGGAGTATGATACACTTAAAGGCACTAGAACATTTAATGCATTGTCAGAGGAGCAGTATGCATCAGTGCAGTAAACAAAAAATGGGAGAGATTTTATCGTACGGACAGATTGTGGTAGAATATTCCAGGGTCATTAATTCGTACAGAGAGATGATTTAGGATGGGTTTGTTTCGCTAGTGACAAGTAGTTACGAATGTCGTATTGAAAATTGTGTATTATTGCATTTTTGAAGAAACCCGAAATGGTTTCTTCACAGCACTTATGTACCCATAAGATGTTTGTGAATAATAATAATAATAATAATAATAATAATAATAATAAAAGAAAAAGTGTCAATAGACTGGTAAAAAGGACTTCTGATCAAAATACCAAAGAAATGCGATCTCATCAAGTGTGATAACTAGAGGGACATCACTCTTCTCTCAATACCTGGAAAAGTCTTCAACGGGGTATTGTTTGACAGAATGAAGGACTCCGTAGACGTCCAACTCCGAGATCAACAGGATAGATTCCGTAAAGATCGATCGTGTACAGAACAAATCACAACTCTACGGATCATTGTAGAACAATCAATTGAATGGAATTCATCACTCTACATCAACTTCATTGACTTTGATAAAGCATTTTATAGTGTGGACAGGACAACACTATGGAAGCTTCTTCGACACTACGGCGTACCTGAGAAGATAGTCAATACCATACGGAATTCCTATGATGGATTAAACTGCCAAATGGTTTATGGAGGACAACTAACCAACTCATTCAAGGTAAAGACCGGTGTCAGGCAAGGTTGCTTACTCTCACTCTTTCTCTTTCTCCTGGTGATCGACTGGATCATGAAGACGCCAAAATCTGAAAGGAAGCACGGGATACAGTGGAAAACTAGAATGCAGCTAAACGATTTAGACTTTGCAGATGACCTGGATGTTCTATCACACACGCAACAACAAGTGCAAGAGAAGATGACCAGTGTAGTAGCCTCATTAGCAGTTGGCCACAATATACACAAACGGGAAAGCAAGATTCTCCAATACAACACTGCATGCACCAACCGAATCACACTTGACGGAGAAGCTTTGGAGGATGTGAAAACCTTTACATATCTGGGCAGCATCATTGATGAACACAGTGGATCTGATGCAGATGTGAGGGGGTGATTCGGCAAAGCATGAGCAGCATATTTACAACTGAAGAACGTCTGGAACTCAAAACAATTGTCAACCAACACCACGGTCAGAATATTCAATACAGTTCTTCTGTATGGGGCAGAGACGTGGAGAACTACGAAAGCCATCATCCAGAAGATACAAGTGTTTATTAACAGCTGTCTACGCAAGATACTTTGGATCCGTTGGCCAGACACTATCAGCAACAAGTTACTGTGGGAGAGAACAAACCAGATTCCAGCGGAGGAAGAAATCGGGAAGAAGTGCTGGAAGTGGATTGGGCACACTTTGAGGAAATCACCCAATTGCGTCACAAGACAAGCCTTCACATGGAATCCTGAGGGCCAAAGGAGAAGAGGAAGACCAAAGAACACATTACGCCGAGAAGTAGAGACAGACATGAGAAGAATGAACAAAAACTGGATAGAACTAGAAAGGAAGGGGTAGGATAGAGTGGGTTGGAGAAAGCTGGTCGGCGGCCTATGTTCCATTGAGAGTAACAGGCGTAAGTAAATAAGTAAAAGTACAATCAGTTCCAAGAATACGAAGTTTAAATCGTCTCTGTTTTGATTCCAGCCTTAATTTATCCTTTATGCGTGCGCTACTAAGAATAAACGCTCAGTATTCTTAGATTACATTAAAGTACGCGATTCATTGTTAAAAGATTTCGAGCTACTTAATCTATAAGAGGTTGGGACTTGAAAGTCTGTTTTAATATCTGTTCGGTAAACGACAAGTCGTAGGAATACCTAAGTCCATTCATGGTAAAATCTAAGTTGCATAATGTATCACCAAAGCATATCTATCAACATTTAGCTGTATTAATCTACAGCTGCCATTTTGAGCACAACTGTGCTACCTTGTTAAGCTACGTGCTGATTCAATTTTGAATATTGTACAGCTCGTGTGGAAAAAATTAGTGGACTACTTTAGGATCATCTGAGCACAAAAAGGGCCTACCCACAGAAAAAGACGCACAAATATCATTGATAAAATTAAAAACAGCAAATGGTCCAATAAACTAGCTTCTATCACACCATTTCTAGCGATGAAGGCGTTCGACAATGCAGAGTTAATTTTAACTGCTTCAAGTCTGTTCCTCAGAAAACATTCAAACAAAGCAAGCAAAAGGGTTTAGGACCACAGAATTAATTCATGCAATGCAAGACTAAAAATATTTCAACGAAAACAAAACAGTTGTTTGATTCATTCAAATGATTTATTACACAAATATTTCCACATTAGTGTGGTTCAACATAGAAATGCTCTTGTCAAATTACTACCATTAATTCACTGCTTTTCATTTCATCATCAAACATCGAATAATCACTTCAACAATACAGCCATATATATCATATGAATTATTGCTCACAGTGTAATTTGTGTATATCGGAAATCAATAAGTGAATCGATAAATCCCTACTACAATCTGACAACAGCATGCTTTAGTCATTGCAAAAGCCATTTGAATATGTTATCACTGTTTACATTACACTCATATGGTGTTACAACATCTGTAAACATAAAGGATAATTTCATGAACCGTACACAATATTTTTCTGAATTGTGATTTACTATACAACAGTCCAAGAATATTTCAGATTCAGTACCCTCTCTTCCTCTCGCTTTAAATACAAAATAGTGTCCCAGTATTGGTCTATGCCAACGCCTGAACTAGTGAAGAGGAGTGAAGAGGACGAGTCCATTTGTGAACTTGATGTTCATCAAAAGCCTGATCAGTTGTGGAGGGTTTGTGTCTGGTGAAATGTAGAATGTAGACAAAAATTTAGAAAGATGGAGTGACGTTTGCCAAATCGCGATACCTGTAATGTAGGCGAGCTATTCATCTGACAACTGAACAATGAATATAATGATCAGCAAACAGCTCTGTTATACATTACGACAATGTTCAAGTTACGTATGTCATACTATGTAAAGACAGAAGATTAGTTGATAGAGTCATGAATCTTCATCGATCGAATTAGAATACTAGTTACATGTGCTCATTCACTGTCTTATTCGATGAGGTTTATTTACTGGGATAGGAGTATGCGTTTTGAGTGATAAACGAATGAGATAATCCGACTCCTATGATCTGCTTCTCACTAACTATTGGCTTAATGAAGGGCTCCGGTAACAATAGGTGTTCAGTCTTAGATTGTACTTCATCCATCACTGTGTTAATTAGTAACATACATAAAAGTAGACAGCTCAATTTGATTTTACTCAACAGATCGATTTTCACAATTCTAGTTCAACTTGTCATATGAAAATTCACTTTCAATATACATCTGTTTTCAGACAATGAAGGCAATCATGAGTATGACTCGAGTGGATTAATATTGTTCAATTTCCTTCTCATCTGAAATATCATATCTCTAAGACGAATGTTGTTATTCACTGATCAATTTATTAGTGTTTACCAGTAAAATATGTTCACTCTCATGGCTTCCATTTGAAAATGTATAAAAATTCTTAAATTGATTTATTCATGATTTGTTACGCAGTGAATTATGTCAATTTTCAGTGCTCATTTAGTTTTCACCATTTGAGTTTGGGAAACAGGATTATTGACATCCTTATTGCAATATTTGTTTCGGAAAAAAACCAGTGGTTTGGTGGTTTCCTCAATGCATGTTCTAACCGTTTCCGACGTCGTTTCCTAGCCCTAAATTGGAATCCGGAACGAAAGCGGGAAAGAGGGAGGTCAAACAACACATTACGCTTCTTTCTCAAAATACTTAACAAACTCTCCTTCACATCCAGTCAGGCGATTCCATACTCTAAAGCCTCACATTGCGACACTCGTAACTCCTTGTCTTTAGCGAAACAAACACATTCTAGATCTTCTCTCTTTATGAATTACTTTACCTGTAAGTTTTCTAGACTCTGAAATAATCTACCACAAACTATCCGTACGTTAAAGTCTCCCACATTAATTGTTCGTTCCATTAATGCATATTGCGTCTCTGAAAATTCATTAAATGCTCTGGCGCCTGTAAGTGTATCTTACTCCACAAGTGAGACTATCGGAACTTTAAATGTTCAACCACTTACTTGCTGTCCCTTTTGATATGTCTTGTAGGTTGAACGCTTTATTCAGATCCTAAGCTATTCGAATAACCCCAGGACTAGCACTACTCAGCGATTTGAACAACAGAGAGAAGACATGAGTATCAAAGAAACCCTTTACTGCAACGCTCATTTTTGTACAGAAAATCATAGGTATTTATAGATGTTAGCATATGTTTAATCGACATCCTATTTCAGCCAATCCATTTAACGACATATGTTGCTACTGACCAATAGTAGCATGCCACGTTGGACTCTAGAATGTTCTATCGTACTGTGATTGGCGGGGCTCTTTATGAGCCTGTGGAGACACTGTTGTAGTTCTCTGGAAGCCAAATCAACACCTTTACATACTCTAAATTAACCACATTACATTAACACCTTCACTAGCAACTCTAACACGTTTGAATAATATCTAACATAAACAGTGGTAACCTGACTGGCATATTTTGGCAATCATTGTTTTGTTGTCTCGTGCTCTTTGCTTTAATCTTACTTTCTCTAGTTGTAGATATTTACCAATAACTCGCTCTGGCACTGGAAATAACCTTAAGGGACAACGTTCATTAATCATCAAGCTATCCACTTAAGAAAAAATTAACAGTTCCCTGGTAATGCATTGGCTTGCCGTGATATAGGCCATATATAAACTACTTATCAATTACTAAACCAGCAAACATAAAACTTTTTTATATTTCATGTTTGTTCTGTGCATTAAATGTTGCTGTTAATATCAAACTGATCATGCCTGTAAACTGGTGTGAATTCTGTAAATATTATTTTCACAATACATTATTATTATTGTTATTATTAAATAGAAGCAGATATGAAAAGAATGAATTACAACTAAAAACAATTGGCAAGAATCGCCCGGGACAGGGATGGATGTACAATGTTGGTGGGCGGCCTATTCTTCTTCATAACGGGTGAGAGGAATAAGTGAGTAATCTCAGAGAAGAGAATCATTTGAATGTGTTTACCCTCAACTAATGGTATGTTGTGTAAACGTGAAATTTGATTGGTTTGTGGTGAATGAGAACAAGATTGTAGACAACCAAATGTATTTGGATACAAAATTACAGAAAGTTATGTTATAAAGACTTAGCAGGCTGCTAATCACGAAAATCGGTTCTTACAAAATGTATAGATAATCAATTGTTTGTATTGTTCAATTGATGTTCTTGAAGAAGAACGAATGAACAAAGGTTGT
The DNA here is from genome assembly GCA_944470415.2 of Schistosoma rodhaini. Taxonomy (NCBI): domain Eukaryota; kingdom Metazoa; phylum Platyhelminthes; class Trematoda; order Strigeidida; family Schistosomatidae; genus Schistosoma; species Schistosoma rodhaini. The sequence continues at coordinate 82,055,307 of OX104044.1, forward strand.
GATGATATGATAAAATAGTTAACCAAGTCTTTTCAGACTGAAGGAAAAGACAGAAGTATCACAGAATTGTGTGAATATAAAGACTTGTGGTGATGACTTGAATTTCCACAGCTTCTGATAATATAAAAGAGATGATATCGAATCTCATCAGAAAAGCGAAAACAAATACGGCAGATTGTTTGGAATAAATTACTCTTTTCCATCATGGTGACCACTGTAGATAAATTTTGATAAAACACAACGATATATTGAATTTACTTGGTCTCTCAACTCACATAATTATCAGTACTTTTAATTATTAAATGAATTTCTGACAACAATTCATAGATATTATTAATATAGTGAAATAATACGACTGTTAAACAGTGACAAGGACTAGAAAATCTCCTTGTTAAACTTGTGTGTATTAGCACCGAACATTCCAATTTTGTCTGATTCGTTAGAACGTGCAGTCGATTGACCATTCAGAACTTAAACTAAACAATTTCGGCATTCCTTACTTTTCATCATATGGTGTGTGCTATTGATGTCAATACGAGTAGTATGCATCAGCAATCGAAAGTTAAAGGACTGGTGGTATGCTAAGATCAAAGAAAAGAGTACCAGCACAGATAACGGAAGTGAAAGAAACGTGAAGTTTGAGGTAATGACAACTGATAGAATGTAATTTAGTGACGATTGAGTTGAGTCTGGAAGGAAATTTTAAATGAAAAGATGAGTTGGTGCAATATGGTTCTCATATAACAGATTTTTGCAAATCATTGGGAAAATATTTCACCACACAATTAGATGTCAAGAATTTGGTGAATGAGTATTAAGTTTATGTAAACGACAGTTAAAACGTATTGGTGAGTGTAGAAACAGATGTATCATCTAAAACATTCTATTTGTGTAACTACAATGAATGAAAACAAATTTAACTCAATCTCGTCAATTTGTAATATGATAGCTATCCGACATTCATCACGCTTCTATAAAACTAAAATGAGCAGAATATGGTGTCACTCGATTCATTCACATATGATTGTTTTCAATATCAAGCTTTTATCCGACTTGCGTTAGTCGATAGTGTAAAAATTAGAATTGATGAATAGGTGTTGAATATTTTCATGATACGACTTTTGGTAATTTGTTAGTAAAGCTGGTAATTTGATCAACTTCACACATCGAATTGTCCGTCGGACTGAAAACGTATATTAAGAATCAACATGGTGATGGATGAAGGACAATCTAAGAATCAACACCTATTGTTCCTTGAGTCCTTCACAAGCCAGTAGTTAATCGTAAGACGATGATAAGAGTCGGATTACCTCATTTAATTATGACTCAAATAGCATCCATCAATATACTTGAAATGTCTGACCACACAGCACATTAAACAAGAAATCACACTCTTAGAAGGCGAGGAAAAAACAAGTGATCATGATTCAGCAGGGAACATCAAAACATTTCACATGTACGTGTTACATTGTTAAGTATCAAGAAACAAATGTAATGTATAAATGTCTAGTTAACATCTAAGCGAATAACAATTCACAGGAAGTTAGTGGGTAGTTTAGAACTGGGTTTTCCGAAATTCTCGTGAGGAAGTGAGACGAGTTGATTGATTTGAAAATGAAGTCGCATGGGAGATGCGAACAAACTGAAGGAGATAACAATGATACTTTAAAAATCAACGATAACCAATCAACATCGAAGTCCATAGGACGAGCTGTGAGCCATATGTGGAGAAATTCAAAGACACCGATTCCATCTGAAGTTTGTTCTGAAAATGTTGTTCAGAATAACGACGACATCTCCACGACCAAATTTTCCAACTCAGAGAACTGAACTCCATCATAATCATCCACCTGAGCATCAAGTCTTCTCCACCATCTCTAAATCGGATGATGGTTACTCATGCTATATCATCAACTTACTGGAGTTGGAAACTGTGACTAACGTGTTTACATGGAGTTCCAACACAGTGGTTGTGCGGCATCATTTTCATTACAAGAATTGTCGTTCCTGTACCCACTTCAGTGGGAAGCTATGGATAATTTGTCTAATCAGTAATCATTTGAGATACAATCACAAAGTAAATTCAATATATCGTTGTGTTTTATCAAAATTTATCTACAGTGGTCACCATGATGGAAAAGAGTAATTTATTCCAAACAACCTGCCGTATTTGTTCTCGCTTTTCTGATGAGATTCGATATCATCTCTTTTATATTATCAGAAGCTGTGGAAATTCAAGTCATCACCACAAGTCTTTATATTCACGCAATTCTGGAAATCTTACTTTTCTTCCATAACGCGTTGTCTTAAGTTTATCTTTCGATGTTGACGAAGTATCAAGGTGTGTGTCGGCAGTCGTGTAGGGTACTACAGGTGTAGGAGACGTGTCTTTCGATTTTGCAGAAGGAAAATCAACTTAGCTAGGGTTTCCTTTTAAGTACGCTGCTTTGAAGTGATCGATACTGACGCCATCGTTCGTGCCGTTCTTATTGACTACATAATACTTGGGTTCGCTTTGAAGAACTTTGAAGGGTCTTTCATATGCTGATTCGAGAGGCAATCGATGTGAGTCTCAACGAACGAAGACATGTGTACTATGTCGTAATTCAGGTTAAACGAAAACACTAGTTGATTTTGGTCGAGTTTTAGCAGGTTTAACTGAACGCGTTGCGTTTGTAAGCCTACTCGTGTAAGAGTTTGGATCCATGTTCAATGAAGAAGCTGAAGGATCCACAAATTCTCCTGGGAGTCGGAGTGTCGTTCCGTAAACGAGTTGAGATGCCGTGCATACAATGTCAGCTTTCACTGCATTGCGGATACTTAACAAGACGAGTGGAGGAGCGTCTGTTCACTGTGAAACGTTTGTAGCTGATAAGGAAGCTTTTAATTTTCGGTGAAAACGTTCTACCAAACCGTTTGCTTGTGGGTGGTAGGCGGTTGTTCGGAAGCGCGTGACTCCTAATTGTGAGGTCAGACAACGGAAAAGTCCAGATTCCAACTGGCATCCGCGGTCTGTAGTGATTGTGGAAGGGCAGCCGAAATTCGCTACCCATCGTTCGACGAAAACGCGAGCCACTGTTTCAGCAGTAATGTCCTTAATCGGTACTGCTTCTGGCCATCGAGTGAAACGGTCTACGCATGTTAAGAGATATGAGTATCCGTTCGAGTCGCGTAAGGATACTACCAAATTTAGATGGACGTGGTCGAAACGAGCGTCAGTGGTTTTGAAAGAGCCTAAGGGACATTTGTTGTGTCTTATGACCTTATATTTCTGACAACTTACACAGGAGCGTGCCCACTCCCTCAAGTCTTTATTCATGTCAGGCCAACAAAAGCGTTCGGCTATAAGTTTGACTGTTGCACGAGCACCTGGATGAGAAAGATTGAGCAACGTATTGAAGACGTTGCGCCGATAATGTTTTGGCACTATTGGACGACCCGTACCTGTAGATATGTCACAGAGTAAGTTTCCCTAACCTGTTCCCATCTACCTAATACTTAGTTTAAGTGTTGTCGAGGATAATTCATGCTGAAGATTAATGTCTTCTTTTTGAAGCTGAGCGAGTTTAAGAAGGTCGATTCCTTGGAAATTGTTCAAGGAGCTAATTCGAGACAAGGCGTCTGCGACTACATTGTTTGCTCCAGAAATATGTTGTATGTCTGAAGTAAACTGCGAAATGTAGTCGAGTTGTCGAGACTCTCGCGGTGAGTACTTGTCTGAAGATGAACTTAAGGAGAAGGTAAGAGGTTTGTGATCGGTAAAAAGTGTGAATTCTCTTCCTCCGATGGAATGTTGGAAATGTCGTGCAGCACAATACATAGCTAGGAGTTTCCTACCGAACGTGCTGTACCTAGATTACGCGTCTAGCAACCGTCTCGAGAAAAATCCTGAACGTTGCGAGGAGTGGTTAACTCATTGTTGTAAGACTCCTCCGATTGCTGAGTCGGATGCGTCTACGGCGATACTAATGGGCGCTTGAGTGTCCTGATGAACAAACAGGGTTGCTTTAGCGATGGTATTCCATAACTGTGGAGAATGCTTTACGGGCTATGTCGTCTAAACTAATTGATTTCACATTTCCACGAAGCTGATCGGTTAACGATTTCATAAGGGATGCGCATTTGGGTATAAACCGTCTATAGAAACTTACAAATCCGTTGAAAGTTCGTAACTGTTTGATCGTGGTCGGTTCTGGGTAATCTAGAATGGCCGCCACTTTGCTTCTTAGGGGTCGGATGTTTTGAGCATCAATAGTGTCCTAAGAAGTCTAAGGAGTTTGGCATTTCTGAATGTTTACAGTAATGTGACGGGAAAATGACAATGAATACTTCTCTGGAGCAATTAGAAGCCTATATGGTGCGTCAAGAAAAGAGGTTTGAAGAGTCTCAAATTAGAATCATGGAAACCCTGATGAAAAAATTCTGCCTGTCCGAGAGAAATCCTGCTTCTAGTGAATCACAAGTATCACGTACTGATTCAGTCATTAGTGCCATACATGAATTTAATTTTGGTGATGTAGCAAATCGCGGTTTAAGAAGTATGAAGATTTGTTTTATATTGATCTTTGCAACCTGAATGACGCTTCGAAAGCCAGAATACTACTGAGAAAACTTGGGAATGTGGAACATGAACGCTATAGCAGCTTCATTCTTCCGAAGAACCCACGAGATTTTAGTTTTGATGAAACAGTCAAAACCCTGTCCCAAATCTTCGGAGAACAATCATCTTTATTTAATATCCGTTATTAGTGCTTAAAGTTAACGAAAGAATCTGGAGATGACTGGGTGAAACATGCAGGAACTGTGAACCCTGAATGTGAGAGGCTTAAATTGTCGTCCATGTCTGAGGACCAGTTTAAATGCTTAGTATTTATCTGCAGCCTGCGTTCACCTGATGATGCTGATATCCGGACGATAATCCTAAGTAAACTTGAACACTGCCCCAACATGACTATGATAATTAGAAGTATTTGAATTGTAGTATGAACTAATAATCCCAGGAATAACGCAATTTAATCAAGAAGTATCAGATGAAGTCGAACGAATGTATTGTATTTGGAATTCAAAATTACAACAGTCATCAATACTAAGAAGTCATTGATTTATTTAAACATCACATTCGCCACAGCTCGAATTGAAGTGTAAGTGTCTGTAATCGATTGTTTGTCTTCTTCTTAAGTTCATCCTACATCTGTCCGATGGTGTATTGAATGTACACTCTGTATTATCTAGAATGCACTCATTAGTATTAGAATTAACAACGGAAATTGGAACAGACTCACCTGGGTTCTAGAATTGTATACAATCAGCATGTCGGTTGTGTAGTGAAACCATTGATATTTAGAATTTGCATCATGGACTTTCCAACAATATCCTCCCCCACGAAATAATGTTGGGTCCTTGATTCGCAATGTTTTAGCCAATATGACGTTCCCAATTTGCATTATCTCAAATCTTACGCACCGACTACTGTATGTGAGTATTTGGGAATAAACACTGATATATAATTTGAGGTATTCCATCATGTGACTTTGACTTGAATAAAAATCATGATACATATTCTTTTTGTTATTCATATTAGAATACACAGATGGATATACAGTGATATCTGCGAAACAATCGGATAGAAAACATTCATCTGCCTCATATTCATTAGGATAATCTTGGACTTGATTTGGATTCTCTGTCTGTGCAAACTTCACTTCTGGGCAAACTGGTTCTCTGGTTGCTTCGGAAAATTTTGCTATCCCCTCTGTATCATTATACCCCTGACTAGGGATTCTATTCAACATGCATTGTTCGTGAGAGTATCCAACATATGACACAATAACATCAGAAATATGACTAGAATTCAACTCATAAGAAACATATTTTTCACATTCATGAGGAATATCATTAGAGATAAATTCATTATGAGGACCACTGACACTTGATATGATATCAGAATTCGATTCTTCTGAAATATTTTCCTCAAATTGATTAAGAGTTTCATTAGGTAATGGATCATCAGGGAATTCAACATCTACCATGACTGAATTTGGTTTTTGATCATGATTTGACTCATTTAACATTCTATTCTCAGAGTTGTAAGAAATTACATCAGAAGTATGTGAATTATTACGACAAACCATATCTGGCACAATAACATGAGAAATCTGATAAGTTGATTGGTTGAGAATTTTCGCCTCCCAATGACTCTGGGTTTCATTCAACTCTGGACTGTTATATAACGTTATACCTCTTCTAGATAAAGATAACTGATCATTAGAAGCATCCATCTTAGCATTACTTTCAGCGAAATGAACCATGGTATTACAAACTGACTGAATATATCCAGTTATACCACATTTAAAGCATTTAGAATTACGAAATATACATGAATTACATGGGTGAAACTTGCCGCAGAACATGCATTTATTAAACTTGTGCTCATCATCATGGACTGTTTCACAACTCAATGAAGTATTATCGGAATAAATTTGATTACGCATCGAACTACGACGACTGTTTGAATAAGTGGAATTCCTGATGTTCTGACGAGTCATTTTATCGGATTTTCCTTTCTTACCGCATTCGGAATTTGTATACTTTACATGATCCAACAGAAGTTGCTTGAGAGTTGCATACGGGAATGAAATCGGTTTGTCTGGAAGTGCCAAAATCTTTATAAGGCTGTATGCTTCTTTCCCGATGAATGTAAGGAAATGGGCCACAATATTAAAATCATCATCATCTTCTTTGGTCATAGCCCAGATTTCGAACCTTTCCATGTACTCCTCAAAAGCATTAAAATCTGAATTTATATTTAACCGTTCCATCACAGGCTCAGTCGCGACGCCAATATGATAATTAGAAGTATTTGAATTGTAGTATGAACTAATAATCCCAGGAATAACGCAATTTAATCAAGAAGTATCAGATGAAGTCGAACGAATGTATTGTATTTGGAATTCAAAATTACAACAGTCATCAATACTAAGAAGTCATTGATTTATTTAAACATCATAATGACCCTACAGGAAGTAACTACCGAGTGCCGAAGGTTAGTGAACTTGAAGCATGATACCTCAATGGTAGAAAACGGTAACTGTTTCCATAATGTCAATGCAGTCAAGAGAAAATCCGTGCAAGGTTTCAGCACACGTAATTACCGTAATAACGGCGACAAACCATCATCTCCATGCTGGGCATGTGGAGGCTGGCACTATAAGAGATTTTGCTCGTATAAAGAACATTGTTGCAGTAAGTGTCATCGAAAGGACCATATAGAAACCAGCTGCAGAAAAGGAAACTATAAACGACATTTTGCAAAACCTTATTTCAAGAAATACAGGTCTGGGGCATTAACGAAAAGAATTTTGGTATCACATAACAAAGCTCAAAGTTGCCGCCAGAGAAAGTACGTAACTTTGAATATTATTAAACACCGCACTCGACGTCAGCTTGATACGGCTTCTGATATTACTTTAATAAGTCCAGAAACTTGGAAGAAGATTGGGCGAGCCACGGTGCATCGAACAACACAAATAGCACATAATGCATCAGGTGGAAAGTCAAATTTTGTTGGAGAAATACCTTGCATTGTGTCTAAGGGTGCGGTAACAGCAAGTGCAACAGTATATCTTACAAAGAAGCCAGCACTCGATTTAATGGGGCTAGATCCTATAGAAACACTTAACCTAACAGACCACTCTATTAACAGTATCTGCAAACGAATCACAACTTACAACACCTCAGAGTGGAGTCAGAAAAAGGCCATGCTACAAAAACACCAAGACGTGTTTAAAGAAGGATTAGGCGAATGCATGAAGGCTAAAGCAGTGCTAACTCTAAAGCCTGCAGCTACTCCTATTTTTCGACCTAAAAGACCTGTGCTCTATGCTGCTCTTCCAATAGTTGAACAGGGGTTGCAACGACTTCAGCAAATGAGTGTTATCGAGCCTGTGAACTTCTCGAACTGTGCTGCACCGATAGTGGTGGTCAAGGAGTTAATTGGAAGCGTCCGTCTATGTGCAGACTACTCCACAGAATTAAATGAAGTTCTAGAGTCTCATCAGTATCCGTTACCCTGACTGGAAGATCTTTTCGCTAAGCTGCACGGTGGCAGATATTTTGCGAAATTGGACTTATCAGACGCATATCTACAAATACCGGTATCTGATGAAAGCAAAGATCTTTTAACGATCAACACAAACAAAGGTCTGTTCCGGTATAACCGACTACCTTTTGGGGTGAAGACAGCGCTCTATATTTTTCAGCAAATTATGGATACCATGTTACAAGGTATTCCACGGGCAGCAGCTTGCTTAGACGACATCATAATTATGGCAGTAGATAAAATGGACCTGCAGAAGAAACTGGACCTGGTACTAGAACGCATAGCCGATTATGGTTTTCGCCTCCGAGCGGAAAAGTGTGACTTCTATATGCAGCAAGTACGGTACTTTGGGTTCATAATAGATAAAGACGGAAAACGACCAGATCCAGAGAACATTGAAGCAGTGAAAACAATGCCTAGACCCAGTGAAATTACCACCCTACGATCATTCTTGGGACTGGTCAGTCATTATGGTACCTTCCTCCCCGATATTCATCGTTTACGTGCTCATCTAAACAACCTACTACAAAAGAATACGAGATAGAATTGGTCTGCAGACTGCCAAGCGTCTTTCGAGAAAATCAAGCAACTCCTGACTTCCAATCTCTTATTGTCACACTATGATCCTTCGCTACGGATAGTCGTCGCTTCAGATGCTTCTAACTATGGTGTGAGTGCAGTTATCTCTCACGTTTTTCCTGATGGGTCCGAAAAAGCCATCTCACACGCTGCCAGATCTTTGACAACGACCGAAAGGAACTATAGTCAGATTGAGAAGGAAGCCCTATGAATTATCTTTGCGGTGAAAAAGTTCCATAAGTTAATGTATGGCCAACATTTCACTCTAATAAGAGACCATAAACCACAACTTGCAGTTTTTGGGTCAAAGAGAGGTATTCCGGTCCACACAGCTAACCGACTACAACGACGGGCAACCACACTTCTGGGGTACAACTTCAAGATAAAGTACCAGTCAACTACTGCCTTCGGACAAGCTGATGCATTATCAAGATTAATAAGCTCTCAATCAAAACCCCCAGAGGAGACTCTTGTAGCCAATATAAAAGCCGAGGAAGAAGTTCATCGTGTATTGGATGACGCAATCAATGGACTCTTTGTAACCTTTGAAACTATCAAGAACATCACTGAAAGTGATGAGATACTGAGCACAGTCAAATGCTATCTGTCGACCAAATGGCCAAACAATCGCCTTGACGGAGAACGTTTGCAATATTTTCGTAGACAGGACTCACTAATGGTTGTTGACTCGTGTATTATGTTCAGTGATCGAATTGTTATTCCGAAGTTATTACTTCACAAGGTTCTCAAGCAGCTTCACAGTGGTCATCCTGGAATCAATAAAATGAAATCGTTGGCTCGTAGTTATGCTTGTTGGACGTTAATGGACAAAGATATCGAGAATAAATGCCGTAACTGTCCATCATGCATTTAAGCCACTAAAAATCCTGTGAAATGCGAACCTCAGTTACTGACCAACGCCTGCAGGTCCCTGGGAAAGAATTCATGCAGATTTTGCTGGTCCAATCCAAGGAAAACTGTTTCTAATTATCGTAGATGCATCTACTAAATGGCCGGAAGTATATACCGTGCCAAATTATTAATAATAACTATTATTATTATTTATTCTCAAATAACAGATTGTTACATGAGGCATGTCGGTTTACAGGCAAGATCAAATTGTTAAAGAAGTTACAATTTTCACTGTTGAAAATTACTCAGCTGGGTTGATATTTCATAAGATATGAATGTAAATGGATTTCGTAAGAAACATATCAATATCACACTCGGCGCACTTTATGGAGGTAGCGTTGCAACATACAACTGATGGTCGAGAATAGATACATGCGAAGTTGGGGACTTTTAGAAGTTTCGAACTTATATCCCTCCAGAATATCGGAAGCATTAATAACGGTGTAGGACGAAGTCACCCGTGCCATTTCTGTTTTCGGTGGAGTATCTGCAGGAGGCTGAAAAAGGTGTAAGAAAAAGGAAGGACGAAAAGCAGAGCACACAATATTCATGTAGGAATAGTTAAGGTATAACCATTTAGTCTATTTGTCTGTTACTGAAGTACTCATTAGGTAAGAACATACTAATGTGTTAAAGAAAAATAAGTGTGGGCAAGGTATGAGTGGGTAAGGAACTGTATAAATGAAGGTAGTTCAGAAGGAAGTATGGAATTGTGTAATTATAAAATAAGGTGCTGAAAACGGTATTCCGATACAAATGACTATCTCCCTTTACTTTAGAAGCTGTTAGAACCCTCTTTTTTTGTCTTTAGATTTTATAGCGTATAGAGTAGGCTTCATTTTTAGCCAATTGTCTAGTTTGCTTGAATTAGGATTACTCGGTAGGAAGTGGAACCAATTTAGCTTCTTTTTTCAACATGATCTAAAGTGGTATTTTTCATGAATAATTTCGCATCAATACCGTTGGTTCGTGACATCTCACTAGACATAAGGAGCCGTAATTAATATGTTCTGCCCCACAGACACGGGTGGATTGAAGTTATCTCCCCACCATCATGTTTGCTGGTCAGTAACGCCACCCTCCCTCCTTTAATGATGTTAAGCTCTCTTACGTTTGTGGTCGGTATGAATATTGCTTTAATCAAGGACCATAATTGGAATACACTGTCTCTACAAGTTCCATGTTACAAGCGGATCAGATGGTAATATGGGTTAGATATCCATTTAATAAATCGTACTACTATGAAGATAACTAATTGTAAAGGTTAGAAGAGACAAGTCAGATTATATATGGTTAAGAAATGGTAAGGGCTAATAGCAAATCAGAGGATATGAAAAAGAATATTGTAAAATTTTCAGGGTAAGAAAAATAAAACATTGAACAACTCACAAGAATTTAGGACATTGTACAACCTCAGAAACAATCCACAAGCCGTTTACCCTGTTTAGCTGTTTCAGAGTGTCAGAAACCTTAGTAACAGATAAAGGCTGTCAATTCGCCGCAGAATCGTTTAAGCATTTCTGTAAAGCAAACGGAATAACTCATCTTTGTTCTCCACTCTATCATCCGCAATCTAACGGACAAGCAGAACGCTTCGTGGACACCTTTAAACGAGCATTACTGAAGAGGGGAGGCGAAGGGCCGACTGGGCACGTGATCACAAAATTTTTAACATCCTACAGATCCACTCCGAATCCGAATGTTACGGACGGCAAATCTCCTGCGGAAGTCACGTTCGGAAGGCGTGTTCGAACCGTCTTCAATGCCATGTTGACATCCAAATTAGTTGATGAGCGCAGTCACAATCCAAATACCCGGAACTTCAATGTTGGCGACAAAGTTTACATTAAATCCTACATCGGGAAGAACCGATGGGAGCCAGGAGAAGTTGTACAAAAATTGGGAAGAGTTCTGTACAGAGTTCGAGGGACTATTAGGACATGTATACGACACACAAATGAAATCCCTAAAAGACAAAAGAACGATGCAGAATCAAAACAACCGGCCGATTTTTCCGTTAGATTTAATCTTAGCTGCACCAATGCCACAAATGCACAAGAACACTGAAAATAAGCCGTGGAAAAGGAAGACGACGGGAATAATGGAACGACGTCGCAACCCAGTTGTCAAACTACAATTTGACCCTGGAAAGAAATCTTATTCGAGGGAGATGTTGAGTTGGCTTCCAGAGAACTACAAAAGTGTCTCCAGAGGCTCATAAAGAGCCCCAGCCAATCACAGTACGATAGAACATTCTAGAGTCCAACGTGGCATGCTACTATTGGTCAGTAGCAACATATGTCGTTAAATGGATTGGCTGAAATATGATGTTTTTGTTTCGCTAAAGACAAGGAGTTACGAATGTCGCAATGTGAGGCTTTAGCGTATGGAATCGCCTGGCTGGATGTGAAGGAGAGTTTGTTAAGTATTTTGAAAAAGAAGATAAGGTTAAGTTTGAGTCTCTTCTTCCATAAAGGGTCAAGCCCGAGTTTACTACACCTCGAATTATATGTCAAGACACTATCAGTTCCAAGAGTACGAAGTGTAAATCGTCTCTGTACTGATTCCAGTCTTAATGTATCCTTTATGCGCGTGCTACTAAGGAGAAACCCGCAGTATTCAAGGAGTGGTCGAACACAAACTTTGTACATTAGAATACGAGATTCGCTGTTATGAAGGTTTCGAGTTATGAGACCTATAAGGCGTTGAGACTTGGACGTTTGTTTCATTATGTGTTCAGTAAACGACAAGTCGTCAGAGTACCTAAGTCCTAGATCTACTACTGTGTGTAACCTAGATAACATTTCCCCATTTATGGTAAGATTGAGGTTGAGTGATGTATCACCGAAGCATAACCAACCACATTTAGCTGTATTGAGCTCCAGTTGCTATTTCGAGCACCACTGTGCTACCTTGTTAAGCTCCGTACTGATACAATTTTGAATATTGTTCAGCTCATGTGGAGAAAATGAGTACACCACCTTAAGATCGTCTGCAAACAAAAGGGGCTTATCCACACTAAAACACTCACAAATATCATTAATGAAAACTAAAAATTTTGTATTTAGAGAGAGAGGAAGAGAGGGTACTGAATCCGAAATATTCTTGGACTGTTGTATAGTAAATCACAATTCAGAAAAATATTGTATACGGTTCATGAAATTATCCTTTATGTTTACAGATGTTGTAACACCATATGAGTGTAATGTAAACAGTGATAACATATTCAAATGGCTTTTGCAATGACTAAAGCATGCTGTTGTCAGATTGTAGTAGGGATTTATCGATTCACTTATTGATTTCCGATATACACAAATTACACTGTGAGCAATAATTCATATGATATATATGGCTGTATTGTTGAAGTGATTATTCGATGTTTGATGATGAAATGAAAAGCAGTGAATTAATGGTAGTAATTTGACAAGAGCATTTCTATGTTGAACGACATTAATGTGGAAATATTCGTGTAATAAATCATTTGAATGAATCAAACAACTGTTTTGTTTTCGTTGAAATATTTTTAGTCTTAGTTTACTTTTATTTACTCACTTATTACATGAATGATATTTCTGGAGATATTTTGGTCTTATTTCACATACAGGAATCCAGTGAGTGGTGAAATACATATTGGACAGTTTGAATTATTTTATAGTAAATCACAATTCATAGTAACAATTTATTTAATAATTCAATTCATGAGTTCGTTGAATCTAGACGACCATAGAAGACCTGATAGCACTGGACGGCAGTTTCTTCCTTTGAATATCAAACATATCAATGAATATGGAGTTAGATTTTTGTTAATTACTGGAATCTAGATGGGTTTTTTTATAGAGTTACTGGTCGTTCGAAACGACATCATCGATTTTCGTTCAGATTAAAAATAAAATCGTCTTTTTTTCCTTCTACAAGTATTACATCAGCTAATTCTGATAACTTTATTTGTCATCCAGCATTTTAGGTTTTATTCGGTTTACCTATACTTGCGTTTATGCTGCTGCTTTATTCGATTCATGTCTTATCATATGGTTGATTGACTTACTTCATAGAAATCATGTAATTAGAACTAAATTGATTTTTATGTTTACTACAGATTGAATTCAGCAACATATTACCAGAAACTCTCTGGCATTCTTACTATCTTATCAATCCATAATTTTAAACATATTTTTAATCAAGTTAGTAGTCATGGTTCTTGATATGTTTTATACGAATTACATGCAAAGATTCAAAAGATGAAAGAAGAATATTTACATCATTATTCCAGAAGTAACCTTGTTATAGCCTAGTGATAATGAAAGTACGGGTAACTTCCAGAACCTGTCAATGGTATAACTATTGAGTAACTAGATTATGTATATCTATATTCACCTTATTATATGCTTCGTTTTGACCTATTCATGATTACTGTACGATTTACTGTTCCCAAATTATGTTCAGTTTATTGATTACTGTATTGATTAGTGTAACTGTTCACAGTGACATTTGGCTTCATCTTGAACCAATATTATTTTCTATTCTATGGTGTCATGTGGTCTGTCTGTCCAGTATATAAACAGAGTGTGCTTGTAATAAATCATTCACATACAGAATCAGCAATTGGTGTTCTCGACTTAATTGGAAGGGCTAGGTGGACAAGAGACCAATAAGGACGCTAGACTGCTCACAATAGTTGAACGTCATTGATTTGTCACAGTGTTAGTATTGGAAAAGTCGTATTTCGATTAATGGATAATCCACGTGTTAAAAATCCGGACATAAAATCAATAGCGAATCAGCACACGTCCTATTCTTTTCCTAAAGTCATAACAAACCTGATCTTCATATCTAATCAATTCGTAAACTGTTAGAGACCAAAAAAAGTTAAAACATTTTCCAAATAAATTATATCCTACTACAAACATTAAATTATAGTCTTCGAAATATCTTACCATGCATCATATTGCCTTTCATTATTTAGAGTTAATCTACCTGATCTAGGATCTCTTGCTGTTCTTGGTTTACATTCTGGATCACGCATCAAAGTGAAATTTTATTTTACAAACCCCTATAATGTTCAAATTTTTCATTTCAATAAGATGACAGTTAGTTCAATAACATAGTATTCTTTAAAAAACAGCTTATTATAACAAATTTTTAAACCAAAGTATTTCATATATATACTACTGATATAAAAGAACTTTCGTCTAAATTAGAACGATTAGTTTCACAGTATTCGAGCTCCGAGTTGATGTGAAACGTAAAAATAGAATGGAAATATAATCCTTGATAAAGTTCGGACCACATAACCAGGCAAAACGTTAGATTTACTTCAGATCCATTCGCTGAGATTTTACAAATATATTCGGCGAAACCATAATTTATGGACGAGCCAATCAGAAGCATTTAGGGGATTTCAAGGTCACGGCGCCAATTTCAGTACCTGGTGTTGATGTACCGTCGGTTTACAGAGGATTTTGGAGTAGACTTGACACTTAGGCAGCTACAATAAATGAGATTACCAATAAGTATTTTTATTGATAAGTTTCTTTGTAATTGCGGTAATTAAATGACTTGCAGATTTCGAGCAGACTACCGTGATATTGTCCTCCGATGTAACATATTTTAAAGGAAGACGTTTGCTAGAATAGGAACCTTTTTCGCTCGATCCAGATTGATACTGAGGTATATTATAATAATTGCCACGAACTGCATGATAAAAGCACCAGTAACATTGGATGCAATAGTCGCAGTTATTACTGAAGATTCGGCTGTTCAGTGGTTCGAGTATCACATGGACGTGCCCACAATAAAAATGATAAACTTACACAACCAGAGCACATACAAGCAATACTGAAGCTATGTGGTCGAGGCTGAGAGCGTTTTTTGTGACCTTATTACGGCTCCAGAGACCGACTATTATGGAGCTGAATGGTTGGGTTCCTCTACCTTATGCAGTACGATTATAAAACTTTTAAAACTCTTTCTAAGCTTGAAACGATTTGGGACCATATAAAAGAAGTGTATCCACTTTAATTCATTGATTTTGTATGATATATTTTACTCTTTACCAGCTTTTTCCTGATTGGCTAATATTTCTCAAGGTTAATTAAGATTCGTTCAAAAGTCGTCCATAAATCATAGTCTCATCACAGTCAACATGACATTTACTGATAATCACTGACATTAACAAAGTGTAATGACGAAAGGGCTCATAGTATTAAAATAAAGAATTCGTTTGTTTAAAATTAGGAAAACAAGTGGAGATAACGGAATGTATTTGTCACAGAAATACAGACTATCTCACTAAAATCTGACGACTATACAATAAAACGGTCAATTCGCAAAATAACAATTAATTGTTTCAATCTTCACTATTTCTTCTGTAAATATCAGTTCAGAGTCTTCGATTATTATTGTTCATGCATTTTCATACCAATTGCGTTTTGTTTCCGTTCTTTTCTTATTGATTTTCTAGTGAAATGCTTTCTCTGCCTGACCATCGTCATATACTACATATGAGGATGCGAGCAACCTACACCACTATATTACCTTACAGAACATACAGAGTATACCAGAAAATATATAAAGCCATTTGAAATACTTTACTCAAAATTAATGTAAAGATATTCTTCACGTTGATACGCAAACGTGTCTATAGATTAGGTTGCATCGATTATTGTAAGATTATCTCATGAATACTTGACTCGTTCTGAAAGGCATTTCAGTTATAAAACAGACCTTATGATCGTGTAGAACTTAAAATCCTTCAAGCTAAATAAACTGTAATCACGAATCCTTCCTACTATTGTAATAATGTCTTTATACTATTTAAAATTATGTTGACAGCTTTCACGACCAATATCACGTGGACCATAATTTTGCTCTGGTTGTAGTTTATCGTCAGAGTTTGGCAGAGTAAATAGTGCTTCAGGGCTTTATCTACAAAATCTTCTGTTTCTTGGTCATCTGATACTGTCACAAGTTTACGTCCTTTTAGCAAGATATTGTCTTGCTGTGAACAGGACGGTTTTCCATTTTCACATTTTGCTTCAGTTATAAAGGGACTTGAACCCCCAACACCGCATATTTCTTAAACAGTCATTACTGCACCATTATCTGCAGCACAAACAATTTTTTTATTTTCTTGAATCTCTGGTCGAGTGGAATGTTTGGCCAAAACTGCTTCAATCAGTTGCTGTTGAAAAGCTAACATCTGCTGTTGCTGGTGCTGTAATATTAGCTGCAACTGTTCTAAAGAAATAGCCATTTCATTTCACTGCTAATAATAATATTAACTCCAAAAACCACAGGCAATTATTACAGCTTTCTTGATTTCCAAAATCATGTCCCAATCGTCGTATTATTTTGTTGCCGAAATCGCTGTCGCCAAATTGTTATGACTTTCTAAAAAAGATATAGGACGTATGTTAATTCATTATTGACTTTACGTCCTCCTTTTTATAACGTCAATTATCCACCAATCAAGATACGACTTTTCCGACATTACCACTGTGATAAATCGATGACGTTCAACTGGCATGAGCAGTCTAGCGTCCTTATTGGTCCTTTGTCCGCCTAGACCTTACAATTGAGTCCAGAACACCAATTACAGCTTCTGCTATGCGAATCTATGCGAATCATTTATTTCAAGCATACTCTGTTTATATATCGGACAGACAGACCGCATCAACCATAAAATAGAAAATAATATTTGTACACGATTAAGCCAAATATGGCTGTGAACATGGGATACAGTAATCAATAAACTGAATATAATTTGGGAACAATAAATCGTACAGTAATCATTAATAGGTCAAAACGAAGCTTATAATAAGATGGATATAGATATACATAATCTAATCTTTCAATAGTTAAACAATTAGAATATATATAGAATAATTTTCGATTAACAGGCCCCTGAAGTTACCTGTACTTAAATCTTCACTAGGATATAACATATAAGACTCCTCAGCAGAGTGCATCCACGATCACGCTGACGAGATTAAAACTCGAGGCCTATCGGTCCAGAGCGCGAACGCCTAAATTCTACTGCTGAGCTGACCAGCATTCAACAGTGTTCATGTCTAACTTCAACTTATCCATACAAACCGCTCCACTGTCCATCATTGTCTTCAATGAATTACTATCTCACAACAGAACAGGTTGAACTACACTACTCACGGCTTCCGCAAAACCCCTCTCTGATGGGTCAAGATAACTACTCTGGTATAATACAAACTATAATTTCTAGGTGAAACAAATGACCAAGAACTCCGGTTTCCTAAATCTCATTAACATTTCATAATCTCATTATACATGAACATTTGTATATAGTACTAATATTTAAATTTCAGAAATGAGAAAACTATGCAAAGAGTAAAGTGATTCAAAGCATAACCATCTTTTATGACACATTGAACACTGAAATATGGCTGTATAATCAGAGAAAAAAGAGCAACATTTTAAAGACTCGTCGTTAACAAATAATCTTGTAATGTTCCCACTGGAAATACATATTCAATCGAATTTCGTTAGAGTTATTAAACAAACTGAAGATGTAACGTTAGATGAATTTGCATTTGTTGAGTTCGATTCTTTCAAACCTGAATACGAAGATATCCACATCAGTGTCAAAAACAATTTCCACCAACAATTGTAAAGAATTCCAGCTGCTAATACTAAATCCATTCGACTGTACCGAAATTCGCCGCCTCCAAACACCATCTTCACTTCATATAATAATTTCTATGAAAGAGAAATTATGAATATGTAAGAGTATGTACAATCAGATTCGGGATATTTGAAAAAAACTATTCGTCATACTATGGTTGAATTGCTAAGATTTCTAATCTAGTTAATCAAGTACTGGTTTCATTTCCATGTTAAATACTTTACACAGAAGATTCTAGAATCCCAGGGTCACTTGGAAGCTTAGAATTGAATTATCACATGTATACATAAACTACTTGTTAAGTCGTAGCCTGTATTTGAATTTTCCTAATTCCAATTTCTTTTTTTGATTCGATTGTGTTAGACTTAACATCAACTACGAAGTCAGTATTGGATGATTTTATGTATCAGTAATATCAAGAAGCAGTTAAATAACTTATTTGAAAATCTACACTTCTCATCAAAATATGAGTTTCAGTCAGTTGCCGAACAACTTGGGTGTTTTGTGGAATTTTGGATTTTCGTAAGATCACGAATTAGTGTGAGTTAGCGAACCGTGTGAGATTTGGATGCACTGGACACCTGTTTTGTTTAATATGGTGGTTTTTATCAGTATGCAACGACAACCCATAATCGTGATCATTTTCAGGACATTGGATCTTGTACGAGCACATCTAACATCTAGACGAATAAGCAAGTATTCAATGATCTACACGTCTAACTTCAATCAATATACAACATGGTGTGACCAAATTCACACGTTTTAAATGGAGTGTTGGCAAGCCTTCAAATTGCTATTAGTATTGACCATATATTTATGAAATAATAGTTAAAAGTGAATACATTATGCAACATTGACTTTCAAAGAATACGTGTTTGATAGTTAGTTGAGGATGTTCCATCAAATGTAAAAACAGTTAACTTACAAAAAGTGTGAATGGTAAACCAACTGCACCAGCAACAGTCAGTACAGTCTAATAAAAGATGGAGAGAAAATGTGTCGAAAGAAGTTTCAGGTTATCGAAAATCAATTAAGTCAGATAATTATTGATTTACCATTAAACAAAAAATTAAGTATAAGCAATTGAATATGTGATTAATTGAATCACTTTCTATCACAAGTCGATAGACAGATCAACTTTCACAAACATAAACATGAACTCAGTTTCGAATCCGTAGAATGACGAGTGAAGTTTGACTTGAGAAAGTGGAGATTTATAGATTGAGTGGATTTTCATTCAGCGATTTGAATGGTTTAATCGTGTATTACGCTGAAATCATTCAGCTCAGAGAATGAAATTTCACGGAAATTTTACATGCTTCAATGATTAATATCAACCAAGTGAATATTATCAATCGAAGATGTCATTAGGCAACTATTTTATATTAGTTCAAGATCTCACATGAATATGAACTCACAAACATTTAGGAAGTGTGTATAATTCAGAGCTTTTAGGAGTAGCAATGAGTACATTACCGACAAGCATTTTAGGTAGTATTCAATAGCCTACATGTTCAACATCATTCAAAGAAGATGAGAATAAATGGTGTCTTCCTTTTAGTTACAGGTATTGAGTAGTTATGAAAGGATAGAGGAATAAACTGATCATTTCAATTCACTTGAATCACGACCGTTCATCTACTTTCTAATGGTTTTCAACAATTGCGTTGAACTCAAACAACTATTCTGTGATGACTATGGGGGCTATTAAACGTGTACGAATTTCGAACTTATCCATGAAGATTTCATTATCCTCAAAACAATATCTGAACTAAGACAAATCAGATACATATATATTTCGATGACTTAAATCTAATTTTATTTATGTTCAGGTGAGAACATAATACATTATTTCCGATTCGTTTTCTATTCAATACTGGCACTCAGAGCTCCATTGAATATGTGATATCTCCATTTGAACTGAAACTACATAACTACTGAGATGTTTGATTATCATTGTGTTAACAAATTCATAACAAACGATAAAATAGAGTCATTTACAGAATTACAATTAGACATCAATTTAGTAAAAGCAAGCAACATAATTACATTATTGTTGTCCAATATGATGTAAAGACTCTGTCCAATTAATAGTGTCAAATCAATAATTATTGTCAAAATCAGATTTGTGAGGTAATATTTGGTGAAATCATATCGTAGAATAGTTATGGTGTAAATAATGAGATTAAATAATGTCACCGACACACCAAACATATTAGTGACAATATCTTCCTTGTACAAGGTTGCATCCGATGCGATTGCAGCGGTCGAAAATAATGTCTGTAATAATAAAAATAATAAATAATAAACTACAATTCGAAAGGAAATATATCACAACAGTGTCAGTGAAAGAGTAATCTTTATTTCCTATGACTGCTTATTCTTATAAAACTCAATTGACTAATTAGATAATGGTGTTTAGACCGACTGGGCAAATGGATGGATAGATTGATTGGTTGATGTGTGGTTATATAAACTGAATTCAATGTAAAGATTTCTATTATGTGTAAATCTTAACTGAACTTCAAAAGTAATTTTACTTACCATCAGTATTAGATAGATTATATTGTATGGATATTTCCGTGATAATGCTGGAACAAACATCCAAATCAATTGAAGAACTAAGTAGATGCCGCTGTAGATAGTGAAGAATTTTAATAACAATATTAACGTAGTGATAAATATAAGAATATCAATAACAGTTACAAATTATATTTTGATATAATGGAGATGTGTAACATTGAGTGGAGACCTTCGTGATGTGAAAACGTAGAAACCTTGTTCAGAGGTGTTTTAGAAAACTGGTTCATATTTTTGCTTAGTTAGCACTCAATGGAATAATGTTTATTGTGGATTTTCCTCTTTACTTATTTACTTACGCCTGTTACTTCTCGTCGAAGAGCATAAGCCGCAAAACAACATTCTCCTTCCAACGCCGTCCTGAGCCTTTCTTTCCACTTCCTTCCAGTTACCATTCATCCTTTTCATATTGTGGTGTGATCTACTTATATCCATATAAGTAGTATATGGTGTGGGTCAGACATAGAATGTATTTTGGCAGAAGACGGATGAGGAAAGAACTGAAATGAAACGCAAACGTCTGGAAAATGCATGAGCAATGGAATAAGAGAAGAAACAGTGAAGATTGAAACAATTGGTTATTAATTTGCAAATTGACTGTTCATTGTTTCGTTATCAGAATTTATTGAGATAGTCTGTAATTTTGCTTAAATAGATTAGATTGCCCCCAACTAGTGTTTTGTTCACTACAATATCTGCTTAATGTATGTCCGATCCACTTCCAACGTCTTTTCTGAATTTCCTCTTCAGCTGGAACCTGATGGTTTGTCCTCTCCCATAAAACGCTGTTGCTGATGGTATCCGGTCAGTGAATGTTGAATATTTTGCTCAGACAGCTGCACCTTCTTGACGATGAATGTAGTAGTTCCCCACGCTTCAGCTCCGTACAGTAGGACTGTCTTGACGTTCGTATTGAGGATTATCACTTAGTTGACAGTTGTTTTGCGTTCTATATGTTCTTCAATTGTAGGAATGCTGTCCTTGCTTTGCCAATCTTCGCTTTCACGTCTGCAGCGGATCCTACTTCTTCATCAATGATGCTGCCCAGGTACGTGAATGTTTCCACATATTCCAGAATTTTTCCATCAAGTGTGATTGTGTTAGTGTTCTCCGTGTTGTATTTGAGAATCTTACTTTTCCCTTTGTGTATGTTAAGGCCTATTGATGCAGAGGGTGCTGCTACATTTGCTTTCTTCGTCTGCATTTGTTCGTGTGTATGAGAGAAGAGGGCTAGGTCATCTGCAAAGTCCAAATCATGTATTGGGTTTTTTGATGTCTATTGTATTCCGTGCTTCCCCTCCGAATTCAAGGTCTTCATGAACCAGTCAGTCACCATGAGAGAGATGAAGGGGGAGAGTAGACAGCCTTGTCTGCATCTCATATTCGCTCAGATCTCCTTTCTTTGGTATGTCGATGAGGTGCCGTTCTTTCCAGTCCGTCGGTGGAACTTGATCTTCCACCTAAATCTTGTTATAGGCTTTAATGTTTTTCTTCACTTCTTTCTTTGATTCTGCGTAGTCTGCTTGTGCCTTGAATTTCTCCGCTCCTGTTCGTCTGCTATTAATTTCTGTCTTCTTGTTCTTCCTCTCTTCAATGTTGTTCAAGGTTCCCACAGAGATCTATTCCTTATGATGATGTTTCTTAGGACACAGAACCTCCTGACACGTTGAAGTTAGTGCTCATTTGATCCCTTTCAAGTTGTCCTCCAAAGTAGTTTCTTGTTATTTCAGTAGATCCTGTAGAGCTTGAAACATGTTGTTGAGAGTTATCTTGAATTCGTGGAGCTTGTCAGTATCTCGAAAGAAGGCTGTAATGAACATTTGTAGTGCTGTTTCTTCAGTTGTCCAGTGTTTCTTTAGCTTCAGTCTCATCTTGACCACAACCAGGTGGTGATCTGAAGCTATATCAGCTGCTCTCTTGATTCTCACATCTTCTATTTTTCTTCGCAATTTTTTGTTGCTACAAATATGATCTATCTGGTTCTCTGTGGTGTGGTCCGGCAAGATCTATGAGCTTTGTGTATGCGTTTGTGTGGAAATATTGTGCCGCCCATAACCAATTTGTTGAATGCACATAGATTTGCGAATCTCTCCCCATTTTCACTTCTCTCTCCTAATCCATGTCGTTCAATTATATATTCATATCCTGTGTTGTCCACTCCGACTTTAGCATTTACATCTCCAATCAGGATTGTGAGGTCCTTTCTTGAGCACTTAGTTATGATTGATTGCAGCCTTTCATAGAACTGATCTTTATCATCGTCGTTGCTATCATTGGTGGGTGCATAACACTGAAAACATTCATTGTGATTCCTTCATTCTTTGTTTTGGATGATGCTTTGATTATCCTGGATCCATGAGATTCCTATCCTACAACTACATTTAATGCTGTTCTGTACAGCATTGGGGCACCTCCCTGAGTGTTTGGAGCATTTCTTCTTGGTGACCAGAGTACAGCAGCATCTCTCCTGTACTAGCCTTTTCTGTCCAGCTTGTGTCCATTTCGTTTCGCTGATTTTGAGTACTTCCAAGTTGTATCTCCTCATTTCCATTGCTATTTGACTGGTCTTCCCTGTCTCCTACATTTTCCGTGCATTCCGAATACCCATAAAGAATGTTGCTCTAACTGTTAGAAGGTGCATCGGTCTCGTGACTCCCTAAAAATTTCGGCTTTTTCTGGTTAGCGTTTTTTTAGCTTTGTATTTGGATAGGGTCGCTAACCCCATGCCCAACCCTCCTCCTTTACCCGGACTTGGGACCGGCAGTAACTCTAGAAGAGCTACAGGCGGAGTTGATGTTTGGCTTCAATGCTTGGGAATCAGACCTGTAGTACAATGATTGGGGAAGTTGCACCTTCATGCATCCACGCGCTTCTGACTGACAGCCCTCACAGTATCACATCCTTCTCATAAACATGACAATGAATAATTATGGAGAAATGGATTTCTCGTCTGCACTTCACTACTAAATCAAAACACAATTATTTTCCACCTGATTCATGCGTCTTTGTTTTATTTCACTCCACTTTCTATTCTCTTTTGTGCATTTTCTGTGTTTATGTATATTCCTGAAATCACACAGCAGTCTGTCTGTGGTGAAATTGTTTTCCTATCCAAAAGAACTCAATTCACTGATCAGTTGAAATGTGAGTATTACTCCATGATGAATATTTTGAATGAGCTTTTCTGAAAACAGATCTTCCATTCATATTGACCAGCTTCAATATTCTCACACTAACGCAGATCGGATAACAGATAAATAATGATTACACTTTGAATAGACAATATCATTGTTTCTTCTTTATCCGTCAGCCTTATTCAACACTCTTTTGAAGTGCCAAAAATGCAGTGTATCTGTCGACATGTGCTATGAAGGTGATCCCAGTGACTTCTATAACGTGCTTCATTTTCAGATAGTGGAATTGATAGAAGAAAGTCAAGAGACGGTCGATCTATGACATAGTTCTGTAGTATAAAATCTGTACAAGACTGGTATCTATCATTCCATCACGATTCTCTGATTGACGTGTAAGAGATAGTGCAACTCATTAGCTCGATGTCTTATCAGACACAACTAAGAATAGAAGCCGATTGATGCCACTCTGTAGTTTCGTTTCACATTCTTCATAAAAATGAAAGGAGATTGTTCTACTGAAAGAATCCTCTCTGCTTATATGTTTCTACTGATCTCTTTTTCCCATTCTCTACCACTCTCTTTCACCTATTTTTATCCATCCATTTCCTTAGCTATACTTCTTCTACTTCACTCATCCCTTCACAATCTTATCTTCCTATCTGTGTTGTGCACACAGGTTTGCTAACAAACTCTGAATGTGGATTACCAATTCATATGAATGCTATGGATTAATCTGAAATAATCGGATCTCAATTTAACTGTTACTCACTTGGAATCCTGAGAGGAAATGGAAGAGTGCCGAAAAACACTGCCTCGAGAATTGGAAGTAGACATGAAAAGGATGAATAGCAACTGGAAAGAACTGGAAAGGATTGTCTAGGACAGAGGTGGATGGACAATTTCGGTGGACGGTCTATGCTGTCTCGTGAGAGGTAACAGACGTAAGTAAGTACAGTAGTATTTTGTCCCCTTACAGATCAGGTATATTAGAAGTATGATGAAAACATCGCAATATACCCATGTGTTTGATTTGGATTTCGTGGAACGTTTTATCAACAAAATATCATTTCAATCATCTTATTGAATTCATTATTTTATCAGATTATCAGTACCATCGTGACAGACACTCAACAATATGTGAATGTATATATGACTAAACTTGATGGATAATGATACTGAATCGCATTGACAGCTTGTTAATTTAGCAAAGGTTTAATTTGGAACACCATCGTATTTTCATTTTATTAGTGTTATTAGTTATATATTGAATAATGATAGTAAAGTGAGTGGCTTTTACCTTGAGACCCATAAGAATAGTTGTTGACTTTTCATCCACTCACTGATCTGTTGACTAAAAATAAGTTTGATTCAACTTTACTAAACAGAAATACTACATACACTAAAATAAACAAACACGTTCCTCCAAAAGTGATTGCAAACTGAAGAACTGTAATTGCAAGTACCTGTAAATGAGTAAAATAGAAGATGAAAACACAAAGAAACATGTAAAATGGGGTTTATGTTTTGCTAATATAAATAATTTTATCATGTCAATCCGGTTTCACATTTGTGCAGAACTCCCATGTTGTATGACTTAATTTGCTTAAATCTATGATGCACCTTCTCATAGATTAATCTAACTTGTAGAGGATTAATTCCTCCATATCTGACTCCAATAAATAAATATTTAATGCAGGCTAAATCTCCTAGTAGAATTATGTCTTCACTCGAGATTATTCAAAAGCCTGAACACCAGTTATAGAGATAGTCTACCGTTGAAGTTTTGATAAAAATCCACAAGCGTACAGATGGCAAGCACACATGGAAAACAAGTGTGTGTGTGTATATGTGTGTGTATGTATGTGTTAAAAATCCATATATATTGATGAGTGTTAATCGGTTGGGGATAACTTATCGATTGTCTTTGCCTACAATCAATGAGAGAATAGAATAAAGATTGATGTGCATACACATGAGCTCAATCTAAATTACCGAGAGCACACAATACAATAATTGAATGGGCTTGTTACAATCTACAGATTAGTTTACTGATTGCAATGTATATACTGTGGTGTGACAAGTCAGAAGTCTTATTCCCTGATATGGTTCTATGGAATAAGATATTGATTTCTTAATTTTTCATCATTATATCCATATCTAACATAGGAAACATAAATGGTTCAAAGTTTACTACATGAATCCCGCTCTGTAATCGCCGAATAACTTGGAAAGACACACTTCCATTGTAGTGAAAAATACAAGTGTGTAGTGTTCTATCAACTATGTGTAATGTTTGAATGCATCATCATTATCCGTATGCAAATAACCGTCTAAACTAAGTGAACAAACATCCTGTCCCTTGAGTTTAAGTCTGTTTACTAGATGTGAATCATTGAGTTTCTCTTCCAAAACTAATGTGTATTAAGTTCGACGGTCACAAAATCGTGAATAAAAATGATATCACAAGGAGATTTTGTCGAAAATTGTAAGAACTAACAGTTAATCCGATGGATACTCTCAATTCTTAGAAAACATAAAATTTATATCATACAAAATAAGAAAGATATTGAACGATTGCTCAGTTCTACATCAATCACTTTGTGCATTGTAGTCATCACCTGGACACCGATAACAGTAAAGGCTATGAACTGAACTGCTGTGTAGGGAAGAAAAATGAACTGTAGATATCCAGACCATTTTGATAACAAGACTGAGAACAGTGATATTCAGGAGTTCTTGTCGCAATATTAGTACCATGATGACGAAAAACGCACACACAGATTATTTCTGCTTACATTCAAAGTTAACACATTTTCATTATTTGAATACTGTCGTCGATTAATTGATGCTTCTTTGAATCTTTCCATGTTGTACCTCACTTCCTGTGTCCACAAATTGACCACTTTTCCAATTCCAAATTTATGCATCATACCTCCTATTGAAAGATTATGACAATTGACAGAACGTAATTTAGTGACGATTCAGTTGAGTCTGAAAGGAAATTGCAAATGAAAAATGAAATCATGCAATATGGTTCTCATGTAATAGAACTTCGCAAATCATTCCGAAAATATTTCACTATACAATGAGATGTCAAGGATTTTGTGAATGAGTATTAAGTTTATGTATAGGACAGTTACACCTTATTGGTGAGTGTGGAAACAGATGTACCATCTAAAGCATTCTATTTGTGTATCTACAATGAATGAAAACAGATTTAACTCGATTTCGTCAATTTGTAATATGATCACTATCCAACATTCATCACGCTGATGATGGTTACTCATGCTATATCATCAACTGACTGGAGTTTGGAAATTGTGATTTATGTGGTTACGTGAAGTTCCAACTCAGTGGTTGTTTGACATTATTATCATTACAAGATTTTTTTCGTATATTTTATTCAATGGGAAGTTATGGATACTCACGTCTGTGTAATCACAAACTATAAACAAACAACTGTTTTGGTGAACACGATTTCCAATGTGTCTACCAACGATATCAGCTCATGATGAAAACTCTTGTGTAATATTGTACAGAAATTCACAAGCCATCTGAATATTCCATCTAATATAGAAAATAATAATACTTAATACAGTTAGAACTGCGAAGACGTTATATAAATACTAATAGATGTAATCATCATGAGTCCGTCGGCAACAGAATTTTGTTAGACAACCATTGAATATGAATCGAAACTCCAATCATTATATTACGGCATAACATACTACTTCTTTTGAAATCATCTTCAATGTGAAACTGGCAATGTTCCAGCTCTAGTTAATTAAGTGGAAAGTTAGGTTAGAAGTCGTACATATATTTTTAAAATGAACAAATTATAATACAATTTACGAACCTGTTTTTTTTCTTCAATACAATCAATTATTTGGTTATGATAAATCCAACCTCCGAACTATGGTATTCACAATGTTTTCTCAACAATATCTATGCAATATGTTAAAATGGTAGACGTGAACGTGTTAAATTAAGATTTTCCAAATCATATTAATGTTAGCTTAATTGAATAATCTTATGTGTATGCATAACTTGAATAATCCGAATTGGACTTTGTCTAATCAGTTATCATTTCAGATAAAATCACTTTATAACAATCAAATTGTATGAAGAATTGAACTTTGAATTGTGCTGTATAATGTTGAAACAAGCTATTAACAAATTATTCACTCATATTTCACATATCTTACTACTTATGCACGTTAGTAGTATTTCCAATGTTGATGAAGTTTTGTTCCCTGAGCTGGATGGTTTGGTCGTGGAGCTTACATCGTCTTTTTGAACGACATCATTAGCACAAACTTTGGGTAGAAGTGAAGTGTTTGAATTTCTCCTCATGTGGTTCATAGCTTGTCCTGTTCACCTCGATGTTGATTGGTTCTTGTTGACCTTAAATATGTCATTGTTTATTTCTTTGTTTTGGTTGTATCTCCCATTCATTTGATTTTTGTTCCTATGTTTCCGCATAATTTTCCTGATTGGTTGATAAATTGAATTATGCACCACAATAGTTTCGAGAGATTACAATAATCAATTCACTAATAAAATTCTCTGATAGTGATGAAACTGAACAGTTAGTCAATGTTCATGAAACGGTTAACAGAGAGTTTAACATATTTAAAATACAAAGGCTATGAAATTAAAGAGAAACGACTGACTAACGTAGTACTACCATGTAGTACAATCTGGAGGTGCTTGAGATCAGTGAAACACATTGGACGCAAGTTGCACAACAACGACTAGCTTCAAGGCAGTTTCTGTTATACTCCGGTCATGAAGAAGAATATGCCCCACATACACAAGGAGTTGCATTGACGCTGTCCAAACAAACACGAAATGAACTTATAGGGTTATAATCTCATGGACCAAGGATCATCAAAGCCTCCTTCAAAACAAAGAGAGAGGGCATTACAATGAACTTCATCCAATGCTATGCGACTACCAACGACTACGATGAAGACGCTAAAGACCAATTCTACGATAGACAGCAGTCGATCGTCGAGAATTACCCAACAAAGGACCTGACCATTCTGATGCGAGATTTAAATGCTAAGGTTGGAATGGACAACACTGGATACGAAGACGTCATGCGACTACATGGACTGACTGGAAGAAAGGGACGAAAATGGTGAGAGATTTGCAAACCTATGTGCCTTCAACAAACTGGTCATAGGCGACACTATATTCTCTTATAAACACATTCACAAAACCACATGGACTTCACCGGTTCGCACTAAACAGAACCAAATCGACCATATCTACATCAACAAAAAGTTCAGGAGGACGATGGAGGATGTGAGAACGAGGAGAGGAGCTGATATAGCATCAGATCATAATTTGCCGGTCGCCAAGATGAAATTAAAACTGAAGAAGCATTGGAAAACAACAACAACATCTCAAAAGTTTATTACAGCCTTTCTTCGAGATGCGGACAAACTCAATATATACGAGATAGTCCTCAACAAAAATTCCAGGCCTTTCGTGATCTACTCAATAGACAGGGAACTGCTATGGAGAGCAACTGGAAAGGTAGAACACTTCAAAGAACTCTTGAATCGACTAGCTCCACTGAACCCATGCAACATCGAACTCCCAATCGATTTTGGCCCACCGACAATTGAAGTGATCAGCATGGTCATCAGACAGATAAAGAGTGGAAAAGCAGCAGGACCAGACAACACTACATCAGAGACACTGAAAGCAAATGTAGCAGTAACTGCAAAGACACTTCACATCCTCTTCAGTAAGATTTGGGATGAAGAACGTGTACCAACAAAGTGAAACGAAGGACTTCTGATCAAAATACCTAAAAAAGGTGATCTCAGCAAGTGTGATAACTACAGGGCATCACTCTTCTCCCAATACCAGGAAAAGTCTTCAATAGGGTACTGTTAAACAGAGTGAAGGACTCGGTAGACGCACAACTTCGAAATCAACAGGCTGGATTCCGTAAGGATCGATCGTGTTCAGACCACTTCGCTCTTCTACGGATCATTGTGGGACAGTCAATTGAATGGGGTTCATCACTGTACATCAACTTCATTGACAACGAGAAAGCATTCGATAGTGTGAACAGGACAACACTATGTAGGCTTCTTCGACACTACGGCGTGCCTGAGAAGATAGTCAACATAATATTAGAATTTCTATGATGGATTAAACTACAAAATCGTGCATGGGAGACAACTCACTAAACAGTTCGAGGTAGAAACCGGTGTCAGGCAAGGTTACTTACTATCACCCTTTCTCTTTCTCCTGGTGATCGCTAGGATCATGAAGACGTCAATATGTGGAGGGAACACAGTATATAATGAACAGCTAAGATGCAGCTGGACGATTTACATTTCGCAGATGATCTGACTTTTCTATCGCACACGCAACAACAGCAGCAGCCTCAGTATCAAGATTCTCCGATAGAACACAGCATGCACCAATCGAATCACACTTGACGGAGAAGCTTTGGAGGATGTGAAAACCCCTACATATCTGAGCAGCATCATTGATGAACACAGTGGATCTGATGCAGATGTGAGGGGGTGATTCGGCAAAGCAAGAGCAGCATATTTAAAACTGAAGAACATCTGGAACTCAAAACAACTGTCAACCAACACCAATATCAGAATTTTCAATACGAAGGTCAAAACAGTTCTACTGTATGAGGTGGAAACCTGGAGAACTACGAAAGCCATCATCCAGAAAATACACTTGTTCATTAATAGTTGTCTACGCATGATACTTCGGATCCGTTGGCCAGACACTATCAGCAACAAGTTACTGTGGAATAGAACAAACCAGATTCCAGCGGAGGAAGAAATCATGAAGAAGCGCTGGGAGTGAACAGGAAACGCATTGAGGAAAGCAGCTGACTGCGTCACAAGACAAACCCTTACATGGAATCCTGAAGGCCAAAGGAGAAGAGGAAGACCAAAGAACACATTACGCCGAGAAGTAGAGACAGACATGAGAAGAATGAACAAAAACTGGATAGAACTAGAAAGGAAAGCCCATGACAGAATGGGTTGGAGAATGATGGTCGGTGGCCTATGTTCCATTAAGAGTAATAGGCACGAATCATTATATTACACTAAATCGTAATACTTCATTTGGAACCATGATGGATGTGAAACTGGTTATGTTTTCGCTCTAGTTAATTAACTAGAAAATTTGGTCAGAACTCACACATATATATGTAAAATGCACAAATTGTAATACACTTTACAAACCTGTTTTTACTTCAAAATAATCAATTATTTGGTTATGCAAAACTCACCCTGCGAACTATGGTATTCACAATGTTTTCTCAACAATATCTATGCAATATGTTAAAATGGTAGACATGAACGTGTTAAATTAAGATTTTCCAAATCATATTCATGTTAGCTTAACTGAATAATCCTATGTGTATGCATAACTTGAATAATCCGAATTGGACTTTGTCTAATCAGTTATCATTTCAGATAAAATCACTTTATAACAATCAAATTGTATGAAGAATTGAACTTTGAATTGTGCTGTATAATGTTGAAACAAGCTATTAACAAATTATTCACTCATATTTCACATATCCTACCACTTAAACAAGTTATTAGTATTTAGAATTATGCACCACAATAGTTTCAAGAGATTATAATAATCAATTCACTAATAAACTTCTCTAATAGAGACGGAACTAAACAGTTGGTCAATGTTCATGAAACGGTTAACAGAGAGTTTAGCATATTTAAAATACAGAGGCTATGAAATTAAAGAAAATAGAATGACTAACGTAGTACTGCCATGTAGTTCAATTGAAGTCATCACATGATGTAGTAGTTAACAAATGAAATTAATGTGATTGTATTTTTCTTCTTAAAACAACAGCAACAATAACAACTGAAGATAAGCCAGAAGTGTTAGGACAGTAAAGAATTGACAAAACTATTATCAATTATTTTTCTCATTATTATTACTACCAATTATTATTTCGTCGACATTCGGTTTGATATAATTAGACTTGGTTTTGGGCCGGATGATTTCTCTTCAATATTAAACATTCTGGATTTCATCATGCCAGGAAGACCACATTGGAGTACTTAATTCCATTCTTTCTCTTCTCCTATTCTGATTAATCAGTTCGATCGGTAGCCATTATCTCAAAAACACTTTTAACCATAATCACAAGGGGGGTTTTTGTGGAGATTTAGTAATTTTATAGTTAAGATCATGAGTCAATTGAGGCTAGACCACCATCGAAAACCTGGAAGCACTGGACGGCCGTTTCGTCCTATTATGGGACTCCTCAGCAGTGCGCATCCACGAACCCGCTCTCGCGAGATTCGAACCCAGGACCTACCAGTCTCGAGCCGGAGCCCTTAACCGATAGACCACTGAGCTAGCATCCAACTGGTAGGTCCTGGGTTCGAATCTCGCGAGAGCGGGTTCGTGGATGCGCACTGCTGAGGAGTCCCATAATAGGACGAAACGGCCGTCCAGTGCTTCCAGGTTTTCGATGGTGGTCTAGCCTCAATTGACTCATGATCTTAACTATAAAACTTTTAACCATAGTTATTCTGTCTGCAGTCTTTCTTGATGAACACAGTTTTATCACACAGTCTAATAGTATTCTGACTTAAGATCTTTCAATTTGATTGCACAGAAACAATTGAAATCCAATCAAAGTTGAATGTGAGCGTCTTTACGATGAATAAATTTTCAGTCTTGGTCGTTTGCTCTGCGTTAACATGAAGTATAGACTGAAATCCTGCTTGTAGTGTGAAAATGAAAATATGATGACTAGAGTAAATATTCAACATAATTGAATCAACGGTTGGTTGATAGATATTTTTTCGACAGAAATGGTGAAACATCACATGTTAGATGAATGTTTAAAATCAACGTAGTAAGTAAAATTTTAGTGGTACACTAACCTAACAGCGGTAATTGTCCACATGTTCCCGTCATCAGTCTGATCACCATAAATGGACTACCTTTAAATGTTTGAATCGTTCAAACATAAGAATGATAGACCAAAATATTCTTGACCTACTTATCACTAACTTCTAAGAACTACAAACACGAGCCAATCAAACTATTATGGAACCACATTGAGATTTCACCACATACAAACCAGTATTCTCAGATAACAGAACATGTATGCTTCATTTCTGTCATTCACATCAAACCAATGAAACTTCAGCATGAGTTCAATCATGATTAAACATATGTTGAAGAAATATATTTAGTCGCTCCTTTTCTCTTATTCAACTTGTGGTCTAATTACTTTATAATCATTATGGTATGGTGACGAATTCGATTAGTGTTCATTTCTATAACTTAAATCTATATTATACATACATCATATCATCAATACTATTATTATTATCATTGCTGTCATCATTATCATAACAACTCCAAACGTTTGTGAAGAATTTATTCAGCATCTACCCCTATTTACTAATTCATATCCGATTCTACATATTACGTGATTCCTGATTTTAGATTACGTAATTATCTCTCTGTGGTGTTTGTGTGAATTAATGATTCATTTGTACTTGGTGTCTGCATGATTTCGAATTACATATACAATACGTTCGTTAGGGTTCACCTAGTTCTGTCTACTTAGATTGCACTATTTCGGGAATTCCTAGTTCGTACAACAATTTAAATACTCATTATCACACTCTCTCACCCCGTGCTGGCCATATTTATTCTGATTATTTATCTCACGACTTCATTTAGCATATAAACTTATTCAAATCGTCACTTTGTGTTAGTCATCCCAACATTATTTTATTCTACAACCCAAAATTCACATGCTATAATTATAAATCATATACTTCACCTTAATACATAGGAACTTTTTGAATTATTAATTTGCATTCACGATTGTAGAACCTGCAGAGAAATTATCGGGAAGAACATTCTCCGTTCATTTATCCGTGTTTCAATATGATGAGAATTTTTCAACGATTATAGTGCTAAGCTGTTAGCTGTCAACTATTGTCTTGTTAGATTCATTATACTTCAAGTCTGATACAGCTTCAAGACTAATCTACGTACATCAGTTAAGCATTCGTATAACAAAATGGAAATATTTATCGTTAGTCGTATTCAGTCTCCATAATGGTCAGTAAATTCATCAGTTAAGTCAAAGATATAGACAGAACATTCGTATTGAGTGATGAACTCTATGTTATGTAGTTTTTTATATTGTGTGGTGTATGTTACCTATACTGACAGATATAAGTATTATGTAGCACCTATCGGGAGTGGAATGCCTGTCAGTAGAAGACTGAAATGAAGAGAACAGGAAGAATATCGGAGAGCAGTCAAAATAAAAACAGAATTAGAGGAATAGTCTAGTATGTGAAGGATAATGCAAAGATGGTGTGAAAATGATGTAATTAATATACGATTTTCATGTTTTACTAAGTAATTATGTGATTTTGTATTAAACAGTAAGTCGGTTTTTCCCACTCGAGTTCTCGTTCACTATAATAGGATTTTATCTGAGTGGATGCTTTGTCTCATTTAGTCATCAATCGACAAACAACTTTATCAGATACCAGCAATCCACACGTCTCCAAATAACTAGATTTTCACCGATATTCAGTAAGTGTTATTTGAACAATCCAGATTCTAATACCTGATATAGCAAAGTAGATTTCTGCCGACCGACTAATTTGACCATACATACATGTTAATCACATATATGCTGGTAATCTTCGTCATTTTAATTATTTTCGTTCATCTACGTCAATTGTTTCACATATCTTGCTTCAATGTTAATTTTCAATACACATAAGGTTGTAAGCAACTCATGATCAACTGCGAAATATAATGAACTCATATTATTCCGCATCAATTTTTGTTCTGGCTTAATTCAGTTATTTCGCCTTAGAGAGGTGTTCTGGAACACTTCTGAATGTTTTATGGGTCGTAAGCCATATACAATAGCTGACACATTCACCTTATTTGCTAGATAACGCATATTGCTTGGTGCGGTGTGTCCAAATAGAAGATAAACGATGTGCACTTATCGTTTAAGTACTGACAAAACCAATTGTACTATCTCCTTTATCAATAATATTCATCATAAAAGGCTCTAGAAAAGTTAATTTCCAAACGTCTCATTATTGCAATCTGAATGTATCCGAAATTGTTTAACGTAAATAATGAACTTCTTAGATGCTCCAAATCAATTATTTTACTTGTTCGACCTTTGGCGAACAAATCAATAAAATCCCTGTCGACTCACTTTTTGGATAAGATTTATGCAATCTACACGATCTACTGCCAACAGTAAATTTGAAGGTTTATACTGGTCATCGGGAAACATACGAGAGTTATATGGTTCGAAAACACGAGTGATTCATCAATATCTACTCATTACACGTCTGATATTATAGATCTAATTAGAACAGGCTTAAAATTCTGAAACACGGGAAACTGTCTCGTTCCAACCGAATTGATCATCTTCACTCTGCTCAAAAACATAAATTAGTAAGAACAGAAAGTCAGGTAACACCGGACAAGTAAGATCAATGACCCCCTATGTAAACTATTTTCCTCTAACTATTTCTGATTTGTAGATTAAAACAATTCTAAACAAACCCCAAACGTTTATTCACAAAAGAACAGTACACAGACAAGTAGTAACAAATACAAAACATTATCAACTAATAACTTTTAAATCTGTTACAAAACCTGTCAAAACATCGGTCTTTCGTTGTCTTTGTCTTTCATGATTTTCATTACATGGTTGACTTTTTGAAAAAATGATCAAATTCCAGTTACGCTTGGATTTACGATTTGAGCGCACACTATTATTAAACACACAACCATTGTAGTCCACAAAGGAAACACTGCGTAAACCAGAAAGGCTTTAGCATCGGTCGAATTACCGGTTTCATTGCTAACAGTATACGACTGGGAAAAGGTGTCTAACAATGTTTTTAAGTGACCTTCCAAGGATAGGCAAAGAATAATTTGTGCGGTTAATTTCCACAAAATAAAGCTCAATACGAGAGTGTGACCTAATCTACTTCCAACGTTATGTTGACCAACTATATGGGTGAATCTGAAAATTTATCAGTTTAATGCATAACGATCAATCAGTTAATTTATAAGAACATACTTCCGTGACATACATAATATTGAGGTAGTAAATAACATAAAGTCAAAAGACCACATTGGTATGAATATGATGAACCAGTTCCAGTAAACAATTTCGTCAAGTTTTAAAATCAATAAGAACAGGAACGCGCAACAGCTTGTCCAGACAAATATCGCTTTATTCATATGCATCTAAAATCATGAAACAGTATCCCTTCGTATCTAAGCCATACCCTCGAAAACTCAAACTGAAATCCCAAGTAACGATTCGTTTCTTACTGTTGGCTGAAAAGGTCACAACTTTGAACTAACAATTGAAACTTTAATTTATCAACTCCTAGTTTCGAATCTCAGAACGTCTTAATTTAATGAAGAATTTAAGTGCATCTTATACATGTATTTGTATTGACAGAATGCTACATTCACTAACATGCATTTCAAACTACACCCACAACTACATCTGAAGTATTAAAATACTCGAAAATTGTAACCGTAAATAAATCCCCGAAATCAACAACTTTGTAAGTGTTCGACATCGGTTACTGACCACATTAGTTTAATGGACTCATTTAGCTAAAGGCGCTCGGTCATGCATCCGCACCAGATCACGATTTGAAACGGTGTGCTCAACGTCTCCTGCGATCACTAGTCAGTTTAGATCAGTCACTCCTCAATATATTGATAATCCATCAAATATATCTTCCAACCTCCTCGCTTCTGACTTTTGATTTCACTGAGTGGGCGCGATTCAATTGTAGGAGGTGTTACTGGTAAAGTGTTGTCAAGCTACAATATCTGTGGTGTCTTCGCAATAGTAGATTGTTTGCCACAAAGGTCGTGAAGGTGCCAGACCTTAATAATCTTCTCGATGTATAATCTTAGTCATTCTCAATTTACCAAGGTATAAAGCTAACAGTTTTGATTAGTTCAATAAATTGAATTTTCTCTGAACCATGCAACGTTCTCTCGAGATATCTGAAGAGAAAGGTGGTATCGTAGGCTGAGGAGTAAAGTTCAAACCATAAGCTTTGTTCGAATGGTTTTGAAAGTAACGAAATGAGCTTTCACTTAACAAGCTGTCGTGTCTGGTAGTAGTGGATCACCGACTCCTCCATGTGGGGGTCTAGATTGAGGAGTCTTACAACAATGGGTTAACCACTCCTCGCAACCTTTAGGATTTTTCTCCAGACGGTTGCTAGACGCTGAATCCAGGTTCAGCAGTTTCGGTAGGGAACTCCTAGCTATGCATTGTGCTGAACGGACTTTCCAACATTTCAACGAAGCAAGAGAATTCACGCTTTTTACCGATCACAAACCTCTTACCTTCCCTTTAAGTTCATATTCAGACAAGTACTCACCGCGAGAGTCTCGACAATTCGACTACATTTCGCAGTTTACTTCAGACATACAACACATTTCTGGAGCAAACAATGTAGTCGCAGACGTCTTATCTAGTATAAGTTCCTTGAACAGTTTCCAAAGAATCG
Organism: Schistosoma rodhaini; assembly: GCA_944470415.2. Taxonomy (NCBI): domain Eukaryota; kingdom Metazoa; phylum Platyhelminthes; class Trematoda; order Strigeidida; family Schistosomatidae; genus Schistosoma; species Schistosoma rodhaini. The sequence goes on from OX104044.1 coordinate 82,092,861, forward strand.
ACCTTCTTAAACTCGCTCAGCTTCATAAGGAAGACACTGATCTTCAGCACGAATTATCCTCGACAACTTTAAAACTACGTATTAAGCAGATGGGAACAGGTAAGGAAACCTTACTCTATGACACATCTACAGGTAGAGATCGTCCAATTGTACCAAAACATTATCGCCGCAACGTCTTCAATACGTTGCACAACCCTTCTCATCCAGGTGCTCGTGCAACAGTCAAATTTATAGCCGAACGCTTTTGTTGGCCTGGCATGAATAAAGACGTGAGGGAGTGGGCACGCTCCTGTGTAATCTGTCAGAAATCTAAGGTCATAAGACACAACAAATGTCCCTTAGGCTCTTTCAAAACCCCTGACTCTCGTTTCGACCACGTCCATCTAGATTTGGTAGGACCCTTACCCGATTCAAACGGATACTCATATCTCTCAACATGCGTAGACCGTTTCACTCGATGGCCAGAAGCAGTACCGATTAAAGACATTACTGCTGAAACAGTGGCTCGCGTTTTCGTCGAACGATGTTGGCAAATTTCCTCTGCCCTTCAACCATCACTACAGACCGCGGACGCCAGTTCGAATCTGGACTTTTCCATTGTCTGACCTCACTATTAGGAATCACGCGTTTCCTAACGACCGCCTACCACCCACAAGCAAACGGGTTGGTAGAAAGTTTTCACCGAAAATTAAAAGCTTCCTTATCAACTACAAACGTTTCACAGTGGACAGTTGCTCTTCCACTCGCCTTACTAAGTATCTGCAATTCAGTGAAGGCTAACATTGGATAAACTGCATCTCAACTCGCTTATGAGACGACACTCCGACTTGCAGGAGAATTCGTAGATCCTTCAGCTTCTTCATTGAACATGGATCTAAACTCTTATATGAGTAGGCCTACAAACGCTATCCGTTCAGTTAAACCTGCTCACACTCAACCTCAATCAACTGATGTTTTCGTTCAACCTGACTTAGGACATAGTACACACGTCTTTGTTCGTCGAGACTCACATCGACGACCCCTCGAATCAGCGTACGAAGGACCCTTCAAAGTTCTTCAACGTAAACCAAGTACTATGTAGTCGATAAGAACGGCACGAACGATGGCATCAGTATCGATTGCCTCAAAGCAGCGTACTTAGAAGGAAACCTTAGCTATGTTGATTTTCCTTCAGTACAATCGTGCGGCACGGCTCCGACACTTGTAGTACCCTACACGACAGCCGACATAAATCTTGATTCTTCGCCAACGACAATAGATAAACCTAAAACAACGCGTTCTGGAAGAAAAGTAAGATTTCCAGAACATTTAAACGACAATCGCACGTAGGACGCAAACTTTATCTCGAATTCACTTCGCATTATTTATTATAAAAAAGAATTTTTTTTAATATGTTCATTTTTTATATATTTATTTCAAAAAAACAATTTTTTACTTATGAGAGTATATATTCTTTTATATATAAAAAACCCAAACAAAAAACCAATTTTTTTCTAATCACTTTTATGCTGTCGCAAGCGTATTAGTTTATTTACTTTTTCCGCTCACCTTGTGTCCTTACGCAAGCACGAGTACTTTGACATGCACTCACACGTTCTATTTTTTTCTTTCCCAGGATGGCTGGAAAAGAACGACGAAGTTTCAGAAGGAACCGAAATTTTCATTTATCCTTGTTTCCTTATTACTATGTTGTACTTTATGGTCCTTTTAGTATAAAGAAAGACGACCAGACGCTGCTAAACATAGCAAACTATCAGAAGAGTGTTTACCAACGACAAACTCGATGGGTTTAAACTTCTGGCTGGCCACGTCTTAGGGTCATCACTACCTCACTAGGGGTATTAATCTGTAGCTGCAAATAAATCTCCAAAATCAATAGCTTCTCAAGTGTTGGACATTGGATGCTGACCACATTGTTTTAAGTGGACTTGGTTAACTGAAAACTTTCGGTCATGCATCCGCATCAGATCACGTTACGACCCAGTGTGGAAAGCAGCATCCACGTTTCACTGGCCAGATTAGAGTAACCGTTTCTCGATATATTGATAACGTATCAAATATATCTTTCCTACCTCTTCGCATCTGACTTTGAATTTCAACCGATCAGGGGACGATTCGAATATAGAAGGTGTTACTGGTCGCTAGTTGTAAAATTACAATACCGGTCGTATCTTCAGTGGTGAGCCCGACGTGATCTGGTACACCAAGCGCATAAACTGTGAGTCTGTTCTTTTTTGGAATATCATTATTCATTGCTTATCTTTATTTGATTTTTATATATTGTGATATACCTTTTTTTCTAGTTTTTCGGATGTATTTTAATTATATGTTTTTCGTCCTAATGATACTATGACGGAACACACACCCAAGGTATTTAAGTTAAAAACTATTACCTCACCATCGATTCAATTGACTCCCCTCTGGCCTGATAATATCAAAGCGTGGTTCTGCTACACAGAAGCTGACTTTTGCGAGCACGGAATCACGGACTCGCGCACGCATTCTTCGCGGTCGTTGAGGCATTACCGCGCGAATTTAACGGTTACGTATCACCTGGTATGGTTACTAGTGATATTCCGGAACCTTACGAAAAACTCAAACGGTCGATTCTAATACGCGGAGATCTAACCGACTGACAACGGTTGGATCAACTTCTTAACAATATCGACCAGCGACATGGTTCCGTGACGAACATGTTGTTAAGGTAATAGGTCAAATAACTTTTGACGATGGCCTATTTAAACGACTCCTCTTGTCTATATTACCGAAACAGGTGCAAGCAGTTCTCGTCTCGTTTCAAAAAAACGCCGTAGATGAACTGGCTGCATCTGCCGATCGCATTTTAGAAATTACGAAATCCACTAGCGCCGAGGCTTTTTCCGACAAAGAAAAACCTCAATCGACCCCGAACGACATGGCCGAACTATGTCACACACTCCCACGATATCTTAGATTTCGTAATGGCCGTAGTCGGTCAAAAACTCCGTGTAGAAGTGTCTCACATAAGCGATCTGTCTCTCGACCACAAATTCCAACGACAGACTGTCTGTTTTAAGCTTACAGGCGGTGAATGGAAAACCGATCGCTGCGTATGGTAAAAGGTACGTTTACCTTAACGTGGATTTACGCAAACCCATTCACTGGATTTTCGTTGTCGCAGATGTTTCTATGCAAATCATTGGTATAGACCTGTTACAATACCACAATCTACTCATCGAGACACGCCAAAGAAGGTCAAAAGACGGTAACACTAAGTTATCTGTTTGCGTAACCCCTTTTTTCTGGTTTCAGATTATCTCCAGTCTCAAGTAAGCACGCCATAGACCCCTTATATCAACCATTACTCGATAAATACTCCGGGACATATCAGCCGCAACCGAAATTGTCATGTGTAACCAGCAATGTTATACATCACATCTCAACTACAGGACCACCTGTATTCTCAAAATCAAATCGGGCTTACCACTGAAGATACGACCGGTATTGTAGTTTTACAACTAGCGACCAGTAACACCTTCTATATTCGAATCGTCCCCTGATCGGTTGAAATTCAAAGTCAGATGCGAAGAGGTAGGAAAGATATATTTGATACGTTATCAATATATCGAGAAACGGTTACTCTAATCTGGCCAGTGAAACGTGGATGCTGCTTTCCACACTGGGTCGTAACGTGATCTGATGCGGATGCATGACCGAAAGTTTTCAGTTAACCAAGTCCACTTAAAACAATGTGGTCAGCATCCAATGTCCAACACTTGAGAAGCTATTGATTTTGGAGAATTATTTACAGCTACGAGATATATAGAATGAATGAAATTAAAGGTGATAGTGTCAAATTGGCATGAAAAAGTGTTACGAGCACTCAGGATCTATCAACTCTTCCCTTTAGGTTTTACTTCTTAAACCGCATCAGCCGATAGAGAGATCCAACACTTGACTACGTTTGAATATTAAAAAGCGTGCCTGTAGTTCGGCTCACTGTGTTTCATTACGGTTTTCAGGTATTTGTATGATAATTAAAAGTAGTCAGCTTTGTGTAATAAGGATAGAAGGTCCACGACCCATGTTATTTCTTGTCTTGTGTGCTTCTTCGAGTGTCTGGTCATCTCTTTTTGAATTAGTTATCTGAAGTTGTGGACACCAGGAATGGAATCGGTCGTGTGCTATTCAAAAGGGCAGTAATATTTTTCCTTGCTGAGTAAAAACATTGACAACCGAGGCCATTTCAGTCATAAGCGCTGCCAAAAGGTGTTTTGGCAAACAAGTTTGGTACCTATTGGACAGTACTCTCTATGTTGAAATGCAAATCGATGTGAAGCCACCTCAAGTGAACTTGGAAACAGCTTACTCACATCGATCAAAGGAGGAAAGACCAATTTTGAAAAAGGCCGTCCTAAATGAAAACTCAAGAAAGAAGGTTTCCTCTGAATTCCGTCCTCTAAATGGCAGTCGGTATGAAACGCCTGAGGATCCCAGTTGCAAAGCTAGATCTGTTTCTATCAGAAAACACAACTCAACTGCCCAAGTCGTCAATAACCTCCCAGAATCCCACAGTATGTTTTATGCGACTTTGGTTGCTACGCCGATGAAAGTTGATGGATGGGTACAGGCAGTAAAAAAGAAACGACATAAAAACGGTACAAAACAAAGTTTAAACCCACTCGCCAAAATATAATCTAAAGTTTAAAGACTGATCACAGTGACAGATCAGTTATCCTCCATAGAATCAAGGAGAGTGAAAGCTCAGAACCTAAGACTCTTCCTGAGCATGACATTGGATGGATAAAACAATTACTATACCTCCAGTCACTTGATTCATCCCAATGTTTAGGACCTGATGGTATCCCGAACCTCCTTTTCAAAAATGTGCTGATGTTTTATGTTATCCGTTAACGAATATCTTTAACAGATCCTTCTCAACTAATGTCTTACCGAAAATGTGGAGAAAGATAAAGATAATCCCTATACCAAAGAAAGCTTCTGCTGATAAAAATGCGAAACTTAGACCCATTGCAATAACTTCACCTTTCCTCGAAATAATGAAAAAATTACCGATACACCCACTTCAACCTGCAATAAAAGAGCACTGTAATCCACATCTGCTCGCTTACAAAAGCAAAAGAAACACATTAGATCCCGTTGATGTTCTGCATCACACTATAGCGTTCACGTTGGGAAAGGGTAAGAAGTATGTTAGATGCGCTTTCCTGGACTTTACTTCTGCTTTTGATTCTATTCCAAGACACCTCTTACTTAACAAGCTGATCAGCGTCGACACTGACAGCTGGATAACCAATTGGCTATGTTCCTACCTTTCTGGAAGAGAACAGTACACTGTATTTGAAGGAAAGTGTTCAACATCTCTACTGTCTACTGTAAGTGTGCCACAAAAAGCTGTTCTTTCACCTCTGCTCTTCTCTTTTTTTCTTCCTGATCTGCCATCTTCCACAAAAATACTTTTGTAAAATATGCGGACAACCTCACTGTATGTATGCCAATTTCTACCTCCTTACACCCTATGGAAATGAATGAGTTTTTATCTCGTATTGAATGGTGGTCTGTTGGTAATGGTCTCTTACTCAATCCATCTAAATGTCAAGCTGTTAATATTAGCTTGAGACATGGACAGAACCTATACTCTATGTTGGGATCCCATAATGGTTGTGCCATTGGAGACTCCTTAATAAACACAGTGTTGAAGGTCAAATATCTTAGTGTCATTTTTTCTCTGATCTTTCTTGGTCTTCTCATGTTTTACTCTTATCGAAAAACGTTTACCGTTTGACATACTACATAAAGAGGCTACATGCTTTTGGGATTACTCTCCACTTACTCTTACAATTTGTAAATTCTTCCATATTACCTATTATTCTATATTTTTCTCCATTATTCTTTCCTGGGCTTTTGAGAAAAGACTTTGCTGTTTTGCGTAGAGTGCTGAGTGCAATTTGCAAGGTGTGTGGTGAATCTTTTGAAGTCATTGTTAATATGCTTGTGGACAGACATCTTAGATCTTGCAAACTCTTGGCAGGTGTTATCTTATCAGATGCCAATCATCCGCTTCATTCATATCTTTCTCCTTTTATATCTTCTGGTAGAACGAGACGTAAATGCATTAAAATCCATGCACGCAAGCAAATCTATAAAAGTTATGTAATACCTTACTTAGCAAATTTACTTTGTGACGAACAGGTTGTTAGATTTGACCCAGTAAATAACCTGTATTCTTAAGCATGTCTCATATTCGATAATTTGTATAAACTCAGATTTTCCTAAACCTTTTTTTTAAATTTTATTTCTGTTGTTTTTTGGGGGTTTTTTTGGTGAAAAACTTGTTGAAATAACTCGTGCTGAGAATTCTATATTGTACCAGATTATAATATTGAATAAAGCCATTAATAACAATATAATAATAACTAAATCAGATTTCGCCTCAGAAAATCTTAGGAGTCACCTTGCTAGAGGTGTATAAACTGAGTAGTCATAAGAATTCGAAACCAAATCAAACAAGGTTGCTTAACGTATTATTTAAATTTTCTTAAGGACGGAACACAATTTTACCGAATGAACATAAACTAAAGGTTTCAGGAGTTTTCGTCCATAAGGACTTTCCGATCGCAGACAGTGCGAAAAGACGAGAAGCCGAAAACGAACTAAGACTTAGGTTAGATGCTGGCGAAGAGACCTAAAAATTGTAAATTTTCGGGTTAAGAGGCTTCGACAGAGATTGAAGCCAAAGCCACTATGGGTGCGGCACAAATCCATTTAAATAGGCTTCGGATCTGTTGCACCAACGCCCGAAGCTTATTTATCTATCATTTATTTAATCAAATATATATTGGTACAAAGGGCACTGGATACATATGCGCCACACAAAATAATGAGAATGGGAGGAGAAGGAAAATGCGTATATATAAAATAAGGAAAAAAAGGAGAAGCGTAATGATGGGGGGAACTGAAATGCACAACCAGAAGAGCTCTCTCAGTTAATAAAGTTATAGCCACTCTTTATGAAGAAAGTAAAAGAAGGTTACAGCAGGAACGCCACTGGCTTTCATTCTGAGATATATCTGATAACGTCTCCAGCCACTGTGTTGCACCATCTCTCGGACCCCAGCCAGGGAGTCGTGAAGGACCAACAGAAGCTAGACCTTTGCAGCTTTCTTTCATGCCACGACACCATGTCATACACTGACCTCCTCTCCGCTTTTTCCAACCAGTCCCAGGGTCGGCAAATAATGCACGACGTGGAAGTCTCTGAGACGACATTCGTAAAACATGTCCAAGCCACCGAAGTCGGTGTTTCCAGATGGTGACATCAGTTGAATTATCGTCTCTGCGCCCGAACACACGATGCCGAACCTCTGCATTACTAACATGGTATTGCCACTGAATGTCAGCAATCCTTCGGAGACAACTATGATCGAACACAGAGAGTCGTCTAACATCCTCAACTCGGGGAGGCCAGGTTTCACTAGCATAGAGCAAAACTGCTCTCACAGACGCGTTGTAGATCCGACCTTTTACAGCCAGACTAACATCACGAAGGCGCCAAAGATGGCCCAGATTGGCATAAGCCGCTCTGACTTTAATTATACGTGAATCAGACTCATCACTCACGCCCCCACCATCACTTATGCAGCTGCCTATATACACGAACTTCTCAACTACTTCAATCTGCTCACCATCCAGGGTGAGTACAGGATGAGAATCCTGCCAGTCTTGTAGAAGTACTTTGCACTTGGAGGGTGCAAAGCACATGCCGTACCTGCGGACACTGATTGCCAACTGATTAAGTGCTGATTGCATGCCTTGGGCATTATCGCACAGTAAGACAATATCATCCGCATACTCGAGGTCGAGAAGTCGTTCTCCAGGCAACATATCCACACCGCCATTACTTACATCCATCAGAGCTGTTTCCAGGATGTCGTCGATGGCAAAGTTGAAGAGGAGTGGTGAGATTGGGCAACCCTGCCTAACCCCACTGCTCGAATGGAACAAGGGAGAAAGGTGGTTGTATGCCCTCACTCTGCCTGAGGTGTTCGTATACAGGGCTTTTAAGATGTTAATGAACTTCTCAGGCACACCCTTCTTCAATAGACAATCCCAGAGAACAGTCCTGTCCAACGAATCGAAGGCCGCCCTGATATCAAGAAACACTACGATTGTTGGCCTGCGATAAGTATTACGGTGTTCTAACATTTGGCGGAGGGTGAAGATGTGATCAATGCATCCTCGACCAGAACGAAAACCAGCCTGCTCCTCGCGAGTCAATCGTTCTCGGATTTTAAACAACCTACGAAGAATGATAGAAGCCAATAGTTTGGACGCAATCGGAAGTAGACTTATCCTCCGATAGTTGTTACAGGAACAACGTGAACCCTTTTTAAAGATAGGGACGACTATCGACTCATTCCATGATGTTGGAACACTTTCTTGCTCCCAAACCTTTGCAATTCCTTATTCAATTCCTTAGTCAGAAAGTCACCACCATCTTTAAAAAGAGCCGGAGGTAAGTCATCTGGGCCAGGTGATTCGTAACGTTTCAAGAGTTGGAGTTCCTTGCGGACTTCCGCCTCGTTTGGTGGAACAGTCGTCACCGGCCATGGGAGGCAGGACAAGCTGGTTAATGTTGCCGGAGCAGCAGGCCAGTTGAACTGCCCTTCGACGAATTCCGCCCATCATGCAAGACGTCGAGAGATGTTAGTGATTGGCATCCCATCATCCTCGTAGATTGTTTCACTCACACCAGACTTCTTGCTGCCAGTGGCTTGGATGAGTTGGAAGAGCTTCCGGCAAATACCAGATGCAGCTGCTGCTTCCATCTCATTAGCACGCTCTGACCACCAGGCTTCTCGGTCCTTACGCAAGCTTTCTCCGATTTCATTACGTAACAGCCTTCGTTTGTAGTCATACTCACGGTCACCCGGAGTAGACCGACGGGCTTCCATCAGTTGTAAAGAGCCAGAAGAAACCCAGTGCTTGTAAGCGGGACGTTTCGCGAAGCCGCAAGCGGCTTTACTCGCCATTTTCATGGCGTCGTGAAGATGCAACCAATACTCATCTTTATTTTTCGGTGGTATGGTAGCTAGCCTAGGGGCTAGCTCCGCTCGATACTTACTTGCAACAGAAGTTGCAGCCAGTTTACTAACATCGATCCGTTGATGGCGGTCAATCCTTTGACCACTGAAAAGTAAGGTGAGATTGGCGCAGACCAGGACATGATCTAACTCCAGATAGGTACTCCAAAAAGAAGCGGCAGTCTTGTACACAACCACGTCAACGGTAGCTGATCGCGATGTGATCAATTTGAGCCCAGGCTTGTGATGCAGAGGAAGGACGCCAAGTGGCACACCGGCGATGACTGTGCCAGAAGTTACTGCTAGCTAAAAACAGGTTGCAGTCTGTGCGAACAATGAGTTGTGATATTTATCATGGTGTAGTAGTTTCGAATGAAGGAAGGGAAGTCAATGTTGGAATGAGGAAGAACAGAGAGTGCATATAGAGAGTAGAGTGTTAAGTAAAACAACAACCATATCCTTTACAGTCTGTTCTATTCTCGACCATCAGTTGTATGTTGCAACGCTACCTCCATAAAGTGCGCCAAGTGTAGAATTGACATGTTCCTTACGAAATCCATTTACTTTCATATCTTATTAAATATCAACCCAGCTGAGTAACTTTCAACAGTGAAAATTGTAACTTCTTTAACAATTTGATCTTGCCTGTAAACCGACATGCCTCATGTAACAATCTGTTATTTGAGAATAAATCATTATTATTAATATTATTATCCTTTAGAGTCTGTTTTTTTTCATCATCCGATGCCTGCCACACAGTTTTCATGTAAAAGTCCGAGACAGGAAGAGTCTTCCATATTGCTGCAGAAATGAGGAAATACAACCTGGAATGCTTGGGATCAGAGAAACACATTGCACGCAGGTTGGACAACAATAACTATCTTCAGGAGAACTTCTGTTATACTCCGGTCACGAAGAAGAAAATGCCCCACATACACAAGGAGTTGCATTTGTGCTGTCCGAACAAGCACAAAATGCACTTATAGGATTATAATCTTATGGACCAAGGATCATCAAATTCTCCTTCAAAACAAAGAAATAGGGCATTACAATGAACGTCATCCAATGTTACCCGCCTACCCACGACTACAATGAAAACGTTTAAGACCGATTCGACGATAGGCTGCAGTCGATCGCCGAGAAGTAGCCAACAAAGGACCTTACCATTCTGATGAGAGATTTAAATGCCAGGGTTGGGATGGAAAACACTGGATACGAAGACGTAATGGGACGAAATGGGTTAGCTGGAAGAAAATAACGAAAATGGTGAGAGATTTGCAAATCTATGTGCCTTCATTAAAGTGGTCATAGATAGAACTATATTCCCACACAAACCCATTCACAAAACCACATGGACATCACCTGACCACACTACGCAGAACCACATCGACCATACCAGCATCAACAAAGCGTTCGGGAGGACGATGGAGGATGTGAGAACCAGGAGAGAAGCTGATATAGCATCAGATCATCATTTGCTGGTCGCCAAGATGAAATTAGAACTTAAGAAGCACTGAAGAACGAGGCGGATAACATAACAAAAGTTTAATACGGCCTTTCTTCTACATGCACCCAGACTCAATACATTCAGGGCAGACCTCAACAATATGTTCCAGGCCTTTCATGATCTATTCAATTGATAGGGAACTACTATAAAGAGCGACTGGAATGACATAAAAGTGGCATTCATTTCAAAATGTCAGGAGGTTCTCGGCCACAAGAAGCACCATCACAAGGAATGGATCACTGTTGGTACACTGGATAAGATTGAAGAAAGGAGGAACAAGAAGAAAGCAATCAATACCAGCCGAACAAGAACAGAAAAATCCAAAGCACAAGCCGAATACACAGAAGCAAACAAACAAGTAAAGGGGGGCGTCAGGATGTGGAAGATCTAGCAATGACAGCGGAAAAGGCTGCAACAGCGGGAAACATGAGACAACTGTAAGACACAAAAAAGAAACTTGCTGGAAATTACAGTAAACCAGAAGGACCAGTTAAAAGCAGGGAGGGCAAGGTAATCACCAACATTGAAGAACAACGAAACAGCTGGGTAGAACACTCCAAAAAACTATTGAATTGACCAGCTCCACTGAACCCACACAACATCGACATAGCACACACGGACCGCCCAATCGTTGTTGACCCACCGAAAGTTGTAGAGACCAGCATGACCACTAGATAAATCAATCACCGGGACCAGACAACATCCCAGCAGAGGCACTGAAAGCAGATATACTAGCAAGTGCAAAGATACTCCACATTCTCTTCCGTAAGATTCGGGATGAAGAACGATTATCAACAGACTGAAAAGAAAGACTTCCGATCAACATACTTAAGAAAAGCGATCTAAGCAAGTGTGATGACAACAGAAGTAAACTCTTCTCTCAACATCAGGAAAAGTCTTCAACAGGGTATTGTTTAACAGAATGAAGGACTCCATAGACGCCCGACTCCGAGATCAACAGGCTGAATTCCGTAAGGATCGATCGTGTACAGAACAAATCACAACTCTACGAACCATTGTAGAACAATCAATTGAATGGAATTCATCACTCTACATCAACTTCATTGACTTCGATAAAGCATTTTATAGTGTGGACAGGACAACACTATAGAGGCTTCTTCGACACTACGGCGTACCTGAAAAGATAGTCAATATCATACGGAATTCCTATGATGGATTAAACTGTTAAATGGTTCATGTAGGACAACTAACCAACTCATTCAAGGTAAAGACCGGTGTCAGGCAAGGTTGCTTACTCTCACCAAAATCTGAAAGGAAGCACGGGATACAGTGGACAGCTAGAATGCAGCTGGACAATTTAGACTTTGCAGATGACCTGGATGTTCTGTCACACACGCAACAACAAATGCAGGAGAAGACGTTCGGTGTAGCAGTAGCCTCATCAGCAGTAGGTCTCAATATAAACAAAGTGGAAAGCAAGACTCTCCGATTCAACAAGACATGCACCAATCGAATCACACTTGACGGAGAAGCTTTGGGAGATAAGAAAACCTTTACGTACCTGAGCAGCATCATTGATGAACACGGTGGATCTGGTGCAGATATGAAGCTGTGGATCAGTAAAGCAAGAGCAGCAACCAACACCAAAGTCAGAATTTTCAATTCAAATGGGAGAGAACAAACCAGATTCCAGCGGAGGAAGAAACGGTGGAAGTGGACAGGACACACATTGAGTAAAGCAGCCGACTGTGTCACAGGGCAAGCCCTCACATGGAATCCTGAAGGTCAAATGAGAAGAGGAAGACCAGATGAAACATTGCGCCGAGAAATGCTGACAGACATGAGAAGAATGAACAAAGTTGGGGAGAACTAGAAAGGAAGGCACAAGACAGAGTGTGTTGGAGAATGCTGGTCGGCGGCTTATCCTCCATTGAGGGTAACAGGCGTCAGTAAGTAAGTATGATGAAAGCCGAGATTCTTCGGAAGTTACGAGTCCGATGCACCTTCTAACAACCACAGCAACTGTCTTTATAGGTACATGGAACCTGCGGCCAACGTGGGAGAGCAGAAAGATCAGTCAAATGCCAATCGAAATGAGAAGATGCAAATTTGTCGTACTTGGAATCAGTGAAACCTATTGAACGCAAGCTGGACAACAAAGGCTAGATACGGGAGAGATGCTGCTGTACTCTGGTCACCAAGAAGAAATGCTTCAAACACTCAGGGAGGTGCCCCAATGCTGTACAGAAAAGCACTAAATGTAGTTGTAGGATGGGAATCTCATGGATCCAGGATAATCAAAGCATCATCCAAAACAAAGAATGAAGGAATCACAATGAATGTTTTCAGTGTTATGCACCCACCAATGATAGCAACGACGATGATAAAGATCAGTTCTATGAAAGGCTGCAATCAATCATAACTAAGTGCTCAAGAAAGGACCTCACAATCCTGATTGGAGATGTAAATGCTAAAGTCGGAGTGGACAACACAGGATATGAATATATAATTGAACGACATGGATTAGGAGAGAGAAGTGAAAATGGGGAGAGATTCGCAAGTCTATGTGCATTCAACAAATTGGTTATAGGCGGCACAATATTTCCACACAAACGCATACACAAAGCTCATAGATCTTGCCGAACCACACCACAGAGAACCAGATAGATCATATTTGTAGCAACAAAAAATTGCGAAGAAAAATAGAAGATGTGAGAATCAAGAGAGCAGCTGATATAACTTCAGATCACCACCTGGTTGTGGTCAAGATGAGACTGAAGCTAAAGAAACACTGGACAACTGAAGAAACAGCACTACAAATGTTCATTACAGTCTTCTTTCGAGATACGGACAAGCTCAACGAACTCAAAATAATTCTTAACAACATGTTTCAAGCTTTACAGGATCTGCTGAAAGTACAAAAAACTACTTTGGACGATGACTGGAAAGAGATTAAAGAAACACTAACTTCAACGGGTCAACAGGTTCTGCGTCCTAAGAAACTTCGTCACAAGGAATGGATCTCTATGGGAACCCTGAACAAGAAAAAAGGAAGGAAGAACAAGAAACTAGCAATTAATAACAGTCAAACACATTCAGAGAAAGCCAAAGCACAAGCAAACTACTCAGAAACAAACAGACAAGTGAAGAAAAGTATTGAGCCGACAAGCAGATATACATGAGAGAACTAGCAACGATGGAGGAAAATGCTGCAAGTGAAGGGAATATGAAACAACTATATGATACAACGAAGAAACTGGCAGGGAGATATTGCAAACTGGAGAGACCAGTCAAAGACAAAGAAGGGAGGCCAATCATGGAGATTCAAGAACAGAGGGAAAGATGGGTAGAATACTCCGAGGAACTGTTCAATAAAGCAGCCCCATTGAATCCACTGAACATCGAAGCAGCACAAACTGACCTTCCTATATCTGTTACTCCACCAACGATCGAAGAAGTCAAGATGACCATCAGACAAATTAAGATCAGGAAAGCAGCAGGATCTGACGATATATCAGCCAAAGCACTGAAGTTAGATACAGAAGTAACAGAAAACATACTTCACCTTCTATTCAAAAAGATTTGGGAGGAAGAACAAGTACCAACGGACGGGAAATAAGGATGCCTCATCAAGATACCAAAGAAAGGAGATCTGAGCAAATATGAGGGGTAGACAAGGCTGTCTACTCTCCCCCTTCATCTCTTTTATGGTGATTGACTGTATTATGAAGACTTTGACATCTGAGGGGAAGCATGGAATACAATGGACAGCTAAGAATAGATCACACGTTTTGGACTTCGCAGATGACCCCCCCCCTCAACAAATGCAGACGAAGACAGCAAATGTAGCCTCACCCTCTGCATCAATAGGCTTCAACATATACAAAAAAAAGCAACGTCCTCAAATACAACACGGAGAACGCCAAGCCAACCACACCAGGTAGAGAAACTTTGGAAGAGGTGGAAATATTCGTGTGCCTGGTCAGTAGTAGCAAGGATGAACAACGAGGATTTGATGCAGATGTGAAGGCAAAGATTGGCAAAGCAAAGACAGCATTCCTACAGTTAAAGAACGTATGGAACTCAAAACAGCTGTCAACCAACTTCAAAGTGAGAATCTTCAATAAGAACTTCAAGACAGTCCTACTGTACGGAGCTGAAACGTGAAGAACTACTAAATGATTCAAATGGTTCAAATGGTTGAGGACGGAATAGAAGAAGCTTTCGCTTAACGGGCAGTGGATCACCAATACCTCCAGACAAAAACCTAGGTATATGAATGATAATAGAGGGAAAAAAAGAATTTGGTAAATCATAATAATATGTTATCCTTAGTCCCTAAGAATAAGTCAAGTTTTCTCTTAAAGGACTCCTGCGAGGTCGCTTGGACTAGCTCAGTCGGCAGCGAATTCCAGCACTTGACAACTCTAACGGAGTAGAAGTTGTGTCTGCAGTCTGTTCTGCTATGTAGGGTCTCCAATTTCTGGGTGTTACCTCTCAGGTTAGTGTTATGACTAAGCTTAAGAAGTTGTTTAAGGAGATGACCAGAAGTATTAAGGATACTATAAGTCATAAGAAGATCACCTCTAAGACGCCTATACTCTAACAGGTAAAGGTTAAGTGATTTAAGGCGCTCTTCATAAGGTTTGAATTTGAGACCCCGAACTGATTTCGTGGCTCGACGTTGTATACATTCCAGAGTGACCTCATCCTTTTGGAGGGAGGGAGGAAATACTATGTTTCCGTACTCTAAGTGGGGACGAATAAAACTGTTGAAGATTATGTGGAAGGTTCTACCGTCAAACTGGCCAAAAATGCGCTTCAATGTTACCAGTGCAAGGTTTACTTGAGAGGCGTTTTTGTCACAGTTCGCATACGATTTCAGGTCGTAGGGTACCAACACTCCTAAATCTTTTTCAACTTGGGAAACTTCTAGAGGTGAGTTACCTAAGTTATAACTATAGTCTGCAACATGTCTCAGATGGACTACCTTGCACTTTGAAGTGTTGAAGGTAAGTCCGTT
Organism: Schistosoma rodhaini; assembly: GCA_944470415.2. NCBI lineage: Eukaryota > Metazoa > Platyhelminthes > Trematoda > Strigeidida > Schistosomatidae > Schistosoma > Schistosoma rodhaini. The sequence continues at coordinate 82,108,435 of OX104044.1, forward strand.
GACGTCTGCCCAACTTTGAAGTCGAGTCAGATCCTCCTGCAGAACTAGTATATCATTGTGAGTACGTATCTCTCTCCAAAGTTTCACATCATCAGCAAAAAGCAATAAATCAGATGAAACTTGTTGAGGAAGATCGTTAATATAAATCAAGAACAGAAGAGATCCTAGTATTGAACCCTGCGGGACCCCACTAGGACATTCCATAGCCTGAGAGAGAGTGAAGTTAACCCTGACCTTAAAATGTCGGTTTTCTATGTATGAAGTGATCCAGTCAATTAAAGGGGGTTTTATACCCAATCGTCCAAGCTTCTTGATATGACATGCATGGTTGACCCTATCAAAAGCTTTTGAGAAGTCCAGGTAGATGACGTCAACCTTCCCCTTGCGATCAAGGATGGTTGTCCATCTATCCACCGCAGTCAGCAGGTTGGTCATACAAGAATGACCTTTTCTGAAACCATGCTGTTGAGGCGAGAAGAACTTTGAGGATGATAAGTGTTCTAGTATGCCGTCGAATACTAGGGATTCCATAATTTTTGAAGGTATGGAGAGAAGGGCCACTGGTCAGTAGCTTGAGGGTTCACTGCGTCGACCTCCTTTGAAAATTGGTGTGATGTGGGCCAGCTTCCATATTTCCGGTAGTTTGCCTATGCTTAGCGAGTGTGCAAACATCACGCTAAGTGGTGTCGCCAGGATTGAAGCTGCTTCCCTCAATACAGCGGAATGAACCATGTCCGGACCAGGAGAAGTGTCTTTTCTTAGGTTCTGCAGTTTACGGAGCACCAGGTCAGCACTCAGATCCACCTCGTAAAGTCCTTTACAGGTGAAGCTTTCGTCAGTATGGTTGATGTGGGTCAGCTGGAATGTCCGGGAGTAATGTTCAGCCAAAAGGTTAGCGGGATCACTGTCGTTGTTGGTCGGGCCATTAGGACCAAGCAGTTGGGAAACTCCAGTTTTGCCTTGTCGAAGAGAAGCTGCATAACTGAACAAGGTTTTCGGATTGGAGACGAATCTATCGATAAGCTTGGTCTGGAACTGAAGCCTGTCTTCTCTTATTGCCTTTGTGCATATGTTCCTTATATGTTTGTATTGCCTGTACGCGCCGTTGTTATCAGTTCGTTTATATTCAGCCCAACAGTGCCTTTTGCGGCTTAGCAAACGACGAGTGCGGTTCTTGATGATTGCAGGTTGCTTCTAGCTTTTTGGGACCATTTTAGGAACTGAATGCTCAGTAGCACATAAGATCGTGTGCAGTAAAAAATCCCAATGAGCATCCACTTCAATTTGAGGGTAAACATCCCAATTCACCTGTTGAAGATAGTCCTGTAAAGCTAACACATTCAACCGTTTGAAGTTCCAGCGCTTGTTGTTAGTAGGATATCGTAGCTCCGTCTTGCTGACAAAGCTGAATGATAAGACGGCGTGATCACTTTTCCCCAAGGGAGCCAGGATTGAGAGGTCGTCAACTAGGAATTCTTCGTTTGTGAATACCCAGTCTAAGCGTGACGGCGTCTGACTGTTTCTCCAACGGGTTGCCGACTTCACATTTTCAAATAATCCCAGGTCGCCGATAAGGTTGAAGAACAGAGCTTCAGTAGAGTTGGCACCACCAATGTATGTATGTTCTGCGAAGTTGATTCTAAGGAGATTGAAATCCCCTAGAATCAGGATATGAGAGAATCCGAGACGCATAGAGCGAGTTAATCCTTCCAGCAGACGTTTGTCATATTCGATGTCGGCAGTGGGCTTCCTGTAAACGACCCCAACTAGGCACCTCGAGGTGGTAGATAATCTTACTGAGCACCATACTAACTCGTCAAGATTGTGAAACTCTTGGTTGTGAAGTTGGTGCGCATCCAGGCATGACCGTACGTATAGTGCTCCCCACCCCCCATTCCTGTTTTTCTGTCGTTGCGAAATAAAGACATCCCAGTTATTGCTAACTCTTGGTCCGTAAACTGAGACGTTATCCAAGTTTCGGATATTCCTATCAGATGGGCATCATTACCGTTGCTAAGTTCACGTAGATCATCCATTTTGTTTGACAAGCTCGCGGCGTTCGTGTATAGGCAGATTATGCTTTCAATTTGAAACGCGTGAGCCTCTTCTTGTTTGTCTATATGAGCCGTGTGTTAGTGGACAGGTAGCCTACCTATACAATGTTTACCGAGTTGGTAGTCCCTGACCTTTACACCTTTTTTTATGATCAAGACAGTCCACGAGTGGAATTGTCAGCTCCAGCTTTCGTTTGTGCTTGATCATCCATCGTCAAAAAGGTGCAGGTATTTATAAACAGCTGTCTACGCAAAATACTCAACATTCACTGGCCGGATACTGTCAGCAACAGCGTTCTATGGGAGAGGAGAAATCAGCTTCTAGCTGAATAGGAAATTCAGAAAAGACGTTGGAAGTGGATCGGATATACATTAGGAAAATCACCAAACTGCATCATGAGACATGCCCTAACTCAAAATCCGGAAGGAAAGCGGGAAAGAGAAAGGTCAAAGAACAGAAAACGTTGGGAAGTAGAAGCAGATATGAAAAGGATGAATGTTAACTGGAAAGGATTGTCCAGGACAGGGTTGGATGTAGAATGTTGATGGGTGGCCTATACTCCTCCACGAGGGCTAACAGGCGTAAGTAATAATCTATTAACCTCAGAAACAACGCAATTTAATCAAGAAGTATTAGATTATCACGAACTAATGTATCGTATTTGCAATTCAAGACCAAACAGTCATCCATACAAGGGAATCATTGGTTCATTCAAACACCACAGTTTGATGTTTGGATTTCAAGTTATTGGATATTGGGACTAACTTAACAGGTGTGCTACACTACATTAGTCATGACTGTTGCTATTCCGGGCGAAAGTGCTAGAGAGAAAGCACTAAGTTACTACAGACGTAAACTTGTGGAACATAGAGGGATAGATGCAAGACTCAAGGAAGGTAATAATTCTATCCCGTTATTATTCATAAACTAGCTCGAGAGAAATCCAAAGCGATTTCCAAAGAGTACGACAAAGCAGAGAATGATTTGAAAGCGCTCCAAAGTGTTGGCCAGGTATTCTATTTTGTTTTCTATTTAATTAGTGATTAAAGATAGTAGGTGATGTTTTGAAGCAGCTGACCGATGATCACTGTAAGTTGCTTTCTGTTCCATATAGTTGCTAAACACAATCTCCCTATTTTGGGGAAATTTCGTGGAAGCCGCTGTAAAAAATCTTGAGTAATGGCGCAAAATTCCAGGGATAATTGTCATTGAACTATGGGAAAACCCCGAAATTTTCCCAAAACCAGGAGATTGGGAATCATTTTCATGTTTCGTTTGTCATTTCGACTCGGACTGCTTTCCCTAATAATGTATTTCTAAAGAGTTGAAAGATAGTGTGGTTAGTCGTAATATGTATGTTCGTAGTATCATAATCGGGTTTAGTTTGGGACATCATAGTGCTTCCAAGCTGTCTGTTAAACGGAAATGTCCTTAAAGCACCTAGTAACACTTTTGAAGCCCAATGGATAAATGCCTCAGGGTAAATTATGTCACACAACCGCCTATTCGTTTTTAAAAATCAAAAGTATTGAGTGCATATCATTTCTCTCCGTCAACAACATTGAAAGCAGTCGTAAAATAGTTTGTTGCGATGGTATGGTTATGTCACCTAGGGATGAAATGACGATATCTACTGAAAATACTATTGATGCTTCGATTAAAGTCACCTTGGGAAAGTACTCCAGCAGTCTTGCTGTAAAGTGTCCCAAGTAATACCTAATCAGTCGGCAGTTATCAGTATGCTACGCAATTAACATTGAAAAAGACAACAGCATGTGGCTGAAGTCATCATCAATAATGAGTTCCAAAAATATTCCGAATAATTATATGAGCATCTGTACAAGTATCTCTGCATCGGACTTGTCGAACACAATCTCCCTTAACTAAGAGTTTGCTGTTTCTGCATCAGGTGATTGTTATCTGCCAAATATTGGTTCCACTGCTATATAAGTAATGATAAGATTCAGAAATATTTACATGTCCGAACTTACAGACTTCATTATCTAGTGACGCCATTTCCATTGAACTTGGAATCCTTTTTACGCATTCATCTAATGGGTTGCGTTCTATGAACGTTTCTTCAACTGGGTGAAAGAAACGGAAATACCAGTTTGTGACGTATGGGGTTTTAGTAAAGGATAATCTTGATAGGTGTACAATTGAAGGTACATTTTACCTGAACACCGCAAAACAGTGGTCATGGCCGAAAATAAAAGCTACTGGTGGTCTTGCCTGTTTTTTTTTCGTAAATGGTAAGCTGTATTTTTGTAAGGTGAGACACAGTGGTTGTGTTCTCAATTGGCTTGTGTCCTTTGGTATTCGTTGTTTTCGCTTGTACGATGTGATTATTTTATAATGTTTCATAATGCTTTTATTGCCACAATGTTTTTTGAGGTCCAACTTAAATGCACTGTGGCACCTTAACGTGTGTTACTAGTGAACTAATTGTTAGAACCAGTGATAACTATCTACTAAACTTCTAAGCTTCGAAATGCATTGCTTTAATTCGCTAAAGTGGTCATCAGGTTAGGTAAATGACTATATTCTTTATTAAAAGACAAACTGTTGGCATAGAAAAGATAACTCTTAATAATATACTTCTTTCTTAAGTATGTCCTGATGTTTTCTACAAAAACAATAAAAACCTCACGAATAAGTAGTTCAACTGAAACAACGCAACACCTCCAGAATATTTGGAAACCAGGATCATCCAAACTTGGTCTGAAACAGAATACTGTCCGAATATTTACGACATCCAAACACTAAAAGCTCCGAAATACAATTTACGGCAAAGCAAAGACAGCATTCCTACAGTTAAAGAACGTATGGAACTCAAAACAGCTGTCAACCAACTTCAAAGTGAGAATCTTCAATAAGAACTTCAAGACAGTCCTACTGTACGGAGCTGAAACGTGAAGAACTACTACATCCATCGTCAAAAAGGTGCAGGTATTTATAAACAGCTGTCTACGCAAAATACTCAACATTCACTGGCCGGATACTGTCAGCAACAGCGTTCTATGGGAGAGGAGAAATCAGCTTCTAGCTGAATAGGAAATTCAGAAAAGACGTTGGAAGTGGATCGGATATACATTAGGAAAATCACCAAACTGCATCATGAGACATGCCCTAACTCAAAATCCGGAAGGAAAGCGGGAAAGAGAAAGGTCAAAGAACAGAAAACGTTGGGAAGTAGAAGCAGATATGAAAAGGATGAATGTTAACTGGAAAGGATTGTCCAGGACAGGGTTGGATGTAGAATGTTGATGGGTGGCCTATACTCCTCCACGAGGGTTAACATGCGTAAGCAATACAATATACAGTGTAATTTCAGGAGACCGAAATTAGTATTTTATAGGTTCGAATAATTAGTGACGATAGTAAAACAAATGGGATTTTCTGGACTACTAATGATCATATTGTCACTTTGAGCAGAGGAAAATGTGAAGGACTCATAATCAGTTGAAGTTATAGCCACGCTTTTCGAAGTACGTTCGAAGCTAACCCTTTACAACTAATTGCATTGTAGAAGACTGTATTCTGGATGGTGAATAAAAACGTATGTGACCTCCAAGCCCAAGTATATCTATCTGAGGTTATAACGCGCCGTAATCATAGAGGTGGTAGTTTTATGGCTCACAACTTGAATTTATGTAGGAAAAAGGATTGTAGTCTTGGAATCGGGTTTCTCTAACCTCTCACAATGCTCAGTCGCCATGGACAGAGTTTTCACCCGATGCAAACACCTCACTACTATCACATTCCACCAGTTGCATTCTACAGTCGCCAGTATAACTGCTCAAGTTGTATGTCATTGCTACTTGTCTTTATTATGGCAGTAACCGGTTTCTTTGGTTTTAAAACTGACCATTCTAACCAACATAATTCAACCTATTTTTTTAAAAAATCAACTGATATTTCCATCGTTGCTTGCACGTGTGAGCTGATTTCTTCTCATATAGGAAACTGGTGTATGTCGATCAGTTCTATCAAATGTAAGTACCGCGAAATATACTCGATTTGACAAATGTTTATATCTCTCCCCATCATAGCTTTTTAGAGTTGGAAACTAGTCCCGAACAGATTTAGAAAGTTTAATGCAACCTTGTGAAAATTCAGGCACTATGTTACGCACTATTTTTATCTGGAAGCCTGGTAACTTTGTTTTCATTGGATGATATGAGATTAACATCGATAACCTTGCTAAATGTAGAAAGTATAAATCATTGTCACAGTACAGTATTATAAGTTATTTTAAAGGTAAGTGTACTTTAGTAGTTTACTTCATAACACTCGGTCATTCCACTAAACGTTTATGCCATTTTCGACTTTGTCGGATGCATTCTATTGATAGAGGTCTATCTTTGTTCCCTAGTCATTGTTAAGGCTAGTAATGGACCGCGATATGTTGTTGGCTGTCGACGCAGTTTACAAAGCAGTAAATTAAAGCCGGGTACTAGAGTTGCATTGGACATGACCACATTGACAATTATGCGCCAACTACCACGTGAAGTCGATCCACTAGTTCATAACATGTCTGCAGAAGACCCAGGTTCTGTATCTTATGCTTCCGTTGGTGGTCTGGCTGATCAAATTCGTGAACTCAGAGAAGTAATTGAACTCCCGCTTATGAATCCAGAATTGTTCCATAGAGTTGGTATAACCCCTCCAAAAGGATGCCTTCTTTATGGTCCACCGGGGACTGGGAAAACTCTTCTAGCACGTGCAGTAGCATCACAACTTGATGTTAACTTCTTAAAGGTATTTTAGATTCTCTACTGTTGTTTTGCACTGTGTACCATGATTAATAACAGTTATGTCACTGCGATCAATTCGAACTGTGACTACATGGAGTTAATTGAATCGATTATTACTATTCCTAATAGTTTATTTTAAGTGATGACTTAGCTAAAACTGCAGATACAAAACCAAACCACCTTACTGCAAATAAAGTTGAGTCACTGAATATTGATGACTCAGAACGTTCTCGATATTAAAACAAGTCACATAAGGTCATAATAACATGAAGAATGGTTTTGACATGTTTGGACTTTCAGGTTATCTAGTAACACCAACAACTCTCTAATATGTTGATATAATACAAGTGTTAGCTCATGTAATTATATTCTATAGATAGAGACGTTTTATTTCGTCTGGAATTGTGATAACTTAATTATAAACTTATCAGCCGGTCTTAATCAGCATTGAACCTAGCACAAATCTTCCTCACTTCACTTTATCACACATCAACACAGCGAGATAAGATGGGAAAAGTATATACTAAGACATAAGAAGTATCAGTGGTAGTGAATAAGATTAGACGGGATGTGATTCGAGAAAAAAGCACAGAACAATTTTAAAACTTAAGATCTGATGCTAGATAAGGTGTAAATGCATATATTTGCATCATTGCGGTTAATTTTGACCAAATCATTCAGTGTCTTCAACTATTGGTAACTATAATCATAGAGAGTCCGACTATTTAGTTTGTATCACTGACTTTATTCACGAGTGCCATATCTTGCCTTGGCCGCTCCTAGTTTCTGTCTAACTTACTATATTAGCCGAAATTTCACGCCGGTAGTAATTAATTAGTTATCCATCGTTATTTATGTTTGATATTGTCACGATTGTGTTACACTACTACAGATGCACTCATTCAATGCTAAAAATAGCATTACCCCCAGTTTAATACGTTTCTTTTAGTTTCTCACCAATGTTTATATGATTATTGTTTATTTTCTTATCCTTTCGTTAGTTTAAAGTATGATGTACACTTGTTATAAATTATCCGTCTAGAAGTGTAAATATGCTCAAATTCTAGGTCAAAAAATCTCTGGCAATAGTTTAACATTATAAAACATACAGGACGTATTATGATTTGTGCCACTTAAGGGTAAACGTTTTTGCATTGAGCTATTAAATTTGGACGAGTGGTCAATTTATAAGAGTAAAACTTTCGCCCTCAAATACCCTGGTATGGCCGAAAGTGGGGAAAGTCAGCTCTCCATCTCAAAATGCTCTCATATGGTCGCATGCATACAACCACTGCTAGGGTAGTCCTGCTCACTGCCTTCTCGTGGAGGAATTGTTGTTTACGAAATTGAGAGGACGAAAACCGAATGTCTGGCGCTTTACGCGGATTGGTAGATACGGACGATCTACCTAGGTGAGTTGGAAAACCCTGATTCCGAACCAATGGTGCACATGGGCTCCAGTATCCTGAGGGAACAAATGGCGTATGAACCCACTGTTGGTCGCCAGCTACCACGGGACTGTATCTGTTGACGTTGCTCTACTGCCTTGTGGACTATAACTTTAGGTCAAAGGCTCCGGGTGTGGCTCCCTAAGCAAACCAACTGATTCGGTTTGGGCACCCGAGCAGTATCCCAGTCCTCACTCAAATCGAATGATTTACATGGCGCCTATGTTATTTTTTAATCATGAAGATAAATAAGCTTAGTTGTATATTCTAGATATTTATGATGTTATATACACTTATTTCTTGGTGACCAGGATATAATTTACTTAGTCCAATTGTCAAAAGAAACAATAAAATTTCGTTCTACTTAATTTTTCCATAACTAGCATATGTATATAATACAAACTTTTTGTTTTAAAACTCTTTCGGTAGTTGGTTGAAAGATTAGAGGGGTTTGGAAGGTATATAGTTAAAATATACTCCAAATGTCTCGTTTTTATTTTCAGTCTTCTTCCAAAATACTTCCTTTCATTTTGACTTTACAGTGTTTAAGGTGACTTATAAATGTGATGCTCAATAGAATTTTACTGAATTTCCTAAAATGGTCAATAAATATTCTGTAGTTATTACCACTGGGTTGCTTATTTATAAATATAAGTCATTTCATTCTATGACAGCCTACAGCTGAATGTCTCATGAAAGAAGTTTTCAACTTTGTGAACTCGTTTCAGATCACTTAAATGATGAATAAAGTACTAAACAGTAGATAATATGGAATAATACGACTTGATCAACTAATACCTGCTAATGGGACAGCATTGTTCAGTCAGTCAGAGACAACGTAGAACTTCGTACGTACGTACATTAATTCAAGTCGCCATACCACATTAGCACAGAAATGCAGTTGTTGATTCAAATCTCATAGTGGTAGAAGTAGTAAGAGTATAAGCAGTAATCCGAAGATGTTATTCAAGGAGTATAATCTAGTGAAATAAATTTGAAAAGAGAAAAAAGATAGGGACATAAAGAATTTAGATTAGAATTTGGTAGAACACAAAGAGTGGATGCACCTTCGATTTTGAGCCATGTCATTCGAGGTCTCTAACCATCGGTTGCTATCATATCGCGGATCCCAACCAGGTAGTCTACATCTACCAACATGGCTCAGTCTACTTGTCAGTGACTTCATGGTTTTAAGCTACGTTTTGGCCTGGCCGCCGTACTTGGCTTTCTTCCAACCTACCCCTACACCATAAAACATTGCACGTCGGGGCAGTCGGTGGTTGAGCATACATAACACATGTCCCATCCATCTCAACTGATGAAGTCTCATTACTTCATCAATCGATTTGATATCCTTACCTAGTACCCGTTGCTTAACAATTGCATTACTTACTCGGTGGTCCCAGGATATGCGGGCAATGCTTCGAAGACACCTATGATCGAATGCTAGTAGCCTACGAATATCCTCTAATATTACCGGCCATGTTTCACTGCCATAAAGTAGGACAAAACCAACTGCTGCGCAGTGAACCCGTCCTTTGGTTGCTAGACGGAAATCTCGCCTACGCCATAAATGATGTAAGTTGGCAAAAACTAGACGAGCTTTCTGTATCCGTGGACAGCATTGTTAACATTATGCCTCTAAATAAACTTACCAAGACAATATAACTCATCGGCAGAATAGTTTATTTCCAACAAAGTGCCATGCTTACATTCAGAATGTTACACATAAAAATACAATTATTGTTGGTCATTCAAGCCAATGGAATTAGGACTTGTCCACCAAGTTTTGTTATTACTCTTCTGTTGGGGAATACATATTTCCGTGAAATTTGACCAAAACCATCCTTAGAAAATTTAAAATCTCCATTTTTAAATTTTTGCCTGCTTTCAGTATCTCAAGTCTCAAATTCTTAATGAGTTGTTCTCAAGGTTTCCACCGGATTCCCTGTTAATAACCACGCTTTTTCTACTATATTCAAATTGTTCGATTAAAGCTGTAGTAAAACTTTGTCTTTCCAACAGCTCATAGATTAGTTAAAGAGTTGTTAATAGAACCTTGCGCTTTCACGTTGGCATTGTCTTGTTGTGTAGTCAAGCTAATACACAACATTTCCTACACAATAGATTCACAAGTAATCTAACGGAAACTTTATTTTTTAAAATTAAATCATAATAGGTTGTATCCAGTGGTATTGTTGATAAATATATTGGTGAATCGGCTCGTCTTATTCGAGAAATGTTCAATTATGCACGAGATCATCAACCCTGCATTATTTTTATGGATGAGATTGATGCAATTGGTGGTCGTCGTTTCACTGAAGGTACAAGTGCTGATCGTGAAATTCAACGTACTTTAATGGAATTATTAAATCAAATGGATGGTTTTGATGCACTTGGTCAGGTAACTGTCGATATTGTCCGTTTCTAAAGAGCTGTTTATCTTTAGTTTATTTTCTAATGTATGTATTACAAAGTTACTTTTCATTGAAGTCCAAATCGTTATAGTCACTGGTAAATATGCATTTTTCTCAAGGGTGGGTTATTCTCTGGAGTGAATGTTCTTAATCGAACTCTTCATGAATTACCGAGAAAATTTTTTAACCAAATCTAAAATAACATGGACTTCTACGGAATTTGGTTTACCATTAAAAGTCAAAGAGCATTGAACGTCTGTTTTATTTTCTCATGAGGTTCCTCAGCATTGTTGACTCGCTAACCTAACAGTAATCAAACCCAAAAGCTTATAGAAAACGCGTTAACTCTAGGTCACTGAGTTAACATCTGATGGTTTACATTTCAAACTGCAGTCAATTCTCAATATTGCCATAGGTCATAGTGCGGTGTATGCTACCTATTTTTACAGATGTAAGTAGTATATTGTTAACGTATGACGTGTTATGACCACCAATCAGAGATCAGCGAATTTATCGATTCGAACAGTGACAGGCGAAAACCGTACGAGCAGTCTAGAGTACGTATCGGTCTTGCTTGTGCCTAGCTCAGCCAGTTAAGTCCAGAACAACCTCTGCGGTATGTATCATTGTATTGCAAATATACTAAGTTTATATATCATACAGACAAACCGCATCGTACCATAAAATAACGTTTGCACAAGATTCAGCAAAATGTGGCCGTGAATAAGGGGAACAGTAATCAATAGACTGTGTGTAATTCATGAATGGTAAATCGTATAACAATAGTCTATAGCTCAAATTAAAGCTCATGATAAGGGGAACATGAATATGAATAGTTTATTTATTTAGCGATTATACGGTAAAAAATGTGTGCATAATATTGGTCCATAAATGGATCCCAAAGTTATCATTCATTATTCTTATCGAGACATAACATATGTAACGTCAGTCGGAAGTAAAATGTTTGCTAGCAGGTTAAGAAGATCATAATGAAGAGAACAGCGAAGGAAATTGAGAGAAATCAAGATAACAGCAGTAATGGAGGAACAATGAAGCTTGTAAAAGACAATCCAGAGATGCGCCAATGATGTACTTAATATATGATTTTCACATTTCCCTAAACCACTGTATGACTGCATTAAAAAAATAAATTAGTCTTCTCCACTTGACTTATTCGTTCACCACAATACTTGTTTCACTCTCGGTATAGTCAAACTCCACTAGTCACTTATTCTCACTTTCATCATACTGGAATGGAAAACAAAACTCGCCTACATATGGTAAATTCTTTATCATAATTTGTTAGACATGAGTTTCATACTCTTTAACACATGTCAATAAGAAGTATTTATAACTCAGAAAGGCCTGGTATTGTTTGTGTTTTAAACCTCTTGTCAATTTGTTTCATAGGCTGTTGTTGATTGACTAAGGATATGTGATAGTTACTAACTTAATCGACTAAAAACTATAATATTAACCATAAAGATGTATTACAGAATGTCGACCATCACTACGATCTAACTGCATTCGATGTACTGCTTTACTTATTTGCTATTCTGTTTTTTATTTACGATCACAGGTTAAAATGATCATGGCAACTAATCGTCCGGACACCCTTGATCCGGCTCTGCTTAGACCTGGACGTTTAGATCGTAAAATTGGTAAACTTATATTATTTATCATAATTTATTTTCATAGAAATTCCTCTGCCTAATGAACAAGCTCGAATGGATGTACTAAAAATACATGCAGCTCCAATAGCCAAACATGGTGAAATAGGTAAAGTGTCATTTTCTCGTTCTTATATTATTTATATTAATTCTTCATTTGTCAAATTATAAAAGAATATTTGAGATTATGCGATAAATATCCATATATATGTCCTTACCCTTACTGTACTTATAACTAGAGTTTCCTGATTGGTTACGAAGTTGCTCATGGTATTTTTGTCAATATCAGTTAATTATAAGTAGTATAGTTATGATACATAAACTTCAAAATGAGTATTTGTTATCACTTGTAGCCTGTTTGCCCTGTTAAAGTATAACGTGATAATACCGCCAATTAGAGAGCAGTGATTTATTGATCGGACCAATGACAGTGTTACGTCGCGAAATTATTGCGTATTGCGATAAGACTACACGAAATTCTACCGGTTGACCGAATTCAGATATCCTAGTTCGACCCCAATACTGTTACCCAACTCCAATAAATCAGAACACAGCCGTCAAATGAGAATTGTTTATGGGATCAGCAGCAGAACAAAAATGGTTTACAGACAAGGCATATTTATACAGTTACGATGACTGTTAACAGTAACCAATGGAAAGGAAGGACACGTAAAGGTTATAATTAGGACAACTCAAAATTGACCAATAGGGAAACGACACATGAAAGTCATAGTTAGGACAACTGTAATAATGGCCAATAGGAAATAACATGTAAAATATGTGAAGAGACTGAAAACATGCCAATTTACATTCGAGATAATTTTTGGGGTATTCCTGTGAATATCCTAACACAGAGGAAACCCGTACGAGCAGTCTAGAGTACGTATCGGTCCTGATTTCTGCCTGGCGTAGCCAGTTAAGATCAGAACACCAATCTCAGCTTTTGCGGTATGATTCAATTATTTCAAACATACTGGGTTTATATACTAACCAGATAGACTACATCGTACCATAAAATAGGAAACAACATTTGTACAAGATTTAGCGAAATGTGGCTGTGAATAAGGGAGATAGTAATTGATAGACAGGACATGACTCAAGAATGATTAATCGTATAATATTAGTTCATAGGTCAAAATAAAGCTCACAATAAAAGGAACATGAATATGAGTAGTTTAGTTAATTAACAATTATACAATAAAAATATACACATAGTATTGGTTCATAAATGGATCCTAAAAATTACCATTCATTATTCTTATAAGCATGTAACAGTATTACTCCAGGAGTACCAACACGGTACTTTTTAACTGTCATTTAAGTGTCACTGTGTTTAACCTCGAGACAGGATAATCGTAAGTGAAATACCGAACCTAATGAAGTTAGATGATTATTATATGTTCTTGTGGTCCATTGATATCAATTTTTTTTATTTAGCTTATACCTGTAGACAATACTCAAGGACATAGATTAGTTACTGTTGTAATGCTCGATTTTCTTCGTCTACACGAATAGGATGTTAATTTGCATTAGACGTATATCTATACTAGATTCCCTCCTAGTGTTTATTCTACAGGACTTGAACACAACTCTGATCAAGAACAGGTGATTAGCCTGACTAGAACGTAAATATATTTCCACACCAAAAACCAATAACAATCAATGATAGTGAAGATAGGAGAATTTATAAAACTCATCTAACGCCTTTTAGACTATCTACAAGTCTAACTAAGCAAACAACCAATCATTATCATTCTCGCCCACACATTAGTTACTGATTTACTAACTCATTTTAAACTTTTAATCCAATGTTATTCTCCATACATATTTTAAGCAAATCCAACTTTTTCATAGTTGAAATCATGAGTCAATTGAAGCTAGACCACCATGAAAAACCTGGAAGCTCTGGACGGCCGTGAAACTGGTAGGTCTTGGGTTCGAATCTCGCGAGTGCGGGATCGTGGATGCGCACTGTTGAGGAGTCCCATCAGTCAGCGACAACGTAGGACCAGGCACATATATGCATCGGTCCAAGTTGCCATACCTCGTTAGCACAACAAGATCAACACCGGATTCATAGTAGTTAATTTAGTGGTGGTGGTAGTATATAAAAGATAGGTTGTATATAAGGATATAGTATAGGAAGGAAGAACGTTATGAGGCAATTTTAATCTCAAAGTTTAAGGAAAGATAAAGAGTGTATACACCTACGCTGTTGTGATCGATTCTAGTCCATGTCACCTAGAGTCTCCAACCATTGGTTACGATAGTCACACGAACCCCAACTAAGTAGTCTGCATCTGTCAACATGGCTCAGACCAGAAGTTAGTGACTTTGTGGACGGATGCCATGTTATGGTTTGGCCGCCCCTAACTCTCTTCCAACAATCCCCTACACTAGTCATCATAGAGCGTCGTGGTAATCGGTGTTCAGGCATACGTAACAAGTAGCCCAACCATCTCAGTCGATGAAGATTCATCACCTCATCAACTGATTTACTCTGTGTCTAACCTCACTATTACTTACCCGGTGATCCCGACAGATGCGAGCAATATTTCTAAGGCATCTGTGGTCAAATACTAGTAACCTACGAGTATCTTCTACTCTTAATGGCCATGTTTCGCAGCCATAGAGTAAAACAGAACGAACTGCTGCGCAGTATACTCGTCCCTTAATTGATAGACGGATATCTCGTCTTCGCCATAGGTGACGTAAGTTGGCAAAAGCCAAACAAGCTTTTTGAATCCGTGCTGAGATTTCGTCAGACACCAACCCATTAGGGCTGATCAGACTTCCAAGATAAGTGAAGTTGTCGACGCGTTCGACTACTTCACTCCCTATCCTTAGTTTAGGTGTTGACGCAGGGCAGTCGTGGAGTAACAATTTACATTTGGATGGGGAGAAACGCATCCCAAACATCCTGGCATTATTACTGAGTTCCAACAGAAGACTCTGCATTTTGTCAGTGTCTTCACCAAACAGGACTATGTCATCTGCGTATTCTAAGTCGACAAGTGAACCTCCTGGTAGAAGATCAATTCCTGAAAATTCAGTCGACGAGAGTGTTATTTCCAGCAACAGGTCTATAATGAAGTTAAACAAAAATGGGGATAGTGGACAGCCTTGACGGACACCACTTTAGGTTGTAAAATCATATGACAGTTCGCCATAAGCTCTCACTCGACTGGTAGTGTTCGAGTAAAGAGCCTTCACAAGGTTTATGTGCTTTTGAGGTACACCTTTCAATGACAGACACTGCCATAGAACCTCTCGGTCTACAGAATCAAGTGCTGCTTAGGAGTCCCATAATAAGACAAAACGGCCGTCCAGTGCTTCCAGGTTTTCGATGGTAGTCTAGCTTCAATTGACTCATGATTTCAACTATGAAAATACTGAAATATCCACAAAAACTCCTTCGAATTTAACTTTACTGTATAAATCTCTAAATAAAACTAAAAAGTGATATTGTAATGAACAGAACACAACTGGGGGACAATCGAATGTATTTAAGCAAAGATTACAGACTATCTCAGTAAATTCTGATTACCAAACAATGAACAGTCGATTTGCAAATTAACAACCAACTGTTTCAATCTTCACTGTTTCTTCTCTTATTCCATTGCTCATGCATTTTCCAAACGATTGCGCTTCATTTCATTTGTTTCCTCACCGGTCTTCTGCGAAAATACATTCTATGTCTGACCCACACCATTTACTACTTATATGGATATAAGTAGACCACACCACAATGTGACGTCCATTTCACACAGCATCACAGAAACACCAATAAAGAGTATTAGAATGTGCTTCATGAAAACGAAACTAGAAAATATCGTCGAAAAACAAAATAGGGATAATCATGTTCTAAAATCAGAAATATAAAGTAGTGTAGAAATAAAGTTCAAGTAAAAAGAAGAAACCAAACTAAGTTTTATTCAGTTAGTAGGATGTATCGTATGACTATGGAAAGTATGGTAGGGACATCAATGACTTTTTTCCAAATTAATAACATTTTAAACTTATAATACGCTCCCAAACAATCTAGTTATTTATAAGCAAAGATGAACAGTGGCTAGCAGTGGAATCCAGGATGCGCGTTTCGTCCTCTTTGGGACTCGTCAGCTGGATGTACCTACATCACAGAGTTGATGTTCACTCTGGGAACTCGAACCCAGTACCGTTCGCTTCAAACGCCATTGCGTTATTCCAGAATAAACATCAACTCTGAGATGAAGGTACATCCAGCTGACGAGTCCCAAATAGGTTACGAAGTTGCTCATGGTATTTTTGTCAATATCAGTTAATTATAAGTAGTATAGTTATGATACATAAACTTCAAAATGAGTATTTGTTATCACTTGTAGCCTGTTTGCCCTGTTAAAGTATAACGTGATAATACCGCCAATTAGAGAGCAGTGATTTATTGATCGGACCAATGACAGTGTTACGTCGCGAAATTATTGCGTATTGCGATAAGACTACACGAAATTCTACCGGTTGACCGAATTCAGATATCCTAGTTCGACCCCAATACTGTTACCCAACTCCAATAAATCAGAACACAGCCGTCAAATGAGAATTGTTTATGGGATCAGCAGCAGAACAAAAATGGTTTACAGACAAGGCATATTTATACAGTTACGATGACTGTTAACAGTAACCAATGGAAAGGAAGGACACGTAAAGGTTATAATTAGGACAACTCAAAATTGACCAATAGGGAAACGACACATGAAAGTCATAGTTAGGACAACTGTAATAATGGCCAATAGGAAATAACATGTAAAATATGTGAAGAGACTGAAAACATGCCAATTTACATTCGAGATAATTTTTGGGGTATTCCTGTGAATATCCTAACACAGAGGAAACCCGTACGAGCAGTCTAGAGTACGTATCGGTCCTGATTTCTGCCTGGCGTAGCCAGTTAAGATCAGAACACCAATCTCAGCTTTTGCGGTATGATTCAATTATTTCAAACATACTGGGTTTATATACTAACCAGATAGACTACATCGTACCATAAAATAGGAAACAACATTTGTACAAGATTTAGCGAAATGTGGCTGTGAATAAGGGAGATAGTAATTGATAGACAGGACATGACTCAAGAATGATTAATCGTATAATATTAGTTCATAGGTCAAAATAAAGCTCACAATAAAAGGAACATGAATATGAGTAGTTTAGTTAATTAACAATTATACAATAAAAATATACACATAGTATTGGTTCATAAATGGATCCTAAAAATTACCATTCATTATTCTTATAAGCATGTAACAGTATTACTCCAGGAGTACCAACACGGTACTTTTTAACTGTCATTTAAGTGTCACTGTGTTTAACCTCGAGACAGGATAATCGTAAGTGAAATACCGAACCTAATGAAGTTAGATGATTATTATATGTTCTTGTGGTCCATTGATATCAATTTTTTTTATTTAGCTTATACCTGTAGACAATACTCAAGGACATAGATTAGTTACTGTTGTAATGCTCGATTTTCTTCGTCTACACGAATAGGATGTTAATTTGCATTAGACGTATATCTATACTAGATTCCCTCCTAGTGTTTATTCTACAGGACTTGAACACAACTCTGATCAAGAACAGGTGATTAGCCTGACTAGAACGTAAATATATTTCCACACCAAAAACCAATAACAATCAATGATAGTGAAGATAGGAGAATTTATAAAACTCATCTAACGCCTTTTAGACTATCTACAAGTCTAACTAAGCAAACAACCAATCATTATCATTCTCGCCCACACATTAGTTACTGATTTACTAACTCATTTTAAACTTTTAATCCAATGTTATTCTCCATACATATTTTAAGCAAATCCAACTTTTTCATAGTTGAAATCATGAGTCAATTGAAGCTAGACCACCATGAAAAACCTGGAAGCTCTGGACGGCCGTGAAACTGGTAGGTCTTGGGTTCGAATCTCGCGAGTGCGGGATCGTGGATGCGCACTGTTGAGGAGTCCCATCAGTCAGCGACAACGTAGGACCAGGCACATATATGCATCGGTCCAAGTTGCCATACCTCGTTAGCACAACAAGATCAACACCGGATTCATAGTAGTTAATTTAGTGGTGGTGGTAGTATATAAAAGATAGGTTGTATATAAGGATATAGTATAGGAAGGAAGAACGTTATGAGGCAATTTTAATCTCAAAGTTTAAGGAAAGATAAAGAGTGTATACACCTACGCTGTTGTGATCGATTCTAGTCCATGTCACCTAGAGTCTCCAACCATTGGTTACGATAGTCACACGAACCCCAACTAAGTAGTCTGCATCTGTCAACATGGCTCAGACCAGAAGTTAGTGACTTTGTGGACGGATGCCATGTTATGGTTTGGCCGCCCCTAACTCTCTTCCAACAATCCCCTACACTAGTCATCATAGAGCGTCGTGGTAATCGGTGTTCAGGCATACGTAACAAGTAGCCCAACCATCTCAGTCGATGAAGATTCATCACCTCATCAACTGATTTACTCTGTGTCTAACCTCACTATTACTTACCCGGTGATCCCGACAGATGCGAGCAATATTTCTAAGGCATCTGTGGTCAAATACTAGTAACCTACGAGTATCTTCTACTCTTAATGGCCATGTTTCGCAGCCATAGAGTAAAACAGAACGAACTGCTGCGCAGTATACTCGTCCCTTAATTGATAGACGGATATCTCGTCTTCGCCATAGGTGACGTAAGTTGGCAAAAGCCAAACAAGCTTTTTGAATCCGTGCTGAGATTTCGTCAGACACCAACCCATTAGGGCTGATCAGACTTCCAAGATAAGTGAAGTTGTCGACGCGTTCGACTACTTCACTCCCTATCCTTAGTTTAGGTGTTGACGCAGGGCAGTCGTGGAGTAACAATTTACATTTGGATGGGGAGAAACGCATCCCAAACATCCTGGCATTATTACTGAGTTCCAACAGAAGACTCTGCATTTTGTCAGTGTCTTCACCAAACAGGACTATGTCATCTGCGTATTCTAAGTCGACAAGTGAACCTCCTGGTAGAAGATCAATTCCTGAAAATTCAGTCGACGAGAGTGTTATTTCCAGCAACAGGTCTATAATGAAGTTAAACAAAAATGGGGATAGTGGACAGCCTTGACGGACACCACTTTAGGTTGTAAAATCATATGACAGTTCGCCATAAGCTCTCACTCGACTGGTAGTGTTCGAGTAAAGAGCCTTCACAAGGTTTATGTGCTTTTGAGGTACACCTTTCAATGACAGACACTGCCATAGAACCTCTCGGTCTACAGAATCAAGTGCTGCTTAGGAGTCCCATAATAAGACAAAACGGCCGTCCAGTGCTTCCAGGTTTTCGATGGTAGTCTAGCTTCAATTGACTCATGATTTCAACTATGAAAATACTGAAATATCCACAAAAACTCCTTCGAATTTAACTTTACTGTATAAATCTCTAAATAAAACTAAAAAGTGATATTGTAATGAACAGAACACAACTGGGGGACAATCGAATGTATTTAAGCAAAGATTACAGACTATCTCAGTAAATTCTGATTACCAAACAATGAACAGTCGATTTGCAAATTAACAACCAACTGTTTCAATCTTCACTGTTTCTTCTCTTATTCCATTGCTCATGCATTTTCCAAACGATTGCGCTTCATTTCATTTGTTTCCTCACCGGTCTTCTGCGAAAATACATTCTATGTCTGACCCACACCATTTACTACTTATATGGATATAAGTAGACCACACCACAATGTGACGTCCATTTCACACAGCATCACAGAAACACCAATAAAGAGTATTAGAATGTGCTTCATGAAAACGAAACTAGAAAATATCGTCGAAAAACAAAATAGGGATAATCATGTTCTAAAATCAGAAATATAAAGTAGTGTAGAAATAAAGTTCAAGTAAAAAGAAGAAACCAAACTAAGTTTTATTCAGTTAGTAGGATGTATCGTATGACTATGGAAAGTATGGTAGGGACATCAATGACTTTTTTCCAAATTAATAACATTTTAAACTTATAATACGCTCCCAAACAATCTAGTTATTTATAAGCAAAGATGAACAGTGGCTAGCAGTGGAATCCAGGATGCGCGTTTCGTCCTCTTTGGGACTCGTCAGCTGGATGTACCTACATCACAGAGTTGATGTTCACTCTGGGAACTCGAACCCAGTACCGTTCGCTTCAAACGCCATTGCGTTATTCCAGAATAAACATCAACTCTGAGATGAAGGTACATCCAGCTGACGAGTCCCAAATAGGAAGAAACGCGCGTCCGGGATCCCACTGTCCATCTTTGCCTATAAAGCTTGTGACTTCAGACAATATTGAGGATGCACATATCCCAATAAGAGACTAATCAAAGGCAGTCATAAATAAACAACTGTTCAACATTTAAGTTTCTTTATTGGTGAAATAAGTTGGTACTTTCACGAAGATTCTCACATTTTATTTAATTGGATATGACAATTTAAAAAATGTTTTCAGCTCACTAGCTATTTGTGTATTATAAAAATATGTACAATCACATTACATCTACAACAATACTGTTCAATATGATTTTAAATATCTTTTGTGTATACCTACTCAATTTATTCTACAGATTGGGAAGCAGTTGTTAAACTATCTGATGGATTCAATGGAGCTGATCTACGTAACGTTTGCACAGAAGCTGGTAAGTTTTACAGTAATTATGCTGTCGTTTACCACTCTTAAAATTTTTTGAATATACCATTTATTTAGTATGATCACTAGAGCTGATTTATTACAGTATTTGGAAAACATCTTCACCGCTCATTTCATGTAGGATTCGTATTTACCCTACACTTGGTAAGGTGACACATTGAAAGCGACATTCGGTAGCCCGATATATTTTCTCAATCAAGTAGTTAGTTGTGGTATTAGCGCGTAGCACATAGTGTATCAGTTTACGGACACCAACCGTCACAATAACTAGAGTAAAGTTTATTCTCCAAACTTTAATCCTGTTGACCCTAATTGCTAATATAAAGGGGAAAATATTTGGAGAACATTCAAGATACCCACCACAAACTTCAAGCTTTCACACTACGTATTTATGTACAAATAATACGTCACAAATAAGTGTACACTGTACTTATCCTATCTTTTGTTTTGCTTATAATGACACTTTTTTCAAAATCATGTTCTCCACTGTCTTCAAATGTCATGTCGCGTATCTATTGTTAAGTTTAATTGATTAGCTCAACAATTACTGACTTTCACTGAGTATTGTTTGTTTGAATCTTCCCATTGATGCTTTAGGACTGCAACAGGCCAGCCTCTTATTGGCATATGTGCATACTGTGCGTATTGCCTCGATATAGCCTAAATTCACAAGCATGGTAAGCGAAGATGGATAGTGGCTAGCAGTGGAATGGAGGACGCGCGTTTCGTCCTATTTGGGACTCGTCAGCTGGATGTACCTGCATCTCAGAGTTGATCTTCACTGTGGGACTCGAACCCAGTACCTTCCGTTTTAAACGCCATCGTGTTATCTACTCGACCACTGAGTCCTGATAGCCACTTGCTTGTGCAATGAAATGTAGTTTGAATTCACTTAGTATTGTTTGTTTGAATCTTCCCATTGACGAGTCTCAAATAGGACGAAGCGCGCGTCCTGGATTCCACTGCTAGCTGCTACCCATCTTTGCTTACAATTCCTTACTTTGTTCATAATTTACAATTGTGTAAATCTAACATAGTACCAGAGCTTGTCTTTCGCAAATGTTATTTAACCTTATTATTCTTTGTTTTTATTTTGATCAACATAGGTATGTTTGCTATACGTGCAGAGCGAGATTATACAATAGAAGAGGACTTTATGAAAGCTGTACGCAAAATAGCCGATGCAAAGAAATTAGAAACAAAATTAGATTATAAACCAGTCTGAATTACTGACCAAAAAAAGTTATTCAACAAATATTGATTTTCAATAAAACAAACTTTCTTTTATTAATCAACTTATTAAAGTGTGTTTAACCAATAATTACTTGTATATTTTGGTTGTTATGTTTGATATAGTACAAGGTAAAATAGAAAATGTAATTTACTGGTCATAATTTCATCTTTTTCAATCTAGTTAATGTAATCAAGTTGTATTGATTAATTAAGGCTTTATCATGGTATTTCATATATGTTCCTATGGGAATGACTAAATTAGAATTGTGTGCAAATATCTCAATCCAATATTATACTAAATTGATATGCTGAATAAACATTAACTTATCAAGATTATATATCTTTAGAATTTGTGAAGATATAGTTATTATCATCTACTGCTTCTACCGATGAGGGACCGTCTTATTATTAGGGTGAACACGATAATTGTTATTGTGATGTAGCAACCCTATGTAGATGACATTTGGTTACATTACCTTTAGAAACACTATAATAAATAATAGAATTTACCTGATTGTTTTTGATATATATGCGTTGAAGTGTGATGACGTGCTAATCATTTAAACTGTCTAGTCACATGATATCTGATCTTAATATTTCCGACTCATCAATTGAAATTATTCAGCTTAAGAATAACAGATATCTGACCAATAATTATGTTATGACTAAACAGACCTCTTTACTAAGGCCCCCAAATGCCCTGGTACGGCCGAGAGTGGGGAGAGTTAGCTTTCCATTTTGAAATGCTCTCACATGGCCACGTGCATACAACCACTGCCTTCTCGCGGCATTACTGTTGTTTACGAAATTGAGAGAATGAAAAGCGAATGTCCACCGGGTTGGTGGGGATGCATCTCCTCACGATGCTCTACTGCCTTGTGGGCCAGACCCTTAGGTCAAAGGCTCGGGGTGTGGTCCCCTAAGAAAACCACCTGGGCAGTATCACAGCTCTCACACAAATCAAATGAGATTTGTGCGGCGTATACGTACCTGGTACTTCCCACGAGCTATTCTCTTTGGTAGGTTTCTTATATCGACGCCAAACTAAAGGGGTCATAACTAGTAAACAAATAAAGGGACATTACAAACTTTAAAAAAAATTGATAATCATTTTAATGCACCTCAGTCTTCAAGGCTAAAAACTGGGTCTATTGAGATAAAATAGTGGTCAACAGGAAACCCTGGACCCGGGTTTCGTGCTACTTGGCACTCGTCATCAAGGTGTACTTGTAATGTTGAGGGAACTGGTGCTCCCTGACGGATTCGATCCCGTGTCAGTCGACTTCACAGTCAGAGACGTTACCACTAAGCTACTCCTGTAGGACTGAGATGTGATCACGCATGACATTGATCACTGGGTGGTGATCAATGTCATGCGTGTCAAGTTCTTCTTAGTGCCGATCGAATACTAAGTCTAATATTATTATAAATTATACGCGACTAAACTTACTGAAACCAACTTTTAGTGCAAAGTATTCTAATAAGAATGAATTACAATTCAAAACATTTAGAAGAGGTATCTCAAGTAAATATTATTATTATACATTATTGATCATCTATTTACATTCTCTTGTATATGTTCATAATATATATCAGTTATTTGGTTGGACAGAACAGTTTTTTTTGGGGTTTAAATGAATTGAATAAAATTTTTTTAGAAAATACGTAGTTTTTTCTCTTTCATTTGTTTATTTTGTATATTTACAATAGTTCGTTCATTCTCTTTTAATTGTATTAATTGAGATTGTAAATCATTAACTCGTTGTTGTGCTTGTTTTACAGCTAAACGATCTCGTCCTTCATTTCTCTTGACTGCATCTTGTGCTTTAGAAATTTGATTATGCAATCGATTAATTTGTTCATGTGTATGAAATAATTTACGTTTTAGAATGCTTTCATTACAATTTGTAAGAGAAATTTGAGATGTTACGGTATTCTTTGTATTATTATCATTGTTACTATTATTAGGATGTGTTGGATTTTGATCATTTCTACTGGACGTCGATAATAATGCCATATTAATTAGTTTAAAAACGCTCCCACTATGAGAACAAACATGGCTTTGTGGTGTTTTACTTGAATTTTCTACGGCTTTATCACGGCATGCAATGTTTTTTATACGTTTTCGAGATAACACAACATTGTCTAGTGAAGGTCGATGATTCCATTTGACATTATGCACTTGATACTTTTCAAGATTAGTGCATACAGGAGATTGACGACCTTGGTGACAGCGACCAAGTCCACCGTAACCTGGATAACCCATGCTTGCTAATAAACGAGAGCCTATTCCTCGAGTGTGTGCTTCCCAGTCACCAATGGAACTCTGTTTGTCTTCTTTATTAACATTGGGATATTCCTTATCATTATCTAAATTTGGTGCTTGGTCTGGTAAAAGCGTATTACCGAAGACAAACTGAACTCGTAAACGACGTTTATCATACTGGAAAGAAAAAAAATAATGAAGAGGCTTTTTTACTACTAGAAAGAATAACACATTAAACATGAAGAATATTATTTATGATACGGTTTTTTGTTATATATATAACATAATGTAGAACGCGAAGTGCTGCTTAGTATACTTGTTCTTTGGTAGGCAGACGGATATCTCACCTACAGCGCAAGTTGGCAAAGGCCAATTGAGTGATTGTTTCATGTCCGCTTCAAATTTCCGGGCACACAAAGACTTCACAGCAGTCTGTACTCCCTTTAACAGGAAAGCTAATTTATAGTCCATGTCATGTACGGTGTATTCTGTAACTTCCAGACTTCATATGTAAACAACTACAATTTGAAGTTATAAGTAATAGAAAAAGGTCTTGAAACATAAAATGTAAAAGAGCATACATTAACGAACCTGCGAACATGACTGCGATTCAGTCGTCTGTCCACCATTGATCAGTTCGGTGGAAGGCCGAGCATACGAGGTAGTAGAATCCAAATAATCATTAGAATCTCCTGAATCAGTAGTTGATGATGAGATATCACTATCTACAGAAACATCAGAGTCAATATCATCATCATTTTCTAATATATGAATACACTCTAGCGGCAAACTAGTTACTTTATCCTCCAAATTTCCGTACGATTGACGCTTCACTGAATTCTTTCCAGGTTGACTTTTAACATGACCCCATTCAATAACACAAGTGCCTGATTCAAAATCTGTTTGAAGAAGCCTTGCATAATGCCATAAAGAATTGTGATCACTGTTACGATCATTAGCTAGGCATGGTTGACCTTCCTGTAGATATTTTTCTGTATCTGGTTCATACCATTCTCCAATATCCTTTGAGAAGAAAAATCATAATATATGATTACTTCAGATTTGCATAGTTACAAATCTTCATATTTTGTGCGCACTAAGCAGCTGTAACAAAATTAGATGACACATTTACTACGTAATTTAAAATTGTAAATGAAATCACATATACAATTTTGTGATATCAAATTGATTTGTAAAGACAGGATCCCTAATTAATCATCGCACTTTTAAATATGACAAGGTGTGTAGGATTTGATGGTTTGATGCAAAGACAGACACTACAAACATTTACATCGGTAAAATTAATACAATGATAAAGAGTGTAGATGTAACATTGTAATATATTGCTTCGATCCGTCAGTTAATCATACCTGTCATTTTAAATAACTAATAAATCAAGCAATCGAAAGCATAATGGTGTCATAGTCATACCTGAACCATTCATACCAACTTAGCTTGAGATAATTAACCCTGTACGTTTGAATAGGTATTTACATTGAAATTAATTAGAAATAAACAAATGGGGAGTTCTGGAAATGGATTTATTGATATTTATTTATTTGAACACATAAATATTGGTACAAAGGCCACCAGATATATATGCGCTACACAAATCAAATGAGATTTGTGTGAGGGCTGTGATACTGCCCAAACCGAAACAGGTGGTTTTCTTGGGGGGCCACACCTCGAGCCTTTGACCTAAAGATCAGATCCATAAGGCAATGGAGCATCGTAAGGAGATGCAGTCCCATGGTAGCCAGTGACCAACGATTGATTCATACGCCATTTGTTCCTCCAGAATACTGGATCCCATGTACACCATTGGTTTGGAATTAGGGTTTTCCAACTCCCCTAGATGGACTTTCCGTGTCCACCAGAGATTTATTGATGAATGATTAATACAAATTATTAACTAAACGCAGGTTTATGTACTCGGCTTTGACCCATATTGTGTGTGTAATGGTTAATGATATCAAACAATAGCCTAAGTGGACTAAGATTCAAAGTCAGGACTTATTGCTTGAAAGTTAAGTCATCTTACAACTAAGTCATCGCTTCAAGTGCGATTTCTATTAACTAGTTATGATGAATATCATCCAAACAAGTTGAAACAACTTTTTAAGTTGTAGAGTACATTATGTCAAACAGATAAACTATGAATTTGACACAAATACACCTGTGACCACTGACTGAAGATTGTCGAATATAAGATTGAAACCATGAAAATCATGTGGATAATTTTAAAAAAAACTTTAAAATTCTTCTAACTTCAATGGAATGCAGTGTCATATAGGAATCAAACCGGTAACTTATCAAAAAAATATATGTGCAATGATAACGCTTATACAGCCTATTTACTCACTTCAATGTTGAAAATCTTTCCATGAGAACGAGCACAACGTATGCCCCGATGACATGTTCCAGTCTCGAAAAATCTTTCACAAGGTATTTCACTAAGACGTGTTGGGTGAGCCAATAGTACTCGTACTCGATCTGGGCTGTTTCCATCATGGTCTACAACTGAAAGGATTAACGCATTTTGCCGAATAAATTTTCCAGTGGAAGTCCATCCAGGAACACTACAACGTTGTCCAACTAAAGACTGTTCATTAATTGTTGATTCATCTGTTTGAAGTGAAGATTCTTGAACTTCATCATCTTTCTCTTGATTATCAGCAATTATAGATCCAATTTCAGCTAAAAGTTGTGCTTTTCTACTATTCAAAAGTTCATGTTCTTTTAATTCAATCAACTCTTCCAAATCTTTTTTTAGATTTAATAAATCGGAACATTTTAACTGATTATTTTCTTCTACAAGGCATGTATTTATTTGATTAAGTGTTAGCTTTAGATTTTCAATCTCTTGTGATATTCCAGTGACTGACTGTAAAAAAATAATGCTATTCCAAAGTACATAATAATGAAATGATAAATAAATAAAAAATACTTTATAAATACATCAGTCAGTCACAACGTAGAACTTCGTATGTACATCAGTTTGAGTTGCTATACCACATTAGCACAGAGATGCAGTTGTCGACGCATCAAATCCCATAGTGGTAGAAGTAGTAAGAGTATAAGCAGTAATGTGGAAGATTAGGGTTTGAATATGTTATTGCAGGATTATAATCCAGTGAAATATATATTCATTTGAATGATTGAAAATAAACAGCTTATCACATTCTAATTTCTCATGTTAGATACGCAATAATTTGTGGCAAGTAACGCTAACACCTGTGTGTTGTACATCTATGAACTAAAATAAATATCAAGTTACTAAATATATAATAAATCTCCTTCTCCAAAACTTTAAGTCATTAACTTTATGAGTGTTAATGTTACTATCTAACTGAATAAATCAAAGACAAATTCATCATTCTGTAAATGGTTAGTAAGTTTTATATCATACGGAAAACTGAATTAATATTTGACAGATTACTAAAGTAGTTGGAACTGAGCTTATATATATAAACATTCCATGTGAATATACTAATGTCAACTTATAACAAATATTAAGTGATCTATACAGCTAAACTTGTTAATCACACAGAACAGTATTACTCTATTATACAGTACACTGTTATATGATAAACGATTTATAAATTCAAATAACTTAATTTATCAGAAGGGGTTTGGCAGAGATTTTAGTAATTTTATATAGTTGAGATCATGAGTTAATTGAAGCTAGACCACTATGGAAAACCTGGAAGTATTGGACGGCCGTTTCATCCTATTGTGGGACTCCTCATGTGCTCACTAGTGACTGGCTCCATGAGGTAATTCCTGGAGTTTTAGCGAGAAGCAGTAACCAATGGAGTTCAACCAGGTCTGTTGGGAGATATCAACTCACTGATGACATTGGTGAATGGTTTCTCAATTTCGTGGATCAGTTGAACTTAGAAATTAACACCGTTGGCTCAGTGGTCTATCGGTTAAATGCTCTGGCGCGAGACTAGCAGGTCCTGGGTTCGAATCACGCGAGGCGGGATCGTGGATGCGCACTGGTGAGAAGTCCGACAATAGGACAAAACGGCCGTCTAGTGCCTCAAGGTTTTTCATGGTGGTCTAGCTTCAATTGACTCATGATCACTACTCTTTAAAACTTAATTTATGTATTATTTTACAATAATATTGAATAATAAATTTTCGACTAGATCATAAAAGTTCTAATCAAAAGTCACAATATAATTTTAATTCTGTACGTTATTTGACAATTGAATCATTAATTATTTCACTGAATCATATGAAAAGAGATAAACACATATTTACTAGAGCATTGTTTAAATAGTAATCAAATTTTCTTTTGATCAAAATCCATCATCAACCGAACATAGAATATTCACTTAGTATTGTTTGTTTGAATCTTCCCATTGATGCTTAGGACTGCAACTGGTTAGCCTCTTATTGGCCGTATGTGCATACTGTGTGTATTGCCTCGATATTACCTTAATTCACAGTGGCTAGCAGTGGAATAGAGGACGCGCGTTTCGTCCTATTTGGGACTCGTCAGCTGGATTTACTTCCATCTCCGAGTTGATGTTCACTCTAAAATTCGAATCACGTCCTGAATTCCATTGCTAGCCACTATTCATCTTTGCTAACATAGAATAATATGATGTTAGTCATCATCTTACAATATAATTGGATGATTGACAAGGTCATATTGACAAAAGATGATATACATGCACGTATAAATAGTGCAAGAGAGAGGTTTATGTACGATAAAACTACAAACGAAAAAATCAAAAAGAAATACGCATGTATAATAAGTAATTTATCTATTAAACACAAAACAGATTACAATGTTAGATTAAAGGTGATAGTAATAATAATTATCATTACTATCATAATAATAATAATAGTAGTATATACACATATATATCTATATAAACGCATTAATGAATGAATACTATTTGTTATAAATAATTATTATATACATAAAAGAGAATGTAGACAGTACTAACGAATGCAAACTACCATACATAGATACATGCAATTGGTGTTCTTATTAATTTCAATATTACAGAACATAATTATGAACTTTATATATATGCACACACACACACAATAATGAAGAAGAAGAAGAAGAAGTAAATATGATTAGGTAATTAGTTATACAAGTAGACAGAAAAGAAAAAAACACATCCAATCCAATTATACACACACAATAGTTGATAGAAAGGAAATCCTAAAAAATTTAACAAATAGAAATATTATTTATACATAGCAACATTAAACTTTAGCCATTTCATATATGACATGTTGAAAAACATCTATGTAACGTCATATATATATATATATATATATATATATATATATATAATAAAAATGCTGCATGGTAACACGACATATATAACACTGTACAATTTTATTTACTACTGAACATTGAAGATGTTTGAATTAGATCTAAAAATTGACAAGGAAAAAAAGAAACATTGAATATAACAAATAAATTATAGGGAATAAATAAATGAATAAATAGAAAGGCCCTTGAATGCCCTGACCGACAGTGGGGAAAGTCCGCTCTCCTTCTCAAAATGCTTTTACATGACCACGCGTATATAGCCTTTGCCAAGGAAGTCCTACTCACCGCCTTCTCGTGCGGGGGTGTTGTTCACAAAAGTGAGAGGATGAAAAGCGAATGTCCGGCGCTGTAACCGGGTTAGTAGACACGGCAAGTCCACCTAGGGGAGTTGGAAAATTCTGATTACAAACCAATGGTGTACATGAGCTCCAGTATCCTGAAGGATCGAATGGCGTATGAATCAATCGTTGGTCACTGGCTACCATGGAACTGCATCTCCTTACGATGCTACACTGTCTTGTGGGTTAGACCTTTAGATTAAAGGCCCCGGGTGTGACCCCTTAAGAAAACCACCTGCTTCCATTTGGGCGCCCGGGCAGTATTACAGCCCTCACACAAATCAAATGAGATTTGTGAGGCGCATATGTATCTGGTGGCCTTTGTACCAATATTTATGTGTTTAAATAAATAAATAAATAAATAAAAGTTAATACACTGTGTTATAAAGTAATAAGGGGGAAGATATTTTTTTAAAACACACACACTTGGATTAAGATTACTGAGAGATGAAGTTGAGAGAAAATTTCCTCTCTTTTTAAATTATAAATAACCTTATGAACAACTGGTTGGGGTCCGCGTGACTATCGTAACCAATGGTTGGAGACTGTAGGTGATATGGCTCAGAATCTATCACAATGGCGTAGGTGCATACACTCTTTATCTTTCTTTAAAAGATTAAAATTAAGATTAAAATTGCTTCAAAACGTTCTTCCTCCCTATACTATATCCTTATATACAACCTATCTTTTATATACTACCACCAATAAATTAACTATTTCTATGAATCCGGTGTTCATCTTTTTGTGCTAATGTAGGTATGGCAACTTGGACCGATGCATATGTGTGCCTGGTCCTACGTTGTAGCTTACTGACTGACTTATGAACAACAACAACACAATTACACTATTAACTATCATCTTGAGTATTTACAAAATCTCAAAACTAATATATTTCAATCATAACTGTCAACTTGATTTGACGAATGGGTTTCTTTATTATCATGATTATTGACTGAAACATTTGTTTGGTTGGTCGAAGATTAATGTAATTAAGACAAAAAACTTACGGTATAATATAAAGTAAAGACGTATTCACTATTCATTTACATTGAGATACTTTTTTTAAAAAAAAACAAAGATCTCCAACAGTACAACATACAACCTTTTCAAAAACGGATGAACAGGTTAGAAAATGTAAGTCTGGAAATATTACAATCCTTTTGTGTTATAAATTTACAATGAAAA
Organism: Schistosoma rodhaini; assembly: GCA_944470415.2. Lineage (NCBI taxonomy): Eukaryota > Metazoa > Platyhelminthes > Trematoda > Strigeidida > Schistosomatidae > Schistosoma > Schistosoma rodhaini. The sequence goes on from OX104044.1 coordinate 82,139,807, forward strand.
CAGATGGGCTTACAAAAGTGTGTCATTTGTCTTAATTATTTGAATTTCGCATTTGTTAGTCACGATTCAGAGTTTTTTGGTCACCAATATACAACAAGTTCTTTTTTAAGTTCAGAAACGGGAAGTGAAGACAGTTCGAAGACTTGTATATAGCCTGCCAGTAAATAATGATCTAAATTTGATCAAGACAATAATCTAATCAATGATCAATAATAACATTAACTAGGTAGTGATGTGAATTTGATTTAGTGATCAGTTGCTACAGGATTGCATTTCCTAATGTCGTTACATTTTCTTTCAGATTGAATATTAAGGACAGGAGGGCTCAGTGGATGATTTCTTTAAAAAAAAATATGCATTGGTTTGTATTCCTGGACAGTGTCGTGTCTCTTTTTAAATATAAACTTCAAATATTATCAAGCGTTCCACACTTTGATTGTACACTGAGACACATATCATACATTGTAATTTTAAATGGATTTCAAAAAGAACTGACGAAATACATTGAAATCACTCAGAATTTCTAGCTAAATAAATGATAAGTATTAAATATGAAAACATACCTGGAAATTCATAACTACCGAACTACGGAATAATTACTGGTCCCAACATTACATATGTTTCCTTGAGAACTCGTTCCTGGACAGCTGCTTGGTGAATTTTTAATTAGGGAAGTTAGTGATTTTGAGCCTCTAGTAATTGCAACGTTATTTCGACGTCGAACTTGTCGGACTATAGGATTATGGGTCGGAAATCTTCGTGAAGATCTCCGTAAGGTAATTGGAGTAGATGAAGTATTGGAATCCAAATTGGTTTTCGACGATGACGGAGACAATGATTTACTAGAATTATTGGAACTGTCTTCTAGCTCTTCAATTAGATTATGAATCCCAGGACTGAAATGATGTACTAAATTTTTGGTGACGGAACTTATCCGCTGAATAGAGTCCAGTAGGTATTTTTTACGTTGAGAAATGCCTTTGATTAATTCAATAGCTATATTAAACTGACTAGCCATCTCGGATTCATCTGATTTTAATCCAGACTCTACAGATTTCACTGTTTCACTGACACCTTGAGATATACTAAGATGTGATGACGGAACACTCTGAGTAGAAATGCAATGAAGCTGGTCGGCTAAATCGGTCTCCATATTTTTTATGGTTTCTAATGTTTGCAACTCCGTGTATGCCTAAAACCACAGAAACGGAATTTCTATTAGCAAAAAAATTTAGGATTATGAAAACTTGGCTTCAATTCATATGCGCAAACTGTCACTCCCAAACTAACATAGAGCCATAAGAAACCGTTATCTAACTGTGTATGGATACCAAAGATGCGACTTACATAGATTTGAAATAAAACTATGTCTCAACCATAGCGTTAAGGAGAGAACAAGTGATAAAAATTACTTCGTTCATTTTGATCATTAGATGTGAATACTAGTTGATTCCATGGATATTGAGGACTTAATAGACAGACGATATATGTGAAGAATATGTTAAACATAAAATAGATTGGGCAAAAACTCCATTTAAAACACAATCTTTGTGTGGCCGACACGCTCAACTACTTCAATCCTCCATGACCGGTCCTGAGGCACTATTTAGAGTTAGAGGAATCTCTCTAGACTATTTTTGGACCACTTAAACGGTTCAGATGATTATATATTTTGCCAGCATTTTAAACCGCGAACATTTATCCTTTGCGTACTCCAACTCGATAAGTCACTTGTATTTTTCCAGCAGGCTATCGATCATATAATGATGAACATAACATTTATAACTGACTTAGAACTTAGATAGTTTTATCTCAAACACGTCACCGACATAGTCATCCTTAAGCTCAGTTCGAAGAGATTTTATAGATAGATTTTTTTGTGAACAGTGAGACACAAATAAAAATGTACTCTCACCAGAGCATGATAAGAGTCTAAACATTCAATCTAGGAAGACAGTTTTCTACTGGCCTTGTCCTGTGATAACTGCTAGGGATGCAATCTCTGTTTCCATGGAGTTTACTTTCAGTATGGTATACAAATTTGCAAACATAAGTATCATAATCTTACCTTACCAATTAGTAAATATTAAGAGTGAGAACTTGGACTAACTTTAAATACAGTAAACAGCAGAGACAATGATTGGACGCAGAGTTTTAAGTGTTGAGCCACGAGTGAAAGCCAGTGGTAGATTTAGATTTGAATTAAGGGGTTAGCTCATGAACTATTGAAGTATATATTTCTATACGCAAAAGCTGGTTTGTCTGACAAATATTTCAAGTCGAATTATGAAAACAAGACTTTCAAAGATAATACCTACCAATAAATCTAAATTGTCAGCACAATGAAGAACTCGCCAACCTGTAATATCCAACACTGATGTGATGGTTAAAGGAAATCTAACAAAACCGGAATCTTCTTGCTCAGCACGTACCGCTAAAATGTCTTGCACTAAGCGTTTCGCCTCATTTGACTCATTATTAGGATTCAAACTATTCATATCTTTGACTCCTCCTTTACTCTGAATGTCAGAATCGGCATGTGACAAATTCGTGCCAGTAACCAAAGAGCGACGTCTGCGGCGAGTATTCTGCATATCACGTCGTGAAGAATCATCGAGATTGGCAGATTTGTGTTGTGGTTTTGTGCATATCTCAGAAAGACTGAAATATATGAGAGAAATAAGTTTATAATTCAAAAGATATGGAGGCAGAATAAATTATTCATAAACAATTTTGAAAAATAAAGATTCAATATGCATGGTTTGGAAAAGATACTTAGTCTCGTACTATCAATATTAAAGAAAGTCTTCCGCTCACTCATGAAATCCTGACAAGAAAAAGTTAGGTACATGCTTGGAAAAAGATGCTGTCTACCAAACACCTTAAATGGAAATTTCTGACGGCTAAAAACAGTGTAAAGCTTGTAACAGTCATCATTGACATACTACATATCAGTATATCGAAAGGAGAGCAACAGAGGTAAAAAACAAAGCGAAAGAGTAATGGCAGCAGTAGTGAAGAATCACAGTAAAAACGAAATAGATGGGATAAATAGAAACTGTAAACGTAAGATACAGAATGTAGTGTTTAGGACGTAGAGTAAAATGATTTAGTACCACATCCTTGCAGTTACCAACCAGAAAACACGGACCTCTTCGTACACAGTGACTCTTCCAAGCCCTAAGCTGGAGTCATCAAGGCAAAAGGAAATGAGACGGACATCAAAATAATGAATAGCACTTGAAAGCAACTGAATAGGTGAGTTCAGGTCAGAGTTGGTTGGAGAATCCTGGTCAACGGTCCATGTTTCACGTGGGGCAACAAGCGTAAGAAAGTAGAGTAAATCTTCATGAACTGATATATTTATGCCCTTCTGAACACCTCCAAATCTTCGAGCACTTCTACTATGTAACCCTGTACATGACGTGATGACATAATATGAAAAATAAGTGTCCTACCCATAATAGTCAATGAACAATTACATCCTTATTAGTTAACTTTCAACTTTTAGTTACACTAAACTTGGCATAGGTATTCCTTATTGGGTGGTTTCGCTATAGCCAATTAGTCAGTCACAACGTAGAACTTCGTACGTACGTAGATCAGTTCGAGCAATAATTTTGAAGACAACTAACCTAATGTGAAATGTAACACCTTGTACCAATACACACTTATTCCAAGTCCCATGAGGTCTATGATTAACTAATTGATTAGTAATTTCAAAAGTTTTGATTACCAGCTTAAAGATGATCATCAAAGAAAATAAGGGTGTAGTTATGCTCTTGAATATGATTAGGATTTAGTCATCAAATACCAACCGATTTTTTTTACGTCTATGACCAATACCAAAATAAGTTAAGACATAAAAAACATTGATATCTCTACAATGAATTAATCAGTAAAATTATAATTACTAGTTGATAGAATTTTATGGCTCCCGAAGCTTCTAGGAGTGAACCCAAATTGAAATTTGTGAATTGAATATAACATCTGAACCTTTATACAATTTTCGAACGAATCTGAAAATCCCTAACGTCTATAACGACACATTTTTAGTACACAATTTATATGTTTAGCAATACAGGATGATGGATGTTTATCATCTACTCTTATTGGGTCATTCGACTGTATTTGTTTTTGCAACCATTTTGGTACATGTTCACCCACCCTAATTTTCAGATCACGATTGCTCCTCCCTATGTATGTGTGACCACACACACATTTAAATTGGTAAACGCAGTGGGATGTGACACAATCCTTTTCATGTCTTTTAGGTTTTGAATGAAGCATGGACCTCATTCTTTCCTTGATTATGACTTGCAACAAAACGTATTGTGCTGCGAAAGTCATAATCAAGGAAAGAACGAGGTCCATGCTTCATTCAAAACCTAGAAGACATGAAAACGATTGTGTCACATCCCACTGCGTTTACCAATTTAAATGTGTGTGTGGTCATACATACATAGGGAGGAGCAATCGTGATCTGAAAATTAGGGTGGGTGGACACAATTTATGACAGGAAATCTTACATAAAAAAATAACAGTATTATCAAAACATGAAAACATAGGATATAGGTAATTAAAACTCACCTGAGAAAGTGAGAGCTCTTAGAACGACAAGGAACACTCAACCTACTATTTGAAAATCCGCACTTTGGATTGATTAACGGCCTTGGAGGTCTTCCATTAAGTATCCATTCACGACCATCAACAGGGTCTACAGTCCATAAGATACCAGCTTTTGATAATTTATTGCTACTGTGGAAATCATTTTTAATGGTAATCTCATCAGCATTTTGACATTCATTTGGTTCCTGTTCACCCTTAATTTTCTTACGTGGTATATTGTGAATAGGTGTAGTCAACTGTTTTTCATTTAAAATCTTATTACCACAATCAGTGAAGTCATTGTTAAGTTCGGAATTATCTCTGCTGGTAGTAGGATAAAAGTAATTGTGTTTTTCATTTGAATTCAAGAAGTTTCCAGCATTAGTCTGTTTTGAATCATCTATGTTATTATGTAACCATGAATTTGAAAGAGATAATTCAGAATGGGTTGAAATGGGATCAGACTTCTTCAGATCTGTATTATTCACATGGCTAACATCAGTCGTTGATTCATTTTGAGACTGCTTCATGGATGAAACAAGGTGATGTAAAAGAGGATTCGATTCAGAGGCACATCGTAGTGGTTTACTAGCCGGATTAATGTACTTTGAATCTTCGGAAACTGACTTGGGAACCTAGAAAAGATATTTCAAAATTTTAGTAGCTTGATTCCATATGTTTTACGAAAATACAATGTTGTACAGCACTATATTTTATCAGGTATTTCAGTCCCTGTAAACCATAATGTACCCTGGCAAACAACAAATCAACAAAAGAATTTTAAATATTGACAATATTCTGAAATTTGTTTTGTTAAAGTACTAACATGCACATAACTTTTAGATCATTAAAAATACCTGAATTTTAGTTCAACTTACATCGGATATTGAATGTAGGCTAGTTGGAAGAATATTATGACTAACAACTTGTAGACTTTTAGATTCTTGGTTTTCAGTCATGACAATAGGACTAACATTTGGTTGAGGAGATCTAAATCGCACCTGCAGAACACCGTTTGTTGATCCGGAAACTACAACTGGACTTATGATACTGGAAGCAGAACATGTTGACTCACTTCCTGAACTAGAATTCGACGAAGTAACAGTAGTAGTGCTTAAAATCGGATAAACAGAGGTGGTCAAAACATACACTGCAGCAGTTTGTGTTTGATGAATATCCGAAGACTGTGAGCAATGTGAATTGGTTATACGAAGGTGTCCACCAGAAGATACCATCTGTGATGGAGATGTGACCATAACCACTGAATTATCACCTGTACTTCCACGAGTTCCAAGACTTCCAATAGATGACTGAAAGCAGGTAGTATTTAGTAAAATAGAACTGTTATTGGGAACAGAAGTGGTTGGGGTGGAACGTACTGACACTAAACGTATACCCATAAGTCCGCTGTTGGACGGACTGACGCTAGTTGCACAGCTGACGGAAATGGTTGTGGATGTATTCTGGAAAAAATAAGTGGACAACTTTCTGATTACTTTGTAGAAAAAACAATTTAAAACATCCTAGGAAATGGTTGTGACCGCTTCATCCATTATGTGTTCACAAAGAGAAAAAAATCGGTAGGAATTTGAATGAGAGAAGTGGATATTGTTGGGACAACGTAAAGAAATGTGTCTGAATTTTCTCAAATAAACAATAATCCATAAATCTGTAGACAACTAGTTCAAAAACACTCAACTCAACAAGTTAAACAGTCATACTAAATAATGAATGCGGATAAATTTATTAATCACCTAACTTGGCTACATGAAAACTATAAACTTAATGTCAGTAGTAGTCACCGTGATGATTCATCAAAATACTGGTGCTACTACTTGTTATGACTGAGGACACTACGGTTTATACGTTACGGTATGACAGAACGGAGACTAATAATGCTCGGCGCGAGGAAGGATAGTAAGATAGCAGATGAAGAGTTTACCGTGCACCAATCACAAATTTCCAACTGATCAAAATAACAAAAGCCATAATAAGATATATTTCGTTTAATTATCTAGCCATTAATTAAATTTAAATAGATCAAATTGGAAGTAGTTGACACTTAATAATCAATAATTTAGTGTAAGTATTACTTACTCACATTGTCAAACGCTTTCTCATAATCAAGGAAGTTAATGAATGATGACGAATTAGACTCAACTGATTGTTCAACAATGATCCGTAGTGTCGCGATTTGATTTATGCACGACCGACCCTTATGGAATCCGGCCTGTTAACCTCCAAGTTGGACGTCTATTAAGCTTTTCATTAGGTTGGTATCAGGGTAGATGCTTAAAATTTTGGTTAAAATCCGCGACGGGTGAACTTTGACAGAGTTGGAATTAAGACACTTTACTTTTCGATGACATACTATTTTGATTTGAAATGTAAATGACTGAATTCCAACTCAACGCTCGGTATGAGACCTAACTATCTGGGGTTCAATCATTAACAGAGTCATGGGTATTATTGAAGCTGATTCAAGACGGAAACTGTCTCAAAATAATGACTAAAACTCTATAAACCAATTAACCAGGAAACATTACTAATAACTTATTGAATAAACTATAGAAAAGTCATTTTAGTAGGTGTTTATGGACGGAACCCAGTAATCGAGTCTAGGTTTGTGAACTTTCATTTGAAACACCTATATGAAGGTTGGTGGTACCGATTGGTTGTATAGATTAAAATATGTGAAGCTGAACTTGAAGTTAAAACTTAATAATTAACAACAAAACATTTTACCCAAAAAACAATCGCTCCACTATGAAATAGTGTTAACAACTGTTACAAACATCATGCTGTGGGGTGCGCTACGAATGTAAGTAATATGTAGCAGGAATTGGAATAGCTTAGCCGGAAGATGATTGAAATAAAGAGGAAGGAAAACAGAAAGTGATCGGAACAATAACAGGATTGGAATAACGATACAGTATGTAAAGGACAACACAAGAAAAATTTACAAATAATGTATTTGATGTGTGATTTGCATATTTTACAAAGGCAGTGTAACTTTGCATAAAATAATAAATTGGTCTTCCCCACTATACTATTAGAAATACTCAAATATATCTAACAGTTTTCTAGCTTACCCGATAAACAGAATCAACTGATACAGGACCTGACTTGATAGAACTTCCTGAGATCTGCGGTGAGTGTGTCACCTGACAGCTGTACACAGGTTGTGCGAACTGATGTGGTTGAATAGTTGGTTTGGCCATGGCAACCAGGGTGGGTGTTGATGGTAATACGCTGCGACATCCCGACACTACAGAATTTAAACTAGAAGAATTTACTAGACTATTCATACCGACTGTAGTCGATGTGGTCGACGAGACAACCGAAACTGGAGTAATCATTACAGATGAGAAAGATGAAGCGAGTTGCTGCTTACGTGCTCTCTTTCGACTTGGTTGAGAAAAAATAGATGAAGTTGGGAGGCGATGAGAACTAATGCAAACAGAGTTATTTTGAGAAAAGTTTGAACGGGTATGCGATATTGAAGAAGTTGAAGCAGATATCGATGGCTGTAGAGGAGTTAATTTGGCTGGAGCAATATTGACCGGTAAAATATGCGGTACCACAGATGTGCTGGACGAGGTAGAAGATAACCCCGTGTTTCCGCTTAAATTGAATGGTTTTAAAAGCGATGTAGGACCCATAACCGTACTAGTATTTGGTATATATCCAACTGCCGAAGGTCCATTAGCCTATATGTCACATAAAAATTTAAAAGTTAGTCAGGTATAAACCATCGACAATTACCAAAGTATTGAAGGTGTATGTGTGTGTGTGTAACTTTCATAGTCTGTAGCTGTATGCTAACAATATTCTGAGAGCATCCAATGTAATAATGAAATATTTACTAAAAGCCACTATCTAAACAATATTGAAAAATTTTTACATTCCATTGGTTATTCAATATTATAGCAACGGGAGTAATCAATATAAATGTGATTGCTTTTCCTGAAATATCTCAAGTCAAATGAAAAACGGAAGCCGATTTCAGGTATTATTTTTGTTGGTATCAATCAAAACACATTTTTAACCACTAATCTATTTTGCACTATTATTAATTCGTGAGATCAGATGTAAAATTGATTGACACCCCCTACAAAGTGACTAACTTAACACATATCTTAAACAGAAATATATCCAGAAAGGAACCAAAACTTCAAAATTCAGAAATTATATACCTAAAGAGAAGTTACATAAAACTTGTGTTGTAACTACACGAAAGCATCACCCGATAAAATCAAACGCATGTCGTAACGTTGAGTGCAATAAAAAAACTGATCACAAAATCCGATTGATGCGCAATCGACATGATGCAACCTGACAATCGAGTGTTACAAAATGAGAAGGTATAAAGGTAATAAAATATTTTCAACTCCAGTCTATGGAGAATTTTTATTTGACAATTAAAATATGATTAATTACTTACGCGAACTATTAGTGGAGAAGTAGGATTGGAAGAATTTATTTGCCGGACAGGATTTGTAAACATTCCTGTAACGCTTGTACATGTTGTAGGAGTACTATGAACATTTGAATTTGCCAAGTTGAAGGCCAGCACTGTATGATTAGCTGCACTCAAGGGTAAAGATGGACCTGTATTTGATGAACTTCCAGAAAAACTTCGAAGAGACATCATCAAACTTGGATTTAAAGATGAAGAAGTCGCTATAGTTGACTGAACAGGTAAGCCAGATTGAGCTTGAACAATCAAGGATTGTGAAGACTGAATAGCAACAACATTACCACTGGAAGGAGACATGAACGAAACATTAGGACTCACTGTCAACCCTGACCATACACTACCTGTATTTGCTAAAGATGGTCGAGTTGGAAGTGCTCCAGTCTGAGATAAAGATGTCGGGAAAACGACAGCACTATTTCCAGAAGTGGATACAGTGCATGTGGATTTAGTAGTCGCGCAAACTGTAGATGGAGGTGTAATCAAACGAACAGTAGCAGATAGTGGTGTGGTAAAATTAACCAATTTCGCTGTAAGATAAAGGTATAAATAAGAATTTATTATTCTTATATATAATCACACTTTCCTGATAATTGTAATACAAATTACGGATTTATGCTTTTTTGTTGAGCACAGAAAAGTATATGATTGTTTTGAAAACAGTCATATATCCAGCTAACTTTCATAACAACCGATGGAGAGTATGGGATTCATGATGATAATGACCGATATTTCAACCAGTAACTCCAAGTAAAACATTTACAGGACGTACCTCAAAAATTGCAATCCAATTTAGTAATCGAGTATGAGTAATTTTTTTTGTTTCCTGAACCACACTTAGAGTGAGAAGTGGATATATAATACCTGGATTTCCAGACTAAAGTACGACAGTTCGACAATGTGGGACACAAGATGATCAAACTACTAAATTGTATCTCCTCTACTTGAAGAGATGTAAATATTAAAGGTCTAGAGTTTGGTGTAAAAATACTAGTACATTTCTTGATTTTTTTTTTGGGTATCTAAATGATAATTAATTTTTACAGAAATTTTGTGAAATGTTGAGTGTGACAGACGAACAACATTTGACAACTGACATTGTCAGATGATAGAACATCTTAGTACTCAGAGATAAATTCATGGAGAAGTGGCTTGATGGTCAATGCGTTTAACTTACGGCTAATAAGTCCCAGATTCGAACGTCACCCCATTTACTTCGACTTGGGCAACAGGGTAGAATAATTACTCATCACAATCAAGGTATGGCTTATATCTAAGTACCTGATGAATGGGTTTTTAGATGTGTTTACATAAGCTTCATATTCAAAAGCAAAACTTCGCGGCATTTCATTTTCTCAGACAAAGTAAACTTTGTAATTAATTCCTTATTTCACTCATTTTACTTTCTAAACTAAAAAAGATTAGATTACCTTTGTCAGCTAGTGATTAGTATGATCCCTAGATAAGCTATTTGGTAGTGCATTTGAAACCCTAAGAAATTATACTTTTGTAGACATTTGAACCCATATTAAAAGGCATTATCGTCAAGTTACGCATTTCGGAAAAAAGTGAAATCTGTAGAAATTAAGGGAAATACTAGACAAACATAGTTACATTTTGATGTTTGTGGAGACTGTGTATTTATTTGATCATGGAAAATGATAGAGGGATTCGATAAATTGATGAAACTGGAATCAGATGTACTCATCTTACTGGGAGATACAGTAGTAGTTGAAGTTGTTGGATTCTCTATCAAAGATGGTGGGTTTGAAAGGTTTTGAGATTTATGAATAAGTACACGTGGAGTTGAGCAGAGAGTAGAACTCATGAGCAAACTGCCGGATACAGAAGTCGGTGCAGGAAAATTTATAGCAGTCACACAATGTGATCTTTGAGACTGAAGTGGCAACGTAACATTTGTTGTAGGGGTTTCAAACACTAGAGGGCAGGCACTTGAATTCACTGTTGCAGTTGTAACGATAGAGCTACATTGAGTTGACGTATGGGTTGCGAATCTATAAAAGGAAAGCAACAGAAAACAAATATAAAAACTGCTACAATATTTCCAACTAGCCATGAAGTAATTCACAATGGAAACTTCTAAAGGCATAAATTTACGGAAAAAAGCGTCGAATACTACATAAATGCAATTCGCATGTATAATAAAGGAGTGCTACAAAGGGTAAAATACCTAACTCAATTACGGACTAGCTGTCTATTAGATTACTTTTGAATTAAGTTTAAAACACTGAAAATTTTCAGTAAGTGCAGTTTTTATTTATTAATTTAAACACATAAACAGTGGTAAAAGGAGACATGTGCCAAACAAATCACTCGACTTGTGTGAGGGCCGGGATACTGCTCGGGTGCCCAGACCGAATCAGCTGGTTTGCTTAGGGAGCCACACCCGGAGCCTTTGACCTAAAGTTATAGTCCACAAGGCAGTAGAGCAACGTCAACAGATACAGTCCCGTGGTAGCTGGCGACCAACAGTGGGTTCATACGCCATTTGTTCCCTCAGGATACTGGAGCCCATGTGCACCATTGGTTCGGAATCAGGGTTTTCCAACTCCTGTAGATGGACTTTCCGTGTCCACCAACCCGGTTAAGGCGCCGGACATTTGCTTTTCATCCTATCAATTTCGTTAACAACACCCACGCAACGAGAAGTTATTTATTTATTTATTTATTTTATTTAAACACATAAATATTGGTACAAGGAAGCACCAGATAAATATGCGCCACACAAATCTCATTCGATTTGTGTGAGGGCTGTGATACTGCCCAGGTGCCCAGACTGAAGCAGGTGGTTTTCTTAGGGGGCCACACCCGGAGCCTTTGACTTAAAGGTCTAGTCCACAAGGCAGTGGAGCGTCGTGAGGAGATGCAGTCCCATGGTAGCCGGTGACTAACAGCTGGTCCATACGCCATTCGTTCCTTCAGGATACTGGAGCCCATGTGCACCATTGGTTTGGAATCAGGGTTTTCCAACTTCCCTAGGTGGATCCTCCACATCCACCAACCCGGTTACAGCGCCGGACATTCGCTTTTCGTCCTCTCACTTTTGTGAACAACACCCCGGCCCGCCACGAGAAGGCAGTGAGCAGGGCTTCCCTGTCAGAGGCTATATATTCGCGTGGCCATATGAGAGCATTTCGAGAGGGAGAGCAGACTCTCCCCACTCTCGGCCGTACCAGGGCATTTGGGGGCACGCAACGAGAAGTCAGAGAGTAGGACCTCCCTGGCAGTGGTTGTATGCATGTGGTCATGTGAGAGCATTTTGAGATGGAGAGCTAACTCTCCCCATTCTCGGCCTTACCAGGGCATTTGGAGACCAGTAAGTGCAGGGTTAAAAATAATAGACTTTTCGATAGGTGACCAGTGTAATGATCTGATACTCGGGGTTTATTAAAACTTGACATACAATTTATGCAGTGGGAATGATGAGCTCAGTTAGGGATCACAGACAAATATTTAATAGGATGTCCCAAAGCTGGTTTCATGCGAACTAATAAACATAATCAAGCGGTATTTATCGTCATATTATACACTCATCCAATCTGGATAACTTAGTAAAAGCAACTTTAGCCATAAGATTGTTCGGATCCTCGAAGTATTAGTTTTTCAGAGATTTTGAAAATGAGTATTCATTACAGCTTTTGACCGAACATCTCAAACCAGCTAACAGTAAACAGAATGTATTATAATGTCGATCCACTTGGACCTGCGACAGTATTGTGGCTTGTTCGACACTACAGATCACATAAGATCGAAGTCTGTCGCAACTCAAACAGCTTACTGGCAGTATCTCACTGTGATAAGGGTCCAAATCCCACAGAAGGAAGCAACACCATTAGAATTAAAGACACATCTTGTAGATGAGTTCCTGAATGAAATACAGGTTTGCAACCGATTGCCTAGTCATCTAACATCAGAAATTTTAGAAACATTTAACCGGTCCGCTTCCCACAGAGACAAAATCTACACCCAGAACATTTAAACATACTAACATACTACCACCAAAATAATGATGACAATACAAATAACGAAAAACTGAGGCTATTGAATAGACAATATATGCCAACAAAAAGCTGTGTGGGATATCTGAGCCCTGGTACACCTTAAGATATGAGTCCGATTCCCATTAACACAGAAAACCTTTACTTTCTTCGCAGTAAAACACTTTTAGCTTTGGTGGTATTTGACAAAAACTTCTGGAAAAGACCTGAATATTGAACAAATGTTTAAAATACGTAGTAAAACATCTTATTAAAGACAAATATGTTACGAGGTGAACAAACCTTAAAGCAAGTGTTGGTTGTATGTGGTTTGGAGCCTGTGGAGATATGACAACAGAAGCTACTGACGGTGATGTGGAACAGTTTTTATTGATTAATGAAGCAACTAATGGAGTAGAAGCTGTCGTAACACCAGATGTACTTAGCCGCGATGGACTGTTTAGAACATTCGGCACTGACAAACAGGATGCAGTAGTTGTGACAGTTGGATGCAAAAAGATACTCTGACTTGATGCTGACGCAACACTAGAGCTTCCTGAATAGTTCCCTAAGTGAAGTTGTAGTGGTGTCGGTGCACTTGATGTTGACGGAGGCAATGTAGATGCGGCAGCCAATATCAAAGGGAAGAACTGATTGGTAGAATTAATGGGAGATGAAACTGATGTAGCCGACATTTGTAAACTTGAAACATGTGGTAAAGGCGTATTGGCCACAGATGCAGTGGTAAGAGCAGTAGGTTGTATTATTGTTTGATTTATTAGACTAGACAGAGGTTGCTGGACGCTAAGCAATACACGTGGGAAAAATGGTACAGTTTTTGATGAATTGGAAGAAGGGTTTTGCAAAATGGAAGTGCATATATGAGTTGGACGATCTGGTTCTAGAGAGGAATTCACAAAAATAGGCAGCCATTAAAAAAACCACATGGTAAGGATATAAGTATGATTAAGTTATTTCTTTACATATAGTATAATTCGAAACAGAAACTCCGATAACTCCTAGTGAGAAAAGCACCAGAAGCAAAAACGATATATATATATATATATATATATATATATATATATATATAATCACATAAAGTTCATCTTAATCGTGTTTTAGAAACTACACATATAGCCTTTACAAATTATTTAGAGAAATCTGTTTTATAAAATTCAGGCATGAAATGTCACAGAAATACTGCCTTTGAATAACTCTGATTCTTAAGGCAAACTATTACTAAGTCTGTAGGTATCATTACCAAGTCTTGATTTGATAATTTTGAATAAATTGAGCATTGGGTAGATTGTTTTAAATAAATTATGTATTTGTAATATCCCAATAAATCTAATTTTTCTACTCATTGGGATATTACAAATATACAATTTATTTATTACTAAGTCTGGTAACTGTATAGTTTCAAAACCAAACGCTGAATATACAATTCAATTACAAATATTTGTAATGGGATATTAGACCTGAAGAATTAGAGTATTTCGCAAAACGCGTGTGAGCTATTCCGCTGAGATCTATGCTTACCAATATAAGCAGGAAGTGGAAAATAAATGTAAAATAATCTCCTTTATTACATACTTCATAGACAAGGGTAGAGCAATGAACCCAATGTGACCAAATTGACTTAATTTTATCTGACGTCCCAAATGACAGTATTCATAACTCACAATACGGAGCAAATTCTTTAGCTGTAACTACTTAGTTTCCAAACAACAACTACAAAAACCCCTAAATTATGCTCGGAAGTGCTTTAATACTACAGATGAGATGGAGGCTTGAATAAATAGATTTTGATGAGTTTAAGCAAAGGCATATTTATCCAGCTGGTAAGCCCTCAATAAAAACCGTACCGAAGAGCAATACAGGGCAGAGTACTATATAGGAAAGATAAGAATAAAGCTTAATGGGTGGTTGTCAGTCCCACTGCCTCATGATTAGCCTACGAAACCAGTACTTTCCAATTATCTATGCTACGATGTTCTTCATGTTTATTGTGTTCAATGTTTTCGCTTATAGTCAAACCATTTTACAAGAAACAGCCCTATTTTATTGTCCAGTTATGTTGATTTGTTAATGATTAATTTTGAGCTGGTGTGACCAGCTATCAGTCGGTCATGCCACAGTATAACCCATCAATCAGCATTATTTGTTTATTAAGACCATCAAGCACAACAACGATTCACGGTATCCCTTGATAAATAGAGACAACAGAGGACTTGGTTTGACTGAGGAACAAGTTAGGATTCCGAGCATGATGTAATACGATCAAGCGATTAACAGAGCCTTGATGAACACAAAAGGATTTCGATCCTAAAGCCAAGTCGAGCTCAGCTTGGTGTTTGTGGGAACGTTAGTTGCAACAATTAGTTGGATATAAAAATGTTTATAATAAAAAAGCCCAATATAAGTTAGTCGTAAAAATGGCGATGCTTTTTGACAACCTTGGCAAGAAACTTAAGAAAGACCAATTTTTGAGGTCACTGCTTAACTAAAAGATATTCGAAAGAATACCTCGGGGTGTTCAATGAGCGAAAGAAACCTAAATCTAGACTCTAAAAAGTGTGGGTAGTGATTAGAAGTGGTGGATGATGAAAGTGAAGCAGATGAAAGAGGGATGGGCAATACGTAGATGTTCAGACTCATGAGAAAGGTGGGTGCCAAGATGTTGGTGACCGTTGTATTAAAAGACGATGGTATGATTCACTTTCAAAGTAAGCGATTAATGAGCAGATTAACTGGTTTGCAGTTAATCTACAGTTCTTCATTATTCAACACCCTGAAAAAATTACCCTGAAGCCATTAAAATTTACGCTTTAAAGAGTATGACTTAAAGCAAGGGGAAGTAGGAGGACTTGACGGAATAACTACGGAGGTCTATAGAGACAGTGATCTAGGAATATCATTAGAATTGGCTGGTTATAGCTAGGACTTGACAGCCATAATAATTCTAAACGACTTGCTATAAAAGCTAATGGTGATAGTTTAAAAAGTAAAGGAATCGTATTGTAATGACCACAGAAGAATTAGTTGAACTAGTGTTTAAAATACTAACTTCAATAATTTGAAACCTAGCCGGAGCTAAAGAACAGGAAGCCACAATACACCGAGTAGGTTACGAATATGGTCTTGAATGTGTTGGTTAAATATTCGCTCCAATGTGTTTCTGAACATGAGAACAAATACAGTGAACGTAGTCGCCCATTTTTATTTGAGGTCTCTGTTTTAATTTCTTGGTTGGTAGGCTTTATGCTTTGCATCACCCTGATCTGAGTCAGGTCGTAAAATGCAGATGAGGAATGTGGGTCGGATCAGTAACCATAACGTATGGATGCGGACGGATGACATAGAATAAATTCTATAAATGTAGTATGATCACGCTTTGCTTTCCTTTCCTTTAAACCCTGAGTTTAGTATTAATCCATAATCTACATTCTTTATTTTTATTCGAACTATAATTTTCATGTTCGGCTTCTCACCAGACTTGACAGAATTTTTGTCCAAACCCTCATTTTGTTGACTCCCTTTATCAGTGTGTTGATTTAAAGGGTGGTAGCTTAAAAAGATAGGTATATTTTTCGATTAACTTTACAAGATACTCACAGGACTGAGAAAAATCATCATTGAATAAGTAGGGGTTCAGTTTCTCCCTTCGAGTAGTCGGCGTAGCATTACCCCAATTACTGGAAGACCTTAAAATACATATGAATGTCGAGGGAAATACATAAGTAAGTGTTAACACAAATCTAGTGGACGATTATCTCTAAACAAAACCTTTGTTTTACTCCACAAGCATGATTTGCGGATTGTCGCAAAGTGATCTGTCCTGACTTTGAGACCCATATAATGTATGTCTGATAAGATAATACTATAAGAAGACCGTGATTCACTAGATGAATGGTTGAATAAGCGGACATTGGAAATCGGTGATGAATATAACGAATTGTGAAGGTTTATACAACTATGCAGTAAGTGGAATGGCAATAATCTGAGTAATGGACTATAAAGATTTAGACGCTTTAACTACCAGTGCGGATTGAATTACGAATAAATATAAGGTTCCCGCTGCCTAAGGCTTTAGCATCTTATTAACTATTTGTAAGCCACTCTGAAAAATAAATATTCAGGATATGAGGTGAGACTACAATGAATAGATGAACCAATCTGATCTAAGATTGTGACTCTTGGATTTTGGAGCGGAATTCATTTATCTATACAGTTAAATTACATTTTGATAGCTGATGTCAGTTCATGATCAAAGCCCTATTTTTAATTCCTAGTTCCAACTTATAAGTCTAACGTCCGGTCTCGGCTCCTCACATCAATTAATAATCATACTTCGATCGTAGTAAAAGTTTGAATTTTCTCAAGGACACGGCAGTACCGCTCGAAAGTTGTCCATAAATCATAATTCCTCAGGATATTATACCTAGTATGTGTAGGACCCCATTTGCTATATATGACCCGGAGTCCTTACTTCAGGTATGAAGCAAGTATGACAAAATGAATCACACGGCGAACAACCAGAATGAAGATTGGCTGACCTACCTAATGAAAACAGACCTAGACGCCTCAAACCACTTCCGTTATCACAGGTTACGATGTGATTTAGTACTGGCTTAAGTGAAACTAATTTATGGATGACCTTTAAGCGACGCTAAAAATGCCTTGAGAATGTTCACGTACATAGTGTATTATAAGCCAGTACGAGGGATTAGGATTAATATTTACAGTAGATGTTTAGGAATTAGACTTAGTGGTTTCATCACGAACTGACCTCAGTTATAATGCCGAAACGGTATTTAGTCAAATAGATGAATCAGTTTTGCGCCAAAATCGAAAACTGTTTGGTCCGTCCATGAATTATAGTCTCGCCGAGGATTATAATTTATGGACGGACTAAACATTTAGGACGACAGGTTTCGATTCATCGATTTTGCTTAATAGAGTTTTGAAATTTTAGATGTTATTTCGTGATGAAAACTCCAAGTCTAATTCCTAGCCCCAACCATCAGCAGCGAATTTTAATTTAAATTCCTTGCACTAGTTTATAACCCTCGTAAAGCCCTAGCTGGCAGGTGGACGTTTTCAAGGTTACTTTAACGTCACACAAACCATCCTTAAATAAGTCTCGCCGGACCCCTAATAAGACGCGTAATACTAACATCCGTTGATACACTGACAGCAAGGTTTGATCTATGCAGTACTACATATACTGAGAATTAGTAGGGATGCATTGACCTCAGTATACTGTTAACTTCAACCCCATAAAACGGGGAAAAACTAGGACCCAAAGAATGACAGGTTCGAAGCGGACTTGACAAGTGCTTAACACAAAGCTTAGTTACCATAAATTAATCTTGGAAGTCAGTTAAGTTCAGAATTGAGATTAGACCGTGAAAATTAAACTCAAAATCAGCTAATAAAAACAGTCAGAATCCACGCAGTCAATTTTATGTCAATAAGACTTTGAGGCCGACTCTACCTTATTCAAGGCAATCAACTATTTATTACACGCAATATCATGGACGGTGTTCATGTAGGTAAACTGCGAAGTTACGTCACACATGGCAGTAAATAGCATACGCCAGTCATAACAACAAATAAGGCTAACTTTTACTAACCTCTAGCTAGTTTACCTGCTGGCAAAACTTGGTTGATATCGTTGTCAATATCCATAAATAACAGGATGAAGTCACTTCAGTTGGACGTCCATTATTTATAATCCAAGAGTCCGTAAGCCAAGGTGTAAACGTGGCAAAGCGACATCAACATATTATTACTTTGGACTATCAACAGTATGAACGCCAATCGTTGTATGAGTCTTGACAACTCAGATTTATGTTACAAACAAACCCAGTCCACAAACGCCAAAACCGAAAGCATCTTTGACCTTCACAAACCACTTGAAACAAACAAACAATCCCTTCAACTATAAGATGGTCTTCTGGTTTCATCAACCTAACCATTAATTTCTAATTTGAAGATAAAATCATGTGCTTCGGCTTAAATGCATTCTGTTATTCTGGCTGCTTCCTGTCACTAAATGATATACTACATTCAATATCCAGTAGCATTGGCACGAGCTTGTATAAACCAGATTATTTCTTTGCGCTTATTTATTTCCGTTTCAATATATTTTCAAGTATTTGACCATGTGTAATTGTTGATAGTCTAGCACTTGTTCTAGTCAGTTTGTTAGTTATTTATAGCCTTGTACGTTTTGTTGGGCGCTATTTAAAAAGGACAGTGGTATTTTTCCTCGTTGAGTAAATTCTATTGTTTTGATCGTTATTAACGTATCAAGACTACTGTTTTTATACTTTGATTGAATTTCTTTCAGTTAAAGTATTCTATTAGAGTATCATCTTTGGTATCCTAAATAGTTTTATCGTCGGTACTCCAGAGTACCTTCTTTTTCCATTGTGTCTGTTAGTACTTTGGTTCTAACTGTTTATAGTTTTTTTTTTCTACTTATAGTCAACACTCACTTTCGCATCTTAAAATGACTGGAAGATGCAACAAAAGCATTTGCCACCGCCCAGGATGTCGATATCCTGTTGATAGCGGCATGCAGTGCGATGAGTGCAAAGGTTGGTACCACGATGTTTGCACGAATCTAACACCTGCAGCTTTCAAGCGGTTTAGTAAAAATGGATGTGTATGGCTATGTCAACAGTGCTGTTTGGATGCAAATAGCCTGCTAACCGAGGCCATTTCAATAGTAAATGCCGCAAAAAAGTGTCTCGGCAAGCGCGGTCGGGATACATCAGTCAGAACTCAATCTGTCGACACGCAGATTGACACAAGGCAGGCTCAAGTGAGTCCAAAAACTGCCGACCCACACCCTACTAAGGAGGAAGAACATCCTCCAAAGAGGACTGTTACAACCAGAAACTCGCGCAAAAAAGTCTCTTCTGTCCCTCGTATCAAAAATGGTACCCAGAAGGGAACTTCAGGAAGCCGAAACCGCAAGGCTCGATCGGTTTCCAGCGCGAAAGATGACCCGATCTCCCAAGTCGTCCTGACTCTTCCGGAATCCCACAGTACGCCTGACGCGAATGTGGTTACCACTCCAAAGAACGTTGGCGATTGGGTACGGGTCGTAAGAAAAAAACGCCAAAATGACGTAAAAGGAAGTCATACCCCCACCAAAAGGGTCGACAAGCCGAGGTCTGATCACAGCGACAGATCAGTCATTCTCCATAGAGTCAAGGAGAGTGACAACTTAGAACCGAAAGCTCGTTTTGAGCATGACATTGTGTTGATAAAACAACTACTCAACCAAGTTATGCCCAAAAACATCCCCGGAGTCACCTTGCTAAAGGTGTATAGACTAGCAAATCTAGCGCATCTGAAACCAAATCAGTCTAGACTACTCAAAGTCGTTTTCAAATCCTCAAACGAACGCGACTTAATCTTAGAAAATGGACACAAATTAAAGGGTTCAGGAGTTTTTCTCCGTAAGGACTTACCGTTGGCGGACCGTGTTAAAAGACGGGAAGCCGAAAAGGAACTACAGCTCAGATTAGACGCTGGCGAAAAAGACCTGAAAATTGTAAATTTTCGGGTTGTGAGGCTTCGACAGAGGATGATGCCGAAGCCACTCTGGGTGAAGCACGAGGCCACCTAAATAGGCTTCGGATCTGTTATACCAACGCCCGGAGCTTACTAAATAAGCTACCGGAACTAGGTGTACAGATTGACTCAACTAGGCCAGACATAATCGCAGTCACAGAAACATGGCTGACGCCGTCTATAGATAGTAGGGAACTTGATTTCGAGGGTTTTACATTAGTAAAGGCCGATAGAACACAAACGCGTAAAGGAGGGGGAGTAGCTCTGTTCATTAGGAATGCTATTCCATTCACCATTATCGACAGTGTATCCCATGAGAGTGGGACGTACGAATTAGTTTGCTGCCGCCTGAAATGCAGGGGACAAGAGTTACTGCTTAGTTTGATCTATCGCAGTCCAAGCTGTGAGGCAAACGAGGTCCTACTAAGCAGTCTCGACACTTTATCACGAAGTGATCGATGTCTAATCCTAGGGGACTTTAATGCACCCATGGTGGACTGGGGAAATCTGCGGACTGAATCGTCAGCAAACTCCTTCGAACAGGAACTAGTTGATGCGGTAATCACATGTGCCCTAGTGCAACACGTGAAGGAAGCAACTAGGTACGACCCGGGTTCTGCATCATCCTTACTAGTTCTTATATTGACTCATTATGAGGATGATGTTGCAAACCTGGATTACGTGCCACCCCTAGGCAAAAGTGATCATGCAGTTTTAAGCTTTGACTTCCATATAACTGTCGATCACGAGTACGCTTCAGCTCAATCCAGACCTAACGTCTGGAAAGCAAACATACCAGATATCATGCACTCAGCATCATTAGTAGATTGGAAATTAGACCCAGAGTCATCAATCGAAACAGCTTGGGACGTATTCCGGAATTTATACTTAAAAGTT
Source organism: Schistosoma rodhaini (assembly GCA_944470415.2). Taxonomy (NCBI): domain Eukaryota; kingdom Metazoa; phylum Platyhelminthes; class Trematoda; order Strigeidida; family Schistosomatidae; genus Schistosoma; species Schistosoma rodhaini. The sequence goes on from OX104044.1 coordinate 82,161,377, forward strand.
ACCACCCCCCACATCCCTTGGACTACACCTAAGAGACCGAGAAACTCCCCACCGTGGTTCAGTAGGGAGGTTCGCATCCTTCTCCGTAAAAGAAGGAAAATGTGGGACAGATTTAGGTTACTGGGGACTGACGAGGCAAAATCTCAGTATCAAAAGGCTCGAAATACCTGTGCCTCGACCCTCCGTAAGGCCAGAAAGCTGTACGAAGAGAAAATCGTTAGGGAATCCATAGAATGCCCAAAACGCTTGTATTCGTATATAAACCAAAGGACAAAAAGAAGAAGAAATGTTCCTTCACTATGGGGAGACAGTACTGCCACATCACTAGTGGAGGATGACTTTGGCAAAGCTCAAGTATTCTCTAAATACTTTAGCGATGTATACACCATAGAAACACCCTTCTCACCAGTCCATGAAAATCCACCCACACAAGCACTGGACAGCGTAACCATTAACGAACTCGATGTCTTTGGTCTGCTAACTAAGCTTGACATAGGTAAATCCACTGGACCCGATGAACTGCATCCTAGGTTATTAAAGGAATTAGCTAACTTTGTTGCGAACTTTTTAAGTGTATGTTTTAATCTATCCGTAACCCAGGGTCGTCTACCAAAAGACTGGAAGAACGCCATAGTAAGTCCAGTCTTCAAAACAGGTACAAAACATAAGCCTGAGAATTACCGACCAATTAGCCTAACTAGTGTGGTTGTTAAAATCTTAGAAAAGATTATTCGGAAGGAACTGTTAAAGTATCTCGATGAAAACCGGATCCTCTCCGAAAAGCAGCATGGTTTTAGAACAGGTTACTCTTGTCTCACAAACTTATTAGTCGCTCGTGAAAGCTGGTGCGCTCTTAAGGACCAAAAATTACCTGTAGACGTAGCTTACATCGATTTCAGCAAAGCTTTCGACAAAGTTCCGCATAACCGGCTGTTATATAAGCTAAGGAATGTCGGGATTGGAGGCAATCTATTGATGTGGATAAAAGACTTCCTAGTTGGGCGTCAACAAAGAGTAAGGGTGAAATCCAAGTTGTCTAGCTGGGAAACTGTGCTTAGTGGAGTCCCCCAGGGTACAGTTTTGGGGCCAGTGTTATTCCTCCTGTACGTAAATGATCTCCCTCGTCTACTATCGTCATCGGTCTTACTCTATGCTGATGATGTCAAGATATGGAGAGCGATACAAAGCAAGGGCGATAGCTTAGAACTTCAAAATGACCTGGAGAGATTATCTGAATGGTCCCAAACCTGGCAATTGCCGATAAACACTTCCAAGTGTATTGTGATGCATATTGGCCATCAGGGTACAGATACATACACGATGAATAACACTGAGTTACCTATTGTTCAGGCACACAATGACTTAGGCGTCATCGTTAGTCAAGACTTAAAGACTACTGCACACTGCCGTGCAATAGCCGCCAAAGGTTTTAGGACTTTATGGTCCATACGCAGGGCTTTTAGGCATCTTGACGCTAAAACGTTTTTCACTTTGTATACAGTGTTCGTACGCCCTAAACTTGAGTACTGTATACAAGTAGCTAACCCCTGCCTAAAAAAAGACAGTGAACTCTTGGAAAGAGTTCAGAGAACAGCAACTAGGCTGATTCCCGGAATAGCGAAGCTCCCGTATGGTACTAGACTGACCAAGCTAAACCTATTCCCGCTGTCATATAGAAGAATCAGAGGTGACTTGATTATAGTTTTCAAATTGCTAAATGACAAATTTGCACCTGATATGCCCTCATTTTTCTTGTCTTCCAAAACAGAAAATCTACGAGGACACTCCAAAAAAGTTCACAAGCCCAGAACGAATTACTTGTCAGCTGACTACCGACTTTCCCATCGAATAATCAACTAGTGGAATTCATTACCTCAGCACGTGGTTGAGGCTCCATCCGTCGACTCCTTCAAAAGAAAGTTGGATCAGCTGAGAGACCATCATTGCCAGGACTAACACAGGCCACCAAGCCTCCTGTCCTTTCCAAACTGAAACTGAAACTGAAACTGAGTGCGTTTTTCTCAGATGAATAGGGTTTCTGAATAACAGCAGCTATTAAATAAACAGGTAGAAGGTTGGTTGAGTGTAATGTGAATATAATAAACTGGTAGTTAGAGTGCAAAGAGAGTATGATTGCTTCAAGAATCACAGAAAGCTAATTAGTTGATTATGTGTAATAAAATTGAACTGAAAAAAATAAGGGGGGAAATGTAGATGACAATAAGAAGCATAAGAAGTAGTTACTGATTATGTGTTGGTGATAACCGTGGCAATTTATAGGACGCACACTAGACAGATCTGGCCCAAGAGGGAGATTGTAATCCGTAGATGAGTGCGTATTTCCAAATATTCTCCAGTGCGTCGGCTGCGGTCACTTCGAGTGGGAGAGCATTTCAATTTGGATTCTATTCCTCTTCAGAAAATGTGGATTTTCTCACTCTGATGTGCCATCATCCTAGCGTTGCCCCGAGATGGCTGTGTTAATAATGTCCTGTATGTATGCTCGTGCTGGGGTGGCTTGGCGAACGTCGTACAAAACATATTACAATCAAATCATATATTATTCTCCTGTTGCTCAAAATGAGTGATCCTACCTGTGGGAGTCTCTCATCCTGTATATATGATCTACACAAATCACTTGCCTGAATTACTATCTCTAAACTTATTCACAGAGTTTATATTTCTTGGAGACGAACAGAGAGACAGTGATCAATTACGAATTTCCTAGACTACATTATTAAACAAATTGTTCTTTGTTATATGCATCAAGCAAGGTTGGTACGAACTATGTTGTATGCAATCTAGTGACTGAAGACAGAAAACATTTTGATGATATAAGAAGCAATCAGAGGATAAACATTTTAAGTGGATCTCCTTAGTACCTACAGAACTAAAATAATCATCTACTCATTCTTGAAAGCCTCAGCAGATGGTGCCACCACCAGGGCTCACAGTAAACAATTCCATAACTTATTGATTCGAACAACGGTGATGTTCATTCGAACAGAAAGAACTATAAACAATATAACACATCATGATCAAATCCTCTCTGTATATTCTCGTCTGAGTACCTTTCAGTTAATTTGATTAGTTTGGTTATCGTATTTTTAGCAACGTCCCTTCTACAGGATGGGTTTGCCGACCCCGTTCCCGACCATCCTCTTTTACTCGGAATTACGACCGGCTGTAACTCTAGATGAGATGCCCGACCGTTACTGCTACCTTGACGTGGTGGTCGGGCTTGCCTATCGTGATGAATCAATCGAGCTATACTGGCTGGAACAATCGTTCCTCAAGGTCCTACCATGCCAGACAGGTCGGTTGAAGAGCGGTGAGACTAAAAGCAGCAAACTGTCCATTGTATTCCGTATTTCCTTTCAGATGTCGAATTCTTCGTAATCCAGTCAATCACTAGAAGGAAGAGGAATGGGGAGAATAGACAGCCTTGTCTGACTCCGGTCCTTACTGGAAATGCATCTGTCAGCTCTCTTCCATGCACCACTTTGCACTGTAGTCCATCGTATGAGTTCTGGATAATGTTGACAATTTTTTCAGAAACTCCATAGTGTCGAAGAAGTTTCCATAATGTTCTCCTGTCCACGCTGTCAAACGCCTTCTCATAGTCAATGAAGTTGACGTATAGTGAGGAGTTCCACTAAACGGATTGTTCAACGATGATCCGTAGGGTCGCAATCTGGTCTGTGCGTGACCTATACTTACGGAATCCAGCCTGATGATCCCTAAGTTCGGCGTCTACTGCGTCTTTCATCCGATTCAACAGCACTCTGTTGAAACGTTTCCTGGTACTGATAACAAACTGATGCTTCTGTAATTCTCACATTAGCCCAGATCTCCTTTCTTTGGTATCTTGATGAGATATCCTTCTTTCCAGTCCGTTGGCACAACATCCTCTTCCCAAATCTTCTTGAATAGAAGGTGAAGCATGTTTGCAGTTATTTCAATGTCTGACTTCAGTACTTCTGCTGGCATAATGTCAGGTCATGCCGCCTTCTCATTTTGATTTGTCTGGTGGCCATCTTGACTTCTTCGATCGTTGGTGGAGTGATATCTATTGGAAGATCTGTGTGGGCTGCTTCGATGTTCGGTGGGTTCAATGGGGCTGATCTATTCAGCAGTTCCTCGGAGTATTCTGCCCATCTTCTCCTCTGTTCTTGAATCTCAGTGATTGTCTTTCCTTCTTTGTGGAAACAGCAGTAACATCTATTAGTTATTTAAACTATAGGGCTCCAGGAAACCAGTGGATTTCTTCTAAGTCTATTTCACTGATGGATTCGCGTAAACGCATCCCATCAGACTGTGAACACGACGTAGAGCGCAAACAAATTGGATCTAGGTTAACTAAAAGTCTAAGGAACGTTCGTGAGCAGTGGTGGGCAACGAAAGCAAAAGAGATGGAAAAGGCAGCGGCTGTAGGCAACACCAGACAACTCTTCAGGCTAATAAAAGAGACCGGAATTAAGAAGTCAAGTGTAAGTGAGACGGTCTCGGAAAATGACAACACTCTTATTTGTTCTTAGCCCAGACGTTTAGAACGATGGGCGGAACACTTTAGAGAATAAAGGTATCATTACCAAGACTTGATTTGATAATTTTGAATAAATTGAGCATTGGGTAGATTGTTATCAATAAATTATATATTTGTAATATCCCAATGAGTAGAAAAATTGGATTTTCTGACGTTTCGTGACTCGATTTATTTATTCTCTGAAGAAGTGGCTTACACTGAGTCACGAAACGTCAGAAAATCTAATTTTTCTACTCATTGGGATATTAGAAATATATAATTTATTTATTTACTTTAGAGAATAGTTTAGCTGGCCTTCATCTGCTCTACAGTTACCCGCCATTCCCAAACAGTCTGAATGGAACATTGAAGTAGGTCCCCGGACCCTAGCCGAAGTTCAAAAGGCTATAGCTAATCTGAAACAAGGAAGAGCAGCTGGTCCTGATGGATTGGCTCCAGAGGTCTTTAAATATGGTGGTCCAATTTTAACGATTAGGCTGACTAATATTCTGGCTAAAATCTGGGAGACGAACGTAATTCCATCTGATTGGTCACAATCTCTGATTGTCCCAATATATAAGAAGGGGCCAAAATCATCCTGTGATAACCATAGAGGGATTAGTCTGACTAACGTAGCATATAAAATACTAGCCTCAATAACTATCGGGCGCCTAACTAAGACTCATGAACTCCAAGCACGAGAAATTCGGTCTGGCTTTAGACCTAGTCGTGGCTGTATTGACCACATATTCACTATTCATCAGGTTTTAGAACACAGACATGCTTATTTGCATCCGACAATGATAGTTATTCTTGACTTGAAAGCAGCATTTGACTCTGTAGACCGAGAGGTTCTTTGACAGTGTCTGTCATTGGAAGGTGTACCTCAAAAGCACATAAACCTTGTGAAGGCTGTTTACTCGAACACTACCAGTCGAGTGAGAGCTTATGGCGAACTTTCATATGATCTTACAACCTCAAGTGGTGTCCGACAAGAGTGTCCACTATCCACATTTTTGTTTAATTTCATTATAGACCTGTTGCTGGAAATAACGTTCTCGTCGACTGAATTTTCAAGAATTGATCTCCTACCAGGATATCCACTTATCGACTTAGAGTACTCTGTCTTCTGTTAGGACTGAGTAAAAATGCCAGGATATTTGGAGTGCGTTTCTCCCCATCTAAATGTAAATTATTACTCTGGGACTGGCCTGCGTCAACGCCAGAACTAATGATAGGGAGTGAAGTAGTCGAACGCGTCGACAACTTCACTTATCTTGGAAGTGTCTAAGGAAATCTCTTCACGGATTCAGAAAGCTTGTTTGGTTTTTGCCAACTTACGTCAAATATGGTGAAGGCGAGATAGCCGTCTATCAATTAAGCGACGAGCATACTGACCAGCAGTTCGCTTGTTCTACTTTACGGCTGCGAAACGTGGCCATTAAGAGTAGAAGATACTCGTAGGTTACTAGTATTTGACCAAAGATGCCTCAGAAATATTGCTCGCATCTTCTGTGATCACCGTGTAAGTAACAGTGAGGTTAGACACAGGGTATTAGGAAATGATGGTAAATCAGTTGATGAGGTCATGAATCTTAATCGTGTGAGATGGTCAGTGCTTGAAGTCACGTAGGTGTGTACACTCTTTATCTTCCCTTAAACTTTAAGATTAAAATTGCTTCATAACTTTCTTTCTTCCTATACTATATCCTTATATACAACCTATCTTTTATATACTACCACCACCACCACTAAATTAACTACTTCTATGAATCCGGTGTTCATCTTGTTGTGCTAACGAGGTATGGCAACTTTGACCGATGCATATATGTGCCTGGTCCTACGTTGTAGCTAACTGACTGACTGACTAGATGAGATGCAGGCGGATCGTGAATATCATACGGAATTCTTACGACTTACTACAGTGAGAAGTCGTGTATGGAGGACAGCTGACAAATACATACCAAGTGTGGACCGGAATCACACAAAGCAGCCCGCTCTCACCCTTTCTCTTTCTTCTAGTGGTTAACTGGTTAACGAAGACGATGGAAGTGAATAGGACATACATTACGGAAATCATCCAACTGAATCACGAGGAAAATGTTAACTTAGAATCATTCGGGCAACAGAAAAGAGGGAGGCCGAAGAACACACTGAGTCGGGAATCGGAAGCAGACATGAAAAGGATGAATACCAACTGGGAAGGATTACTCAGAATGGAGTTCGCTGGAGAATGCTGGTGTGCAGCCTATGCTCCTCGAAAAAGAGTAACATGAGTAAGCAAGTAAGTTATCTAACCCCAACCCTCAAATGACTAAACGACGTTCGACCAGGCTTTGTGGACTGTTACAGGCATAAATCATTTGAAATTAATGCTATTCTCTAACTTATCTACTTCTACTTCTGTCCAAACCTACTTTTTCAGTTGACCCATATACCCTGGGTATCACAAAGTAAATTGGTTTGAACTTCCTTCTCAAGTTTCCAACTGATGGACTTTCAGACGGTCAGTTCTCCATGGAAGAGGAGGACATAACATGCAGATACCAGAATCGTCGTTCGTTCGTGCAGTAGGACAGCACACATTGACGTCCGGTCATCTCATATCCTGTGTACCTTCTCATAGAACACCATTGTCAACCACATGACAAGTACACCAGCTAGTGACCTTGTCGCAACAGAGTAAATATCGTCAGTACTATTGAGACTGTCGGATTTGGAGTGTTAGAGTAGTCGTGAGGCGACTCCCTTATCAACGTTCACAACATTTACTGTCAATGAACCCTCTTCGGAACCGTTAGCTGGCTCTCACCATGATCATCAGAAGATGCCTCAATGAAGTACCTTGACAAGACCTCACATGAGGACATCTCTGCCCCATTCGATCCTTGTGTAGTGACGGTGGAGGGATTTTCTCAGTTCACCGTGTTCTTCTGTCGAAGGAGTATACGATTTGCGGAATGGTTGGAAAATCAAGGACACTTTGCTCCTCATTACATACTTACGCCTGTTGCTCCCGACGGAGCAAAGGCCCCAGACCAGCAGTCTCCAACCAACTTTGTTCTGGGCCTTCCTTTCTAATTCTATCCCATTTTTGTTCATGGGATGTCCGAATTGTGGACGTCAACTTCCTATGCATTACTACTCTAACAGTAGCCAGTTCTAGATGCTCATTGACAGTAATAGTAACAGTAATGGTGATAATGATAATATGATTGCAAAGAACAACAGGTGGAAAGGGTCATGCTCTAAAGTTCTTTATTTCATCTGAGTTATCTCTTTGCCTTCGTTGTCATCTATGAGGGACAGATAGGGGTTCCATGATAGTGGGTTGATCATTTTACGTAGAGAGGTGTTATACAGTGAAAGGTGCAACCAGTGGTAGAACATGCATTTTCTCCTGTTAACGAATATGTATCTCCTTCACAGTTCTCTAACGATATATTCATCAATGGTTATAATCCTCTCTAGCCATAAATTCGAACAGAGCTGAACCTAGTCACTCACTGTATCACACCCTTTAAACACGATTAACAAGTTTTTATGGTCACTATATGTCATAGGTGGAGGGAGTTATGGACAAGCTCTATCCTGATTTAAAGTGTTCGAGTTATTTTCCATTAGAAAACAATCGGTTTGAATCAAAGCATGTGTGTTCGTACACTGGTTCAGATTATGTTCTTTGGCGTATAAGCTTCTGTTATAATTATTTACGTTGAATTTTCAGTTACAGAAACATAGAATATATGTTCATCAGGATTTCAAAAATGACCAGGAGAGGCAGAAACAAATGAACAATGCCGGAGTGATAAGACCTCTTATATGGGAGTTTTCACATTGTATGTTACGTATACTATACACATGCTAGAAGCCTACTCAATAAAATGGCGGAGCTTGGAACCATCGTGAACACAGAAAACCCTGATGTCATAGCCATCTCAGAAACATGTGCATGAAAAGCACTTCAACAATACGAGCCGTCGAGACAGTGGCACACGACTCAGGAACATGTTAGCTGGAACTCCGCAGGCGGAAACACAAAAGGCAAGATAGTAAACCTACTCTTAGTACACTTCCGTCCAGACTGAGTAGTGAATGACTTACTCCTAAGTAAACTTAGACCCCGATCGAATAGGTGTAGAAGCTTGATGTTGGACCATTTTAATGCATCGTCTATAAATCGAGGAAACTTTGAAGTAGAGACATGATAAACGGTCTGTGATTGCAAATTGTTGGTTATCACAATCGTCTTCGTTCAATTCCAGCACACTGGAGATTGCACCAAATAAGGCCTACAAAACTCCTCATCAGTCTTGGACTTAGTTTTCACATACGGCGATGATGTCAGTCAAGTGAAGTTCCATCTACCTATAGTTAGAAGTGATAGCGTTATTCAAGTTCCTAAAATTCACGATATTCAGAAGGTTGTGGGGAAGGATATGATTGTAATATGTAAGCGAAACTATTTCAGGTTGTCAATCACCAACTCAGAGTCTCTTAGCTAACAGTCCAGAATTCTCATCGTGTGAGTTGTTTGATGCAAAGGAATGCCACTTCAGAATAGTTGTTGTGATATGTACCTCTCACTTCACGAAAATTTATGGGGCTTATTATTTGTTGCCAAACATCAGTCTTGAAACAGTAAGTACGATGGGACGCGCACAGGTCGGTTTGAAATAAGTGACTTTGACCAAGACGATGCACTAAAGATCCTAACATTGTCGACACGGAATATCAACGGGGCCAGATCAACTACACCCTGAAATCCTGGGACGAATCGAACAGCATATTGACTACAATATTCAATGCGTCACTTGGTCAAGGTGAGTCCACTTTGAACTAGAGGGATACACTTGTCATTATGATTCACACAACACGATCAAGACAACTAACATAAAACTAACGAATTGTCAGCCTCACCAATATCGTAGACAAAATACTACAAAGAATCATCAAGAAGGTCATAATGACGTTCGTAGAAACCAACAATTTATTAGATAGCGAACAAAGTAGTTTTAATAAAGGATTATCTTGCACAGCAAACCTCATGCCAAGAGAGAAATGGAAGATCCCTAGATAATGAAAAACCAGTGAGTGCTATCCACGCATACTTCAGCAAAACACTTAATAGGATGTGGAGTGACAAACTTCTTTTGAGGCTGAAAAGTCCAGGAATTTGCAGTCCTCTCCTATAGTTGACAAAGGATTTTCTTCTAGGTCGTAGACAGAAAGAAAGGACCATTTTCAATCGCTCTTCCTGGAAACCAGTACTTAGTGGAATAGTGCAAGGCTAAAACCAACATCCTTTATTACTTACACTGCATGAGAAATGGACTCCCAAGTATAATTGGACCCTCATTGCTACTTTATACTGACGTATAAATTTAGAGACAGATAACAAGAGACACAGATGTGTGAGCACTAGATATTCTGAATGATTGGCCTAAAAAAATGGCCGATACCTGTCAGCGCAGCCAAGTGTATTAACGTGAACATAAGGGACACAAAGGCAAGTAGGTGGAGCATAGTGGAAGAGTTGGTGTCCGTATTCAGGCCTCAAAACGATCTTAGGGTAACAATGAAAAGATTGACTACTGCCGTGTGGTCGTAGATCAGGGTTGCAGAACCGTGTGGGCTTTTAGACAGAAACTAGCCAAGTTAGATACTACCATGTTCACTACAATGTACACAAACTTTGTAAGACCCAAACATGAAAACTGAGTTAAGACCCCTGTTTAAAAAGTAACTCGGATATCTTGGAAAGAGTACAGAGGGCAGCTACCCATGCAATTCCAGGATTTTCTATACACAGAAAAACACTAGAAGCTAGACTGTGGTGTTTATAAAAACCAATAATTTATTTTTATTGATGACTGTTTTGATTTTGAATTCCAAATACAGTTCGTTTGTTCATGTTTATTTAATACTTATTGATTAAATTGCGTTATTGCTGGGATTACTAGTTCATACTATAATTTAGATTCTCTTAAACATCATGTTGGCGTCGCGAGTGAGTCTGTGATGGAACGGTTGGACATATATTCAGATCTTAATGCTTTTGAGGATTACATGGAAAGAATCGAAATCTGGGCTATAATCAAGGAAGATGTTGATGATATCAATATTGTGACTCATCTCCTTACATTCATCTTCAAAGAAACATACAGCTTAATAAGGACTGGCATTTCCAGACAAGCACATTTCACTCCCTAATGCAGCTCTCAAGCAACTGCTACTGAACCATTTAAAGTATACAAATCTCGAATGTGGTAAGGGAGGAAAACTCGGTTAAATGACTCGACAGAAAATCAGGTATTCCACTACTTTACAACGTTGTCGCAGACCAATATATAATCAAGGTTATTCAGGTAAAAATTCAGTAAATTGTGAAACAGTTCACGAAGATGAGCATAAGTTTGGCAAATGCTTGTTCTAATGGCAAGTTTCACCCATGTAATTCATGAGTATTTCGTGATCCTAAATGCATTAGATGTGGTAAAACTGGACACATTCAGTCAGTTTGTAATACCATGGTTCATTTCGTTGAAACCAGGGCTAAAACTTGTGACTGTGATCCCACTATGTTGGATGTTTCTAATGACTTATCTTTATCCAAGACTTCTAGAAGCGGTATAACATCACACAGCAGTCCGGAGTTGAAGAAAATTTAGAATCATTGTTGGACAAAAGTTTCCAATCAATCAACTTCTTGTCAGATTTCTCATGTTATTGTACCAGATATGGTTTTTCATAATGATTCACATACTTCTGATGAAATTCCTTACAACTCTGAGAATAATATGTTGAATTAGTCAATTAATGGTCAGAAACCGGATTCAGTTTTGGTAGATGCTGACTTCCCTAATGATCCATCATTTTTTAATAAAAATTTTAATAAATTTGAGGGAAATATTTCAGAAAAATTAAATTCTGATATCATATAAAGTGTCGGTGGTCCTCATAATGAATTCATTTCTATTGATATTCCTAATGAATGTGACAATTATGTTCCGAATGAGCTGAATTTTAGTCACACTTCTGATGTTATTGTATCAGATGTTGGAGATTCTCACGAACAATGTTTATTGTGTAGAATCCCTAGTGAGTGGTATGATGAATCAGAGAGAATAGCAAGTTTTCTCGAAGCAATCATTGAGCTAGTTCGCCCAGATATGGAGTTCGCACAGGCAGATAATCCAAATCAAGTTCAAGATTATTCTAATGAGTATGAAGCAGATGCATGTTTTCCATTCGATTGTTTCGCAGGTGAATGAAGCCTAGATGAATCACATGTGTTGATTACATATAACAATGCATATCTATCTGTGTATTCTAATATGAGTAACAAAAAGAATATGTACCATAATTTTTATGCACGTGAAAGTCAGATGATTGAATGCCTCAAATTACGTGTCAGTTTGTATCCCCAAATACTCACACACAATAATCGAAGCGTGAGATTTGAGATAATTTATTTAAACACATATGTATTGGTACAAAGGGGCACTAAATACATATACGACACACAAATTTCGTTTGATTTGTGTGAGGGCTGTGATACTGCACGGGTGCCCAAACCGAAGGTAATGAAAATTGGGAAGATTATATTGGTTATAACATTGCGACGAAAGGACCCATTACTATTTTGTGGGGGAGGATAGTGTTGGAAAGTCTATGATGCAAATCCTAAATATCAGTGGTTTCACTACACAACTGACGTGGTGATTGTATGCAATTCCAGAAACTACATGAATCTGTTCCAATTTCGGTTGTTAATCCTAATACCATCAAGTGCATTCTAGATAATACAGAGTCGATATCCAATACTGTTGAATAGACGTAAGATGAACACTCCAATTTAAGCTGTGGCGGATGTAGTGCTTGAATGAAACAATGATTCTTCTGTATGGATGACTGTTTTGATTTTGAATTCCAAATACAATACACTCGTTCGTGCTCATCTAATACTTCTTGATTAAATTGCGTTATTGCTGAGATTATTAGTTCATACTATAGTTCAAATACTCTTAAACATCACATAAACCTCTTTACTATGACCTACCACAGATTAAAAGATGATCTGGTTTTGATGTTTAGAATACTAAGAAATGATTTGGGACCTGACGGATTCTCACCTTTTCTCCCTACCAGATCAGGACAACTCAGAAGACAAGATCAAAACAAATTACCGATAACATTCATGTTTTAACACCGAGTCGTCAATTCTTGGGACCTGTTACTGAAAGAAAGTGGTGTCCGCCCATTCGATCAACTCATCCAAAGAAAGACTAGACACTCAGAAGCTGACTAGTAAAGGACTAATACAGACTGTAGGTCACCTGCCCTCAATACATAAATCTGAAATCTTATCTCCACAATCAAGCGTACTTCCTATTCTTGGTTCAGATGATACAATCACTTGTCTCTATCTTGTTTTGTTACTGTGTGATGTGTGGGCGAGAATGACAGTGATTGGTTGTCTTGATGAGTCAAACATTAGATAGGATGACAGGTGTTATGTGTTATATATATTCCCCTATCCTTATTATGTATTAACTGTTCCTGGTTGATGGACACTTATTGATTGACTGTTTCTTGTGTCGGATTTTGGTGTGGAAATATATTGACGTTGTAGTCAGACTAATCTCGTGTTCTTGATCTGAGTTGTGTTGAAGTCCTGTAGAATAGACACTGGGTGAGAATCTAGTGTAGATATTCGTCTAGGTAAATTAACGTCCCACATACGTGTAGAAAGTGAAAGGACTGTTATAACAAGAAACCCCTAGAGTTATAACCAGCAGCCTCTTATCGTTTATAACACTGTGCTGTTTCGTTGATTACTTTAATTTATTAATTACATAGTCTATAGTATCTCGTCATATCAACTTCACCGTGCTTAAGTATGTGCAATCGGGAGAATACTTCTTAATCTCGGACAGCAGTGACATATTGGAAAAGACCACCAAATGCCCTGGTACGGCCGAGAATGGGGAGAGTTAGCTCTCCCTCTCTATATGCTCTCACATGGCCACATGCATACAACCACAGCCAGGGAAGTCCTATTCACTGCCTTCTCGTGGCATCGGTGTTGTTAACGAAATTGAAAGGATGAAAAGCGAATTTCCGGCGCTTTAACCGGGTTGCTGGATATGGAGACTCTAACTAGGGGAGTTGGAAAAACCCTGATTCCAAACCAATGGGCTCCAGTATCCTGAGGAAACATAAAGCGTATGAACAAATCGTTGGTCACCAGCTACCATGGAACTGGATCTTCTCACGATGCTCCACTGCCTTGTGGGCCAAATCTTTAGATCAAATGTTCCGGGTGTAGTCACCTAAGAAAACCACCTGCTTCGGTTTGGGCAGCCGGGCAGTATCAAAGCCCTCACACAAATGAAATGAGATTTGTGTGGTGCATATGTATCTGGTGGCCCTTTGTACCAATATTTGTGTTTAAATAAATAAATACATTGGAAAAGATGAAACCAGGAGATTGATTAGGGAAATACTAGAAATACTAAGAATTAAGATTTCATTGTGATCAGGTTCTTATTGAGTTCTGTTGGATGTATGTGGACGTGTGACACTTTTAGTTAGCCTACTTACATATATACTCTCTGAGATAATGCTGTAGACAACTAATTAAAAAACCATAACTATAAAGGAAAGGTAAATGTGTGGATTGTCTTGTCTGGGTATCTAAACTATATTTGTATGTACAAAATAATTCGTTCTTTCTTTTATTTGTCCAGTTAAAAAATGAAAAAGTATATCCACATTCCGAGACCGATGGTACCCAATGAGAACCTAGAAAAGAAGGGAGTTTTCCTATTAATGATTGAAATATGGAGATAATTTTGAAGGTGAATAAATGAATGAACATTAATAAACTGTGAAATTATTAAACAGAAAGTTACTGGAACTATCCGTTATCCTTAGTTTAATTTTAGCATTAAATCACCTCACATGATACGATAAACTATTAGTGATAAGTCAAGTCATGATCAAACCGAAGTATAATCGGCTCTCTTAATGTCTGAAATGACACACATACAGCATTGTTCTAAATTAAGTAATGTACTGTAATAATAAAGAGAATGGTAAACAAGCGTTTCGGAATTTAGTACGTTTTTACACGACCTGAGACACTACAGGCTATCAACTTTCCATACCTTCAGAGGTTACATAGTCTCTGGCCTATAAAAACCAATATGACCAATTGTTATCTATAAATGCTCCCCTGAAAAACTTCTTTTGATAGCTCATTTAAACGAACGGTTAATACCAACTCTTTGTTTTTAAAGTCCTCTAAACTGAAGATATTTCATCGGATGAAATATATTCTTGTAAATAATATATCATCCATTAAAACCATAAAAAGAACAAATTGAACTTATGAAAGCCTGCAAAATGGCACAAAATTTGTAGAAAAAGTCATTAAAATAAACCTACTATGATTTGCGTTATCACATTTTATTAGGTATATGATTATGAACTGAGTTACATTTTCCAATTACAAACCTTTCCCACTTACATCTGATTCTAATAATTAATTGAAATTCTGTAAATATACATATTAAAGTTGATAATGATGGAGACTGGCAACTGTGATACTTGCTTGTAAGATTCTATCTCTAAGTCAAAATCGACTACTTGCACCATATGAATGTGTCATCTTACTTTCAGGTATATAATTTATTTTATTTATAGGTTCAGTGAACAGTATGGAGAAGCTTAATTTTCAATTTGTGACAGTCGAATAAACGATGAACACAAAATATTTATTCCTATAAATCTCATGATAACTGATCGATTCAGAACAACCAGAAACCCCTTAGTCACGTAGCATAAAGTGTGGAAAATTGAATTGATTCACATCTGAGTTAGATCTTGCGTTGTTTATGACAATTTGATATGGTAGTTAAACTAATCAGCTCTGAACCAATAGACCATAGATTTGAACCCCATTCTGCTTACTTCGTTTTGTACAGCTCTTATGCAAAATAGTGTGGTTCAACGTAGAGTGAAGAAACTTATACTTGGTAAAAAGACAGCATCAAGATATAGCAATGAAATATTTTAAAAATACAATATTAGAAAAGAAAAATCACATTGAAGCTTACCAAGTGAAAATATACGATGCATGTTCATTTCGAAAAACAACCCGAGTTTGTCCACCGATTGGCCCACCGACAGTCGTAGACTCTAAAAAATATATGAATACAAATACCAGGAGGCTAGTGAATAATTCTAACCATATATCTTTGTTTATTTAAGGTGAATTGTATGAATAAACCAATTTCTACAAATACCAGTCACTTTTTTACACTTAACACTGGTTGAAAACATTTTGGACAAAAATAATCATGATAATACTGAAATACAGGTGTCATAAGACACTATGCATTAGCCTACTGATCAAAATAAGTAGGATTAACAGTGAGTAAACGATAGTCAGTCAGTCAGTTACAACGTAGGACCAGGCACATTTATGCATCGGTCCAAGTTGTCATACCTGGTTAGCACAATAAGATGAACACCGAATTCATAGAGGCTGCATTGAACAAAATTAAATTTTATACATTTAGGATTTTTATTGTCAGTTAACATGAAGTTCGTAATGATCAATTCAAATTGGAAGCTACCATTTATTATGGATTGATATCAATTAAAGAACAATTGGAAAGCAATACCTACTATATAAATAATCTGTTCTTATTTCGGACTCCATCAATTTGAGCCCAGGATTCCACACATGATCAGATGCAGAAATTCTAGGTCTTTTTAAGGCCGTTGAATTCCTATATTGCTCGATTAACATACAATGTCTTTTTTGTCATCGATTGCGATCAATTATTTTTAATAATAATAATAGTAACACTACTAATAATAATATAGCGTTAGTAAAGTGATGAAATAGGCTGGTACGGCCAGGAGTGGGGAGAATTAGCTCTCCATCTCAAAATGCTCTTACACGTGCACATAACCACCGTGAGGTAAGTCATACTCACTGGCTTCTCATGCAACGGGTGTTGTTAACGAAATTGAGAGGATGAAAAGCGAATGTCCGGCGCTCTAATCGGGTTGGTGGACACGAAAAGTTCACCTAGGGGAGTTGAAAAACCCTGATTCCAAACCAATGGTGCACATGGGTTCCAGTATCCTGAGAAAACATAAAGCGTATGAAGCAATCGTTGGTCACTAACTACCATGGGACTGCATCTCCTCACGATGCTCCACTGCCTTGTGAGTCAGATCTTTAGATCAAAGGCTCCGGGTGTGGACCCCTAAGAAAACCACGTACTTCAGTTTGGGCACCTGGGCAGCATCCCAGTCCTCACATAACTGAAATGAGATTTGTGTGGCGCATATATATTTGATGCCCCTTTGTACCAATGTTTATGTGTTTAAATAAATAATAAGATAAATGAGATTGTTATCTAGTGCTGCTCAATTTCCAATGGTTATCTAAGTCGGTTCCTGATCTAAACCATGTTCTTGCCTTACTGATATTTATGCAGGGAAATGAAAACTGTATAGAAAATAAGAATCTGAAACTTAGAAAATTTCTGTTATTATTGTTTCACTATTAAAAGAATCATTAAGATGAATTTACATTTTATAAAAGGAGAACGAATTCACCATTCATCACTTACCATAATCAGCATCAACGAAAATCGGTAACGTTTTCAAATCACTAGACATTTGATCAATTTGTCGACAAGGATAACGAATATGTTGATTTTGATTTTCATAATCCAGACAAGTAAGAGGCTGAATCTTTGAACGAAATAGTCGAATTGGTGCCTAAAAAAGTATTAGGTTATTAAAACAAAACAAAAAAATTGACTTCATTGACTCATGAAACTTTTTCCCAACTATCAAACAAAGTGGAATGTACTAACAAGTAAAACAGACTAGCACCTATATTATAAATTAATCGATCAAAATCTGATCAGCACTAAATAGTAGAGAACCTTGACATTGACTAATATCCCATGATACTAAACAATTATAAGAGATTTTATTCGATGCGTACATTATATAAATGAACCTAATATTTAAAATGTTACTGTTGTTTGTACATTAACAGTTGAAAGCGTGAGTCAATTGAAGCTAGACCACCATGGAAAACCTGGAAGCACTGGACGGCCGTTTCGTCCTATTATGGGACTCCTCTGCAGTGCGCATCCACAATCCCACACTCGCGAGGTTCGAACCCAGGACCTGCCAGTCTCGAGCCAGAGTCCTTAACCGATAGACCACTGAGCCGGCCGTCATCTAACGGTGTTAATGTCTAACTTCAACTGATCCACAAAGTTGAGCGACCGTTCACCAATTGTCTTCAGTGAGTTCCTATTTCACAACAGACGTGGTTTGCACTCCACTGGTCACTGCTTCTCACTAGAACTTCTGAATGTACTTCTCGAAGTCAGTCACTAGTGAGCATATGATTATACTCATTTTCATGAGAAGGAGTTTTGTGGAGATTTAGTATTTTCATAGTTGAAAGCGTGAGTCAATCGAAGCTAGACCACCATGGAAAACCTGGGAGTACTGGACGGCCGTTTCGTCCTATTATGGGACTCCTCTGCAGTGCGCATCCACGATCCTGCACTCGCGAGATTCGAACCCAGGTTTTCCATGGTGGTCTAGCTTCAATTTTTTAACGCTTTCAACTATGAAAATACTAAATCTCCACAAAACCCGTTCTGATAATGAACATTAAAAGTTGCCAAGTAGAACAAAAAGAACAGGGCATACATTTTTGAGCGTCTAATACAGTAATTTAAAAGTTTATCAGATAATGTTCTGGAGTTTAAAAATGCAGTTGCTGGGCCTACATATAACTGAAATTAACAAAACTGATTAAGACGTGACTATATAAATAGTAAAATTATATATAATACCTTTTCTTGATACCGTATATAACCTGACAGTTCTACGACACCCTTGACCTAAAATTTATGAAAAATATAAATATATCACAATAAGTAAATAATGAATTTTCTTTTTAATGATCAATGTACTTAAGGTTACAATACAGAATTCCGAACACAGCAATAAATAAAAGCAATATACCTTACGAAGTAACGACAACAGATAAAGAAACAGTAAGTGATAACAGGACAACTTCTCAACTGTCCCGTTTTCTGATCACGTCCCAAATCGAGATACAGTGATTATTATTATCAGAGGATGCCGGCTCAGTGGTCTATCGGTTAAGTGCTCTGGCGCGAAACTGGTAGGTCCTGGATTCGAATCTCGCGAGGCGAGGTTGTGGATGCGCACTGCTAAGGAGTCCCACAATAGAACTGTTATGTTTGACACTAAGTCGATTCCGCGGTAACGAACGAAAGCCAATGACACAATGACACGATAAGCTATTCTAATCTATTGTCCCAGGCCCCGCTAACTAGATGAAGAAGTCCAAGGCAAGTAGGGGAATATATATGTATTCCGTAAGCAGCCGAGTACAAGCAATCGGATAAGGGAAAAAGTCAAGCACATTTATACAACAACAATTTGTCCTTGAGCATCATTGGTAAATAGCACACACAAATAAACAATGGACCAATAGCGTTTAAGACAGTTTACAAGTGGGAGATATGACGTGAAGGTAAAAAGAGCGCGTTTGGCGCGGAAACAGCTAAATTCAAATTTTCAAAATAAAATTACAAAACTAAGCCATTTACCAAGTAAGTTCTGGGGATTTGACATCCCCAACACCTCCCCTTTTTTTAAGAAATCCGAGCTCCTCCTCCCCCACGAAATAGTGTTGGATCCTCATATACCCAAGTTTCTATTAATGCGATTCTATTTATAACATGTTTCTGGCATTCAATAGGGAACCTGCTAAGATTGACTGGATGGTGAGGATCGCCATTTGATGTGAGGTCAGAATTCGATTCTGCAGAAATGTAGTCATTAGACTTATTGCAAACATCACTGGCAGGTTGTGGATCACTATGATAAACAGCATCCACCAAAACTGCGCTAGGTTCCAGATTTGATGCATGTAACAAATTTTCTGGACAAGCTTGGGAATCTTTAGCATTAGATTCGGTAAACATTTCTATCGCAGAATGCGATCCACTCGGTGTGCTGCTCGATATGATGTCTGGCACTTTGTGGGTGGTTGGTGCAACAATTTCATGGGCATTTGACATAGCATCGTGTTTATGAGAGCTGGAAGCGTCACTGTTCGGACATGCTACTTCAGGGATAGTGGGGTTTGAATCCACTACCGGGCACGTTTCTGAAATGGACAGTGATGGACAACCGGGCGTGTCTTGTGATACTGCTGTTTCGTTTAGGTTGCGGCTTGTTGAGAAGTCATGGGGGCTGCGATCATTTTCCGGCTCTGTGCGTAATTCAGAGATTAATACATCCACTTCCGACGCATATGTGAAGCATTGATGATCCAGAAACTGTGTGCGTAGTTTGACCATGAACTCCGAATGTCGGTCAAAGAGCAACTGAAAGCGGTCAGAAGGGAGCGTCATTTCTCACTTTTGTCCCCGTCGCCAATTGTTATGTTTGACACTAAGTCGATTCCGCGGTAACGAACGAAAGCCAATGACACAATGACACGATAAGCTATTCTAATCTATTGTCCCAGGCCCCGCTAACTAGATGAAGAAGTCCATGGCAAGTAGGGGAATATATATGTATTCCGTAAGCAGCCGAGTACAAGCAATCGGATAAGGGAAAAAGTCAAGCACATTTATACAACAACAATTTGTCCTTGAGCATCATTGGTAAATAGCACACACAAATAAACAATGGACCAATAGCGTTTAAGACAGTTTACAAGTGGGAGATATGACGTGAAGGTAAAAAGAGCGCGTTTGGCGCGGAAACAGCTAAATTCAAATTTTCAAAATAAAATTACAAAACTAAGCCATTTACCAAGTAAGTTCTGGGGATTTGACATCCCCAACAAGAACGAAACGGACGTCCAGTGCTTTCAGGTTTTCCTTGGTGGTCTAGCTTCAATTGACTCACGCTTGCAACTATGAAAATACAGTGACTAGTTTATTTTCAACCAAACTATCCGAGAGTGTAAGAACACTTAACATAGATTTAATAGGTACTATCTAGCTAATTAATTCTACATTTTTGGACTCATTAGGAATGCACACTAATGAACTCAAACATAGTCGAGCCAAAAAACCTTTACAAATTAAGTCGAGTATGATATCGCTTAATGAAAATCTAATGTTATATTTCCCATCGCAGTCAGTAACATGTAATATATATTCAATGTTGTATCTCAGGCGTGGTTGGCTGACTTATTAGGTCACACTTGATCATTACCTCATTCAGAAATTATTTGGGAGCTCATCACTGTTAAGGATACGACTATTGTTTCATAGCTTGATAAAACTTTAGGGTATTGTAGGTGCACACTGATCAACAGTTTTAAACTAGGGCAAAATAGTTTTATTGTTGGCAATAACTTAATAATTGATACCCATTCTTTGAGAAAATGATCTCAAAACTAGAAATAATCATGACGCGATGAAGAATGATGACGATCATAAACTCACCTCCCTACCATAATATATGATCCGAATCTATAAAGCAACCGTCAAGGCAGGCTAAAATGAAGAGAAATTGATTGTTTATTGACCTTTATTTTCAGACTTTATCATTCAGTTGAGAAATTACAGAACTCATAGTCATGCTACTTTGATCAAGTACTATATACATGGATGTTAGGTTTAATTAACTTGTAAATCAATTCGCGTAGTTATTCATTCAGTAAATGTTTTTTTTTAATCTACCTAATTGGGAATCGGGGATCATTATCGTGAGTAAATTGACAAACTGACCATCCAAATTATCTCAGTATCTTAGTCAAAATGATTGAGCCATTATAATATTGAAAAATGAGACTCTAGATCGACGGATTACGAATCCACTCAATATGTATAAATTGAAAAGCTTTTGAAAATAAGTCTAACCTAAAAATAGAATAAAACTGGTGAAGGTCGATAAATCTGTTACGTTGGGTTAACAACAAAGCAGGGAGAAAGTATTAAACTAAACTATACTTTGTTAGTAGACTGCCATGCACAGATAAATTCTTAGACTAATCATTAATTACCTGGCCATTAGGTCGAATGGTAGGATCACGTGCACCATATGGGACCCATCCACGGTTTACTAATATGGAGGTTCTAAAACAGATGTCAATTAACTAATCAGAAATACAGGGAATCGAGTCCCCAAAACTTCGCTTTTTTACCCAGGTCTATCTTCTAAGAAAAATGGTGTGACGATAAAATAACCAGGAGCAGATGGACGAGCCATATTCGCCTGCGTAAACTTGGTCGGTGATCTCACCACCCATTCACTCCCATAGCCTTTAGAAGGTATAAAATCTTCAATTAACGAGCGTGGTCCAATTACTACTTCTCGCGAATGATCAAAATAACCTCGAACTGAGATATGAGTGAACTCAGGAAGTTGAATGCTAGAGTCAACGCTAAAATTGCGAAAATATGTGATTACATTTAAAAGAGAAAAAACAAACTTCTTAGGCAATTGAATGGGCTTAGCAGGAATCCTCGCGTTTATTTTCGCAATTAAATCAATTTTCCACCTTCTTCTATGTATCTGCCAATATCCTAAAGCGAATGCAGTAGCTGGAAGGACCTGAAACAAATTGTCAAAAAGTTACAAATATATGATGGGATTTTCTAAAATGCACCTTTATGTGGTATATGCACCTTTCGAACACAACAATTTACAGAAAAGAGAACACAACACTTCTTGTAAAGTTACACATATACGGGACTACTAAGAGATGCATAGACGTCTTTAAGAATAATACAGTAAAGAACCCAGTGACCACATGTAGAATTAATTGTCTAGCCATGAGACAAATTTTTGTACTGGGAGTCAATGATGGTCAAGAGTCAACCATGGGTTTTTGATTTAATGGCTTAACTGACGGTTACCTCACAATTAATTGGGCTACACAACTAAGTGAAATACTAGATTTAAATTAAGGTAACATGGTGGTTGGAGGTGGTCAACAGGAAACCCTGGACCCGGGTTTCGTGCTACTTGGCACTCGCCAGCAAGGTGTACCTGTAATCTTGAGGGAACTGATGCTTCCTGGCGGATTCGATCCCGTCTCACTCAGCTTCACAGTCAGAGACGTTACCACTGAGCTATTCGGGCCGCGACCGACCTCCTGTAGGACTGAGATCTAATCACAATTGATTGATCACTGGGTGGTGATCAATCTCATGCGTGTCAAGTCCTTAGTGCTGATCGAATGATATCGATCAAGTTGCAATGTGGGATCGAATCAGCCAGGGAGCATCAGTTCCCTCAAGATTACAGGTACACCTTGCTGACGAGTGCCAAGTAGCACGAAACCCGGGTCCAGGGTTTCCTGTTGACCACCTCCAACCACCATGTTACCTTAATATATATAGTGCACGCAGTATCGAGCCATCTAGACTGGTGGCCACATTGCAACTTGATTGATAGCATTCGATCAGCACTAAGGACTTGACACGCATGATATTGATCATCACCCAGTGATCAATCAATTGTGACTAGATTTAACTAGATACAATTGACCGGAGAGCATCAGGAACGATGATGAAATACGTGTAAGATGAACTCAGAAAATAGACTTAAGTATGATTATTGGGGTTGAATACTTTCACTTCCAGAATCAGGTGCGTAGATTGGTCTGCTCAGCTTATCCTCGCTAAACAGTAAATAAGCAGTGGTTTGGCAGTTACTCACCAGTAATAAAACGCTAAATATAGCTCTCAAGAATTACGTTGATGACTCGGAACAAAAGCAGTAGGATTGAACTGCTTTTTATAATTCAGTATAACTGGTGATTTTATGGACAGACGAACTATCTAGGTTTGAGTGTCCTCAGTCATTTTCTAACCTACCTTCTCAAGCTATATTTCACAGCCCTAAGTTGAACGAGCCTTTCGCGTCAACATCAAAATTTTGTCAGTCAACAAAGCAAGAGACTTATAACTCCAAAAAAACCTAAGTAAGTTGATGCACCTAAGTGCTCGGCTCCTGATCTGTATATCAGACATAAAAAAATATTTTTATTTGTGAAAAAATGTAGAATCTTGATCGATCAGACTGCTTGCCAATCGTTTCCATCTATGTGCAAATATACACAATTCAGATCTTTCTTGATACATTTACGAATAAAAGCTGAGAAAATTTGAGCATACAAATCCTCAACTACACGCAAAACAAATAATTACAAACAAAACATCTTGTAAACAGTAATAACATACCAGTAAAGAATAAGTGATCCACGTACGTTGTTTCTTCGAACTAGTTGGAAGCATACTATGATATGAATAACGATAGCTAGTGAAATCATAAGCCAGTCTTATTGGTTTAAGAGAAAACATGACAAAGCTGAAACAATAGTAAATGACTGGTTATACGTGATAAATAACAAAAATTACATGAAACCGAATAACAATGAAAATGTTTGCATAATAGGTTACCTTAGGTGGAGCGATTCATAAATGGATAGGAAGATCGGTATTCAGTCATTAAGCCACAAGCTGAAGCCCCATGTCACCTACCCTAGTTTAGGGAACCGGGTAGTATCATTAGCTTCCATAATTAGAATCTTTTTATTCATTTAAACACAAACATTGGTAAAAAGAGGGACCAAATAGATATGCGCCACATAAATCATTCGACTTGTGTGAAGGCTGAGATAAAGATCGGGTGTCCAGACCGAAACAAATGGTTTTCTCAGGGGATCACACCCGGAACCTTTGATCTAAAGGTCTAATCCACAAGGCAGTGGAGCGACATCTGGAGATGCAGTCCCCATGGTAGTCTGTGACCAACGACTGGCTCATACGCCTTATGTTTCCTCAAGATACCGGAGCCAATGTGCACCATTGGTTTGGAATCAGGGCTTTCCAACTCCCACAGGTGGATTCTACATATCCACCAACCCGGTCAAAGCACCGGACATTCGCTTTCCGTCCTCTCAATTTCGTAAACAACACCCATGCCGCGAGAAGGTAGTGATTAGGACTTCCCTGGCAGTGATTGTATGCATGTGGCCATGTGAGAGCATATAGAGAGGGAGAGCCAACTCTCCCCATTCTTGGCCGTACCAGGGCATTAGGGGGTTAAAACAGAGTTCACGGGCCTGTACTTGGTAAATGATTTGGCGAAAAATAAGGTCGTTGTGATGACTACTCTTGTGGAGATTTTCTGTTTTCATTAAACGAAATCTAGGATGTAAAAATCGATGAACAGAAGACTAGTTGACAGATGAACGCAATGATATAGTGTGGTCGGGCGACGCTTACTCACGAGACTGTATAATTGGCTTAGGTCCCCGAATGATTAGAAATCAAAAGCAAGACTACTAGCCAGATGAATTTTATTTCATGAAATAAAATGACATGCTCATAAACGGAATACGAAAATAAAATAAACATAATAAAATGCCATAGGCGATCGGAGTAAATTAGATTTTAGGTCACTCATTCTGCAATCGACTAAGTCCTGACTATTGGGCTTACTCTTTGGACATTGTATCACTACAGGATATCTTCAGATCAGGAACATAATGACTAGAAATACTGTACCCAGGAAACAGTTTCTAATTTGAGAGTAATGGGTTTGAAATACGAGTTATTTCACAATCCGTTACAGATTGAATTGAAACAACAGAAAAGAGTAATTTAACTAACTTTTTCATAGGTAGTTGTGTCATTTGAGGATTTTTATTCATACGAAAGCGTCTAGTTAACCATCCGAATAAGTTTTATAAATGCACAGCAGAAACAGAAAAATATACAAAGATTATTGGAAGAATATGCATGTAATTTTCGAAAAGGTCTGAAATATACGTTAGGATATATAGTAAACATTTAGCACAACAGGTAGTCGGATAGCAATGACAAAAAGGAAAGATCCTTTAGAAACTTTGGAGTTTCACTACGATAGAAACTTCAGTTACATCTTCGGCCCATCCCCCATAATTAGACAGTAATTTCGAGTTCCTATAGGTATAAAAACCAAATATGACGGTTGTTCGACATCCACTATGTTATGACATTCTACTGTATGCCAACTGGCTATTATACGCTTGAGTCATGCCACAGAAAATTCTGGGTTTTTGACAGAGTTTAACCTAATGTATCTAAACACTTGACTACTGCAACCACAAATTGAATTGAGACATTCAAACAGATTTATGTATTCTTTCTGAACGTTTGGCGACATTGAGTCCTTGGTTCTTTCAAGTGAAATAAAGTTTGTTTTGAATTCCAATGATTAGCAAGAAGCCTATGGCCACTTTACGTGAATGTTGAATAAATATTTTAAGATGCTAATCAGCTTATATATGGCTACTAAGCTGTTAAGTGTAAACTAAAGTTGTTTACAGGCCTTTATAATGCAGGATAGAATATTAGGGTTAGGTATTAGGAGTTAGGCTGGAGTTTTGTGTGTTTAGGTGAGAAGTAGACAATCTTGAGTAAAATCAGGGGGAATGTAGGTAATTCAAAGTAAATTCAGTGACATTTCAAATCCGCCGTGACCACGGTGACAAAAAAAAGTGCGTCTCTTTTTTGATTTTAAAGGAAAGTCTCCTATTTTTCCCTTTTTGGTTTGCTTGGGCATGAAGTACCTAAACACACAATCTACCTTGACAGCAGGTATTTTTAGCAATTTAGCTTACGTACTATTCAAACTCATATTTTTATCAGATAACCGTGTAGTAGGTGTTGAGTCGCGGTCACTACAGCTGATATTTTATTGATTCCTAACACTTTAGGGATCAGCTTTCATTTAGTAATAACATACAAGTAATCTGTCCCTGTACTTCATATTTTGCTCAAAATACAAGAGGCTGTAACGTTCAACCTTTTTGTAGGTTAGCGCTTAGCCTGAAGGTAACTTATGTGCTGAAGGAGCATAAAAAGTAGCTTATGAGAGAATCTGGAAGAGGAAATAACAAGAGAAGAATTCAGTCTTCAGTAATAAGGATAGTAGGTTGATGAACCTGTGTTAATCCTGACAGATTTCCTTCCAGTGAAGGTCCAGCTTCTTTTTGAAAATGTTCACTGATGGTGCTGATACCACTTGTTCTGGTAAAGCGTTCCAGTCATTGACCACTCGATGAGAAAAACGGGACCCCACCTTTAGTTTATTAGATCGCGGTTTCAGAACCTTCTTGCTATGACCCCGGAGATTATTAGTGCTGGAGGGAGCAAAAAGGTAGGACATATTAACACCCAGATCATAATTAAAGATACGAAATGCCAGTATAAGGTCACCTCGCGTCCTACGATAAGATAAGGGGAAAAGATTTAGACGTTTTAAACGCTCATCGTAAGGGAGTTTGGAAAGACCCTTTACTAATTTTGTCCCTACACGCTGGACACGCTCAAGCGATTTAGTATCCTTTATCAGACAAGGGCTAGCTGCTTGGATACAGTATTCTAAGTGTGGCCTTACATAGGTGGGATATAAAATTCGAAACATATCCTCGTCAAAGCATTTAAATGCTCTGCGAAGCGACCATAGCGCGCGATAGCCTTTGGAAGCAACCGCACTGCAGTGCGTTGTAGTTTTTAAGTCGTGACTTATAATTACTCCTAAGTCTTTATGCGCATGAACGCGTGGCAGAGATGTACCATTAATGGTATAGTGGTAACTAATATCGTGCCCGATGTGCATGAACACGCTCTTCCTGGAATTAACTTCCAGGCCCCAATCATGAGCCCACCTAACTAATTCGTCTAAATCTGCTTGTAGTTAACAACGATCAGTCTCATTTCTTATTGTTCTCCAGATTTTAACATCATCCGCAAACAATAACGTCGACGACTTAAGTAATAAAGGTAATTCATTAATATACAGAAGGAAAAGCAAAGGGCCCAAGATGGTGCCTTGGGGTACACCACTTTTGACCGGTTTCCATTCGGATAGAGTTCCATTGACTCTCACTCTCTGTCTGCGGTCACATAAGAAGCTTCCTATCCATTCCTCTATAGCACCTGTTATACCAAAGCTCGAGAGCTTTTGCATAAGACCTAAGTGTGAAACCTTATCAAACGCTTTGCTAAAATCTATAAATATCACGTCGACAGACTGGCCGTTGTCTAGTGCAGCTGTCCAATCCTCTCTCGCAATGAGTAAGTTAGTCAAGCATGAATGCTTGTTACGAAACCCATGTTGCTCGGGAGTTAACAGATTGTACGAATCAATGTGGCTCAGTAGCTTAGCCCGAATTAATTTTTCAAGTAACTTAACTACTATACTGGTCAGGCTAACAGGCCGGTAGTTAGATACTATCCGTCTCTGACCATCCTTAAATATAGGACTAACTATGGCGTCTTTCCAGTCTCTAGGTAGTTGAGCCTGTGAAAGGGACATGTTGAAGAGCATCGTGAGCGGTCTTGAGATAATGTCCGCAAGCGACGACAGCAAACGTGGGTGTAACCCATCGGGGCCCGGTATCTTACAAGGTTTTAGGTTAGTTATCAAAGGAAGAACAATTTTATCAGTCACGTGTAAAGGTCCTATGGCTGGTATCTCATTGTCAACGGGACAAGTAGTTGTAACACTACACGTAGAGTAGACTTCACTGAAATAGTTTGCAAATAACTCCGCTTTCGCCAGATCAGATTCAGCCAATAAAGCTGAATTTTCGCTTAACAGTAATGAGGGGATACCATCACTACGTTTCGTCCGCCTTTTAACGTACAAAAACAGTCGCTTCGGACAGGTACGGCTATCGTATGCCAACTGTCGTTCGTAAGCCGTGCGGGATTTAGCTATGGTCTTTTTACATATATTCCGGATTTTTTATATTCGCACTTAAATGATGCCTGACCTGTTGACAAGAATAAGTCCCAGAAGTGTTTCCTACGCTTCAACAGCTTCCGGGTTTCCTTATTAATCCATGGAGGGCAATATGATAACTTACGTGCTGACCATGGGATAAACGGTTGAGTTACGGATTCGAACGTAGACTTAAACCTATTCCATGCATCATCAATCGATCCATCAGCATCGACCGACCAGTCAACTGAGATAGCATAGTCCCTGATTGCCGGAATATTAGCTCTCCAGATATTAGGACGGGGTGGAGCTGATGCAAATTCTATACCATGTATCCGGAACTTAAAGGAAAGTACGACATGGTCACTATTCACCAGTGGGGGAAGATGTTGAATGTCAACGATATCTTCACAGTGGTGTGTGAGGACAAGGTCTATCAATGACGGATTATGTTCCAAGTCTATATGTGTTGGCTTAACGATACATTGTACAAGTGCAAATTAAATAATTGATGACAGAAGGACGCTATCGAAACCCCCACCTGGAGCTGTGAGCTCTATCCAGTTTATATGGGGTGCATTGAAATCTCCAACGATGAGACCATGCATGGCTCACTTTAACACTAACCACATAGAATGTACTTACATTCAATAATGAACGCAATCCACAACAATTAGGAATAACACAAGCGTGAGATTAAGGGTCTGATAATCGACATAAGTCGATATCGACTACGCAATATTGCGTAGAATCACGATTTTTTTACAACACGTTACCTTAATTCTGATTGGTTAACTCAAGGCTGTCAGCATATTATACTCGTCTTATATGTGGTTCGAATACAGTCGACTATCTTTACAACTTTGCAGATTCTCTTTTCTCGTGTAGTGTTTAATGAGCAAAACTAGTGTAACGGTAATAAAAATCATTACATGCAACATTAATAATGTGTGTTTGTATTTCTCATTGCAGGACAACAAAGAGTGAATGCACTGGAAGAAGAAGAACAAGCCCTACGCCGTCTGAACCTGCAGAATAATGAGTAAAACTATTTTGTAATAACTTTCCCCTTTTGTATTAAAAACCGCGTATTTCAATTTCAAATATATCTGCTGCACCATCACACCGTGTTCTCACTTCAGACGCACTTGTCTGTCCTGACTGTTGTGTTGCTGTTTCAGGTCGCTCCTGCTCCCAAGTAAACGTCGAAATACAACGTGCTACAAGTGGTGATGGAGGTGTTTACGTCGAAACGAGATGAAAACTGTGAGGAACCACCGGTCCTTCCAAGCAAGCCAGCAACCGGGGCAATCATCCGCCAGCCACCACTACTGGGAGTTTCTTCGGACTACGCCATTTGGAGGGTCAGGATGACGACGTATCTACGTAAGGTCCCAGCTGCCGAACATTTTGACTATCTCCTGTCGTGTCTAGACGATGAAGCGGCAAAAAGGGCGATTACCAACGGTTTCACTGCAAGTAACTCGTCTGCCCAAAACTGGAAGGTGCTTGATGAATGCTTTTCGCTAACAGTAGATACACAGCTGGGGACCATGCAGTTCCTGTCGCGTCACCAGAAAGCAAGTGAGGACCCCATGGAATACCTGCACTCCTTGCAGCAGGCAGCAATTGTAGCCTTCCCGAGTTTAGACGTCTCTATACGGGAAGAAATAATACGCGCACGGTTCACAGAAGGCCTTTTGCCGGGTGCACTACGACAGCACCTTCTTTACATGCCGCCAAAAAGCATTCAGGATTTAAGAACCACAATTCTACGGTTCGCGGCCGCAGACAAGCTATTAAACGCTGTCAATACACCGCATTTGTCAGCGAATGCTATTGAACAGCCTGAAGAAACCCATCAGTCCGATTTCACTCAAACGATTTCCGCGGTCAAACGACGCCCCGAGAGACAGCCGCTAAGAACTAATCAACATAACCGGAAGATGGAGTGTTTTTACTGCCAACGCTTTGGCCGGAAAGCCCGAAAATGTGGGCACAATAATTTTTGGAAACAAGGTGAGACTAGATTTTCCCATTTGTCTTCGTATTATTCTGAATCAGTATATCCGATAACAATAGCTGGTAGTTTACAGGGCATACAGACTATTATTTTACTGGATACAGGAGCCTCAGTATCCATTGTGAGAGAAGGGTTTTTAAGCACACTGGATCGCATAAGCCGACAAAAACCATGTTTCTCCACACTAAAAACAGCCGGTGGTGACCTTCTGGAAGTACGGTCTAAGGTGTGTTTGGAGGTGACAGTGAATAAACGCTCGTTCCTACACGAATTTTTAGTATGCCACACACTCACCTGGGATGTTATACTCGGAGTTGACTTTATGTTAAAATACGACGTCGTTATACAGGTAGCTAAGGCGGAAGCTCGAATCGGAGAAGTAACTATTCCGACACATTGCCTTAAGAACGCAACTAAGTCGGTAGCTCACGTAGGGGTGTCGGAAGTCATACACCAGGTACAAACTAATGAACAAGTAACCGAAGATGTCCGTCGATCAACTATTTCCTTACTTCAAAAATTTGGTTCTCTTTTCTCAGAGAATATCTCTGGTAATCGGACGACCACGGTACAGCACTCTATTCCCACAGGTGATCATACGCCATTACGTCAACCGCCTCGTAGAGTGCCAGTACACTATCAACCACAGCTGGATAAGATGATTAAGGATATGCTTGACAAGAATATCATAGTACCGTCATCATCCCCCTGGGCATCACCTATTGTCCTGGTTAAAAAGAAAGATTCCTCTCTGCGACTCTGCATAGACTATCGACGCCTTAATGCCATAACTAAGCGTGACTCTTTTCCTCTTCCGAGAATCGATTCTATATTAGACGCTGTGAGTGGCGCATGTTGGTTTTCAACGTTAGACCTAGCATCAGGGTACTGGCAGGTGGAAGTCAGACCACAAGATAGAAAGAAAACCGCATTTGTAGTGCCAAATGGTTTATACGAATTCCAAGTAATGCCTTTCGGTCTAACGAATGCCCCAGCTACTTTCCAAAGGTTAATGCAAACAGTTTTACAAGATATAGTACCTCATAAATGTTTGATTTATCTCGATGACATTATTGTGTATGGTAGCACACCCGAGCAACATAATGCTAATCTGAAAGCGGTTCTCCATCGCCTCCAACAACACAACCTAAAAGTAAAACCGTCCAAATGTCGCCTGCTGCAGAAAGAAGTAGTTTTCTTAGGACATCGTATTACTGCAGATGGAGTAGGCACCGATAAAGAAAAGACACGTGTCATTGTTAATTGGCCACAGCCCAAATCACCTGAAGACGTTCGTAGCTTTCTTGGCCTAGCTTCTTACTACAGGCGCTTTGTCCGTGACTTTGCATCGTTAGCAGCACCCTTACACCGTTTGACGCACAAAGGACGAAAATTTTTATGGACTACAGAGTGTCAACAGGCGTTCGATGCTTTGAAGACACGACTAAGCTCTCCACCTATATTAGCCGTTCCAGATACCTCAGCAAGCGGGGGAGAATTTATACTTGATACGGATGCCAGTTCCTCCGCTATTGGAGCAGTTCTATCACAAGTGGCCCCAGATGGGCAAGAAAGAGTAATTGCGTACGCTAGCCGTCGACTGGATAAGAGCGAAACAAGATATTCGACAACGCGTCGAGAGATGTTGGCATTAGTAAAATTCTTACAACATTTCCGCCATTATTTACTAGGTAAACCTTTCCGTGTACGCACAGACCACCGTGCATTACAATGGCTCCGCTCCTTCCGCGAACCAGAAGGCCAAGTGGCACGCTGGCAAGAGCGACTACAGGAGTTTGATTTTACTTGCGAATACCGACCAGGCAGCCGTCACACAAACGCCGACTCTCTGTCCCGTATACCCTATGCTCCTAGTACCATTAGTGCTGTCCTTAGCACAGCCCCAGAGATCGACTGGCCGTCTCTTCAAGCATCAGACCCCGACCTGCAGTTCATTTACCTACGACAACTACACGGAAACGATAAACCTTCTGCGGCAGAGTTAAAGGATCATTCCCCAGCGACGCACCGTCTTTGCACCAAGTGGAGTAGCCTGAGATTGTATGGGGACACACTATTTATAGTCAGCGAGTCAAAACAACCACTGTTGATAGTACCACGTGTGCAAGTTCAGAATATTATGGAGCAGGTGCATCGAGAACTCGGGCACTCGGGGATACGAAAAACTGAACATGCGATCTGCCAGAGGTTTTGGTGGCCATCCATCCATGAAGACGTGACTGAATTCTGCAGAAATTGTAGCACGTGCCATGCCATCAAGTCACCTCAGCAAAGACCCCGTGCACCGTTAGTCCCAATGACGACAGAAGGTCCACATCAACGAGTCGGTATCGATATCATGGGACCACTTACAACATCAAAGAACGGAAACCGTTATATACTGGTGATGGTGGACTATTTTAGCAAATGGTGTGAAGCCGTCCCTATACCTCAACAAGATGCCCTCACAGTCGCTCGAGCTTTCATTGATCATTGGGTCTCCCGTTATGGCGCTCCCTTCTCACTCCATTCCGATCAAGGTACAGCTTTTGAAAGCCATCTCGTCGCTCAGGTATGCCGATTATTGGGTATCCGCAAAACACATACCACTGCATACCACCCTGAAGGTAACGGTTTAGTAGAAAGAACAAACCGAACCATTAAAACCCTCCTACAGTCGTTTATCAATAATTCGTCGACGGAATGCTGGGATGATGCAATACCCCAATGCTTGTTAGCTTACCGCGCATCAGTTCACGGTTCCACGGGATTTTCACCTGCGATTTTACTCTTTGGACATGAATTACGCTTGCCTGTAGAGATCCAAATGCCGTTGTTGCCTTTCGAAGCTCAAGACTATGTACCATACGTCCGTAACCTTCGTAGCCGTCTAGCTGACGCATACCGTCTAGTTAAAGCTAATCTTCAAAATGCCAGCAAACACCAAAAGAATGTGTACGATCGACATGCGAACGGGCCTGTATATAAACCTGGAGATCGTGTGTGGCTACATCGCCCTATGGCCCCACCAGGAACATGCGGCAAGTTTCACCAACCTTGGAAAGGGCCTTACGAAATCGTATTTATTCGGTCCCCTACAACATTCGTCCTACGCAACCTCCAGCGACCTCAAGACGACGTTCTAACAGCACACTACAACCAACTGAAGCCGGATAAAACAACGGTGCACTTAGATACTCCGTTTGTCAATCCCCCGACGGCTACCAGCCATTATGAGGTGCCACCAGAAGGAGGAATAGCATACCCGTGCCCGCAACCAGGCACTGAGGACAGTGCCTCATGGAGAGAGGGGGTAGTGTAACGGTAATAAAAATCATTACATGCAACATTAATAATGTGTGTTTGTATTTCTCATTGCAGGACAACAAAGAGTGAATGCACTGGAAGAAGAAGAACAAGCCCTACGCCGTCTGAACCTGCAGAATAATGAGTAAAACTATTTTGTAATAACTTTCCCCTTTTGTATTAAAAACCGCGTATTTCAATTTCAAATATATCTGCTGCACCATCACACCGTGTTCTCACTTCAGACGCACTTGTCTGTCCTGACTGTTGTGTTGCTGTTTCAGGTCGCTCCTGCTCCCAAGTAAACGTCGAAATACAACGTGCTACACTAGTCAACCTTGAACTTACCACAAACACCTCAAGGTCGTTTTCCAAGAATCAGATCCACATTTGTGTAGTAAAAACAAACGGCCTACGCCTATGTTATTCCTTTTCTAGTGTAGTGATCTATTTTTATGAAAAGAACGCAGTTGGTTTAATGGACACACTTATTATTATAATCAACTGTACCAGTGATCGTTTTCATACGGTTCTAATGGCTATGGACGGAATATAAGAAGCTTTCGCTTAACGGGCTTTCGTGTCTAGTATCAGTGTATCACCAATACCTTCAGGCAAGAACCTAGGAATATTAAAGATGATAGAGGGGAAAAGGAAATAGGTAAATCATAGTAAGATACTATCCTTATTCATTAAGAATACGCCAAGTTTCCTCTTAAAGGACTCCTGCAAAGTCAGTTTCAGTTTCACTTTCAGTTTCAGTTTGGAAAGGACAGGAGGCTTGATGGCCTGTGTTAGTCCTGGCAATGATGGTCTCTCAGCTGATCCAACTTTCTTTTGAAGGAGTCGACGGATGGAGCCTCAACCACGTGCTGAGGTAATGAATTCCACTAGTTGATTATTCGATGGGAAAGTCGGTAGTCAGCTGACAAGTAATTCGTTCTGGGCTTGTGAACTTTTTTGGAGTGTCCTCGTAGATTTTCTGTTTTGGAAGACAAGAAAAATGAGGGCATATCAGGTGCAAATTTGTCATTTAGCAATTTGAAAACTATAATCAAGTCACCTCTGATTCTTCTATATGACAGCGGGAATAGGTTTAGCTTGGTCAGTCTAGTACCATACGGGAGCTTCGCTATTCCGAGAATCAGCCTAGTTGCTGTTCTCTGAACCCTTTCCAAGAGTTCACTGTCTTTTTTTAGGCAGGGGTTAGCTGCTTGTATACAGTACTCAAGTTTAGGGCGTACGAACACTGTATACAAAGTGAAAAACGTTTTAGCGTCAAGATGCCTAAAAGCCCTGCGTATGGACCATAAAGTCCTAAAACCTTTGGCGGCTATTGCACGGCAGTGTGCAGTAGTCTTTAAGTCTTGACTAACGATGACGCCTAAGTCATTGTGTGCCTGAACAATAGGTAACTCAGTGTTATTCATCGTGTATGTATCTGTACCCTGATGGCCAATATGCATCACAATACACTTGGAAGTGTTTATCGGCAATTGCCAGGTTTGGGACCATTCAGATAATCTCTCCAGGTCATTTTGAAGTTCTAAGCTATCGCCCTTGCTTTGTATCGCTCTCCATATCTTGACATCATCAGCATAGAGTAAGACCGATGACGATAGTAGGCGAGGGAGATCATTTACGTACAGGAGGAATAACACTGACCCCAAAACTGTACCCTGGGGGACTCCACTAAGCACAGTTTCCCAGCTAGACAACTTGGAGTTCACCCTTACTCTTTGTTGACGCCCAACTAGGAAGTCTTTTATCCACATCAATAGATTGCCTCCAATCCCGACATTCCTTAGCTTATATAACAGCCGGTTATGCGGAACTTTGTCGAAAGCTTTGCTGAAATCGATGTAAACTACGTCTACAGGTAATTTTTGGTCCTTAAGAGCGCACCAGCTTTCACGAGCGACTAATAAGTTTGTGAGACAAGAGTAACCTGTTCTAAAACCATGCTGCTTTTCGGAGAGGATCCGGTTTTCATCGAGATACTTTAACAGTTCCTTCCGAATAATCTTTTCTAAGATTTTAACAACCACACTAGTTAGGCTAATTGGTCGGTAATTCTCAGGCTTATGTTTTGTACCTGTTTTGAAGACTGGACTTACTATGGCGTTCTTCCAGTCTTTTGGTAGACGACCCTGGGTTACGGATAGATTAAAACATACACTTAAAAAGTTCGCAACAAAGTTAGCTAATTCCTTTAATAACCTAGGATGCAGTTCATCGGGTCCAGTGGATTTACCTGTCCAGTGCTTGTGTGGGTGGATTTTCATGGACTGGTGAGAAGGGTGTTTCTATGGTGTATACATCGCTAAAGTATTTAGAGAATACTTGAGCTTTGCCAAAGTCATCCTCCACTAGTGATGTGGCAGTACTGTCTCCCCATAGTGAAGGAACATTTCTTCTTCTTTTTGTCCTTTGGTTTATATACGAATACAAGCGTTTAGGGCATTCTATGGATTCCCTAACGATTTTCTCTTCGTACAGCTTTCTGGCCTTACGGAGGGTCGAGGCACAGGTATTTCGAGCCTTTTGATACTGAGATTTTGCCTCGTCAGTCCCCAGTAACCTAAATCTGTCCCACATTTTCCTTCTTTTACGGAGAAGGATGCGAACCTCCCTACTGAACCACGGTGGGGAGTTTCTCGGTCTCTTAGGTGTAGTCCAAGGGATGCGGGGGGTGGTAACTTTTAAGTGTAAATTCCGGAATACGTTTCGATTGATGACTCTGGGTCTAATTTCCAATCTACTAATGATGCTGAGTGCATGATGTCTGGTATGTTTGCTTTCCAGACGTTAGGTCTGGATTGAGCTGAAGTGTACTCGTGATCGACAGTTATATGGAAGTCAAAGCTTAAAACTGCATGATCACTTTTGCCTAGGGGTGGCATGTAATCCAGGTTTGCAACATCATCCTCATAATGAGTCAATATAAGATCTAGTAAGGATGATGCAGAACCCGGGTCGTACCTAGTTGCTTCCTTCACGTGTTGCACTAGGGCACATGTGATTACCGCATCAACTAGTTCCTGTTCGAAGGAGTTTGCTGACGATTCAGTCCGCAGATTTCCCCAGTCCACCATGGGTGCATTAAAGTCCCCTAGGATTAGACATCGATCACTTCGTGATAAAGTGTTGAGACTGCTTAGTAGGACCTCGTTTGCCTCACAGCTTGGACTGCGATAGATCAAACTAAGCAGTAACTCTTGTCCCCTGCATTTCAGGCGGCAGCAAACTAATTCATACGTCCCACTCTCATGGGATACACTGTCGATAATGGTGAATGGAATAGCATTCCTAATGAATAGAGCTACTCCCCCTCCTTTACGCGTTTGTGTTCTATCGGCCTTTACTAATGTAAAACCCTCGAAATCAAGTTCCCTACTATCTATAGACGGCGTCAGCCATGTTTCTGTGACTGCAATTATGTTTGGCCTAGTTGAGTCAATCTGTACACCTAGTTCCGGTAGCTTATTTAGTAAGCTCCGGGCGTTGGTATAACAGATCCGAAGCCTATTTAAGTGTCCTCGTGCTTCACCCAGAGTGGCTTCGGCATCATCCTCTGTCGAAGCCTCACAACCCGAAAATTTACAATTTTCAGGTCTTTTTCGCCAAGTGCCCAAGTCGTTTGGACTAGCTCAGTCGGCAGCAAATTCCAGCATTTGACAACTCTGAAGGAGTAGAACTTGTCTGCATTCCGTTCCGCTATGTTGGTTCTCCAGTTTCTCAGTGCTACCCCTTAGGTTTATATTGAGGCTAAGCCTAAGTAGGTGTTTAAGGGGATGTCCAGAAGTGTTAAGGATGCTGTAAGTTATTAGAAGGTCACCTCTAAAACGCCTATAATTTAATAAGTAAAGGTCAAGTGATTGGAGGCGCCCTTCATAAGGTTTGAATTTGAGTCCCCGAACTGATTTCGTGACTCGCCGTTGGATACTCTACAGAGTGTCCTTATCCTATGAGAGTGAGGGAGGAAATACTATGTTTCTGTACCCCGAATTGGGACGAATGAAACTGTTGGAGATTATGTGGGAAGTTCAACCGTCAAATTGGCCAAAAATGCGCTTTAATGTTACCAGTGCAAGGTTTGCTCAAAAGACATTTTGGTCACAGTTAGCGTAAGACTTCAAATCATAGGATACCAGCACTCTTAAATCTTTTTCGACTTGAGATACTTCTAGAGAGGAGTTTCTTCATTTGTTTGTCTGTCTACCGTAGTCATCAGGTTGGTTATACAGAAGTAACCATTCCTGAAACCATGCTTTTGTGGTGAGAAAACGTTTATCGATAATAAATAGTCGTGTATATCATCACATATCAGGGACTCCGTAATTTTCGAAGGTATAGAGGGAAGAGCCAGCAGTTGGTAACTTTAGAGTTCGTTGCATCGACCTTTGAAAATTGGTGTGATATGAGCCGACTTCCAAATTTTCAGTAATTTGCCTTGGCTTAGTGAGTGTGAAAACATCATGCTAAGCGGTATTGACAGGGTTGAAGTTGCTTCCCTCAGTTTAGCAGAATCGACCATATCCAGTCGAGGGGAAATGTCTTTTCTTAGGTGTTGCATTTCACGAAACACCAAGTCAGCGCTCGGGTTCACTTCAGAAAGTCCTGTAGAGTTGCAGATGAAGCTTTCATCAGTGTAGTTGATGTATTTCGGTTGAAATGTCCGAGAGTATTGTTCAGCCAGGTTAGCTGCATTACCGTCGTTATTGGTCGGACCATTGGGGCCTAGCAGTTGGGAAACTCCAGTTTTGGCTTGTCGAAGAGAAGCTGCATAGCGGAATAACCTTCTCGGATTCGAAACAAATTTATCGATAAGCTTCATCTGGTACTGAAGCCTGTCTTCTCTTATTACCTTTGTGTTCCTTGTTTGTTTGAATCGCCTGTATGCGTTGTTGTTACCAGTTCGTCTGTATTCCGCCTAACAGTGACTTTTGTGGCTTAGCAAAATAAGAGTGTGGTTCCTGATGATTGTAGGTTGCTTGTAGCTTTCGGGGACAGTTTGAGGAACTGAGTGCTTGGTAGTACATAAGAGCGTATGCAGTGAGAAATCTCAATGAGCATCCACTTCAGGCTGAGGGTGAACATCCCAACTCACCTGCTGTAGATAGTCCTGTAAGGCGGACACATTCAACCGTTTGAGGTTCCAGCTCCTGTTGTTAGTGGGATATTTTGGCTCACTTTTGCTTCTCTCTGAGGGGGGAAAGGATTGAGAGATTGTTGACCATACGGATTCATCAAGATTGATAAACTCTTGGTTGTGAATTTGGTGTACCTCTAGACATGATCGTATGTATGAGGCTACTCTACCGCCAATTCCTGTTTTTCTGTCGCCGCGGAACAAAGACATCCCAGGTATCGCTGGCAATAAGTGTAACGAAAATCCTTTCTTGTATTCTGTACATCAAAACCATGGCACCTCTAATTTGCGATACGACAGTGTAAAGAGGTCTAGATTTTCAAGTCGCCCTCTGTATGGTAAACCCCGGCGTTCTGGAATTTCACGAGTAGCTGCAGTCTGTACTTTTTTCAAGATATTCGAGCCTCTTTTTAAACAGGGCTTGCAGACTCAACGCAGTTTGCAAGCTTAGTTCCCACTACGGTTGTGTATACTGTAGTGAACATGGTAGTATCTCGCATGGTTAATGTCCGTCTTAAAATCCATAGGGTTATAAACCCCATAGCTGCGACCTCCTGGTAATGAGCTGTGGTCTTGTGATAAAGACTCACCATTACCCCAAGATCCTTTTGAGACCGGACTACGGGTAAATGTACTTCCCCTATGCTGTATCTATTCACCTTTGTATCCTCAAAGTACATGTGGACACACTTTGCGGCGTTGATAGGTATCAGCCACTCTTTATACCTGTTAATCACAATATTTAAGTCTTCCTGAAGTGCTCATGCATCTCGGCTCTCGTTATTTCTCGCCAGATGTTTACTTCATCAAAGTATAATAGCATTGGGGACTCAACTACATTTGGGAGATCATTTACATACAGTGTAAAAAGTAAAGGACCTAGGACAGAACTTTTGGGTAATCCACTAAGTACTAGTCTACGGAAGGAGCACTTGAACATTGATTTTCTGTTGTCTAGAGCCTTGATCCTTTGCTCCCTATATATATAAGGAGGATTTTTGTTCAAGGTAAAGCTTTTCTGAAACCATATTGTTCACATATATATGAAAATTATATTTGAAATAATCTTAGCGATTGAAATTTAAATACTTCTAACATTTCGTCTAGTAAATAGTCTGAGCCGAGAGCATGGTGAATATTCGATGACAAGCAACAGGACCCTTTCTTTATTTAATCTGTTTATTTCACATTCATTGTTTTATTGACTGAAATTAATGTGAGTTATTTTTAGCAATACGATTATTTATTTGACGGTTCTTATTTCGCTTGCACATCAATGACTCAGGAACAATTTTTCAACTTCCAAGTTGCACTTGTGTTTTATTTATTTATTCCTTTATAAAAAACATTGACACCGAACATTAATTATTAGCACTTCAAGCCTGCAAACATACACATGCACAATTCTTCCAGTCATTTATTTCACACAGTGAAGTTTTCACATGATTCGCATTTGATTGACTCATGTTATACTATTTACTAAATTCAACATCCAAATATGATTGTATTAGCACGGTTTAGATTTGATCTGATTTGATTTTTAAACGATATATATTTATTTGGCTGTTTTGGATTTTTATTATTACCCTGAAGTAGTCCAGATAGGTTTGCTGGATGAAACGTCGGAATTACTTAAATTTCAGTCGCTGCGATTATTTCAAATATAATTTTTACATATAAAGTCTTCTCTATACTCGGGACCCAATTTTTGTCAAAATATTCGTTCTAATCTTGGCGAATATTCGTGTGTTGTTCACTTTTCAACAGGATGTTGGTTTCCATGTGTGTCATTATGGTCTTTTTGAATATTGATTCTCGTATCTTAACTACAACACTGTGAGACTGACCGGTCTGTAGTTCGATGGAAGTTTTCTTGGCCCTGTTTTATGTATGGAAGTGACGATTGCATCCCTGCAGTCTGTAGGTGACAACCCTTGGTCAAATGACAGTTAATTTCATAGTTAGTGGGGAAGCAACACATTATGCAATTCGTCTCAAGATTTCGTGGTGTAGTACATTCGGTCCTGTTGAATGTTTCGTGACTAAAGTGCTAGGAGCCTTAAGTATATCGTCTCGACCAAAGTTCACGGTGAGCAGACCGTTTGTTTACCTTGTATTTGGGTCTATTCCTCCGTCTGTAAAAGGCCCTGAGTATAATCTGCCTGGAACTTGTTTACCATAGCCTCCGCTTTTTCCTGATCATCCTTTATTAATCCAAATCCACTCCCTTCCTTAATTAGGTTGGGAATCTAGTGCTGCATCCTTGTTCTATAATTTATGTACGAGAATAGCCTCTTAAGCTGATTGATCGCAGATTGTGCCAATTGCATTTCATACTTTAGCTGAGCTTTCCGGATTCTAATTTTACGCCTATTTCTTACCGACCTTTAGTATTCCAGAGTACTTGCTGTCCCGAGGCTGATGACAACGTTCCAACATTTCTTCTTTTGTCTTGGTAAACATCCGATATCTCGGCCTATCCAGGGATGTACGTGCTTCTTCTTCGAAGCAGTCCATGGTATATATGGTTGCGTTACCTGGTTGTATAACTGACTTAAATGAGTCCATGCATCTCCTATTGATGCCCCTGAGTCAATTATGTAGTATTTTTCTGATCGTGAAGAGTTGATCGCTATCACCTCTGCCCTCCAAATGTTAGGATGGGACGGCGCGACTGTTTGACAGGCCACCTCAGCCATGAACTTCAGTAAGATAACTACATGATTGCGAATCTATAGAGATGGCAAGAAAGTCATTTGATTGTCATTACCACGATGTGTGAAGACCCAGTCCAAGAGAGGCAAGGAGTAAGTCATATCTGGTGAGACCTCTAATGTGATGGGATGAAGGTAATGAAATCAGAGTTTCTAACAGTTTGCAATCAAATGACGTTGTCGATGATTCTACTTCTAAGTTTAGCCAGTTTGTATAAGATGCA
This sequence comes from Schistosoma rodhaini, assembly GCA_944470415.2. Classification (NCBI taxonomy): domain Eukaryota; kingdom Metazoa; phylum Platyhelminthes; class Trematoda; order Strigeidida; family Schistosomatidae; genus Schistosoma; species Schistosoma rodhaini. The sequence continues at coordinate 82,203,153 of OX104044.1, forward strand.
TTAAAGTCGCATACTATTAGGCTTTTACTCTTATTACACCAGGATTTTAATTTATTTGGGAGGAAGTCATCCACTACATATTCTGGACTGTGATATACCACAACTAATCCAATATCTTGCCGTCTACATTTCAGCTTGTAACGCACCAGTTCACATGTTCCTGAGTCGTATGCCACTGTCTTGACAGCCGGTGTGGTTGAGGCACTTTTCGTGTACAGGATAAACCCACTTCCCCTACAGTTGAATCTACCAGCCCTACTGGATAAAAAAACCAATCAACTAAATCTCACTGTCAAACGCCTGTGAAGTTAACCAGGTTTCTGAAACAGCAATGACACCCGGTTCTTCTATATCCACCAGTGTTTTGAGCTCCATCATTCAATTTTTTGGGTTCCGAGAATTTGTGTAGCACACCTTTAATTCTGGGGAGAACTTGTTCTTAGCATCCAAAGTGGTTTGGGGATCGTTTTGTTCAGAACTTTTACAGTTGGAAAAAATTTAAGTGAGAGGTTTCTTTCGTCGTTCCGGCAGCGTTCATTTATTTCTACTTCTCCCGATCGCCTCTTAATTCAGTCGACCAGGTTAACGGATCTATATTCCTGACCCAATCAGTTTGCGTGAGTTTTTCAGTATCAGGTTTCTTTATTCAGCCGAGGCAAAGGCAGCCTTCAAGAAGCCGCTTTTTTAAGTACTTCCAGGATCTACCTTTTGCCCTATTCTGTAAAGTTTACAGATGCTAACTCCTGATATTGTTTCTGGGAGTAGCCTATCTATCAAAGACCTAAAGTGACTGAGGTTATGCCGAAATCTAGCCTTTGGTTCCTTTTCGGAGTATTCGCCTAGCCTGTGAAAAATGACTGATCTGACTGACTGAGGTCCATCTTAACACTGTCTAATTTCGACTCCTGAAATCTCCTCACTGTAATCCTATTCCGATTTGGCACCATATATATAGGTCTCACTTTGTCATCTTACGTTTCTTTTTCTGAGTGTGACTGTGAGCCAATTATTTACTTCTTGTGTCTCTTGATTAAACCCTCTACACCTCTCAGAATTTCCTCTCCCTTAGTCTGTGTTATGCTGAAATGTGAATCCAGGTCTGAAAACGTAGATACAAATACCTTGGTGCTGCCCATAATTTGGTTCTTCTCAGCGTGCTTTTTGTTTTTCCTTGCAACAATGCCTACATCTGTATGCATGTTATGCGCTTTTCCAATGGGGTCCACCTTGATGGTCTCATTCAAATCCACAGCCGTGCTCATGATAACGCTCGATATTTACTCGAAAGCAGTACTTACTTACTTACTTACTTACTCGAAAGCAGTATTCTGCTTATATACTGCGGACTGTGTATCTAAGGGCAATTTTCTAGCTATGTTCAGCCGTCCAATCGCCCCAAGAGTCAGCAGAGTCTTTGTAGGACAGGATGCTTTACACTTTCAGCGCGATAGTGGCTTGCAGCACCTTTTTTTACGGAGTCGGTGTTAGTACGGTGCACACACTGTGATACCACGTATTGTAGTTTTCACAATGCATTCCATCATCAGCCGGGAAATAGCATGTAGGTCTTCCACAAAGACGTTTTAATGGCACCATGAATTTGTTTTGTGATCTCACAGGAAGAACAAACCTCAAGAACTGATCTCTAGGTGTGTTTTTTAGGTGTCTTTTAAGACTTGTTAAGTGATAGACACTGGAAACAAAAGCTGGGGTTTGTATATTACTGTACCTAATAATCATAAAAATTCCGACTTCAGCAGTTGCAAAACGACCTTGACACCTTTGGACACAAACAATACTTGGAGATATACTCTATGAAGAGAAATAAATACCAATGCCCTTTGTTTTATGTATCTGTACTTAAAAAGTAAAGACGATAAACTTGTCAGGAAAAAATCAATACTCCTAGAAATTACCTCGACTGAAATGAACTCATTCAAAGCAAAAACAGTAGTTTTGGTGGGTAATTAAACGACCATGACCATAAAATAAACTCAGAGGAAGAATGCTACTGTCCTTTTCAAACAGCCATTTTGGGGACTTGTTGTTCAAACATTAGATCCCAAACTTTAAAACTTTGCTGGTCACAATCAATGAACTGTTTATTCCAGTAGGAATGGACTCTTCTCTACGAGTAGATGTGGTTCTTATTGTACGTATTCTGAAAGCTGATGGCTGAAATAAGAGCGGAAGTCGTAGAGTCTAACACTAATATTACACACGTGATCCATCTTAAATTTTCGATAGACTTTCATAACTCAGATAACACATGACAACTAGCACATTTTTATCTTCATAGTAATTACTGTTTCCATACGAAGTTGTAACGTTCAGAACATATGCATCATACATTCATGTTCTTGCATTTCGCCTATCTGCCTTGTGTGTTCAAGTGTCTATGTCAATCACTGAATATTTTATCCAATGTTTGTCTGTCTGCCACACTATACATTGTTTATTTTGATCTATATTGATGCTTTTAGTGATTAGTAATTGGAGATCGCATGCTTGTTTTCGTGTATTGGCTGATCTCAAGCACGGATGAAAGAAGAGGTTTGGACATCACACTAGAAACATTGAAGATGCAACGGATGTTCTAGTTTTACAACTAGCTACCAGTAGCACCTTCTATATTTGATCGTTCCCAGTCAGATAGAAATCAGAAGTCAGACGAGAAGAGGCAGGAAAGATATATTTGATTCGTTACCAATATATCGAGGACCTTTTCTATGAGCTGGCTAATGAAACGTAGGAGCTGTGTCCCACGCCGTGTTGAAACGTGATCTGGTACGGATGCATGACCGAATGCCTTCAGTTAAACAAGTCCACTTAAACAACGTGGTCAGCATCCAATGTCGAACACTTAATGAGCTATTGATTTTGGGGAATTATTTACAGCTACAACATCATTAAATAGAAAGAAACTTTTTTAAAACGACGTCAACCATATGATCACTGAAAGTATTCAAACTCTGCCCTGAGAGTCATAGGATCTTCATTTAGAGGAATTATTACGACTAATGGTGAAATCCGAGATTCTACCAAAGTCACAAAGTCATAGCTCCATCTGACAACTCGAGGAACAACCATTGCCGATGCAAGGAATATCCGCACAGTGTGAAAGACTGAAATGAACATTGAAGTAGCTGCGGAAACAAATGTGAATAAAGACAAGTTATACAGAAAGATCACGTCTGCGATGCTCAGCCTTGCCGTCCAATTGAATTGAATGGATATTCCCGCGTTCACTGTTGTTGACCTTCTCTCTGTGTTGAATATCTATTTTCCCAGTTATCTCGTGGACATCTTTGAGGATTATGTAGTTAGGACTAATACCACTACAAGTTTATTCTCAGAGTTGTTCAAGGCTAACAAAGCTTCATTTAATCATTGATTGATGTATGACTCTGTGCTGCCTGTGAAAACAATAAAGTCATGGAGTAAACCAAGGGAGGTACATAATTGTATAATACCTTTCGAAATCGTTGATGAAGGTAACTGATCATTAGGAACGCCCGATTCACTAAGATCCGAGCTACAGGGCATGTCATCATTAGTGGCAAAACAAACAGCGGCTCTACAGACTAACTAGACAAATGAATGTATTGTATTGAGGGGTAGTCAAATGTAAAAGATGCATTAGTTTATACAAACACCACACATATACAGCAAATGCGGAATAAAATAGTCAATATAGCAGTAGCTCCCTCAAAAGTAGTCCCTTCTTTTACGAAATGTAAAAGAAAAATTCCAAGGTACAAAACAGTGGTTATCAACGAAATCACATCCGACGGAGAGGTTCTGGAAGAGGCGAAAGCCTTTGTACGCTCGGACAGTGTTACCAATAAACAAGGAGGACATGTAAACAAGGAGGACGTATTAGTAAAAGAAGCTGAGGTGAACAAAATTTGAGGAATGTTTACAACTTAAAAGAAGTGTCGGCCAAGATGAAAGACAAAATTTCCAACACTAGAGTTAAAACAGTTCCGTTACATGAAACTGAAACGTAGAAGACTGTCATTAAGATCAATAGAAACACTTGTGTTCACAAATAGCTTTTACTCAGAACACGTTAGATTCATTGTCCGATCGTGACAGAGGCCAAACAAGCTGGCAGTCGGAGAAGAAAGCTCTAAAATACTCTGGACGTAGATCGAACACTTTATGGAAATTACTGAATATTTAAAACGAAGATAAAGATGCAGGCCGAAGGGCAAGTTGTGGCGAAACTTGGGGGCAGATATCAATGGAATGAATAGAACTCGGGAACAAATGGCAGTGACAGTCCAAGACAGAGCTGGTTGGGCATTCCTATTTGATGGCCCATGACTCATGAGGCGTAACAGGCCCTGATGGATCAAGTAGTTTTATGCTATTAGCGCCCAGGAATTTCTGCAAGTTTTTGAATACTTCATTAGGGTCAAGCTTCTCTGTCAGCCGTTTTTGTGATAAGTCACACGTTTTCGGCACTGTCAGTGGGAACCTATTGGATTTCTTTATGCATGTAAATAAGTAATTAAAGTCACCATGATCCAGAAGAAAGGCTTACGAAACCGATAAGAACATAGGCAGAAGGACAAATAGATGTAAGAAAGCTCCAACGATCGAATCTCTATGTCCAATGAATTTTGCCTGTTGGAAGGTTGAACATTTACCAATTCAGTTCTGTACATCTGCAAAATTATGGCTTAGATCGGTATCAATACACATATCTATGCTACTACAATAATAGATTTATTCTTGAAATTGTAGATTTGTCCTGTCGTGACTACCTAATCTATAAGATGTCACATGGAAGTCAAATCATAGTTTACACTGACCCGACCTATGTGACAGTCAGCAATATAATGTACAAAATCATATATCCGATATGAAAAGGTAGAAGTTACATATAGTGACCATGCCTGCATGGTCGAGCCACCCATATGGGCCACCTGTTCCCGAGTTCACCATTTCTGACCTTCTTTAAGTGTTAAATGTTGGATGCAATCATCCCAGTTACCACTACATATTCTCAGTGAATGCCACCAAAGATCTGGAACTATCATTTGAAACCATGATAGGACCACAAGTAAAGCAACTTGTTTACACGTTGAGGTCACAAAGGTAACGTAAGCGAAGATTCTTAAGAACTGGAATAAGAAGTTTGCCCACATTAGGAACAAATGGTTCCCAACTACTGCCAAAAGCTTTAACAATTTTGTAGTTGAACTTAAAAATGCCACAAGTATCCGGAGTTTGACAGCGCCTTAACCAGTAACATCTCTTATGATCGAAATTCGCCAACCCAGTCAAATCAGAGGTCAGAAGTGAAGAGGTTCGAAAACATATTTGATAGACTATTGATATATATCGAGAAGTGACTAGCGGTTGTAGGAGATGTGAAGCACGGGGTACCCACTAGTGATCTGGTGCGGATGCATGACCGAGCGCCTTCAGATAAGTGAGTCTAGTAAAAGCAATGGGGTAAGCATCAAATGTCAAAGACTTACAAAGCTATTTATGTCGGGGATTTATTCACCTGTACAAACTAACCAAAGGATAGTTGCCCAGAAATTCAGCTATCCTATATATCAGAGATAACCCCAAGTGTAAGTTATCAGGTAATGTCATGAAGTGATTAACAGTTTAAATGTTTACCTTATTTTCATCGAAAGATTATTTATGAACCTCACCAGGAGTTTAGCGAAAACGCATATTAGTAGATTGGGTTCTTTTTGTCACAAGTCAAAACGCTATTCGTGTTGCCCTCAAAATAAGGAGAATTTTGAACTCATATTACGACGACACATTGCAAAGATTTTAGCATGATAATATAGGTCATAAAGATTTCTACCCTTCCTAGTGAAGACTGATCGTTTTTGTAGCCATAAATTAAGCGCCAGGTTGGAAAGTTCACGAAACAGCGGGTCATTGCCTATCTGTCGACTAAATGTTCTTCACTTGATTTGTCTTACCTCTTCACAGCAAAATGCTGTCTCACACAGTGTCTACAAAGTGTATCCGAGAATTCTGCCAGGTCACCGGTAAGTCATTGTAACAGTGCTTGATGTTTTTCAGGGTCTGACGAAGAAACTGCTCGTTCATTTTTGTCAGCTTGTAATAATAATTTGGAATTGGCTGTTAGTCTTTACATGGATGATCCAAGCAGGGTTCCTTCTCAGAGCCCAACGGAAGAATACCGGACTCCTATTCCTCAAAGAAGCGAACAGTTACTCCCCGTTGTTGTACCACTTCGTAAGTTGATCAACTTATTTGTAAATATCTCTATTGTAACTTAATTCAAATGGAAGTATGTTTTGCCTACTGTGCTGTTGTACAAGTATTAGGGGGAGAACATTTAGCTGGAAAATAACTTCATTTTGTGTTTGGGGTTTGATCTCTAAATATCTCAAGATCTGACAGCTTTGTTAGTATGATGAATTAAGTGCTATTTAGTTTCAGTAGACATCGTTCATATCTCGGTTTTGATGTTTGTACTGTAACGTTAGTCTCTATTCGTCGGTAACACCGCTTTCTAACATGTAATTCGAAGGAAAGCGTGTTTACGTGTTTGTCCAACATCTCATCTAAAACCATAAGCATTTTCAGTTTTTGCCATGATCTGTATTTGATTCGCTTAAGAATGTTGACGCTCTCTATAAGAGTTAGTGGTACGCTCTAAATTCTGTCTTAATCCTATACAATGAATCGAATAATTAATCACTTGTTAGCTAAAATGATATATGAGTACTGTCTTTTTTTCCACACATATAATGCTTTCGTTTGAGTATTGTTTACATATTTAGGATTACTGCTTTCGAATTAAAAATCCTCACTGAAGTCACTTGGCTTGTTATTTAATCTTATTTTTAACAGCAATTTAGATCTTCAGTTCAATGAATAGCTAATGCTAGAGTTATTTTTTTTTTAAGCAACGGTAGTTCGTCCATGGTATAGTAGACTTTCCAAATTTATTCTGGTTATCACAGAATATTACTTGTTCACATGTGTGTTTAGGCAAAAGGATAACGAATGTAAATATTGGCACTGACAGTTGACCTCCACCAAACAATATGGATCTCCCTACGAGACTTGGTGGAGCAATCTGTCATTTCATAAACGGATGTCATATTTTAATCTGATTGTCATCTCTTTTTCAACCCAGATCATCGTAACACTGGGGCAGGCTGTACAATGTAAAAGCCTTTCGTCACTCCTAGATGAACACTGGGGTGTAAGTAGTCAATTTCCTGAATTCAGACATCCACGATCTTGTTTAAATTCCACAACGTAAAGAGTATCTAATTGATTTCACCAGCAGCCCTCAAACATTTAATTTTTTTGGTTATAATGTCGCTGTACTTTACCGCTTCTATTCATTATACTCCTCCTTATAGGCTTTTATGAACGGTAGACCATGTTAATGAAGCAATTAGCACTCCGTATACTTTTGATATTCACGAGAAATGTACTCACACTTACGGTTTAGGATAACTAACTTCTTAATAAGTACAAAACAAGTCATATTTTGCATTCCCTTCTGAATAATAAGACATCTACTCATGCCACAGTACTGCTGTCCTTTTCAATGATTCATAGCAAATGGATAAGTAAGGTATCTGAACATTTAAGTTGCATAAAAAGAGGTAAATTGCATTCAAATTAATATGTGCAGATTATTATCGCTTGTTGCGTTTTCTGTATATGTATGAATCAAATGCTCTTGAGAAATTGACTTTGTATTTGCTATTCAATAAAAGTCTCTTGATTTACATGCTAGAACTTTATGGGTCCACTTAGGACTAACGATAATTTTCTGTCCCAACCGTTGCTGCTACCTTGACGTGGTGGTCGGGCTTGTCGTTCGTGATGAACCAATCGAGCTATACTGGCTGGAACAATCGGTCCTCAAGGTCCTACCATGCCAGACAGGTCGGTTGATGAGTGGTTAGACTAAAAGGAGCAATCCCAAGGTCTGAAGTCTGGGGTTAGAAAAGGTCGACCCTGAAGATGCACACCACGCTTTATCTCACGGATTCCCATATCCGGCTGTAAGGTCCAAACAAGTACGGAGGGAACACAAAAGTCGTGTGTGACCGACCTCAAGCAGTTGTCCTTTGGGTACTTCGGTCACGCCCTCAGGTCACTAAAGCCACCTCTAACCCAATTTAATTTTCAGGTACCTTTAGGAGAACCCTTCCACGGTGTGGGCAGCCGGGAAGTGATAACCGCCCTCGTACCTCTAACAGCACTCAAGATCACTTCATAAGCAATCTTCTTCAATTTCTATTTTTCCTCCTACATCGATTTTCAACACTAAACTTCATCTTTCGACTTCCTCCTCAAGTGTCACCATGGCCAGCGATCCTAATGCGCGAAGCACTGTTCCAGGTCTACTTAAACCTCGCTCCAAACTACACATTGGAGCCTTCAATGTATGTACCCTAAGCCAAATTGGTCAACAAACCTCCTTGGTTAAGACCCTAGAATCTCGTACCATTGATGTATGCTGTGTCTCCGAAACACACATACAGGATTCTAGTGTGGTCATTCACTTGACCTCAACTCTCCAAAATGGACAGCCAAACAAAATACACCCTCCGTATATCTGGCGACCCTGTGACCAGTTCTCGTGGACTTGCAGGTGTAGACATAGCACTTAGTACAAGGGCAGAACAAGCACTACTAGAACGGATCCCCATTAACAGTCGCCTGTGTGCTGTCCGGCTGAACGGCTCCATAAGAGCTCAGAAGGATAAGGACACACGTCTTGTCGTCACTTCTGCCTACGCTCCCACTGACTGCAGCCCGGATGAAGTGAAAGATGACTTTTACAAAAAGCATTCCGAACTTCATCAAGTCATTCACTCAGACATAGTACTCGTAGCAGATGACTTTAATGCCCAGGTAGGTAGCTTAAATCAAACAAAAAGACATTTAAGTGGGTATTTCAGTATTCCGGATCAGAGAACGGATGATGGTGGCCGTCTGCTGCAAATGTACTCAGACAATCTTTTATTTTTAGCAAGCACCAATTTTAAACATAAATTGAGACATTGCCTAACATGGCGACCTCCTGCACCAAACCAATGATAGACTCAAAAAACCATATTCCCACCAGTCATCGTTGGAGAGGTTCGATAGAAGACTGTCACTCGTTCTGGAGTACATGTTTAGACTCTGATCATGCTTTAATACGAGCACGCATTTGCTTGCTCTTCATGGGATGCAGAAAAGCTACACTAAGAAGACCCATTAGAATTGAACTGGAGGACGAGAAAGCCAAAAGTAAGTTCCATGAACAACTGAGGTCACACTTATGTAGTTCTAAAAACGATGTTGACCTAGATGTTGCTTGGGAAGATATACAAACAGCTGTGGAAACAACAGCGACATCTATTGATGACTTGAGCCAATGGTCACGAAAAACCAGTGGATTTCTACCAAGTCTATTGCACTGATGGATTCTCGTAAACTCATCCCATCAGACTCTGAGCAACGGAAACAAATCAGATCTAGGTTAACCAAAAGTCTAAGGAATGACCATGGGCGGTGGTGGGCAACAAAACAAAGGAAATGGGAAAGGCAGTGGTTGTAGGCAACACCAGACAACTCTTCAGACTAATAAAATAAACTGGGATTAAGAAGTCAAGCGTAAGTGAGACAGTCTCGGAAAATGACAACACTCTTATTTGTTCTTAGCCCAGACGTTTAGAACGATGGGCGGAACACTTTAGAGAATAAAGGTATCATTACCAAGACTTGATTTGATAATTTTGAATAAATTGAGCATTGGGTAGATTGTTATCAATAAATTATATATTTGTAATATCCCAATGAGTAGAAAAATTAGATTTTCTGACGTTTCGTGACTCGATTTATTTATTCTCTGAAGAAGTGGCTTACACTGAGTCACGAAACGTCAGAAAATCTAATTTTTCTACTCATTGGGATATTAGAAATATATAATTTATTTATTTACTTTAGAGAATAGTTTAGCTGGCCTTCATCTGCTCTACAGTTACCCGCCATTCCCAAACAGTCTGAATGGAACATTGAAGTAGGTCCCCGGACCCTAGCCGAAGTTCAAAAGGCTATAGCTAATCTGAAACAAGGAAGAGCAGCTGGTCCTGATGGATTGGCTCCAGAGGTCTTTAAATATGGTGGTCCAATTTTAACGATTAGGCTGACTAATATTCTGGCTAAAATCTGGGAGACGAACGTAATTCCATCTGATTGGTCACAATCTCTGATTGTCCCAATATATAAGAAGGGGCCAAAATCATCCTGTGATAACCATAGAGGGATTAGTCTGACTGACGTAGCATATAAAATACTAGCCTCAATAATTATCGGGCGCCTAACTAAGACTCATGAACTCCAAGCACGAGAAATTCGGTCTGGCTTTAGACCTAGTCGTGGCTGTATCGACCACATATTCACTATTCATCAGGTTTTAGAACACAGACATGCTTATTTGCATCCGACAATGATAGTTATTCTTGACTTGAAAGCAGCATTTGACTCTGTAGACCGAGAGGTTCTTTGACAGTGTCTGTCATTGGAAGGTGTACCTCAAAAGCACATAAACCTTGTGAAGGCTGTTTACTCGAACACTACCAGTCGAGTGAGAGCTTATGGCGAACTTTCATATGATTTTACAAACTCAAGTGGTGTCCGACAAGAGTGTCCACTATCCACATTTTTGTTTAATTTCATTATAGACCTGTTGCTGGAAATAACGTTCTCGTCGACTGAATTTTCAAGAATTGATCTCCTACCAGGATATCCACTTATCGACTTAGAGTACTCTGTCTTCTGTTAGGACTGAGTAAAAATGCCAGGATATTTGGAGTGCGTTTCTCCCCATCTAAATGTAAATTATTACTCTGGGACTGGCCTGCGTCAACGCCAGAACTAATGATAGGGAGTGAAGTAGTCGAACGCGTCGACAACTTCACTTATCTTGGAAGTGTCTAAGGAAATCTCTTCACGGATTCAGAAAGCTTGTTTGGTTTTTGCCAACTTACGTCAAATATGGTGAAGGCGAGATATCCGTCTATCAATTAAGCGACGAGCATACTGACCAACAGTTCGCTTGTTCTACTTTACGGCTGCGAAACGTGGCCATTAAGAGTAGAAGATACTCGTAGGTTACTAGTATTTGACCAAAGATGCCTCAGAAATATTGCTCGCATCTTCTGTGATCACCGTGTAAGTAACAGTGAGGTTAGACACAGGGTATTAGGAAATGATGGTAAATCAGTTGATGAGGTCATGAATCTTCATCGTGTGAGATGGTTAGGCCACGTGTTACGTATGCCTGTAGACTGATTACCACGACGCGCTATGCTGACTAGTGAAGGGGCTGGTTGGAAAAGAGTTAGGGGGGGGGCAAACCAAACGTGGCATCAGTGCTTGAAGTCACCGACTTCTAGTCTAGGCCATGTTGGTAGATGCAGACCACTTGACAATCGTAACCAATGGTTTGAGAGCCTGGGTGACATGGCTCAGAATCGATCACAATGGCGTAGGTGTATACACTCTTTATCTTCCCTTAAACCGTGAAATTCAAATTGCTTTATACCTTCCTTTGTACGAACTAATCCTTTTTTCCTGTACTATATCCTTATATGCAATATTTTTTTTATATATTACCACCTTTGAATTAACTACTATGAATTTGGTATTGATATTGTACTAATGAGGTATGGGAACTTGGACCGATGTATATGTGCCTGTTTCTACGTTGTAGCTGACTGAATGATAATATTCTGTCGACTTTACGGTAGTTATACTTATTTATTCTAAAGTAGACACATATCAAGTCTAAGAAGTAGTTTTTAATAGATATTGTTCAAATTTTATTTTCAGTTTTTTGTTTTGTGAGGCTTTAGTTATTATAAAGTTTGCATGTTTAATTAAATTCCTAGTTCCTGTTCACCTGCCAAATGCACCTATCATGCAAACACGTCGACGCGCGTTCGTTGCTGAGGATTCGGACGATAACTCAGACGATGATACAGTGACCAGTGGTGCAAAGTGCCAGCCGTTTGAACAGTCACAGTCAGCTTCGAAATCGGTATGTTCATGTCAATTATACAATCTTTGGTTAGGTATTGTTTTTGACTATCATCTAATGGTATTTACTTGTACATCATACTTTCATGCATACAAATGTTTTAGGTATCTTAATAACCCAATTACCCAATCATATTGATCGTTTTATTTTTTATAAGCTGAAATTTGCACTTAACAAGTATGGGGTACCACTCTATGACTAATTTTGTTTAAACCTAGTTTTAAAATAGGACATGTAGTAGTTGTTTTGGGCTATCAGTTCACCTATTAAAAAAAGTTATATCAGCCGTGGTTCGTTACTCTATAACACTTATTAATCACGTTATTTCAGGGACTGACGGGATAACTAGACGGTCAACATATCCTTTCTTTTGTACTTATCGTAAAGAAAGATGTTAAAATGGACATCTTAGGGTTACATTTATTCTCTAAATGTTGTTGACGCACAATAAGTCCATCATAAACAATGTAGAACTCGATAAAAATTTGCATTTAGCAAATATAATCCGTTCTCTCTGATCCAATCACGTGTATTGCGGTAACAGGTTCATATTAGGTTGATGCTCGACAGATTTTCCGATTAATGGCCCAAATACAGGAACTCTTAATCAACGGAGTCAAATAAAGCCCTTAAGTCGAGAAATAGGACTGTAATATTCCATTGGTATGTGTTTCAGAACCCTGTGCAATGGGTCTGAAACTAGGTTAGTTATCTCTGGTTTATCGTTCTCATGATTCAGTTAGGCGCGTGATAATCTTGTTCGGAATCCACCTAGATAATTTTTCAAGCATCAATTAATTTAGCCGTGGTTCCATGTATCCATTATCCCTTAATAACCTTTTCGATTAAGTTGCTAGTAGACATTATTATTGCTTTGACAAGTGATTACTGATCATATAAGTTTGTTTCCGAATGAACATCTTCATAGTTGATTACGTATTTAACTGACTGTCTCTTGAATATATACTTGGTATTTTATTCGAACCGGCCTCTAAGGGTTCTTACTAAGGTTCACTAATATTCTTTTGTGATTCCTATTAATGGTCAATATTATGTCTTTCAAGTCAAAACTAGTTGAAAAGAACAAGAACAAAGATTCTAGAATCTTTGTGTAACGCTCAAATCTCATTCAATTTGCTTGAGGGCTATGATGCTGTCCAAGTGCCCAAACTGAAGTACATGGTTTTCTTAGGGGCCTACACCCGGAGCCTTTGACCGAAAGATCTGATCCACAAGGCAGTGGAGCATCATGAGGAGATGCAGTCCCATGGTAGCCGGTGATCAACGATTGGTTCATACGCCATTTTTTCCCTCAGGATACTGGAACCCATGTGCACCAATGGTTTGTAATCAGAGTTTTCCAACTCCCCTAGGTGGACTCGCCTTGTCCATCAACCCGGTTAAAGCGCCGGACATTCGCTTTTCATCCTCTCAATTTCGTAAACAACACCCGTGGTACGAGAAAGCAGTGAGTAGGACTTCTCTGTCATAGGCTATATACGCGTGGCCATGTGAGAGCATTTGGAGAGGGAGAGCGGAATCTCCCCACTCTCGGCCGTATCAGAGCATTTGGGGGCACGCTCACTCTTGAAGGATTTCATTTTTTATGATAGGAGAGCCTCTTTAATTTTATTCCTATAATTTCTTGCTGTGTTAGAAAATAACCACAAAGTTTCATGCGTCACTTATAATATTTGCCTTCACTTTGTTTTTTATTCCATGAACAAATTAGAATTTAGTGAATTCATTGTCTCTATCACTTAAGGTACAGAGTTAGTCACACAAATAACATTTATTCTTTTGTAAATAATTTTCATATCTGTTTGTTTTAAGGATCATTCAATTAAACAACGATGTTCAAACGATAATGGGCCTGATCCGACTTTACTAAATACTGATGGCACTAGCTCTGGTTCTTCTTCATTTTCTTCGCGACATACTAATGGAGTTAAAGATAGTGTTAATAAAAGAAAAAGAAAACATTTGCAACAACTTTACCAACCTCCAGTCGAGATATTGTTTGATGGGACAGTACATGCTGTAAGTGCTCTGAGTAATTGTTTTTAAATGAGATCATGAATCGATCTATGTTAGACCACTAGTGAAAACAGTGGACAAAACACTGGACGACCGTTTTGTCCTAGTATGGAACTCCACAGCAGTGCGCATCCAGGATCCCGCACGCGTGGCTCGAACCCAGGACCTTCGGTCTCACGCGCGAACACTTAACCTCTAGACTACTGAACTGTCATCCATTGGTGTCAGTGTCTGACTCCAACCAATCCACGAAATTGATAACCAAAGCACATTAGTTGCTTGTATTAGCATGTCACAATACTTGATTACAAGCTAACCATCTATCAAACAAATTCCACTGAATAAGTTAGAGTTCATAAGTCACTATTGTTTGCCTGATGCAGTCACCAAAATCTCGCTTAAATAGATTTTAGGTGAAAAAAAACTATAGGCCAACTGATGGAATATCTTTTAGGGAATTAAAAGTACCATGAAAAGTTATTTAATTAAGATTGGGTGTCTATGGGTTACTTACCTAATACTATGTGAGTAGTGATAAAAATAAAATTCAGAAAATGACCATTAGGACTTTTTTTTTCTTATCTTATCAAAAACCCAAATACTTATAATACTAAGTTATGACGAAATTCCAGTTGTGTTGTGTTCTGCTTTATAAATGGTTATCAAACCATCAAAAATGAGTTGAAATTAGGGTCGGTTTAGCTAAATATTTGGTTGCAGTCTATACAGAAAATTAAAAATAGGCGTTATCAGCTAATATAACCTATTTACCAAGTACATTTTTATAAATTCGACTTTAAAGTATAGTGGCTAGTAATACTACTTGGCTTTTCAAACCGAAATAGGTGAAACATACCTCAACTTGAGACCAGCAGAGCTGTGTGTTTCAACCATCAAGTACACGCTCTACTTATTTGTGTATGATATATCACCTTATGTCTTCCATCCTATCAGACTTTTTTCTTCCATTTTAAAACAGGCTGAACTTGCTGCACAAGAAAAAAATCAATGGTTACTTGTCAGTATACACGATGAAGGTTGCTTTGAGTGTCATCTACTAAATCGTGATGTGTGGAAAGATCCGAAAATCTACCAACTTATTAAACGTCATTGTACTTTTGTACAAGTAAGTATAAAATGTATGCTCATTTCATTTTCATGAAGAATTTAAAAAACTTTCATTAAGATCTTTATTAGCTCCTATTTTGAGTTATTTCTTATAACGTCTCAGGGCACTGAGTTGCACCATCTCCAGGACCCCAACGGGAAGGGTCTTAATGGGTTGACAGAAACCATTTCTATATGATTTTCTTTCCAAAGAAAAAAATGGAACGAGACGTTTGTTACTAGAGGTGAATATAATCAAAATATTTTGTATGCTAAGTACAAATCGATACCATAAACATGTTTTGTCATTAATAGTCTACTTGTTCAACATTTCCCCCCCCCATTGACACCAATTACTTACTTACGCCTGTTACTCCCATTGGAGCATAGGCCGCCGACCAGCTTTCTCCAACCCACTCTGTTCTGGGCCTTCTTTTCTAGTTCTATCCAGTTTTTGTTCATTCTTCTCATTTCTGTCTCTATTTCTCGGCGTAATGTGTTCTTTTGTCTTCCTCTTCTCCTTTGACCTTCAGGATTCCATGTGAGGGCTTGTCTTGTGACGCAATTAGGTGATTTCCTCAAGGTGTGCCCAATCCACTTCCAGCGCTTCTTCCTGATTTCTTCCTCCACTGGATGGAATATGGTTTGTTGTCTCCCACAGTAACTTGTTACTGATAGTGTCTGGCCATTTGGTCCGAAGTATCTTGCGTAGACAGCTGTTAATAAACACTTGTATCTTCTGGATGATGGCTTTCGTAGTTCTCCACGCCTCCACCCCATACAGTAGAACTGTCTTGACATTTGTATTGAAAATTCTAACCTTGGTGTTGGTTGACAATTGTTTTGAGCTCCAGATGTTTTTCAGTTGTAAATATGCTGCTCTTGCTTTGCCGATCCTTGCCCTCACATCTGCATCTGATCCACCGTGTTCATCAATGATGCTGCCCAGATATGTAAAGATTTCCACATCCTTCAAAGCTTCTCCGTCAAGTGTAATTTGATTGGTGCATATTGTTTTGTATCGGAGAGTCTTGCTTTTCCCTTTGTTTATATTGAGACCTACTGCTGCTGAGGCTGCTGCTACACTGGTCGTTTTCTCCTGCATTTGTTGTTGCGTTTGTGATAGAAGAACCAGATCATCCACGAAGTCTAAATCGTCAAGCTGCATCCTGCCTGTCCACTGTATTCCGTGCTTTCCTCCAGATGTTGACGTCTTCATGATCCAGTCGATGAACAGGTGAAAGAGAAAGGGTGAGAGTAAGCAACCTTGCTTTACACCGGTCTTTACTTCAAACTAGTCGGTGAGTTGTCCTCCGTGGACGATTTGGCAGTTTAGTCTATCATAAGACTTCCGTATGATATTGACTATCTTCTCAGGCACGCCGTAGTGTCGAAGAAGCCTCCATAGTGTCGTCCTGTCCACGCTATCAAATGCCTTCTTGTAGTCGATGAAGTTGATGTAGAGTGATGAGTTCCATTCGATTGATTGTTCCACAATGATCCGCAGAGTTGCGATTTGATCTGTGCACGATCTATCCTTACGAAATCCAGCTTGTTGATCTCGAAGTTGGGCGTCCACGGAATCCTTCATCCTGTTTAACAATACTCTGTTGAAGACTTTTCCTGCTATTGAGAAAAGAGTGATGCCCCTGTAGTTATCGCACTTGCTAAGATCACCTTTCTTTGGTATTTTGATCAGAAGTCCTTTTTTCCAGTCTGTTGGTACTTGTTCTTCTTCCCAAATCTTACCGAAGAGGATGTGTAATATCTTGGCAGCTGCTGCTACATCTGCTTTCAGTGCCTCTGCCGGGATGTTGTCTGGTCCCGCTGCTTTGCCACTCTTGATTTGTCTAATGGCCATGCTGATCTCTTCAATTGTTGGTGGGCCAACATCGATTGGGAGGTCCGTGGGTGCTGCTTCGATGTTGGGTGGGTTCAGTGGAGCTGGTCGATTCAAGAGTTCTTTGAAGTGTTCTACCCACCTGTTTTGTTGTTCTTCAATGTCGGTGATTACTTTGCCTTCCTTGCTTTTCACTGGTCTTTCTGGCTTACGGTAATTTCCAGCAAGTTTCTTTGTTGTATCATACAGTTGTTTCATGTGTCCCTCTCTTGCAGCGTTTTCCGCTGTCATTGCTAAATCTTCCGCATATTTATGTTTGTCGGTTCTGATGCTCCTCTTTACTTGCTTGTTTGCCTCTGTGTATTCGGCTTGTGCCTTGGCTTTTTCTGCTCTTGTTCGGCTGATATTGATTGCTACCTTCTTGTTCCTCCTTTCTTCAATCTTATCCAGTGTACCAACAGTGATCCATTCCTTGTGATGGTGCTTCTTTTGGCCCAGAACCTCCTGACATGTTGAAACGATTGCCTCCTTGATACCTTTGTTGAGTTTGTCAGCATCTCGAAGAAAAGCCGTATTAAACTTTTGTGATGTTGTCCGCGCCGTTGTCCACTGCTTCTTGAGTTTTAGCTTGATCTTGGCGACCAGCAAATGATGATCGGATGCTATATCAGCTCCTCTTCTGGTTCTCACATCCTCCATCGTCCTCGTGAACCTTTTGTTGATGCACATATGGTCGATTTGATTCTGTGTAGTGTGATCCGGTGAAATCCAAGTGGCTTTGTGTATGTTTTTGTGTGGGAATATGGTGCCACCTATGACCAGTTTATTGAAGGCACATATGTTTGCAAATCTCTCACCATTTTCGTTCCTTTCTCCCCGTCCATGTTGTTCCATGACGTCTTCGTATCCAGTGTTGTCCATTCCAACCTTAGCATTGAGATCTCCCATCAGAATGGTCAGATCCTTGGTTGGACACTTCTCGAAGATCGACTGCAGCCTATCGTAGAATTGGTCTTTAGCGTCTTCATCGCAGTCATTGGTAGGCGCATAGCATTGGATGACGTTCATTGTAATGCCCTCTCTCTTTGTTTTGAAGGAGGCTTTGATGATCCTTGGTCCATGAGATTCCCATCCAATAAGTGCATTTTGTGCTTTTCTGGACAGCATCAATGCAACTCCTTGTGTATGTGGGGCATTATCATCTTCATGACCGGAGTATAACAGAATTTCTCCTGAAGACAGTCGTCGTTGTCCAACCTGCATCCAGTGTGTTTCACTGATTCCAAGAACCTCCAGGTTGTATTTGTCATTTCTGCAGCAATTTGAAAAACTCTTCCGGTCTCCCACATTGTTCGAACATTCCATGTACCTATAAAAATTGTCGCTCTGGTTGTAAGAAGGTGCATCGGCCTCATGACTTGTGAAGGAACTCTATTTTCATCATGAGACGTCATAATTATTCCTTCTACTCCCAGGGCAGAGTTTGAATGATTTGAATGATTTTTTTGGTTAGCGTTTTTTTTAGCGAGTTGATTTTCTACGGGATTGTGTCGCTAACCCCATGCCCAACCCTCCTCCTTTACCCGGGCTTGGGACCGGCAGTAACCCCCAGAGGAGCTACAGGCGGAGTTATTGACACCAATATTTCTGTTTAAATCGAATATATTCCCAGTTGTTGAATTTTCATTTTACAGACACTACCAAAAGTAGTACGATTAGTTCATGAAACAAATCCTCAAATATACATAATCGTATATATATACATATTTATCTTCCAGCGTAGCCTAGCGAAGAAAAAGTATATTAGTTGGATTCTCTATTGTGTAACTTGTTATGGGTTCATTTTCAAATTGATACTTTATCATTTCGAAGATCCAATTAAAGATTTTGAGATGTTTACACGTAAACTTACTTTACGTTTATTTGGAAACTTTAACCATCCACTAAGTAAATTCACATTTATTTGTACAGCTTTAAGAATGAACTCACTGAAGCATTGTGTGACGGTGTTTCCGATTCTATACTCAATAACTAGTAAATCAATTTTTAACTGTTACTTAAGGATAATAAATTTAATATGAAGAGTGTTTAAGTCTTACACTTTTACACAAAAAGGTTATTTTCATCGAAATCATGGACCGACCAATGTTGAATCACCATTCAGAACCTGAAAAAGCACTGGACGGCCGTTTCTTCCCATTAAGGAACTCTTCGGTAGTGCGTATCCACGACCACGCGTGCGGGAATCGGACCCAAAACCTTAGTTTTTGCACGCGAACGCTTAGCCTCTAGACCTCTGAGTTGGCATCCAGCGGTGTTAGTTCCTAGCTTCAATCAGTCCACGATATTGCACGACCACCTCATATTGTCTCATATGCTTAGGAAAAGGTTATTGTCAATCATATCATTATCACCTTGAATAATACTAGTAAACTTACTGGTGCCACCCACATTAGATAAACATTTCGGCTTGAAGATATCTTGTCAGTTTCGTTTTTGCTAAAATACATTCTATAGATGTGTTTCAATTTAGAAGGCTTTTTTTGTCACTTTCCCTTGTTCATATTTATGAAGACACTGATACTGGTAACTTTTTTCTCTAAGTAAAGGTTTACTTACCTCGTTTTGACACGTATAACATTTATAAGGACTAATGTTACTATGTAGTTGCTCAAAGTAAATAATATTTCGTGAGTTCTCCACTTTCAATCGTACAGTCTTTGTATAAGTTAGTTATACCACCCAGGTACGTAAAAAGATAAAGGTGTAATTTGAACTTGCATCTTACTGATTAAATGCTGATTGATTCCTTTCAACATCAAACTGCCACTTCATCCAAACTTGCCTTCTGTATTATATCAAATTCCATTTTAACTTAATGCAAATTTTCTTTTACTATGCTGTTAGTAGATTTAAAAATAAAGCTAATCAATTGAAGTTTATGATTTATGGGTGTGATTTGATTATCAAGATCATTATCGTTATAATCTTATTTTCGCTTATTTAGATACCTGTGGATAGTTCTGAAGGTTTACGCTTCCGTAGTAGTTATTCTTATGTTCAATCAGCTTCCCATATAGCCATTTTGGATCCGTTTACAGGAGAGCAGAAAATGATGTGGACGCATTTAAATGATCCTAAAATTGTTTATGATGTCTGTAAGTGCTTTATTCATTTAATTCGTAATTAATTATCCAATACAGTGAAATTTCTCATTTTGACATTTTACAAACCAAAAGGAATGAATTAAGTGAAGAAATTTCATGTCAATTAGTTTTTCATCATGGCTCTACAGTAATATCTATATGATTTACAATAAAGGAATAACACTCATGGAGTAGATACGTTACGTAATAATTATATAATGACATATCGATTATTAGTTGTGAGAAAGAGGATTAATAATAATCAAAGTAATTATTCGAAAATCCAGCTGTTGCTGCGTTGCATAATATGTCAAAGGAGAACTAACAAAATATTTTGATGAATGGTCAGTAATATAGTAGTTATGTAAGAATCAAGAGACGATTGTAGAGAATAAGTAATATAAAAAAATGGAAGGAATACGAAAATTGTTTACCCAAGTTCTGCTACAGACTCCGCTATATCGATGGCTATGGTAGCGAAAGTGGTTGTACAAACGTCTTTTGGTTACAAAGGTTTGGTTTGGGAATATGGATTGCGATGGCTTCAACTATATGTAAAAGACGAACTCGTAAACCATGCGGCAAATTTTATGGAATATGGTAGATAACCTTAAAAGCTTTATTCAGTTCAACTTGATGACCTGTGTCCACCAAGTGAGCGAGAATAGAACTCTTAATCACTTTTACTTGTCCTTTGCTCAACCATGACGGATGTTCTGTTATCCGTTGACGACAGCTTGATTTTCGAATAATAACTTTGATTATTATTAATCCTCTTTCTTCCAACTAATAATCGATATGTCATTATATAATTATTACGTAACGTATCTACTTCATGAGTGTTATTCCTTTATTGTGAATCATATTTATATATATTAGTGTAGGGCCATGATGAAGAACTAATTGAAAAGAAATTTCTTCGCTCGATTCGTTCCTTCTTTATTTGTCAAATTATCCAACAGTTTATGTATTTTACAGTCAGACTCAACTACTAATTTACACTATGATTAATACAACTAAATATAGAAAAAATACGTTAAAATAACCTGAAAGTTTTGGTTGAATGCTATGTAGATTTGTTTAGTTTGCGTGTGGTTTTTAATCATGAATTTATATATGTTGGAGTACTGTTGAAATCAAGTGCACTGAATAGAAGTTTCATTGGAACATATAGGACTCTTTTATAAAGTACACTTTCCCCTGAAATAAACCTATGACCTTAAGGTCTCGTGGTTAACGTTTTCAGTAGTGTTCCAGCTAATTTGAATGTACAGCAAAACAATCGTTTTTACTTTTTATAACTCAATGAAATTTGTATTCCAGCATTACTTCAGCAATGTCACTGAACCTATTTTGATATGCGAAGAAAATTTAGTAGACATTTCTAAGGTAAATCATTCATGTAAAAAAGTAGATCATTCAATAATTATACTACTAAAATTTACATAACTCATCATAATTCTTCCATCTATTCCTTGGTGCAATGACAACCTGATATTGTCGTTCTACTGAACATTATAGCCTACTTACTTATTTACGCCTGTTACCCCTCGTGGAGGAGCATAGGCCACCCATCAGCAATCTCCATCGAACTCTGTCCTGGAAAATCCTTTCCAGTTGTTTCCAGTCGCTATTCATTCTTTTCATGTCTGCTTAAGATTCCCAACACACTGTGTTGCATTGGTCTCCATCTTTACCGTTTCCCTTCAGAATTCCAAGTTAGCGCTTGCTTCGTGACGTAGTTTGGTGATTATCTTAATGTGTGTCCTATTCACTTCCATCATCTTTCCTTAATTTCCTCTTCAACTGGGACCTGATTTGTTCTATACCACAGTAGACTGATGCTGATGGTATCCGGTCAACGAACATTGAGTATCTGGTGTAGACAATTGTCTATAAATACTTGTACTTATCTGATGATGGTTGTGGTAGTTCTCTAAGTTTGAACTCCGTACAATAGAACTATATTAACGTTTGTATTAAAGATTGTGACTTTGATGTTGTTTTTCCTTTCTTCAATCTTGTCCAGGGTTCTCACATTCCATTCCATTCCTTGTGATGATTTTTCTTGCGACCGAGAACCTCCTGACACTTTGAAGTTAGTGATCTTTAATCCCTTTACAATGGTCCTCTATGTTAATTTCTACTTTGAGTAGATCTCGTAAGTCTTGGAACCTGTTGCTGAGAGTTATCTTGAATTCGTTGAGTTTGTCAGTATCTGGAAGGAAGGCTTTAGTGAACTTTTGTAATGTTGTTTGTGCAGTTGTTCAGTACATCGTTAGCTTCAGTTTCATCTTAGCAACCACCAGTTAGTGGTGATCCGGAACCATGTCAGCACCACTCCTGCTTCTCACGCCTTCCATTGACCTTCGGAATTTTGTAATGATGCAGGTATAGTCGATCTGGTTCTGTGTACTGTGATCCGATGATGCCCATGTGGCTTTGTGTATAAGTTTGTGTAGGAATATAGTACCACCTATAACCATTGTGTTGAATGCACATAAATTTGCAAATCTATCGTTCCTTTCTCTCAATCAGTCGATGTCGTCTCGTGATACCTTCATATCTGGTGTTGTCCATTCCAACTTCGGCTTTTAAGTTCTCCATCAGGATGGTCGGGTCGTTTTCTGAGCACTTCGCTGTGATCGATTGCAGCCTTTTATTAAAATGGTCCTTGTCATCGTTGCTATCATTGGTGGGTACGTAACATTCTTTGTGATCCCCTCTCTCTTTATTTTGAAAGATGCTTTGATGATCGTCAGTCCATGGAATTCTCATGTTATAAGTACTTTACGTACTTCTTTGGACAGCATTAGAGCAACTTCCTGAGTGTGTGGAGCAGTTTCCTCTTCGTGATCCGTTTACAGCAACATCTCTCCCGAATCTAACCTTTTCTGTTCAGCTTTGGTCCAAAGGGTGTCACTGATTCCGATCACCACCAAGTTGTATACCCTCATTTCCTCAGCTGTTCGATTTTTCTAGTTGTACACACACTTATTAATTCTGCTCACACAAATATTCCTTATATTCTAGTGTTTTCTGTTTGCGCACATCTGTCTAATCAATTCTAAAATTAGTTTCTTTTTTTCCTTAATTTCCTTTATTGTGACGTGTGATAACTTAAAATTATATTCGTGTGTTTCTGTGGTCTACTAAATCAGCGGAAAAATACTCGAAAGTGCTAAATACTATTACACTGTACTTGAATATTGAAAAGAGATGGTTATTCTTACACTTGCAACTTAAGGGGTACATACTTCGTACTTTCATCAGATCATTTGTGTAAGGCTTGATTTTTTTTCAGGTTGGTAACACTTTCTGTCGTATACATGATATTTGTTTATCAGATTGCTGAATTGATTATACACCTTTCTTTGTAACACAGAGAATCCTGTACTTCAGTTTGTTTTACGTTGTTTGTGTGTATATTTATGTTTGTTCGTTTATTTGTGAGAATTTGTTTATGATACTTGTACTTGCTGATACAAATATCTGAATCGATGTATACATTCTGATTCTGTTAACCTTGTTTCACGTTAATAATGAGTCACTCCATAAGTGACTCATATCGTCACTGACTGGATTACGGATTCCGCTCCACAGGGAGTATTTGTTCCCTCAATATTATTGTAGATGTATTTTACCGTCGAGCCACATACCGTAAGAAATCCAGATACAGAGTTTCAGCAACCCCCTAACACAAATATTTACTCCATATTTCAGTGGTAGACTATTTTAAACCAAGATTCATGCAATCTTAAATGTATGCAGTTTAACTTGAAGATGTGAACTGGTTTTCTCTGTCCTCTATGCTGGCCTATCATTCTGATTTGATTAAATGGGACCTTAAATCCTTTCTCCTGCAACTGGAAATGTTGAATTCTACCTTCAAGTACAGATCATTTAGGGATAAATAGGTGTCAGTTACCTGAATGCTTATAGAATGTCTCGGTACATTTCTGATTGACTTATCTGAAAGATTCACAACAATCATCCTAATCCGGTCGATAAATGCGCTCGCGCACGTGTGTGTATGCGTACTTAAAGTTCACATAGGCAATCATGTGATCATTAAATGGTAGATCAAGCCCTTCCTATCACACACACATACAATCACTCTGTAGTCGTGTGCGGACGTGCGTGTTTTTCATTCTCCATTTTTCATACTGGATGAATGTTACTATAAATCTACATATATGTGTTTATGTATAAATACATATCTACGAAAGTGTATGTTTCCATGTTGACATTCTTGGTGAATTGACGACTATTGGAACGACAATCTAAGCTTAAATTTATTCTCCTGTAAATGTTATTCGCTTTTGCCATCTCGTTGTCATCGTCATCGTGGTTCTTAATCCTTCCACTGACTGGTTGGCTAAGTCTACACTACTATTGCTACAGTGTTGGTGTGACTACTAGCAAACGTATTTTGAGTTAGTCTGGATATATAAATCAATGTGTCGTAGCTGAGTGACCTGATATTTTGTCAGTCATCTTGTATGTATTCAACGAATACCTCGAACACACTACTACACATGTGTGTGTGTTTTTGGAAACATCGAAATGCAGTCAATATATATAAGTATACAGTTTGCATGCTTGATTATTCGATCAATATTCTAGCTTCCTACTGCCTACTTTGATTGGAAACTAAGGCAAATAATTGAATCAATAGGTGAAATGACTTACTTATTATGTAAGATGATTAGAAATACTCCTCTTTTATTCTACTCAAGATCAGTCATCATGATATGAATTTTATCTAAAAGAAAAAAGGAGTCAAATACCCAATGATATGATTTAGGACTAAAGATGAACGACTATACTCTGAGATGTTATGAACTCGATAATGATTTTTGGATTCCGAGAAATTAATTTCAAGATAATAGTATTCTTTCCGTCTTCCAAACTAATCTTTAATGTATTGTATTCAAACAGACAAGCTAAAGCATTCAGTTGATTTTTTTCTAGTTTTAGTTATGCTTAGTTTTATAATAATGAATTCATTTGGTTTTTTGATGGTTTTAGGGAAGAATTAACCTCGTCCTACATTGAGATTTCACAGTAGTACTCACTCATAAATCCTCACGGAGTTGAACACCAGGACCTTAAGGTCTTGTGGTGAGCGCATTAATTTTAAACCACTAAGGTTTTAATTGACCATCCACATTTCCAGCTTCACAGTAATGTCCAACAACTATTTGGATTGTATTTTACAGTTGTCTAGTCTTGGAAGTTATATTGTATTATCAGCTGACGAACGAAATCCTTGTGAACAATTTCATAAGTTATTTGCTATCAGTGAAAATGATCTTAGAGACAAATTTAACCAGTCGATAGAGAAAAAAAAAGATTAAACTTCGTGAAAGGAAATTGTGTACTGAATTGATCTGCTTCCCAAAACGTTAGAGTTGTTTAAGAATAGCAGTTTTTCATTCTTTATCATTTTCCTAAAGTTTTAAAACTCATGCAAAAAAACGCCAATTGAAGTCTGAAAATTCGCAACATTTTTACTAGTGAATGTTAAGACCACATCTGATACACCTCTAAGTCAGAATCCCACTAGTGCGGGATCGTGGATGTGCGCTGCTGAGGAGTCCCATAATAGAATGAAACGACCGTCCAGCGCTTCCAGGTTTTCCATGGTGGTTTAGCTTCAATTAACTCATGATTTCAACTATGAAAATATCTCAAAATTATCACACATTTCCTACTGCTTATCTTCATCGGTTGAAGTGGCAGTAATCTTCTTCATTGTCTATTGGTTTATTCAATTATATTTGTAGCTTTTCTTTGATTCTGTCGTGAATAGTCACGTTTGATTGTTTGTTCCAACGATATGAAGATTTATTTCATATTGAAGTCACCACTGAAGAGGATAATTGGGAAGTACCAATTTCTTCTAAACTTTGGTTCTTTTGCTTAATAAACCAATCCCCTCATTGATTAATTCGGTAATATGACGTCATACCTATTTGGATTTTTGTTTATCAATGAATGCAAACCTGTAGTAAGAACTAAGACCAATGGACTTCGAAGGTATTTTGTAAATATGTACTTGAAAGGAAGTTAATTATTTAAGAATCCCAATCAATAAACAATAATTGGACAATGGGTATATCTAAGACTTTTAAAATAATAAATAAACCATAAATTTCCAGTTTTATTTGTCCAATCAAAAATCACTACTGTGAAGGATTTTTTTTAACACGACCTCTGTTTACACAAAGTGGTTTGTTGTCGTGATTCGGTCATTGCTGCTAAGCTAGAAATTCCGATAATACCAGTTAAAAATACAAATTATCTTTCGAATTTCGTTAAGAATTAGTTCCATTAGCTTTTTTATTTGGATTGTTTGTATTTTCGTATTATTTACTGCCATAGTTTAATACTTTAGTAATTTGTAGGCATTAATTCCCCAAAATCTTACTTTATGACACAGTCTAATTTGATCTAGGGAGCTACTGAAAACTAGAAAGCATAATGGACAGCTGTTTTGGCCTTGTATGAGACAACTTAACAGGTTGAAATTATGACCTTTGAAGGCCAAGGACCCTGATCTTTCAGGTGCCATGACGTACTCGTTAAATGAAGTGACAATTTTTTGTGTTGCGCATATAGATTCGGTGCCCCCTTGTACCAATATTTATGGATTCAAATAAATAAATAAATTCAGAACTTTGAATTAATATGCAGTGGTTTACGATTCTAACTTTAATCAATTCTCTATTTTGCGGACCCGTCGTTTATTTACATCGATGATATCTGTCTTACGCCCGACATGACTGAACTCCACTATTTACAACTAAATAGAACTTTGAGAATTTATCTCGAAGTTATTTACTACTGAGCTGGTGAAATTGTAATTAGTTTAGGTTTGTGGAAATCATCCAGGTGTAGTCAGTCTGGCAACTTGGACCGATGCATATATGTGCCTGGTCCTACGTTGTAGCTGACTGACTGAGTCAGTCTGTAGGGCAAACTACAAAATGGAAACCTATGTTAAGAATATGTATGTCCGCGTGACTATCGTAATCAATTGCTGGAGACTCTAGGTGATATGGCTCAGAATCGATCACAATGGCGTAGGTGTATACACTCTTCATCTTCCCTTAAACCTTAAGATTGAAATTACTTCATAACGTTCTTCCTTTCTATACTATATCCTTATATACAACCTATCTTTTATAAACTACCACCACTAAGTTAACTATTTCTATGAATCCAGTGTTCATCTTGTTGTGCTAACGAGGTATGGGAACTTGGACCGATGCATAAATGTGCCTGGTCCTACGTTGTAGCTGACTGACTGAGATTAATTTGATAGGCATGTGTTTTTTTATCTGTTCTTTGATCTAGACTTTTTAACTGTACTTTTTTAAAGGCTCTCCTCATTTTCAACTTGTTAATGTTTTGATTATATATTATTATTCCTGTTATAATCTTCTAGTATATCAATTTATACAACATACTACGCTGACTAATCCGAATAACAATACAAATATAAACAACACTACTGCTATTAATAATTGTCAAGGCAGTAGTAGTATTGGTAGTATTAACCTTACTGGGAACGGTAGAACAGATTCAACTAGTATTGACAATCGTTTTACGAATTCTGTCCTTCAGAGTAGTATACGAAGAAGACCAGCAGAAGTTACAAATGCAGAAATGCATGAACAATTTGATCATTTCAATTTGAAAAGGCCACGTTTAAAAACATCTGACAATGTACATCCATCGGTAAGTGTAACGCATACATTAATTTAGGAATTATATATATATATATATATATATATATATATATATATATATATATATATATATATATATATATATATATATATATATATATATATATATATATTGAGAAGTATGGCATTGGGTCAATAATAGTGCTCGGAAATGAAGTATGAAATACATATGCTCACTTGACGAAAATAAAGAAGGTGAACAAGAAGAAGAAAAAGATGATGAAAAAGAGTAAATCAGGTTTTAGAGCTATAATTAATCGAGAGTTTGGTCATGCTAGTTTTACACACAGATTTCTAGGGGGAATCTCTGATTAGCTAAAACCTCCACACTTCACAACTTTTTGATTTTCATTCCTTTTAAACCAATTTTACTCGACCATCTGGATATCTCTGATGGACCAACTTGACTAGTATTGAGCTGTTGATTGACCAGGATTCGTCTTTCAATAGTCAAGGTAATCTCTTTAGAAACAACTTACTTTGTGAAGCTCATTTAACCTGCTCCATAAAAGCCACTAATCTCATGTATCCGTATTCATGCGTGTCAAAGTTGTTTCTTGTATCCAGAATATTTCCAACAGTTTCTTCAGATGAAAGTAGACGAAACTAGTCACCTTAATATCAAAAATGTGATACGTATTATAAATTACTTTTACAAGTCAGTTCATAAGTTTCAGGACTAAGTTGTATCATGTACTGGAAATTATTTTCAAGGTCAAAAATAAACAAGGGTATCGTACAAACGAAATACAATCTTTAATAAGCTCCACAACTTTCTAGTACTTCTTGTTTGTCTTGAAACTCTTCAGGTGATGTTAGTTTGCCTTTTTCCATTCTTTTTAAATTGATATACTATATCAAAACAAAAAATAACGCAATTCAGATCCTTCTGCTTGACTAAACTCACCAATCTGCTCACGTACGCCAGAAGTCCTATCATTATAACATAATGTTTATTGAAGCAAAGAGAAAAAAAACTACTAAATAATGTTTTTTTTGTTGTTGTTAAAAAAATCAATATCGGTCTATTCTTCCTGATTATCTAACGTTTGACCAGTCAAATCATTCTACACTTTCAGTAGTCAGTTATGTAATTGAATTTAATAATAGTTTCTATGTTTACCTTAACTTTGTACATCTATCAGATAAACATCATTTATGAATGTAACTTGACATTTTGTTTTGTCGGGATTAAAAATACCTATAAAGAAGATGAAATTGTATTATTATTTTCAGTTATTGGTATGGGCATCGATAGAATAGTTGAATGTAATAGTACTCGATTTTCAATCGATCGATCATGTATTTACTTTAATTAGAAAAGTGTAAACAACTCAGGGTCTGGTACATATGTATGTAGATCCCCGATGTAGATGATCTGTGTTGAATGATTGGAGACCTACTCGAATTAGACGGGAATTGTGTGACCAACCAACTAATGTTGAAGTCACATCTTGCGGTTAATACCTAATGTGGATTACGCTTTCGTCGTATCCAGGCTCTATGGCTGCTTTGATGACCGTACAACACAAACGGCAGTATCCTTGCCCTCACACAAATCAAATGATTTGTGTGGCGTGTGTATATTTGGTGCCTTCTTGTACCAATCAGTCAGTCAGTCAGTTGCAACGTAGAACGTCCAACGTACGTACATCAGTTCGAGTTGCCATACCACATTAGCACAGATTCAAATCCCATAGTGGTAGAAGTAGTAAGAGCATGAGCATCATGTGAAAGATAAGGGTTTGAAGATGTTATCCAAGGAGTATAATACAGTGAAATAAATTTGGAAAGAGAAAAAAGATAGAGACATGAAGAATTCAGATTAGAATTTGGGAGAACACAAAGAGTGGATGCACCTTCGCCATTGCAAACGATTTTGAGACATGTCATTCAAAGTCTCTAACCATCGATTGCTATTATCTCGCGAATCCCAACCAGGTAGTCTACATCTACCATCGTAGCTCAGTTTAATCGTCAAAGATAAAATAAAACTGATCATAAATTTAGAACTATTTGTTGTTAGCTAAGTGATACTGCTGTATTAAACACACTTTTATTTCGTTACATTTTCTTTTGTCGATAGATTCATTATTTCCACGGTTTATATATAACTTACTTACTTACTTACGCCTGTTACTCCCAATGGAGCATAGGCCGCCGACCAGCTTTCTCCAACCCACTCTGTCCTGGGCTTCCTTTTCTAGTTCTATCCAGTTTTTGTTCATTTTTCTCATTTCTGTCTCTATTTCTCGGCGTAATGTGTTCTTTGGTCTTCCTCTTCTCCTTTGACCTTCAGGATTCCATGTGAGGGCTTGTCTTGTGACGCAATTAGGTGATTTCCTCAAGGTGTGCCCAATCCACTTCCAGCGCTTCTTCCTGATTTCTTCCTCCACTGGATGGAATCTGGTTTGTTGTCTCCCACAGTAACTTGTTGCTGATAGTGTCTGGCCATTTGGTCCGAAGTATCTTGCGTAGACAACAGTTAATATACACTTGTATCTTCTGGATGATGGCTTTAGTAGTTCTCCACTTCTCCGCCCCATACAGTAGAACTGTCTTGACATTTGTATTGAAAATTCTAACCTTGGTGTTGGTTGACAATTGTTTTGAGCTCCAGATGCTTTTCAGTTGTAGGTATGCTGCTCTTGCTTTGCCGATCCTTGCCCTCACATCTGCATCTGATCCACCGTGTTCATCAATGATGCTGCTCAGATATGTAAAGGTTTCCACATCCTTCAAAGCTTCTCCGTCAAGTGTAATTTGATTGGTGCATATTGTATCAGAAGTCCTTTTTTCCAGTCTGTTGGTACTTGTTCTTCTTCCCAAAGCTTACTGAAGAGGATGTGTAGTATCTTGGCAGTTGCTGTTACATTTGCTTTCAGTGCCTCTGCCGGGATGTTGTCTGGTCCCGCTGCTTTGCCGCTCTTGGTTTGTCTAATGGCCATGCTGATCTCTTCAATTGTTGGTGGGCCAACATCGATTGGGAGGTCCGTGGGTGCTGCTTCGATGTTGGGTGGGTTCAGTGGAGCTGGTCGATTCAAGAGTTCTTTGAAGTGTTCTACCCACCTGTTTCGTTGTTCTTCAATGTCGGTGATTACTTTGCCTTCCTTGCTTTTCACTGGTCTTTCCGGCTTACGGTGATTGCCAGAAAGTTTCTTTGTTGTATCATACAGTTGTTTCATGTTTCCCTCTCTTGCAGCGTTTTCCGCTGTCATTGCTAAATCTTCCGCATATTTATGTTTGTCTGTTCTGATGCTCCTCTTTACTTGCTTGTTTGCCTCTGTGTATTCGGCTTGTTCCTTGGCTTTTTCCGCTCTTGTTCGGCTGATATTGATTGCTGCCTTCTTGTTACTCCTTTCTTCAATCTTATCCAGTGTACCAACAGTGATCCATTCCTTGTGATGGTGCTTCTTTTGGCCCAGAACCTCTTGACATGTTGAAACGATTGCCTCCTTGATACCTTTCCAGTTGTTCTCCATGGTAGTCCCCTCTCCATTGAGTAGATCATAAAAGGCCTGGAACCTGTTGCTGAGGGCTATGTTGAATTTGTTGAGTTTGTCAACATCTCGAAGAAAGGCCGTATTAAACTTTTGTGATGTCCGCACCGTTGTCCACTGCTTCTTGAGTTTTAGCTTGATCTTGGCGACCAGCAAATGATGATCGGATGCTATATCAGCTCCTCTTCTGGTTCTCACATCCTCCATCGTCCTCGTGAACCTTTTGTTGATGCACATATGGTCGATTTGATTCTGTGTAGTGTGATCCGGTGAAATCCAAGTGGCTTTGTGTATGTTTTTGTGTGGGAATATGGTGCCACCTATGACCAGTTTATTGAAGGCACATATGTTTGCAAATCTCTCACCATTTTCGTTCCTTTCTCCCCGTCCATGTTGTTCCATGACGTCTTCGTATCCAGTGTTGTCCATTCCAACCTTAGCATTGAGATCTCCCATCAGAATGGTCAGATCCTTGGTTGGACACTTCTCGAAGATCGACTGCAGCCTATCGTAGAATTGGTCTTTAGCGTCTTCATCGCAGTCATTGGTAGGCGCATAGCATTGGATGACGTTCATTGTAATGCCCTCTCTCTTTGTTTTGAAGGAGGCTTTGATGATCCTTGGTCCATGAGATTCCCATCCAATAAGTGCATTTTGTGCTTTTCTGGACAGCATCAATGCAACTCCTTGTGTATGTGGGGCATTATCATCTTCATGACCGGAGTATAACAGAATTTCTCCTGAAGACAGTCGTCGTTGTCCAACCTGCATCCAGTGTGTTTCACTGATTCCAAGAACCTCCAGGTTGTATTTGTCATTTCTGCAGCAATTTGAAAAACTCTTCCGGTCTCCCACATTGTTCGAACATTCCATGTACCTATAAAAATTGTCGCTCTGGTTGTAAGAAGGTGCATCGGCCTCATGACTTGTGAAGGAACTCTATTTTCATCATGAGACGTCATAATTATTCCTTCTACTCCCAGGGCAGAGTTTGAATGATTTGAATGATTTTTTTGGTTAGCGTTTTTTTTAGCGAGTTGATTTTCTACGGGATTGTGTCGCTAACCCCATGCCCAACCCTCCTCCTTTACCCGGGCTTGGTACCGACAGTAACTCCCAGAGGAGCTACAGGCGGAGTTACGGTTTATATAATTATTGGCTAATAAGATGTATAACAATTTCAAGGTTACCGCTTAAAATCACTGATACACTGTGTAATTTTATTCTAATTAACCGTTTTCATGTAAAATTATCATAAATGAAGTCTTATCTTGTAATTTGATTGTTGGTTTTTGATTAATTAATTGAATTTTAATTAGTATAACATTTTAATGACTTAGAATACGCCGATCACATAGTTCTATTTGGTGAAGACGCTGACAAAATGCAGAGTCTTCTGACCACTATAAGCAACAATGCAGGGATGTTCGGGATGCAATTCTCAGCCTCAAACTGCAAAATGTTACTTTAGGATTGGGTTGCATCGACACCTGAACTAATGATAAGGAGTGAAGTCGTTGAGTGTGTTTTGACAGCTTCACTTATCTTGAGAGTCTCATCAGCCCTTGTAGTCTGGTGTGTGACGAAATCTCAGCACGGATACAGAAGGCTCGTCTAGCTTTCGCCAACTTGCGTCATTTATGGCGTAGGCGAGATATCCATCTAGCAGCAAATGGACGGGTTTACTGTGCAGCAGTTCGTTCCGCTCTACTTTATGGCAGTGAAACATGGCCGGTAAGAGTAGAGGATATTCGTAGGCTACTAGTATTCGATCACGTGTTTTCGAAGCATTGCTCGTATATCCTGGGACCACCGGGTAAGTAATGCTGTTGTTGGGAAACGGGTACTAGGTAAGGATGGTTTGAGACCTTGAATGATATGGCTCAAAATCGTTTGCAATGGTGAAGGTGCACCCACTCTTTGTGTTCTGCCAAATTCTAATCTTCTGTATTCCTCATGTCTCTATCTTTTTCTCTTTCCAAATTGATTTCATTTGATTATGCTCCTTGAATAACATCTTCAAACCCTAATCTGTCCAATTACTGCTTATACTCTTACTACTTCTACCACTATGTGATTTGAATCGATAACTGCATCTCTGTGCTAATGTGGTATGGCAACTCGAACTGATGTACGTACGTACGAAGTTCTACATTGTGACTGACTGACTGACTGAAAATCACAAAAATATATGTTATTTGGAAGTTCTATTTTTATTCTAAGAGACCATTATAGTTTTTGGTTTATTATCTATCGGCTGTTATTCACCAACTGAATACAATGTGTATACTATATCGTACTAGTATTTCAGCGGTCAGCTTCATACACTGATATACTGAGTATTTGAATTAATTAGTGAAATAGCTTTGTTTTTTACGGATTTGTGATATTGACTAGTTGTATCGGCATTTTAGTGGCCTATATCCGACTCCATGTCGATCGTATGAATGAATAGTATTGAAATATTTTCTGGTTCGCTTCTTTTTAGCGAGTTAGTTTTCTACGGGATGGGGTCGCTAAACCTATGCCCGACCCTCTTTTATCCGTGCTTGAGACTGGCAGTAACCCCAGAGTGGCTCCAGGCAGATTTGTTGTTGAAATATACATATCATCAATCCTCGTATATAATTATCGACTCAAATCGCGTTATTGAATAACGAAATTAAATAAGTCAAATACAAGAATGAATTTCGAATACGTGTATTTCATACGATCGTTGATCCAGACAAACGATCAAAGAAACGAAATGAAGAGAGCGGAGCGAGATGACGTGCAGTGGAAAAGGTGTGTGGGTCAACTCAGTTTAATCAAGCGTTAATCGATATTTCTAGTCACACGAAAATAAACTACAGATATGTGATGAATAGGATATGAAGTGCACACACATACGCTCATATAAAAACAATCAAGGTTGGTAAGAGAATAATTAACAAGATTAAAATGTGAATCAAGAAGGACAAATAATTTGGCCTGTCCAGAATCTAGAATAAGTTATATGGGTTAAACATAGCAATGGACACAACAACATAATCAACATCCTCTATAAATGAGCATGAAAAACATTTAAATAGTTATGTAGTAATGATTTTAAACAAAATCATTCTTAACGATTAGTTTCATATTGTTAGTTAGAAGTGATATGAAATTTATTAAAAGTAGTAATTGGATTTACTATTCTTGATGTTGAGTAGAAATTACGTTACATCAAGTGTTCTGAAGTTTTTTTTTCCAGAGTTTATCATATATCACCCTAATCTTTCATATTAATGCTTATACTCTTACTACTTCCACCATTATGGATTTAAATCGACAACTGTATCTCTGTACTAATGTGGTATGGCAACTCAAACTGATGTACGTACGTACGAAGTTCTATGTTATGACAGACTGATTGATATATCACTCGACTTATTCCAAACGAATACGGACTGTGTTGTCTAAGTTAATGAAAACTATTATGGATACTCATTTCTGCATTCTTATATCATCCGGGTTTTTTTTGAAGTAGCGTATAAAAGTTTGTTACTTATAGTATTTTTAATTCATTTATTGGACTTGATGTTATTGTTATTGTAACGCTCATATGGCCACGCGTATATAGCCTCTCCAAGGGAAGTCCTACTCACTGCCTTCTCGTGACAGGGGTGTTGTTCACGAAGATGAGAGGACGATAAGCTAATGTCCGGCGCTTTAACCGGGTTGGTGGACACGGATGGTCCACCTAGGGGAGTTGTAAAATCCTGATTCCAAACCAATGGTGCACATGGGCTGGCTCCAGTATCCTAAGGGAACAAATGGCGTATGGACCAATTCTTGGTCACCGGCTACCATAAAACTGCATCTCCTCAAGATGATTCACTACCTTGTGGATTAGATCATCAGGTCAAAAGATCTGGGTGTGGTCCCTTATGAAAACCACCTGATTCGGTTTGGGCACCCAGACAGTATCACAGCCTTCACACAAATCTCATTTGATTTGTGTGGCGCATATGTATCTGGTGCTTTCTTGTACCAATATTTATGTGTTCAAATAAATAAATAAATATTGTAACGCTCACAGAAACTTTGACTAAAATTGGGATGCATAACTATATACTTGGTAAATGAGTTATGCAGAAATTTATAAGATATTTCTCCTAAGCTCTGCTTTAAAAACTTTATAAGTTGCAAGTTTCAACCTTGCTCTTATGTACATCAGCTTAAAAATTCAGACAGAGTATCATTAGTCCAAAAATAATAAGTTTGTTTTTCAAATTTTGCATGGAAACTGTAAAAAAACATATTAAATCGGTATCTGGATATTTTCATAGTTGAAAGCGTGAGTCAATTGAGGCTAGACCACCAGGGAAAACCTGGAAGCACTGGACGGCCGTTTCGTTCTATTGTGGGACTCCTCAGCAGTGCGCATCTACGACATCGCCTCGCGAGATTCGAACCCAGGACCAGTGGAGTTTAAACGACGTCTGTTGTGAGATATCAACTCACTGATGACAATTGGTCAGCAGTTGCTCAACTTTGTGGATTGGTTGAAGTTAGACATGAACACCATGTATGCCGGCTCAATGGTCTATCGTTTAAATGATCTGGCGCGAGATTGGTAGGTCCTGGATATTTAATATATATTCAACTTTTCCTTAGTAAAATCATGGCTCGAAACATACTTGATCTATTATGCCTTTGAGAATCCTGTAATACGCTAACCTACAAATATATTGCACAACTCCAAGTTGAATACATCAATTCGTGCATCGTGTAGTGAAGTGAAAAATCTGGTACATTTATAAAATGAAATGCCAATGCATTCGAAAATTCGTTTTTTCTGTAACCAGTTTGAGCTTGTTGATCACTGTTTTAGATTTATTATTATTATTATTATTATTATTATTATTTAAATCTAGGAAGTTGAATATATCGACTTGTCGAATAGTGTACATTCATCTCAAATAAATTGTACAACTACTAATCCGTTAGATTTAACTGAAGAAGAACAATTACAACTAGCTATTGAAGCATCTAAAAAGGAAGCTAAACGACAATTGGTAAGATAATATTAAATTCAAATTATTCTATAATATTATAGTAATGTAAGCTTATTTGTCATGTATCGATTTATTGCATTTGGCTATATGCTATACTACTGCTACTTGAAAAAGGCTCAAACCAATAATACTCAATTGTTCAAATCGATGTAGAAGGGTAGAGGTCCTTAGTAAGATGAAATTACAACCTACTGGTTGTAATCCGAATGTTCTTTACCACTATATGGCATCGTTTTACATCAGGTTTATGTGTTCAGATCTAATCTAAACTGTTTATATATAGAGGGTTAATTTTATTAATTGGTTATGTAAGTTAACACATTACTCTTCCATTAAAATCATTAGCCGATCAATGTTTGACTATCATTGAGAACCTGGAAGCTCTGGACTAACGTTTCGTCCTAATATGAGGCTCTTCATCAGTGCACATTCATGATAAGTTTTTTAACAGTAGTTTAACACTCATCGATTCATGCTTTCAGTGCAGTTCGGCGATCTTCAGGATTTTATACTGTCATTACTTCTTTATGCTTTAAATGGTGTGTAGATATTTTCTTGGTAAAAGTACTCTGAAGAAGTTTACGGTATTATTATTATTATTATTATTATTATTATTAGTAGTAGTAGTAGTAGTAGTAGTAGTAGTAGTAGTGTAGTGAACGAGAAATCAGGTTGGGAGAACGGGTTTTTTTTCCAATGCAAAATTACAGAGTCCCTTCGTAAAATATGAAAACTATACATTAAATGCATTATTTGCACTCATTGGGATATAACAAAAATATATTTATTGTATTTCATGGTTCTTTCAATTCTGTTGTTATTACAATTATTCTCTGTTTACACTGCTGTTTTCTCTAATTTGATCTTATCAATCTTATTCTATCAGGCATTTCACTTCTGATTGGTGTTGTTTTATATAACTGATATATGTCAACATAAGTAGCATACACCACGGTATTAGTAGTAGCTCATGTGTACATTTATTAGTAATTGTAGTGTTCAAATATGAAAGATCTCATTTCCTCCTAAAACATATAAATGTAAACTAAACAGTTATTATTTAAACACATAAATATTGGTACAAGGAAGCACCAGATACATATGCGCCACACAAATCAAATGAGATTTGTGTGAAGGCTGTGTTACTGCCCTGGTGCCCAAACTGAATCAGGTGGTTTTCATAGGGGACCACACCCAGATATTTTGACCTGATGATCTAATCCACAAGGTAGTGAATCATCTTGAGGAGATGCAGTTTTATGGTAGCCGGTGACCAAGAATTGGTCCATACGCCATTTGTTCCCTTAGGATACTGGAGCCAGCCCATGTGCACCATTGGTTTGGAATCAGGATTTTGCAAATCCCCTAGGTGGACCATCCGTGTCCACCAACCCGGTTAAAGCGCCGGACATTCGCTTATCGTCCTCTCATCTTCGTGAACAACACCCCTGTCACGAGAAGGCAGTGAGTAGGACTTCCCTTGGAGAGGCTATATACGCGTGGCCATATGAAAGCATTTAGTGAAGGAGAGCAGACTATTCCCACTCTCGGCCGTACCAGGGCATTTAGGGGCAAACTAAACAGTCAATGTTTGTATATACGTAATATTTCAAGCGTAAACTTTATTTAATATTGTTGATTTCCCTTCCTCTCAACGTTATATTTCATTCTAATTACTATTATATATTTTTAATTAGAAACATTCCAAGGTAGTCGCAAGAAAAGTCGAATTTTATTAGATAGGCTAAAATATCTTCATGAACGATAACCACTCTCACACTCTTTCTACCAATTCGATTTTCCTCATAATCTTTTCCCTCTGATTGGTTGTCATCTTTTTTTAGTTGGCTAAATTGATACATACTTGAAGATTATATTCTGCTACTATAGTAACACCTTTTGCATCAGTTTCGCTTGAGTTGCTTGTTCTACCACAAATATCAAGTTACATGCAATCCCGTCTTCTTCATGTGTAAGCTGTCGATGTTTGATGTGTTGCTTATAGTTGATTGTTGTCAGTTCCAAAGAGAACCGAACGTATTAGAGTAGCTCAGTCATCCTCGTTCCTAGATCCGTAACATCATAGGCCATACTCAACCCTAGTAACAAGGTATAACAAAGTATATACAAATCAATTGATTTATAATAAACTATTTTATTCATGATTTATATTCTATAAATTTGATGTCATCTTTCTTCTTTATCTCCTTCTCTAGACTTTAGATATTTCAGTTCAACTTTCGTTTGTACTTTACTTTACGAAGGTTTTCTTCTGTTTTGGTTTATCGTTTTCATTTGTTAGACGCTACTTCTTGCTTGGATTTTACACTCCCCCCCCCGAAAAATAAATCTTTTAGGTTTCCGTGGTATATATATATATATATAAGGGTAAAAGACAGCGCGGTTATTTGTCCACCGAATCAATGTCCAATGGTTTTCAAAATACAACTAACAGCCTACTGAAAATGACTATTGCACATGTAGAACATTGAAATAAGCAAATTAAATAGAGATATCCACGATTGTCTACTTAACTGAGTTGAAATGTTGAGTAGATAAACTAATATGTCTAATTTTATTTTCAATTTATGGAATTGTACCCTTGGAGGATATTTTTTGGCAAAAATTACGTATATTAACTTGTTTATACGTAGTAAGATCTCAACTGGTGAAGAGAGTCTAGTTGAGTTTGAGTTTTATGGTTTATATCATAGACTGATCTTAGACAACCATTAGAAAGTGAGAAACACTGAACAACTGGTTTGTTGCGGTATGAAAGTTTTTAATCGTACACATTCACAACCTTGCCGAGAATCCGAACTCCATGACCTTTAGATCTTAGGACATGCACTTAACTTTTAGACTGTTCAGTGGATAACATGTGAATTTCCCATTGCTTAAGTGTTCTATACAAGTAACAAAGTTGTCTCTGATGCCTCTTGGTTTCTTTTAGTTGTCTAAGGTTTGCATGTTATTCAAACTATAGAATGTGAACCGTCGCTCTCACCATTGTCTTTATATATATATATATATATATATATATATATATATATATAACATCATCAGTCTATACTTCAGAAGAAAGAAGGAAGTAATGAGAATTACTGATGGCAAATCATTTGTCTACAAAGAAGTCAGTGTGATTCCATCGGCTTGGAACAAATTATTGCTGACTTGTGAGAAAGCATTTTAGTAGATTACGTCTTTTCTTGAAGTATGTATACCAATGATGTTTTTATTTGAAAAGATGACTGAAAGGTTCATAATTATTAAACTTTTCAGCCCCGAAAATACAACACTCCATCAGTCCAATTTCCAGTATTCCAATATTGTTATTTAACATATTCATACCTGGTTCATTCAATGATCATTCGTAGTAGTCATCTTCTTAACTGCAATCGCTTTTATTTACTTTTTTATTTTTTAACCAGTCCAATAATGAGGATGAGATAGTTCTCACAGATGATGATGATGAGGACGATGATGATGATGAGGAATATATGAATGGCAATAAACGTTCAGACACTGGTATTGACCAACAACAACGTGATCATACACAAGATAAAGAGCAATTCACCCATAATGCATATGAAGATGATGATTGCATTGTAGTTAACTATCCTAAAAAGCCCAGTAGTTCATCATTTGTTTCATCGACTACAGCATTTATTACAGCAAGAAGACCGTTAAGACCACCAGAAATGTTAAATGAATCAACATCTAATAATGATTTGAAATCAGATATTTTAACTGAATTACCTACTCCAGCACCTGGTGAAGCGGTTATTGAATTGCTTTTCCGTTTACCCGATGGTAATCGTGAAGTTCATCGACTTCATCCTACTCTCAAATTACAGGTAAGTTTAGGTATTTTCGAATGGTTTGAAGCGATTACGAGTTCACCTAGTTTGCGAATGGAACAAAGACTTGTGACCAAAGACCAATAAGTTATTTATTCTGACGCTTCCCAGACCCGCTGACTAGAGTGAGAAGCCCAGGTTGGAAGTTGGGAAGATATATTCCGTAAGCGACCGGAAGCACAACTGATACAAATCAAACGTATATATATATATATATATATATATACAGCATAAAATTGTCCTTAGGAAGCGTTACAAAATAGCATACTAAAAGATATAACGGACCAATAGCGTTTATGAGTTTTCCAAGTGGAAAATACGACATGAAGGTTAAAAGAGCGCTTTTGGCCCGAAAACAGAAATTCAAATTTTCATAATAAAATAGCAAAAATAAGTGATTTACCAAGTGAGTTCTGGGGATCTGACATCCCCAAAACCTCTCCTTTTAATAACGAGCATTC
This sequence comes from Schistosoma rodhaini, assembly GCA_944470415.2. Classification (NCBI taxonomy): domain Eukaryota; kingdom Metazoa; phylum Platyhelminthes; class Trematoda; order Strigeidida; family Schistosomatidae; genus Schistosoma; species Schistosoma rodhaini. Next base: position 82,243,964 of record OX104044.1, read on the forward strand.
TTGGGGTCCACTTGCATCCTGACCGTCTGTCGCTGTTGGCGTAGTGATCACCTGGATCGTAGATCGACTTGTCGTTGTGCTTCTTCCTGTGTTGGGACTACGGGCGCATTAAAGATGTCTAACAGGCTGTCTGGTGGGAGATTTTCGTTCCGTCCGCGCCCCACTGAATTATCTTCTGAGTAAGAATACTAGTTGGAACTGGACAAAGGAGTATGGAACTGCCTTTTGTAAGCTGAAAACAATCATTAGCTCGGAACTATTATTGACACACTACTATCCGTGCATGCCAATCATCGTGGCCGCAGACGCTCAAAGATTTCAATAGACCACTGATTCAACTAATTCAAATAAAACCCATTTGGTTAAAAGTCCAATTTCCTAATGAATAAGTCATAAATTTACATCAAGATGATGCATAGTCATAAACATGAAAAAAGAATAGTAAGTAAAACTATGAAAAGTATCATGTTCAATGATCTTAACCCTTAATTATGGATGGCTAGAATGTTAAAACCAACCACTTTAATATATAACATCTGACTTGACAAGATAATATAGTCAAAATTCTGTAACAATGTGGTAGAAGTAGTAAAAGTATAAGCATTATGTGAAAGATTAAAAAAAAAATCCTTCATTATTCATATAATTCTAATCCTTTTAATATCGATAAAATAAAAGAGAGGAAAAAAAACTGTTATGTCCCGATAAGAATAATGAGTGGTAACTTTTGGATCCATTTATTTATGTAATGTATATATTGTTGTTTATCAGTTATTCATTTTTCTTTTAATCTATCATTATAAATTAGGATCTACATTCATACTTTGAATATCGTGGTTATCCATTTAATAAATATGAAATTGTTCGTATTCATCCTAATCTATGTCTTTCATCAATGCATCAATCTATTTCTTTAACAGTTGCTGGTCTATACACTAAAGATACTTTGTTTATACAAGAACGTTAAATGTTGTATAGATATTATTCTATGGTTAATTTTATAATGTTTATATTATATATATATATATATAGTAGGGTTTTAATACACCTATGGGATTTCTAACCTTATACTCTTGCTCATTAAATTTAATCTTTTTTGTATTGTTTTGCGATGATGACCACTCATATATATATATTACAACCATAGGATAATTGTAAATGTACAATAGTTATTCCTTTCAGACTATATCTCCTTACAGATGATATGTTTGTACTTCTTTACTGTTCTTACTCTTCTCACTCTTCTTCTTCATCATCATCATCATCATCAAAATGTGACAAATGTTTTTCTTTTCTTTTAAAAAAGTGATTTCCATGATGTTTAGTTACTATATGGTTTTTTCTTATTCTTATTTTTGTCTATTATTGTCATCATTGATCATATACTTTATTTGGAATCGATTTAATGGCGGAGGAATTCGGTTGAAATGTCCATATACATAAATGAGTTTTCATATTTATTAAATTAATAATAATAATTATTATTATTAATGCCAATACTACCTAAACCGCACACTCTCCTTATATATATATATATATATATATATATATATATATATACTAGTTTGTCAATGTGTCTTTTGATTGTTTTACTGTCGGAGAGTTCCCCTGCCCTACTCCCCATCCCCCCTCCTTCGTTCAATGTTCCAATGTCATAATGTCATTATTAGGAGGAGTGTTACTATTTACTTATATGTACACATTTTAATTTGTCAATAAATATATATAAATCTTGTCATTGTTAAGAAATACAATTATATTGAAAAGGATTATGTGTTCTTTTCTTTAAAAAAAAAATTACAATGGATACTAAACATTTCATATTGTTGTATCATGTTGCCTCTATGGTTCAATGTGTGTGTGTGTGTGTGTGCATGTTATTGTTGTTTGTTTGTTTGTTTTTTACTTTTCTGAGGTGAATTTTTATTTTATGATAAATTCTTACTAATGTTTACTGTTTACTAATAATTGTTAGATTAGAGTTAGTTAGACAGAGTGAACAATTTTTTTTTTTTCATATTATATTATCCTGTATAAGGTTTTGTAAATAAAATTATATAATGTTTACTAGTAAACGTTTGGAACATAAATTTGTCGATCAATATGATTTGTTACTATTTGTCAGTTTTGATCATATAACCTTGATAATAAATTTCAGTATGTGCAATTTCATTCTGCTTTGGAACTGATCAATTAGATGTACTTTCATATCAGTACTGATGTAAAAAAGTTTGAGTCTAATCCAGTAAGTTAACTGATAGTTAGATCACCTATTGACCCCCAAATGCCCTGGTACGCCGCGAATGGGGAGAGTTCTCTCTCCCTCTCGAAATGCTGTCATATGGCCACACGTATATAGTCTCTTCTAGGTAAGTCCTACTCACTGCCTTCTCGTGGCATTACTGTTGTTTGCGAAATTGAGAGGACGATAAGCGAATGTCCGGCGCTTTAACCGGGTTGGTGGACACGGAGAGTCCACCTAGGGGAGTTGCAAAATCCTGATTCCAAACCAATGGTGCACATGGGCTGGCTCCAGTATCCTAAGGGAACAAATGGCGTATGGACCAATTCTTGGTCACCGGCTACCATAAAACTGCATCTCCTCAAGATGATTCACTACCTTGTGGATTAGATCATTAGGTCAAAAGATCTGGGTGTGGTCCCCTATGAAAACCACCTGATTCAGTTTGGGCACGTGGTCAGTATCACAGCCGTCACACAAATGAAATGAGATTTGTGTGGTGCATGTGTATCTGGTGCCTCTTTCTACCAATATTTATGTGTTCAAATAAATAAATAATTTCACCTATTCAAATAAATTATTCCATTTCATTTCTCATCACTTCCACTAAATTTCACTCTAGTATTCTGAACTACTTTAAAGTAAAACTTTGAGGAAACACAAACAAACTAGAAAGTATCGAAAGTGTAGTATTCAAATCAACAAAGTTGAGTACATAAATGTCTACTTCATTGACGAGTTACAGTAATATTACATATAGATTACAGTAATAATTCAATGTTTCCTACAAAGCTTCTACTTAAACCTGTAACATTTGTCAGTACTATAAATAGTTTGTTCGGAATATTTTCTAGAATTCAGATAAGATCATGTATTATTTCCTATAAAATAAAGTAACAAATCTCTCTTATATGTGTATCAGAAATAGTTTTAACAAACAGCTTTCACAGACATTGTAAGTAAACATAGATAGTGACTAACAGTGTAATCCACGACGCGCGTTTCGTCCTATTTGGTACTCATCAGCTGGATGTACCTACATGACGAGTTGCAGTCCAAAAAAACATCAATCGGAAGATTCAAACAAACAATACTAATTTAAATTTAAATTTCCGCAGACATTTTTTTTATTGTTTGGAATTACATTGGTCTCCTAGTTAGTATTCAGTGTTGAATATAAATAGTCTCTGTTGATATATAAACTTCTTCATTGAATTGATCACAATTATCTATATTTTCAATGTGATGATATTTCTGACAGCAATTAGCATTCGGATTATTGATACGCATTTTGTCCATAAATTCAATGTAACGAATCACGGTTCGTCGATCTGTCGGTTTTGTCTCTGTTAACTAAATAATTAGGTATATTTCTTTAGTCTATTGTATTATCATGAATGTCATTTTTGTTGGTGTGTGTGTGTAGTTGGAATGTCCAGTCTTTGAAGAATAAACATAACATGTATTTTCAATATTTCTATTGATTACAGATTATTACATAATATCAACGAAGATTGCCCAATATAAATAACTTTGTACAAGTATACACATTTATCCTTTATGTCAACATCACAAGGATTTATAAAAACTGTTATGGTATTATTAGAAAGTACCAGTGGTTCAAGACATTGTATAGTTGGTTTTCGACCTCGTCTAGCTAATAATCGTAAAGAGAAAGTTGCATTTGATCCACTTGTTCAACAAAATGTATTATATCGTGAATTACGCAAAATACGCTCATTGAAAAAAGCGGGAAGTTAGGCTATATCTATATTAGATAAATACAATGTACATTGATTCATCATTTTGTTATAAATAAATAAATAAATTTTTCACTTCATTATTTTCTTCTTACTTACATTATTTTAATCAATCTGTTGTTTGTTTTCAATGAATGACTGTAATTGACAATTGTTTTTAATAGTTGAAATCATAAGTCAATTGAAGCTAGATCACTATGGAAAACCTGGAAACAATAGACGGCTATTTCATCTTATTATGGGACTCCTCGGCAGTGCGCATCTACAATCCCGCACTCGCGGGACTCGAACCCAGGACCTACCAGTTTCGCGCCAGAGCACTTAACCTATATACCACTGAACTGACCGGCATCCAACGGTGTTAATGTCTAATTGCTTTTAACTTCGATTACAATTTAGGGTCTACAATATTTTCAAATAATTTATAATCTTCTGCCACGAAAGTCCTACTCAATACCTTCTCGAGGCATTACTGTTGTTTACGAAATTGAGAGGACGAAAAACGAATGTCCGGCGCTCTAACCGGGTCGGTGGACACGGAGAGTTTACCCAGGAGAGTTGGAAAACCCTGATTTGAAACCATTGGTGTACATGGGCTCCAGTATCCTGAAGGAACAAATGGCGTACGAATCAATCGTTGGTCACCGGTTACCATGGGACTGCATCTCCTTACGGTGTACCAATGCCCTGTGGATCATAACTTTAGGGTCAAAGATTCCGGTTGTGGCCTCCTAATAAAAATACCTACTTCAGTTTGGGTACGTGGGCAGTAACACAGCCGTCACACAAATGAAATGAGATTTGTGTGGCGCATATGTATCTGGTGCCCCCTTGTAACAATGTTTATGTGTTTAAATAATAATAGTAATAATAAATAGTGAAAGTGTAACGGAAGATGATTATCTCTCGTTAATGATTCTACTTACTCGATCCACCTCTGTGTGTAGATAGAGTTTGAAATGAAATTCATTCGTGACATGTATATAATCTTGATAATTATTGATACAACAGTTTTTAAATATGCGTCTTCTTAGAGGTGGAATATTTATTGAGCCTAGTTGTGAGAGCTAAAACTGATCTTTTGTCCTATTTGGGACTTGTCAATCGAGTGCCCTTAGTATCTATTATCCAACTTTAACAAAATCTTGTAACTAATTATGAATTTTGAGTCAACCAATTCAATGCTTTTATACCAGTAGAAACTGATCAACTACCAACGAGTGGACATAAACCTGTTAAGTTATATTCTATTAATGTGTATCAATAGATAATAGACTTGATGAGTGTAATTTGTTTTTACAGCGGTATGAAAATATTAATATTCATTGAACATGGTCCTTGGATCAACTTTTTATTTAATTTTAAACTACTTAAAGCTTTGAATCATTTAAATAGTTTAGATGGATAATGACTAGCAGTGCAAATCCACGACGCACATTTCGTCCTATTTGGGACTCGTCAGCTGGATGTACCTGCATCTGAGAGTTGATGTTCACTCTGAGAATCGAACCCAGTACCTTTCGCTTCAAACGCCATCGCGTTATCTACTCAGCTACTGAGTCCTGATAGCCAGTTGCTTGTGCAATGGGATTAAGTTTAAATTCGCTTAGTATTGCTTGTTTAAATCTCCTCATTAATGTTTAGGACTGCAATTAATCAGTCTCTTATTGGCATATGTGCATAATGTGCGTATTGCCTTGATGTAGCCTAAATTCACAAGCATGGTAAGCAAAGATGGATAGTGGCTAGCAGTGGAATCGAGGCAATACGCATGCCAATTAGAGACTGACCAGTTGCAGTCCTTAAAACACATCAATGGGAAGATTCAAGCAATTAATCCTAAGTGGATTTAAGTAGTTTGCTCATAATTGTTTATTTATTTTTGAAATCTATTCATTAATGTATTTTCAATCTTTATTTGTTAACTTTAAAAAAAATTCTTTTTAGTGCACCAATGAAGTCCTGTTGGCAATGATTATTTATTCATTGTGTTATCACTAATAATAATAATACCAATTATCTTTTACTGAATGCCAAATTTTTGGCTTAATTCTATAATATTTCTACATGAACTCTAATACATTCACATCAACGGTGAATCATTCTTGTACATCGATTAATTTTACAACAACAATAACCTGTACTGCGACTCATACAACGACTATAACAACAACAACGAAAACAAATGCTACTAATATTTCTACAACTATTACCAATACTTCTTCGTCTAACACAACAACAACAACAACAACTACTGCTATTAATAGTAATGATACGACAACGAATACAATTTTAAGTAAATTAACTGATCGTGCTACTTATTTTGCTGTTGTTTCTGATACTTGTGCATTCAATCGTAATTTATGCAAAACTCGTTATTCTCGATTACCATTTTTGGATTTAGCAACTCATATTTCTCAAAGACCAGCTCCATGGTTATATCATACAAACAGGGAATATTTAAGAGGTAAGTTAAGTATCTTGACTGTTGTGTGTAGTCTTTCGAATAAATATACGAAAGAATATCCAGTCTGGGTTTTCTCCGTTCACAGCTTTAAAAGCCTTCAGAAGTCAGACTGTATGATCGAATGTTATCATGACCTTGGATTATCATTCCATCTTTATCAGTTGAGATGGCTGGGACGTATGTCCAACCACCGACGTGCAATGGTTTATGGTGTAGGAGTAGGTTGGAAGAAAGGTAGGGGCGACCAGACCAAAACATGGCACAAATCCATGAAGTCGCTGACAAGTGGACTGAGCTATTTTGGTAAGTGTAGACTACCTGGTTGGGATTTGCGAGATGATAGCAATCGATGGTTAGAGACCTTGAATGACATGTCTCAAAATCGTTTGCAATGGTGAAGGTGCATCCACTCTTTATGTTCTGTCAAATTCTAATCTGAATTCTTCATATCCCTATCTTTTTTCTCTTTCCAAATTTATTTCACTGTATTATACTCCTTGAATAACATCTTCAAACCCTAATCTGTCCGATTACTCCTTATACTCTTTCTACTTCTACCACTATGGGATTTGAATCGACAACTGCATCTCTGTGCTAATGTGGTATGGCAACTCGAACTGATGTACGTACTTACGAAGTTCTATATTGTGACTGACTGACTCATAATTCCAGTCCTCACTGAAATGCTTTGATCCACTTAAAAAGGTCTATTCTCTTTATTGTCTCATGTTCATATACAGTGATCATTTGTATTTCTTGATTATTCTTCCTAAATTTTATTAGAAATTTACAGTTGACAACAGAGTTAATACATTTGACTCCTGAGGACTTTCAAGTCTGTTTTGAACAATGGAAACTGGTTCAAAACACATGTATTACCAAAAATGTTCAGTATTTTAAAGGGGATACGATTGATGTACCCTGGAATCTTGTTCAATAAACTTCTCATAATCTCAATTCGCCTGTTTATTGAACATACTGTGTAGACTTAGGTATTCCTTTTAACATACTTTCTTTGTAAATAGATATTCATCGTTTTATTCTAATTGATTTATTTACAGAATCACCATCTAAAGATCCCCATGTTTACTTACGTTTTCCTCGTTATCGTTGGCATTTGGACTATCAGTCACCCCATAAGAAGCGTAAGACTGCTAATCAAAAACTTTGGTATACGTTACAGAATGGATTGAAAGCACTGGGAGTCTCGTCTGACTTGGGTAAATTTTACTATTATTGCTGTTTATTAGATAAATCTCATGAAAAATCATTTGAATGGTCTATTATTGTTTTAATGCAAATTTGATGTATTAAGTCGTTGACTGGTTGTGTTTAATATCAATCAACAAATATGATATTATTACTGGCAATAGAAGTTTGTCGGACACAACTATAAATATCAACAATGAGAACTTTCAGATGTTTATGAATACCAGTCAGTTGAACAAGTTTATGGTTGTCTGGGCTCAGTAAATAGGTAGGTAACGCGTTAACTTTTGAAACGGTACACACTGGATTTAAGTCACAGTGTAAACGTTTTCGTGGTCTAAACGTTTGCTGAATAAGATGCTTGATATGAACACAGGCGCTAAGATATCTTTAAGCACTCAGTCTTCTCTTAAATTTTAAATTTCTGAACCCCTCTTTCTTTTTTTTTCTCCACTGACTTATGTTTTCTTGAATTGTATCTTCGAAGCATAATCTTTTTTATTACCACTCATATTTTCACTGCCTCAACTATTCTGGGTTTCAGCATAACAATTTCATTACTCTGCGCCAATTGGCTATGACAACTTAAATCGATGTATGTAGTTACCAGGTTCTCGGTTGCGTTCTAATTACTGATTGATTGACTTTAAGTACTGTTTTTCAATCATTTAAGTAGAGTGAATGAACAAGTAAAATTTGAAGAATACACTGGGTTCATTGTTGTACCATTGTTGCTTTTTTAAAGTGCATAGTACGAGCATTTATTTTCACGGTTGTTGGATGATCTCGATAGGCGATATTCACTAGTATAGAATTAGGTTAGAAAATAGATAGAGGCGGCCGTATGAATTCATCGACTGTTATTTTGAGTCATGCTGATAAGTGCGAACAATATGGTTTTAAGTTCTACAATAGTTACGATCAGTAGCTGGCGACATTTCGAAACATGGCTCATAATCGTTTTAATTGACGCGGATACATTCACTTATTTATTTTATTTATTTAAACACATAAACATTAGTACAGGAAGGTACCAAATAGATATGCGCCACATAAATCATTCGATTTGTGTAAGGGCTAGGATACTGTCCGAATGCCAAAACCGAAGCACTCACTACTTATCTTTCTCTAGATCATAAAATCCAGTATTCCGCCATACAAACATTTTTACTCTGTCTTTTTTACCATATTCTCAACACATATTTAAATGCTATTCTGAAACCTGAAGGAGTCGATTCTTAAGATGATAAATAAAACGAGTACACTTGTATTTTCTTGTCTCATTGGCATCATCATGGAAATAACATGATTTCTTTTTATCACATTCAGAGACTTGGGTTTAACAGTTAGTTCGCTACTACTCGGATGCCTTAATGCAAGTATTTGATGTGGGCCTCAAAAATTTGAGTATTATGACTACTAGTCTATCTATATACCTATATGTAATTATATAACATCATTTAGTGTTATACAATTTATTTCTATTTTCTTCCAACTTGTTTAGTTCCTGTTGTTACAAGAAAAGCTTATGCTATATCCGGTCTCTCAATACCATCAAGTTTAGCTAACTACTTGGATGCTCTGAATCCTCGAGTGTCTGTCAGTCATGCAACAGGAAATAATGCTAATAATAATAATAGTAGTAACTCAACTAACCGATTACAGCACTCAGGTTTTGTTGGAACAAACAATTCTAATGTCCACTCAAATTCGTTCCAACGAAAAATACTTTATGACAATCATGGTGATTATTCTCGTGATGCAATAATCAACCCAGCGATAATAACATCCATGTTACACGATGATGAAGAGCACGATTATATTGTTAGTGATCGAAGTCAGGATAGTGTATGCTTCTTAAATGGTCGAGTTGGAGGATCGGCGTCGAATACTCCAGGCTTTTTCGGTGGCATCAGTGGTGGTGGTGATGATAGTACACAATCATTTGATGGAATGTTGACAATGACTAAACGTATAAACAAAAATTATAGGACAAATTCCGATAATGTCAATTTATCCGATTTACAAGATGGTACTCATGAAACACAGCATAGCAATAATAATCATATAATGTTAAATAAATCAGATTATACTAAAACCTACGATTTAGATAATGTCTCTGAAGATGATGATAATCAAAACCGGGACTATGATGCAGAGGATTTTGATGGAGAGATAGGGGAAGAGATAGATGATGATGATGACGGTGGCGGTGATGCAGATTGGTTTACTGGACGACGACGCAGGACGGGAGTAAGTGGTAATAACAGTTCTGGTGGAGGTAATAATGGTCTCGTTATGAGTGGCAACGGAAGAAGAGGCAAAACACGATCTATGTATTCACTGAAAATGACAAAATATAATCGAAAAATGGTCAATCAGAAAGTTAATCGTTCTTCCCAAAATTTTCCTGCACTGAGTAGTCGTTTAGGAGGTAGAAGATTTACGAAACGTCACCTTGGCCGTCCATTTTCAGGTCGACTTCGAGTGAGTGGTTTTTCAATGATCAATCACTATTTGTAACATTTCCTAATTGTTTACGAAACGGTGACTTTACTAATGTATTTATGATTTCAATCTACTGATATTTGACTACTTGATAACTAAATTCTTATTCTAACCATGTATTAGCTGTTAATTCATTATTGACTGTGTATCATTGTCGACTCCATTAAATGATCTCTACTGACATTCAAACTACTCAAATCTTATCTAATCATATGAGAACTGGCTTTTTCCCAACCTTTGTAACAAACCTATATTCAGGGGTTCGTACACGTTATTTGTATCATCTCAATAACTATCTCAATATGAATTATTTACTATCATTAATATCATGTTTTGTTCTATTATCGGATTCAGTCTCTAGTTCACGTTTTGCGACGTTTGATGAACACAACTATGCAGAGAAAAAAAGCAAACAATAAATTGGAAGCTTTGTTGCTAAAAGTCAAATAATTCTGCTTACAAATCATGGTAAGCTTAAGTAGTAACTTACCAAGTTATTTAAACTTAAGCAATTATAACCCTAGTACATCGAGGCTCGACAAATCAAAAACACCATTTATTCGAATAATATGAACATTTTGAAGATTAAATTTGTAGCATGACTCCTTTGCTAAATGTTCTACGTAGTGTATGAACTCAATTATTCAAACCACTTAGATGAAAGTACTGTCGATATTTCAGCAACCTTACAATATAGTAGCGAAAAAATATTACGTAGTTCGCATTTTTAATTCTTTCACTTCAATGTCCAAACCGTTTGTATACATTTTTATCAATTATCCCAGGCAAACGATTCACGCTTGGATGATCAATCTTATACGTATGCAAAATCTAGTCCTTCTGTTGGACGTCGTGGTAGTCGGGCTATTTCTCGTCTTGGCACTAGACATATGAGTGATAGTTGGAAAGGGCTTCAGCGTTATGGAATTGGTAGAGAAAAGCTAAACGAATGCAACGGTAATTCGATTATCTGTTTTTATCTTTACTTTTTTCATTATTTTCATGTGTGTGTGTGTGTGCGCTTGTGCCTGAGAATACATTTGATAAAATCTGTTTATCAAAATATTCATCCACTCTTTTCACTAAAATAAGATAGTGTTTCACGCAAAAGATAACAGTCGTAATATATACATCACGCTATCAAGATGAATACAGGATGTTCATTTAGAAGAAGGTATTATAAAACCTTAATTTCATGCTAATAGTATACATGAATTTAAAGTTACTGAAGGGGCGAATAATCTATGGGCCTACAACATTGCTACTTGATATGACAAAAGTTCATTGCTTTAATGGGTTGTCAATTAGATCATAGATCTGAGGCTTCTAGATAAACACGTGAAGAAATTATTTATTTCGTTTCGAGCATGCAAACGGTATCATAGCTATTTTGCAAATGAAAATTACAGTAACATACCACAGTTCTTTCTGTATCTACTTGTAATAGTATGCTAGTCATGAATTTTCTTTTTTTAATTTTAATCTCAAAACATTGTTGATATATAGATTCATTTAGTATTGTTTGTTTCAATCATGCGATTGATGTTTAGGACTGCAACTGATCAGTCTATAATTGGCATATGTGCATACTGAGTATTGCCTCGATATAGTTTTAATTCACAAGCATTATAAGCAAAGATGGATGGTGGCTAGCAGTGGCACAAACAAGTGGCTATCAGGACTCAGTAGCTGAGTGGATAACAAGATGGCGTTTGAAGCGAAAGGCACTGGGTTCGAGTCCCAGAGTGAATAATAACTCTGAGATGCAGGTACATCCAGCTGACGAGTCCCAAATAAGACGAAACGTGCATCAAACTGGATTCCATTGTTAACCACTATCCATCTTTGCTTACATTGTTGATATATGTTTCTTATTTAAACAAAACAAAGAAAATCTTTAATTTTCATCTACAGACTGAACTTTATTGTATCACTATAATTAATTACCTGTTTATAAACGTATTTTATTGAACAGACTACCTATAATGTTTGTCTACCTATCATGTGATTTTATCTCTAGATCATTATACTAATGGAGTGATAAGTGAACTTGCTAAGTTTTATCTTTGTCCCGTGCACTTTCTCCCTCGATTTCAATATATTAACCTTCTATAATTGCTTAGTAATTTGTCGGAACTCAATGATCAACTAATAGTAGTCAATCATAGTTTGAAGTGTATTTTATCAATATGTGTTATTATAAATAATATCGGAAAAAAAATGAGTGATCCACCAAGCGACCCTGTTATCTTTATTCATCTGGCCAATCAGAAGACAGCGAAGCTTGATAAATTATTTATCACATTAAGACTAGGATTCATAGCATACATTTTAGGATATTCGGATTATAGCTGGTTTCAGTTCGTAATTTAAAAAAACAAAGCACAATAACCTTGAAGCTGTCGCCCATTTATCATTGGTTCAGAGTTAGTTCTGCTTTGCCAATAAAATACATCTGGCTTATAATGCAAATGCGTATACGTTTTCATTGATTTAATATACGGTTTAAATATTGAGGCCTTATGGCTTTCAACTTTGTAATATGAAGTAGTAGTGTTCTCTTTCATAAAATTATTTGTTTTGTTTATATTTAATTATTGCACCATACACTATTATGGCGTTACACAATGAAGTAGGTCCATGAAGTTATTGTGTTTGGTTGTGTTCTGTTCTATATCATTTTTATTCAACGAAATGCCACTCTAATAATGCTAATGTGTTTGATACATTTTTACTGTTTACATTGTTCGTACATTTATTTCGATGTTTGTTTGTGTGTTTGTGTACATGTGTATGGAAAAAAAAGATTCTTGGGATGTCGATAATGAACCCGGTTTCCAGTTGAACGCTACTCCTATTACACCGACAATAAATGAGAAACACGAAGGGAAATTACTCGGAAATTGTAATACATTAAACGATCGGTTGAATACATCAAATTTATTTTCATCATCATCGTCTTATCCGTCGACTTCGTCAAACTCTTTACATCTTCATTCTTCGTTAGTAAACAGTGATAAATCTTTGTCAGGTATATATGAGTCCTCAATACAAAATCGATTCAACTCTGACCGTAGTTCACCTTTATTATCTCAGTCGAAATTTGTCCGTTCGTCAGCTACACCAGCGAATTGGTCTCATTTAATGAATGTAAATCAGTCAAACGTTGGGACACAATCATCAACTACAGTTAATATGTCCATTTCATCAATGTCATCTTCATGTATGTCATCATCATCATCTCCAATGGATTCGTGTCGAATATCAGAACAACCTAATAACTTATCGTTACCTCGTTGTTACGATTCAAATGATTATGTTATGCGTATAGAGGAGTTGTCGAAAAATCATGAAAGTAGTCCACAATTTTTTTCATCTGGTCGTCGTCCTAATACATTTAGACAGTCGAACTGTAGTGATACAATGAATCGTTATAATCCTTTGTCAGTACCTTCGGAAAGTTTTCATAACAGTCCATCAATAAATAGTACAGTTGGTCCAATGGTCAACCCAGTTTTCAGTAATATCGATCAGTCAAATAATAATACTAATAATAGTCCCATAAATACATCCAATGTTAGTGATATGATGCGAATAGTCGATGCTTCTAATACTGATAAATCTAATAATGGACGAGTGGTTGGTGATTTGCAAACATTTGTTAGTCCTCAAACAGCTACTACAACTGTAACTTTCTTTGTATGTGAAGTATGCTCGTCACGCTATCGATCTACTGCAGGACTACGTTATCATTATCATAGTCAACATTCAGGTTATACACCACAAAATCCTATATCTGCTTCAGCATCACGACTTGTTGTACCGGTTGGTGAAGAAAGAGGTATTGGCGGAGGACTTCGTGGTGGACGACCTAGAAGACATCGAGGTACGTGGAAATTGATTTCTTTTACTTGATTTTGATGATTTCGTATAATTACACTACATTTTTATGTTAACACTTTTTGGTATTGTGTACCAAATTTCATCGTGATATTTTCTAAAGATTCATATTATGAACGCTTCTTTTTAGAGGGATTAGTGTTTTTATGGTTGCATTTAGACTAAGAGCAAACTCATGGTTGTTTAGTGTCTTGGGGATGGGTTAATGCTATCTAGCCCCCAAATGCCCTGGTACGGCCGAGAGTGGGCAGAGTCCGTTCTCTCTCTCCAAATACTCTCACATGGCCAAGCGTATATATAGTCTCTGACAGGGAAGTCCTACTCACTGCATTCTCGTGGCAGAGGTGTTGTTCACGAAATTGAAAAGTGAATGTCCGGCGCTTTAACCGGGTTGGTGAACAAGGCGAGTCCACCTACGGGAGTTGGAAAACCCTGATTCCAAACTAATGGTGGACATGGGCTCCAGTATCCTGAAGGAACAAATGGCGTACGAATCAATCGTTGGTCACCGGCTACCATGGGAATGCATCGCCTCAAGATGATTCACTGCCTTGTGGATCAGATCTTTCGGTCAAAGGCTCCTGTTGTGGGCCCCTAAGAAGACCACCTGCTTCAGTTTGGGCACCTGGGCAGTATCACAGCCCTCAAGCAAATGAAATGAGATTTGTGTGGCTCATATATATCTGATGTTTCCTTGTATCAATATTTATGTGTTTAAATAAATAAAAATAAAATGCTATCTTGCTTTCACGCTGTGCATATGTACATCAATAATGAATAAGTAGACCTGTATAACGTCGAAAATACTAGTCTCGATAAATATCGGGCCCATAACAAGGACTTAGGAACTGCAAACACGAGAAAAGCAGACTGAATTTAGACCTGGTTGTGTCTGCATCGATCACATACCGTTCGTCAGATTTCAGAACACAGACAATGATAGTCTTCTTGACCTTGAAGCAGCATTTGACTCTGTAGATCGAGAGGTTCTGTGGCAATGTCTGCCATTGAAAGGAGTACACTACCAGTCGAGTGAGAGCTTATGGCGAACTGTCATATGATTTTACAACCTCAAGTGGTGTCCGTCAAGGCTGTCCACTATCCACATTTTTATTTAACTTCATGATAGACATAATGCTGGAAATAACGTTCTCGTCGACTGAATTTTCAGGACGTAATCTCCCACCAGGAGGTCCACTTATCGACTTAGAATACTCAGATGACATGGTCCTATTTGTTGAAGACGATGAGCAACAATACCAGGATGTTTGGAATGCATTTTTTCCGGAATGTAAACTGTTGTTTGAAGACTAACCTGAGTCGACACCCAAACTAAGGATAGGAAGTGAAGTAGTCGAACGCGTCGACAACTTCACTTACCTTGGAAGTATCTAACAAAATTTGTGCACGTATTCAAAAAGCTCGTTTGGCTTTTGCCAACTTACGTCAAATATGGTGAAGGCGAGATATCTGTCTATCAATTAAGGGACGAGCATACTGAGCAGCAGTTCGCTTGTTCTACTTTACGGCTGTTAAACATGGCCATTAAGAGTAGAAGTTACTCCTAAATTACGATTTTCTGATCACAGACGTCTTGGAAATATTGCTCACATCTACTGGGATCACCGGGTAAGTAAAAGTTAAATTAGACACAGGGTACTAGAGAATGATGGTAACTCAGTTGTTGAGGTTATAGATCTTCACCGACTGAGATGGATGGGCCACGTGTAACGTTTTCCTGAACACCGATTACCACGACGCTCAATGCTGACTAGTGTTGGAGATGGTTGGAAGAGAGCTATGGGCTGTCAAACCAAACGTGGCATCAGTGCTTGAAGTCACCAACTTCTAGTCTAAGCCATGTTGGTAGATGCAGACTACTTGACAATCGTAACCAATGGTTTAAGAGCCTGGGTGACATGGCTCAGAATCGATCACAATGGCGTAGGTGTATACAATCATTATCTTCCCTTAAACTGTGAAATTCAAATTGCTTTTTACCTTCCTTTATACGAAGTTATTCTTTTTTCGCTTATTATATTCTTATACACAATCTTTCTCCTATATATTTGTACCATTGAATTAACTACTTCCATGAATTTGGTATTGATATTGTACTAATGAGGTATGGGAACTTGGACCGATGTATATGTGCCTGGTTCTAAGTTTTAGATGACTGATTGAATGATCTGTATCCGATAATGGATCATACGATTCTTATTCGTGGTATTACTGTTCTTACTATCAACTGTTCTTGTTTCCTTTTGTTGTGTAAAAGGTTCGACTGGTTCTTCGAAATCACGTGATAAATTGGCGAACTCCCCCTATGTCAACGAGTATCAAATCTCTTCTGAGCAAGATGACAGATCCAACAGTATCTTATCATCACAATACTGCAGTGAGTTGAATGTTTACTACTACTATATTTTTTTGAAATCATATAGTATTCACTTTGACTTGATTAATTGACAAATATTTTTATGCTTATTTGATGACATGTTTGCACTGATGGAGATGTCGAACGTGTTTTATTCTGTTCAATGTTACTTCTTTGATCCATTTTCTAGTTTTGTTTTAGAAGTACCAGCTATTATAGATAGAGCCTTAATATTTTTTCGTCGTTATCATGTACTTTAACTTATACTGCCGTTTTACCGATGACATCTGTTATTGTCGATCAGAATAACATCAATAAAATTGTAACAAAATTTAACAATGTAAACCTGCATATCTATTATGTTCATTTAGGAAGAAGAGTATGACAATAATAGGATTTCTTTAACATCTTGTTAAACAGAGAAGAGTTATGCAGAGATGGATAGTGGCTAGCAGTAGAATCCAGGACGCGCGTTTCGTCCTATTTGGGACTCGTCAGCTGGATGTACCTGCATCTCAGAGTTGATGTTCACTCTGGGACTCGAACCCAGTACCCTCGCTTCAAACGCCATCGCGTTATCCACTCGGCCACTGAGTCCTGGTAGCCACTTGCTTGTGCGATGGGGTGAAGTTTGAATTCACTTAGTATTGTTTGTTTGGATCTTCCCATCGATGTGTTTAGGACTGCAACTGGTCAGTCTCTAATTGGCATATGTGCATACTGTGCGTATTGCCTCGATATACCTTAATTCACCTTAATCCATCTCTGCTTACCATGCTTGTGTATTAAGGTATATCGAGGCAATACGCACAGTATGCACATATGCCAATTAGAGACTGACCAGTTGCAGTCCTAAACACATCGATGGGAAGATCCAAACAAACAATACTAAGTGAATTCAGAGAAGAGTTATGCCTAGAAAAAAAATCTATCAATATGTCCAAAACACAAATTTCTTGTACTTGCGATACATGAATAAAGTCCTTTACAAAAGAGAGCTAGAAAGATATAAACAGACAGCACAACAGATAAAGAATTAAACATGCATGATACATTGATTTGAATTAGTCAGTCAGTCGGTCAGCTACAACGTAGAACCAGGCACACATATGCATCGGTTCAAGTTGCCATACCTCATTAGCACAGCAAGATGAACACCGAATCCATAGAAGTAGTTAATTTATTTTTTATTTATTTTATTTAAACACATAAACATTGGTACAAGAAAGCACCAGATATATATGCGCCGCACAAATCTCATTCGATTTGTGTGAGGGATGAGATACTGCCCAGGTGCCCAAACTGAAGCAGGTGGTCTTCTTAAGGGGCCACACCCGAAGCCTTTGACCTAAACGTCTAATCCACAAGGTAATGGAGCATCGTAAGGAGATGCATTCCCATGGTAGCCGGTGACCAACGATTGATTCGTACGCCATTTGTTCCTTCAGGATCCTGGAGCCCATGTCCACCATTAGTTTGGAATCAGGGTTTTCCAACTCCCGTAGGTGGACTCACCTTGTTCACCAACCCGGTTAAAGCGCCGGACATTCGCTTTTCAATTTCGTGAACAACACCTCTGCCACGAGAATGCAGTGAGTAGGACTTCTCTGTCAAAGGCTATATACGCTTGGCCATGTGAGAGTATTTGGAGAGGGAGAGCGAACTCTGCCCACTCTCGGCCGTACCAGGGCATTTGGGGGAGGTTCACAAGGAACCTCTCATTTTATAACTTTACGGTAATATTGATAGGCTATTCAAAAGAAAATTTTATTGTTGCTAAGCAAATTAAACAAAGATTATGTACACCATAATCAATATTTTCATCATTATTTTTCATTTTCAATAATATAATACTTTTTTCTATTTTCAACGTATACAGAAATTACAAATCCCTATTCACCATCATCTCAAAATAACAAACGTGGTCATAATAATATCAATCGTTTAGATTGTAAAACAATCGACTCTAGATCAATTGTAGAACCAAAGTTAATCGATTTAATCACAAGTCAAGCAGCTCCATTGAAATATCAAGAGAAAGTTCATGTTAATCACTACAATTCCATAGAGTCCGATAATGATAACAGCGAATTAGTAATTATTAATAATAATAAGGATAATAATAATAATAGTTTACTAACCTCTGTAGAAATGAAAAAGTTACCTTTCTTGGATAATCAAACTAATGGTGCAGAACGTTCATCGTCTTTATCAACACCTGGCAAATTTGTGGATTCAACAGATTCAGTAATTGCTGTTAATGATTCATCCTCATCGTCAAGATTTCAAATGATTGACTACAATAACTATAACAATACTAATGTCAATAGTAGTAATAATTTTCCCCATACAAATATTCATTCTGTACAACGACAAAACACTTTACAATCATCATCATCATTCAATTCTCCGATTTCACATCTGGGAAATAGTGGGATTGGTAATAAAATCCATTCACATATTCCCTATTCCCATTCTCATCATCAACATTCTTATCTATCATCACAACAGCTACAATCATCTCCACAAAACAATTGGAATTCTCATAATACAATATTTAATCAAATGTCCTATGGTTCCCCAAGCGTTCCTAGTAGTCATACTTCTTTTCTTCGGTTGCCACCACAACAGCAGTCTCCAGCGACAATCAGTCATGTAGGTCCACAACAACGACGTTATGAAAGACAACACTGTCCAGATCGACTTGGTCTTACACGTCCACCCATTAATTCATCTACATCAACAGCATCCACACCTAGATGTGATTACTGTCTGGGTGATGATAATATGAATGCACGTATTGGTCATCCAGAATGTATGTTACAATGTTCTCGATGTGGACATAGTGCACATTACTCATGCCTACGTCTACCTCCGCATATAATTGATGCTGCAATGCGTTATCCCTGGCAGTGTATTGAGTGTAAAACATGTTGGTTATGTGATCAAGACGATCATGAGGTACGTATTTTATCTGAATGATATATCCTCGTATTCGTTTATGTTACCACTTTAAATTCTTCCTAAATGTCAGTCAAATTTCTGTGCTTCTTTATAACCGAGTGTTTCAATCATCGTAAGCAAAGATGGATAGTGGCTAGCAGTGGAATGGAGGACGCGCGTTTCGTCCTATTTGGGACTCGTCAGCTGGATGTACCTGCATCTCAGAGTTGATGTCCACTCAGGGACTCGAACCCAGTACCTTTTGCTTCAAACGCCATCTTGTTATCCACTGAGCTAATGAGTCCTGATAGCCACTTGCTTGTGCAATGGGATGAAGTTTAAATCCACTTAGTATTGTTTATTTGAATCTTCCCATTGATATTTTGGACTGCAATTAATCAGTCTCTAATTGGCATATGTGCATAATGTGCGTATTGACTCGATATAGCTTTATTTCACAAGCATGGTGAGCATGATGGATAGTGGCTAGCATTGGAATCCCGTTTGACCCGCGTTTCGTCCTATTTGGAATTCGCCAGCTGTATGTACTTGCATCTCCGAGTCGATGTTCACTCTTAAAGTTTCTTATCATAAACTGATTTCAACTAGACAACTATTATTTATTTATTTATTTAAACACAAAAATAATGGTACTAAGAAGCACCAGATAAATATGCGCCGCACAAATCTCATTCGATTTGTGTGAGGGCTGTGATGCTGCCCAGGTGCCTAAACTGAAGCAGGTGGTCTTCTTAGGGGCCCACACCCGGAGCCTTTGACCTGAAGGTCTAGTCCAGAAGGCAGTGGAACATCTTAAGGAGATGCATTCCCATGGTAGCCGGTGACCAACGATTGATTCGTACGCCATTTGTTCCTTCAGGATCCTGGAGCCCATGTCCACCATTGGTTTTGAATCAGGGTGTTTCAGCTCTTCTAGATGGACTCTCCATGTCCACCAACCCTGTTAAAGTGCCGGATATTCTCTTTTCGTCCTCTCAATTTCGTAAACAACACCCGCGCCACTGTGAGAAGGTAGTGAGTAGGACTTCCCTGGCAGAGGCTATAAGACAACTATTACATACTACGAAGTATAAGATATTTTATTTGTTCTAGTGTTAGACTCTTCATCACTGTCCATCCACGACAGCACTAGGGATCGAATTCAGAGTATTCAATTTTATCCGAGAACTCTCAATTCTCAGATCACTGAGTTGGAATCAAATGGTCTACAGTCTTAAGTTAATTTATAATTTTGCGAATTCCAGTGGATGATCACTAAGTATAGAAATGTAACCTATTAACCAGTTTTTCATATTCAGGGAAAAAGTTTTCTTTTCTGTGATCTATTTTACTCAAGATGTGCAGTTGTTTTCACTATTGATCTTACGTGTGATAGTCTATAATGAAACGGTGCGTTATGTCACATGACAAATGTATATAAAACAATCGAGTCTCGGAGTATCGAGTGATGACACAACACCGCATACAAAATCAGTTTATGTATACTATCGCACAGATTGAGTACACGATGTGGACTAAAAGAGAATTTTCTTTACTGAGTCATATTTCTTTTGTCTCATTAAACAATAAGTTTATTATCTTTATATTTAATCAAACAATCTGGCTACAAATGTCGTTTTGATTGATCCATTCACTGTACCTTCCTCACCATATATCTGTGAAGAACTTCACGACGCACTTTTGAAAAGTCTATGGTGATATTAGAATACGAATTAATATCACCGTGTGAATCAATCATTTTATGATCACTCTACATCAACTTCATTGACTACGAGAAAGCATTTGATAGTGTGGACAGCACAAAATTATGGAGTTATCTTCGATACAACAGCGTGCCTGAAAAGATAGTCAATATAATACGGAACTCCTATGATGGATTAAACTGCCAAATCGTTCATGGAGGACAACTCACCGACTCATTCGAGGTAAAGACCGATGTTAAGCAAGGTTGCTTACTCTCATCCTTTCCCTTTCTCCTGGTGACCGACTTGATTATGAAGATGTCAACATTTGGGGGGAGGTGTGGGATATAATAGACAGCTAGGATGCAGCTGAACGACCTAGACCTCGCACATGATCTGGTCCTTCTATCTCACATGCAACAACGAGTATAGGAAAAGACGACCAGTGTAGCAGCAGCCTCAGCAGCAGTAGGTCTCAACGTACATAAAGGGAAAAACAAGATTCTCCAATACAACACAATATGTATCAACCGAATCACACTTGACGGAGAAGCTTTGGAAGATGTGGAAATCTTTACATATCTGGGCAGCATCATTGATGAACACGGTGGATCAGATGCAGATGTGAGGGCGAGGATCGGCAAAGCAAGAGCAGCATACCTACAACTGAAAAACATCTGGAGCTCAAAACAATTGTCAACCAACACCAAGGTTAGAATTTTCAATACAAATGTGAAGACAGTTCTATTGTATGGGGTGGAGACGTGGAGAACTACGAAAGCCACTATCCAGAAAATATACATGTTTATTAACAGTTGTCTGCGCAAGATACTTCGGATCCATTGGCCAGACACAATCAGCAACAACCTACTGTTGGAGAGAACAGACCACATTCCAGTGGAGGAAAAAATCAGGAAGAAGCGCTAGAAGTGGATAGGACATACATTGAGGAAAGCAGCTGAATGCGTCACAAGGCAAACCCTCACATGGAATCCTGAAGGCGAAAGGAGAAGAGGAAGACCAAAGAACATATTACGCCGAGAAGTAGAGACAGACATGAGAAGAATGAACAAAAGTTGGAGAGAACTAGAATGGAAGGCTCAGGACAGTGTGGGTCGGGGAATGTTGGTCGGTGGCCTACGCTCCATTGGGTGTAACAGGCGTAAGTAAGTAAATATGAGTAAAATTTGAATAAAGATAGAATAAAAATTAAAGCGGAATAATACGAATTTCTGTTATTTTTCATAGTTCCACCTTAGTTGCTTAGATCTGTTTTTGTATGACATAAGTATTTAAATAATAGACATAAGTAATTGAATAATCATAATAGCAATGATATATTTATAGTGACTTTTTTTAAAAATCTTTTTCATATATTATAGGATCGAATGGTTTTTTGTTGGGAATGTGATCGTGTATTTCATACACATTGTATACCATCTCGATTACCTCGTTCCCTTGATGCCCATTGGACCTGTGATATTTGTATGCATGAAATGTATAATAATAATCATAATAATAAATCTATGTTTGATCAACGTACACATCCTAACTCTAGTTATGAATTCTATGCAAATAGTACTTGTAATACTACTAATAATGGTAGTAGTAGTAGTAGTAGTAATACTACTAGTAATAATAATAACACTAGGAATGATGATCATAATGATAATTTCAATTCAATGAATACTGGCAATGGTTATTATACAGCACATGTACAGCATCATCATACACAAAATACTGCTCGTTCATAATTATTGTTCTGTATAATTTGCTCATTTTTAAATTTTTATTATCAAATTAATTAATTATTAATTATGTAAGAGAAAAGGATCCATGAAGGTTCTACTTTTCTTTTAAAACTTCCCTTTAATGTACTATTTTTGTTGTGTTTTTATTCTTTGTTGTTGTACACTTCTTCT
The DNA here is from genome assembly GCA_944470415.2 of Schistosoma rodhaini. NCBI lineage: Eukaryota > Metazoa > Platyhelminthes > Trematoda > Strigeidida > Schistosomatidae > Schistosoma > Schistosoma rodhaini. The sequence continues at coordinate 82,266,995 of OX104044.1, forward strand.
TCTCCACTTTTCTCCTTCCCTCTCTCTCTCTCTCCCTCCCTTCATCATTCATATTGATCACTAGACATAAACTACTCAAACTAATCTATATATACATATGTACTGGTATTATGAATATATATATATTGTGTATATCAGCTTCAATGTTTTACAGTGATATATATATATACACCTATATATATATTTAACAAGTGTGAAATTCTATTTATTTTATGCATTTTATACATGTGCATTATTATTGTAATTTCTTTTTTCAAAGAGAGAAATCAAATGTTTCACTTTCCCTATTCTACTTTTATTTACTTAATGTTCATTTCAATGGTTCTATTTAAAACTATACATTTATATGTATACTTGGCACCGGGACCAAGGTGATCATGAATAATACCTTGGCCATCAGATGAAGACTCACCATTACTTTCTCTGGCATGTTGAAGACTTCGATAATCCCTTATTTGGGCTCGCTCGGACGCGTATATAAATTATGTAATATGTATGTAGTTTGTTAATAATATTGTGATGAATACTTTTTAATTTTGTTTTATTACGTAACTATTCTTTGTGTTGTTAATTTTTTTTTTTTAAAAAAAAGGTTTAAACTGAATAAATTTACATGACTTACTACTACTAATACTACTGATTGGATGAAATTTACCAATTTTTTTTTCCTGTCTTCTTTTTCTTTTATAATTTTAATCCCATTATTATGATTATTACTTTTATTTAGGGATCAAATATTGTTGTTTTGTATGCTCAATTCATACAATGATTATTATAATGATCATACTATGATTGTTTACTTATTATTGATCAATCAGCATATATATATATACTACTTATTGAGTAGTAGTGCAATTCATTGTTAGGTTAAACTAAGTGTGATATAGATACTCAAACTGAATTAGTTTGTACAATGAATTTTAATGGATATTAATGACATTCTTTTAGTTAACTTTTGTTTGTTTTTGATTTCAATTACCATATGATGTGTTTACTTTAGTGATAATATAGTTATATATTTTGGATTCCTTTCTGTTCTTTGTGTTGCTTTTGATGTTGTCTGTCACAATAGTTCGATTATATTTTAATGATCATATTCTGTTTAGTTATTTCTAAAGTATAATAACTTGGACCGTTGCATAATTGTGCCCGATCCTACGTTGTAGCTGAATGTCTACTTATTTCTCACCTTCTTCTTTGTGTAGTATTGTTATTCATTTTCATCATTACTACTTACACTATTCATTTTGACCTTGTTTTCACTTCTCCTTCCTTTGGATATTTATGTTTTGTTTACATGAATTTATATGTAAATGTTATACTATTGTGGTAATATTATGAATCGTCAGGCGCCGTTCGTTATATATAAAACAGTTGAACACTTCACAAATATATATGCATATTCCACATAATAATATGCATGAAAATCAACGAATGGATCTTTATTTTGTTTGGTATTATTACTATGACAATTACTTCTTTGATGATTATTGTTTTTATCATATATATTCATTTCGAAAGAAAGCACAATAGAAATGTAATGTTCCCTTTTTGTTTGTTTCTTTTTCCGAAACTCCACTTTGATTTACAATAAAGAATTATTTGTTTTTTCTCGGTATTTTTTTTTTGAGGGAAGAAGTCTTAATTTGGAAAGTGTTTTGATGCTTATGAGTAAGTGGGTATTTTTGTTTGAACAGTGGTTACGGGGGCTATCCGACATGAAATTAATAACTTAAGCTAAGGGATATTTTTTTAACTGCGGTGATCGGACGATAACCGGTGCTTTCAACGTGGTATGGTCGCCGGCTAAATGGCTCCGTAAGAACTCGGAAGGATAGGGACACACGTCGTTGCCTTTTCGTCGTTTCTGCCTACGCTCCCACTGACTGCAGTCCGGATGAACTGAAAGATGACTTTTACAGAAAGCTCTCTGAGCTTCTTCAGAAGGCTAAGCGCTCAGACATAGTAGTCGTAGCGGGTGACTTTAATGCCTAATTAGGCACCTTAAATCAAACAGAACGACATTTAGGTGGGTATTTTAGTATTATGGCTCAACGAACCGATAATGGTAATCATCTGTTGCAACTATGCTCAGACAATCTTTTAGACTCTGATCACGCTTTAATACGAGCGCTCATTTGCCTGCACCTCAATGGACGTAGGAAAAGTACACTAAGAAGACCCATTACGGTTGAACTGGAGGACGGGAAAGCAAAATGCGAATTCCAGAAACAACTGAGTTCACATCTAGGCAGTTCTGTAAACAACTGACCCAAATGCTGCTTGGAAAGACACGAACAGCTGTGGAAACAGCAGTCACGTCTATTCATTATTTAAGCCATAGGGCTCCAGAAAACCAGTGGATTTCTTCTAAGTCTATTTCACTGATGGATTCGCGTAAACTCATCCCATCAGGCTCTGAACACGACGAAGAGCGTAAAGAAATTAGATCTAGGTTAAATAAAAAACTAAGGAACGATCGTGAGCAGTGGTGGGCAACGAAAGCAAAAGAGATGGAAAAGGCAGCGGCTGTAGGCAACACCAGACAACTATTCAGACTAATAAAAGAGACCGGAATTAAGAAGTCAAGTGTAAGTGAGACAATCTCCAAAAAAGATGGAACCCCTATCTACTCTCAGCCCAGACGTTTGGAACGATGGCGGAACACTTTAAGGAGCAGTTTAGCTGGCCTTCAGCTACTGCACAACTACCCACTATTCCCAGAAAACCTGAATGGAACATTGCAGTAGGCCCCCCGACCCTACTTGAAGTTCAAATGGCTATAAGTAATCTGAAACGAAGAAGAGCAGATGGTCCAGATGAATTGACTCCAGAGGTCTTTAAATATGGTGGTCCAATTTTAACGATTAGGTTGACTAATATTCTGGGAGACGGACGTAATCCCATCTAATTGGTCACAATCTCTGATTGTCCCAATATATCCCAAAATCATCCTGTGATAACCATAGAGGGATTAGTCTGACTAACATAACTAACAGTTCGCCCTGTTCTACTTTACGGCTGTTAAACATGGCCATTAAGAGTAGAAGATACTCGTAAGTTACTAGTATTTGACCACAGATGCCTTAGAAATATTGCTCGCATCTGTTGGGATCACCAAGTAAGTAATAGTGAGGTTAGACGAAGGTTATTAGGGAATGATGGTAAATCAGTTGATAAATCTTCATCGACTGAAATGGTTGGGCCACGTGTAACGTTTTCCTGAACATCGATTACCACAACGCGCAATGCTGACTAGTATTAGCAATGGTTAGAAGTTGGGGACGGCCAAACCAAAATGTGGCACCAGTCCACAAAGTCACTAACTTCTAGTCCGAGCCATGTTGGTAGATGCAGATTACTTGGTTGGGGTTCGCGTGACTGTCGTAGCCAATAGTTGGAGACTCTAGGTGACATGGCTCAGAATCGATTACAATGGCATGGGCGTATACCCTATTTATCTTCCCTTAAACCTTGAGATTAAAATTGCTTCATAACGTTCTTCCTTCCTATACTACATCCTTATATACAACCTATCTTTTATATACTACCACCACCAATAAATTAACTACTTCTGTGAATCCGGTGTTCATCTTGTTGTGCTAACGAGGTATGGGAACTTGGACAGATGCATAAATGTGCCTGATCCTACTTTGTAGCTGACTGACTGAAGTGATATTTTTTGAAATAGTCTTGGGATGGTTTAGTCGAACGGAACCCAACATTCCAAGGGCTATTGAAGGCGATCAGTAGAAGAGTGATAGCGTCAACAAGTCTACATTTACTCTTTGCCGACGAATATTAACCAAGGTTCAGGTCTTCGACGTCTAACCAAAATATATTGCGCATAATGTTGATGTGGCTTGTTACCATATTATAAATCGACCGGTAATCACCTGGTATTTTTCTATAGTATAATACTCGTAATTGCTGACCAATCGGATTTGTTTACGTCATACTATCACATTCTGACTGAACTTAAAATTAAGAACCGATCAGGTCTTCAAGTAGCTTAGTCTTATTAATCGCCAAAATGATCTTGGATTGGCTTGTTCAATTCGCGATATCCGTCAAATAAGACATCGCTTTTCACTTTAAATGAATCTCTTTCCGCATTGTATGTTTACATTAGTTGACTGGTGATAAGGCTGCGAGTCAAATTTTAACTTCATTGACCAGTCACTTCCGATTACGCTTGATCAAATATTTTGCTTGTTTCATACTGTTGAGATAATAACGACCTTATGATAACCAGTTTTTTTCGTCTGGTATCACTTCATTTGGGCTTTGCATCAATAATTTCATTTCGCAAGTGATTGTCAGTAGATCACAATAATCATATTAACCAAGAGAATCAATCACAATCCAACGTAAAAACCACATTACGATTACCTACTCAAACGTCCGGAGACTTATTCCCCGTATCTGCGGTGGATTCGAAGAATTCTTAGTATTGTATAAAAAGAAATAACTAAAGTAAAACTTGATCAACAGTAAATCTTCACATTGATTCATATTCATTGCAAAGTGATATAGACATTACGAAAGACAAATTCTACATGGTGTTTTCTCTCATGTCTTTTCATAGTCATTTTTTAAAAAGAATATTAAAACTGTGTGTTTAAAAATAATTATGATCAGTAAAGAATGATTGAGGTGTAACAAGATAATCAATATCACGCTCTATAAACACACACTCTAAAAGTAGAAATCGATAATATAAAGAAAACATTAGATAGATAGATATGTACAATATCATAAACAATAACTAAATATAATGAATAGGGCTACTACATAAACTCTCTTAACGGATCCCATCGTTCATCAGTTAGATCTTCATCTTCCTCTTCTTCATCATCATCTTCATCATTATCTAATTCACCGGAATCTTCACCAATTGATATATCAGAGACTGGACCTATTACATCTTCCGCATCTTCATCATCTGCACTAGATTGATTTATATCTTCTGGATTATCATCGGCACCGAATAGACATCGGGTTAAATTACCATGACCTCTTTGTTGATAAGCTATATTATTTTCATATTTACATGATTTATATCTATCACGTCGAGAATCATACATTATTTCTCGAGTACGTTCAGCATCAGCATAATCATAACCTTCTGGGCAAGTGTTCCACTCTTTATTTTCTACATCCTCTGTATCTTGTATCCACCAATTTATATTCGGTTCAGGATCAGAATGTATTGCTGGAGAGACAGATAAACGACTGAATTTATGATGGTGTGAACCAATAAGCCAACGTTTCTGACTTGAAAAACGATGTTTAGAAACTTTGTGAACGTGTTCGTCAGGACCCCAACCCTAAAAAAGGAACACATACATTTATTCTATAAAATGAATTTATATTGGAATGGAAATGTTAAAAAACATAAGATTGATTAGAGAAAAAAATACACTAGTGATTAGAAGACTAACAGTTTGACTAAATGTCACAGGCAGAAATGTCATATCTCATCCTGTCAAATAAGACTTGAAGTCTTAATATTTTAGAAGAGTTGATGATGTGATTTGGTAGCCAAGTACAAGTTCAGGAGCGACAGAACACTTTGAATAGCCCCACTGACTCACTGGAAATCGAAGCAAAATACGCAGACCTCCTTACAGATGATGCCACACCTACAATTGGAAAAATCAGCAAGGCCATCATACGATACAAGGATGGAAAACATGGGGTCCAGACAATATATTAACTGAAGTCAGATCTATGGGTAACTGCAAAGATGTTACTTTCTAATCAGAACGATTCGGGAGGAATATCGAGTGCCAATAGACTAAAAAAGGGATGCTTATTAAGATCTCGAAGAAAGGAGATCTTAGTGGGTGTGACAACTAAAGAGAAATCACACTACTGTCAGTACCACTTAAAGTTTCAACAGGATGTTGCTGAACCAAACAAGTAATTAAGTAGACACCCAACTTCGGGATCAAAATACTGGTTTTCTTAAGGATTGATCACGTACCGAACAAATCACCCCCGACCGTTGCTGCTACCTTGACGTGGTGGTCGGGCTTGCCTATCGTGATGATCCAATCGAGCTATGCTGGCTGGAACAATCGTTCCTCGAGGTCCTACCATGCCAGACAGGTCGATTGAAGAGCGGTGAGACTAAAAGCAGCAAACCCAAGGTCCGAAGGCGAAGTCGTACTGCTGACTGTACAGAGGTGTGAAAGCAGTAAGGTGTTTCCTTCAGACAACCAGCATGACAGCGATGCTGCCTTCCCACAAGGAGGGGTGGGGTTAGAAAAGGTCGGCCCTAAAAATGCACACCTCGCCTTATCCCACGGATATCCGTCTCCGGCGGTAAGGTTTTTTTTTGAAGAACGGAGCTAACACAAAAACTACCCACAAAAAGGTCGTGTGTGACCGACCTCAAACAGTTGTCCCTTGGGCACTGCGGTCACGCTCGCAGGTCATTAAGACCACTTCTAACCCAATTCCCTTTTCAGGTACCTCTGGAAGAATCCTTCCACGGTGTGGGCAACCGGGAAGTGATAACTGCCCTCATACCTCTAACAACACTCAAGACCACTGTATTCATAATCAATCTCCTTCTTCAATTCCTACTACCTTGACTTTCAACACTAAACTTCCTCTCTCGGTTTCCTCCTCAAGTGTCACCATGGCCAACGATTCTAGTGCGCGAAACGCTGTCCCAGGTCTACTAAAACCTCGCTCCAAACTACACATTGGAGCCTTCAACGTACGTACTTTAAGTCAAATCGGTCAACAGGCCTCCTTAGCTAAAACCTTAGAGTCGCGTACCATTGATGTATGCTGTGTCTCCGAAACACGCATACAGGATCCTAGTGTGGTCATTCACTTGACCTCACCTCGCCGAAATGGACAGCCAACGAAATACACCCTCCGTGTATCTGGCGACCCGTTGGCTAGTTCTCGTGGACTTGCAGGTGTAGGTATAGCACTAAGTACAAGGGCAGAACAGGCACTATTAGAATGGATCCCCGTTAACAGTCGCCTGTGTGCTGTCCGGCTAAATGGCTCCGTAAGAACTCGGAAGGATAGGGACACACGTCGTTGCCTTTTCGTCGTTTCTGCCTACGCTCCCACTGACTGCAGCCATGATGAGGTGAAAGATGACTTTTACAGAAAGCTCTTTGAGCTTCTTCAGAAAGCTAAGCGCTCAGACATAGTAGTCGTAGCGGGTGACTTTAATGCCCAGGTAGGCAGCTTAAATCAAACAAAAAGACATCTAGGTGGGTGTTTTAGTATTCCGGCTCAACGAACCGATAATGGTGATCGTCTGTTGCAACTATGCTCAGACAATCGTTTATTTTTGGCAAGCACTAATTTTAAACATAAGGAGAGACATCGTCTAACATGGCGACCACCTGCACCAAACCAACGATGGACTCAAATAGACCATATTGTCATCAGTCATCGTTGGAGAGGCTCAATAGAAGATTGTCGCTCGTATTGGAATACTTGTTTAGACTCTGATCACGCTTTAATACGAGCACGCATTTGTCTGCGCCTCAATGGACGCAGGAAAAGTAAACTAAGAAGACCCGTTAGGATTGAACTGGAGGACGAGAAAGCCAAATGTGAATTCCAGAGACAACTGAGTTCACATCTAGGCAGTTCTGTAAACGAGACTGACCCAGATGCTGCTTGGAAAGGCATACGAACAGCTGTGGAGACAGCAGTAACATCTATTAGTCATTTAAACCATAGGGCTCCAAAAAACCAGTGGATTTCTTCTAAGTCTATTTCACTGATGGATTCGCGTAAACTCATCCCATCAGGCTCTGAACATGACGAAGAGCGTAAACAAATTAGATCTAGGTTAAATAAAAAACTAAGGAACGATCGTGAGCAGTGGTGGGCAACGAAAGCAAAAGAGATGGAAAAGGCAGCGGCTGTAGGCAACACCAGACAACTATTCAGACTAATAAAAGAAACCGGAATTAAGAAGTCAAGTATGAGTGAGACGATCTCGGAAAAAGATGGAACCCTTATCTGCTCTCAACCTAAACGTTTAGAACGATGGGCGGAACACTTTAAGGAGCAGTTTAGCTGGCCTTCAGCTACTGCACAACTACCCACTATTCCCAGAAAACCTGAATGGAACATTGCAGTAGGCCCCCCGACCCTACTTGAAGTTCAAAAGGCTATAGGTAATCTGAAACGAGGAAGAGCAGCTGGTCCTGATGGATTGGCTCCAGAGGTCTTTAAATATGGTGGTCCAATTTTAGCGATTAGGTTGACTAATATTCTGGCTAAAATCTGGGAGACGGATGTAATCCCATCCGACTGGTCACAATCACTGATTGTCCCAATATATAAAAAGGGGTCAAAATCATCCTGCGATAACCATAGAGGGATTAGTCTGACTAACATAGTATCTAAAATACTAGCCTCAATAATTATCAGGCGCCTAACTAAAACTCGTGAACTGCAAACACGAGAAAATCAGGCTGGCTTCAGACCTGGTCGTGGCTGTATCGACCACATATTCACCATTCGTCAAGTTTTAGAGCACAGACATGCTTATCGGCGTCCGACAATGATAGTTTTTCTTGACTTGAAAGCAGCATTTGACTCTGTAGACCGAGAGGTTCTGTGGCAGTGTCTGTCATTGAAAGGTGTACCTGAGAAGTACATAAACCTTGTGAAGGCTCTTTACTCGAACACTATCAGTCGAGTGAGAGCTTATGGCGAACTGTCATATGATTTTACAACCTCAAGTGGTGTCCGTCAAGGCTGTCCACTATCCCCATTTTTGTTTAACTTCATTATAGACCTGTTGCTGCAAATGACACTCTCGTCGACTGAGTTTACAGGAATTGATCTCCTACCAGGGGGACCACTAAGCGACTTAGAATACGCAGATGACATAGTCCTGTTTGGTGAAGACGCTGACAAAATGCAGAGTCTTCTGTTGGAACTGAGTAATAATGCCAGGATGTTTGGGATGCGTTTCTCCCCATCCAAATGTAAATTGTTACTCCAGGACTGGCCTGCGTCAACACTCGAATTAAGGATAGGGAGTGAAGCAGTCGAACGCGTCAACAACTTCACTTATCTTGGAAGTCTGGTCAAACCTAATGGGTTGGTGTCTGACGAAATCTCAGCACGGATTCAAAACGCTCGTTTGGCTTTTGCCAACTTACGTCACCTATGGCGAAGACGAGATATCCGTCTATCAATTAAGGGACGAGTATACTGCGCAGCAGTTCGTTCTGTTCTACTTTACGGCTGCGAAACATGGCCATTAAGAGTAGAAGATACTCGTAGGTTACTAGTATTTGACCACAGATGCCTTAGAAATATTGCTCGCATCTGCTGCGATCACCGAGTAAGTAATAGTGAGGTTAGACGCAGGGTATTAGGTAACGATGGTAAATCAGTTGATGAGGTGATGAATCTTCATCGACTGAGATGGTTGGGCCATGTGTTACGTATGCCTGAACACCGATTACCACGACGCGCTATGATGACTAGTGTAGGGGATTGTTGGAAGAGAGTTAGGGGCGGCCAAACCAAAACATGGCATCAGTGTTTGAAGTCACTAACTTCTAGCCTGAGCCATGTTGGCAGATGCAGACTACCTGGTTGGGGTCCGCGTGACTATCGTAATAAATGGTTGGAGACTCTAGGTGACATGGCTCAGAATCGATCACAATGGCGTAGGTGTATACACTCTTTATCTTCCCTTAAACCTTGAGATTAAAATTGCTTCATAACTTTTTTTCTTCCTATACTATATCCTTCTATACAATCTTTCTTTATATACTACCACCACTAAATTAATTGCTTCTATGAATCCGGTGTTCATCTTGATGTGCTAAAGAGGTATGGCAACTTGGACCGATGCATATATGTGCCTGGTCCTACGTTGTAGCTGACTGACTGACTGACTGACTGAACAAATCACGACAAACCAGATAACAGTTGAGCAATCAGCTGGACGGAAGTCATCACTATATATCAACCTGTTTGATGGTGAGAAAGCATTTAACAACGTGAATATGAGAACTTTGAAGAATATTCTTCAAGACTATGTAGTACCTGAGAAAATCGTCATTATCACTGAAAACGTTTACCACGAACTGGATTGTAAAGTCGTGTATGAAGAGTAGTAGTCAGACAATAGTGCACACCCCAGAATGACAATGAAATCTTTGCAATTAGACTTTCAAGCTTCCAGAACTCAACAATATCTAAAGCATCTACCTGAACTGCTGAAAAAATCTTAACCATTTCAATGTTTAATGCACACCAAATGATATACAGTATGCAATTCAAGCTATTCACAATAAAATAATCTTATTTATTCGTTTTTCTTACTTTTGGATAATCAGCATCGTATGAATCACAATCGCTATCTGATTCATTGAAGAAATTATCATTGTCACTGTTAATTGATTTCATTGATTCATATATTAAATCATCACATGAACGTCGACGTCGACTTTCTCTACGGAAACGTTGATCTAGACGACGAATTTTGCGGTCGATTTTTGTAGTTTCCACAGGAGATGCACGATGACGTCTACGTACTAGTAATTCCCTTTGTACCTGAATAGAATGAGAAATAAGATAGAGAAGTAAAATAAACACATTTGATGTGAATTTTCGACAAAAATTTATATCAGCTTAAAAAACCATCGAGATCGGAAAGCATTTGGGTATGAACGTTTTATGAGGTAAAAAAGGACATATATAACTGAATGCTAAATAGAATGAAACAGCTATCAGATTATTTATTTAAGCATATAAATATTGGAACAAAGGGGCATCAGATATATATGCACCACACAAATTTCATTTGATTTATGTAAGGACTGTGATACTGCCCATGCTGAAACATGTGGTTTTCCTAGAAAGGCCACAACTGGAGTCTTTGACCCTAAAGGTCTGACCCACAAGGCAGTGGAGCATCATGAGGAGGTGAAGTCCCATGGTAGCCGGTGACCAACAAATGATTCATACGCCATTCGTTCTCTCAGGATATTGGAGCCCGTGTACACCATTGGATTGGGATCAGGGTTTTCCAACTCCCCTACATGAATTCTCCATGTCCACCCACCCAGTTACAGCGTTGGACATTCGCTTTTCGTCCTCTCAATTTCGTAAACAACAGTAATGCCACGAGATGGCAGTGAGTAGTACTTCCCAATCTGACAACTTATAAAAACAAGCTAGCTGAAAGTTTTATATCAAGATAATTAATTTTGAGAAGTCTTACAGTAAGATTTTAATTACAGAGAATAGTAAATACACAATCTATAAAACCCATATTTTATGATTGTTTGTTTTGAAGAAGTCATTTATCCAACTAGAGAATTATGATAGATCAATGCTGTAAAAGATTGAATAATTTTTAAACATTTAACCATAATTATCTTCAAGAACATTGTTCATGGGTAGGTAATGAAGTTATTAGAGAAAATATTGTTGAGATGGTTTACATATAGTCATCTTTGATAAGAAAAAACAAAATAAGATAATTGAGATCATGAGTCAATTGAAACTAGACCACCATGGAAAACCTGGAAGCACTGAACGGTCGTTTCGTCCTATTGTGAGACTACTCAATCTCCACAAAACCCCCTTCTGAAAATTAAATAAGTTTATCAATATCTATCGATGGAAACAGTTAGAGAATATATTATAAATCTTATCAGTTATACGTTGTTGTTTTCTCATATGGTGGAACAATAAGTAAACCTGATAGACATTAATTTCATTGGAAAGTTTGAATTATTTTTTCTGGTTAGTGTTTTTTAGCGAGTTAGTTTTTCTACGGGATGGGGTCGCTAACCCTATGCCCAACCCTCCTCCTTTACCCGGGCTTGGGACTGGTAGTAACTCTAGAAGAGCTACAGGCTTGGATGGAGAATGCTGGTGAGCGGCCTATGCTCCTCCACGAGGGGTAACAGGCGTAAGTAAGTCATTGGAAAGTGAATAATCTACAGTTTCCATGTCCTCTAATCGTTTATTTCTTAAATGACTTTTAGTCATATATACTTATGTGATCAATATTTTGTATATAAGCGCGTTGTTTTGTTAAAGAATAGAACATGTTCTTAATGAGAAGCTATCTTGTTTTCTGATATCAGTTTAACTTAGAGATGAGATCGATAATTTGATCTTGTTGTGATCAACCTTCACTTGACTATATCGTAAGTAGTTGTAGATCATCTTTGTTGATTAGTATTATATTACTACGTTTTAACAATCGAAAATTCTTTCATTGAATTATAAAATCCTACTCTATATAAAATCTTTCTTTAATAATACAATACAAACGGCCGTCCAGTGCTTCCAGGTTTTCCATGGTGGTCTAGCTTCAATTGACTCGTGATTCCAACTATGAAAAATACTGAAATCTCCACAAAACCCATTCTGAATACAATGTAAGTTGAGGTACATGATGATGGAATACAAGTTATGTTGACTTAAACATTCAATAAGTTAGCACACTTAAGGATTTGTATAATTTGTATAGTAAAATCATCAAGAGGATGAGTTTGAATGATCAATGATACGTTTCACTACGATTTCTGTTTCGTCTAGCTACCTTTAATGTTATGCACAATTCTTTTTTCTGATTTTCTCATTCAACATTTAAGCAATCTTTCAATTACCTACCTGCCAATTTAATGTTCTACGATCACATTCCATTGGATTTTTAGGTAATTCATTAGTTGTAATATGAGATTTGTGAAATTTAGTTAATTCAATAACAGATGTTTGATGGTCAGATGAAGAATCTGTTGATGAAGTATCGTTAAAATTATCTACAGCTGGATCATAGATTTCAGCTTCTCGAGGAATTGATGTAGCCCTTTCAGTTACTTCTTCAAGAACAGCATCTTCAATTTCAGCGAGCATTTTACCAGTTGCCTATATAATATACATTTTGTGAAAAGAAAATCAAAATGATAATATATGTATGCATACAACAGACAGTTCAAAGAAAACTATTAATAATGAAAATATTGTAACCACTACTCTTACTTACGCCTGTTACTCCCAATGGACCATAGGCCGCCGACCAGCATTCTCCAACTCCAAAAAGACTAACTACTACTCTTAGCCCCCAATATAACATTTACATAATAATACACAAACCAGTAGATTTCGTTCACCAGGAACTTTATAGAACATAACTTGGAAAATCAATCGAAAATGGTGTCAAAGCACTTTTAATATCTTATATCTCGCTAACTCATTAACAAATAATTTTGTTTTATCAAATCAATTCAACTCAGTCATGAAATGCAAGTTGATCCAGTTTACCTTTATGCCATATATATTTTTAACTAAACAGCTTTCAATGAAGTTCCACTTTGTAATAAACATACGATACGATACCAGTAAGGGCAGTTTAAGACTGGCAGGATTTTAATCCTGTACTCACCCTGGATGATGAGCAGAATGAAGTAGTTGAGAAGTTCGTGTATCTAGGTAGCTAAATAAGTGCTGGTGGTGGCATGAGTGATGAGATCGATGCACGTATAATGAAAGCCAGAGCGGCTTATGCCAATCTGGGCCATCTTTGGCGCCTTCGTGATGTTAGTCTGGCTGTAAAAGGTCGGATTTACAACATGTAGGTGAGAGCAGTTTTGCTCTATGCTTGTGAAACCTGGCCTCTCCGATTTGAAGATGTTAGACGACTCTCTGTGTTCGATCATCGTTGTCTCCGAAGGATTGCTGACATCCAGTGGCAACACCATGTTAGTAATGCAGAGGTTTGGCATCGTGTGTTCGGGCGCAGAGACGATAATTCAATTGGTGTCACCATCTTGAAACACCGACTTCGGTGGCTTGGACATGTTCTACGAATGTCGTCCCAGAGAATTTCTCGTCGTGCATTATTTCCGACGGCGGGACGGGTTGGAAAAAGCGGAGAGGTTGTCAGTGTATGACATGGTGTCGTGGTATGAAGGAAAACTGCAAAAAACTGGCTTCTGTTGGTCCTTCACGACTCCCTGGTTGGGGTCCAAGAGATGGTGCAACACAGTGGCTAGAGACGTTATCAGATATGGCTCAGAATAGAAGCCAGTGGTGATCTTGCTGTAACCTTCTTTTGCTTTCTTCATAAAGAGTGGTTATAGGTTTCTTAACTGAGAGTCTTCTGTTTGTACATTTCAGTTCCCCCATCATTACTCTTCACTTTTTTCCCATCCTATTTTTTTATATATATTCATCTTCCCCCTTTCTCTTCCCCATCTAATTGTTTTGTGTGGCGCATATGTATCTGGTGCCCCATTGTACCAATATGTATGTGTTTAAATCAATAAAATAAGTAAGCCATCAATTCAACGATTTTGAACAATATGAATTGTATACATGATTCGTATCTACCAAATTAATAATTTACATCGTGGAATCAGTTTAGCCTATATGGCTACAAAATACTAGACAGTATTGAATAGTTGTATCGTCATCTCATTGTGAAACTCTTTATTAGTGTACTGTTATATACTAGCGAAGACATAAGTACGGGTAACTCCCGGGACCTATTATTGGATAATTATTCTTATTGTATAACTATTCAGTAACTAGATTATCTATCTCTATATTCATCTTATTATAAGCTTCAATTTGACATATTGATTATTATTATATGATTTACTGTTCCAATGTTGAACTCAGTTTATTGATTATTGTCTCTCATGCTTACAGCCACATTTGGCTTGATTTTGTACAAATATTATTTTTTATTTGATGGTACGATGTGGTCTGTCTGTCTGGTATATAAACAGAGTATGTTTGAAATAAATGATTCGCATTACAGCAACTGCTATTGGTGTTCTGGACTCAAGTGGACGCGTTAGGTGGATTAAGGACCAATAAGGACGCGAGATTACTCATATTGATTGGACGTCCTTGATTGTCACAATGTTAAGGTCGGAGAAGTCGTATTTCTATTGGTGGATAATTCACGCGAGTTACGTCCTTGTTTAATTTGTAAGGTCATAACAAATTAGCGACGACCTTGATGAAGACATAACATGTACATCCGAATTCCGTCGAAAATTGAATTTATGACTTTTAGACCTTTCAAAGAATACATTAACTTTAAATTACCGATATGGAATCTAATGGGAAATCTTTTTTACAGTGACCAATTCATGATATTAAGCAACTACTTAAACAAAGGTAAGTACAAGCTACAACTCTGCACTATTAAAACTATAAAATTGAGTTACATAAAAAGGTTTTCCTGAATAAAATGACCTACATCTGGAGGTAAGTGCATCAAAGGATTATCTGCTAATACTAAAGTTGTTGGAGGTGGCAAAAAGTCACTGAGTTGAGCCTTAACTTCCTCTTCTCCTTCATTCTGTTCATTGGTTAAGTCGGAAAGCTCATCCTCTTCACCATCATCGTCATTAACATCTTCATCGTCCTCATTGAATTGTTCTGTGTTTCTTGTACCCTCTATCTCTTCTTTATCATCGTTTAATTCTATGAGATTTCCTATTGTTGTATATTCATTAAAATCTTGATCTCCTTCATCTTTAATTTCTGTCACATAAGGATCAATTACTATTGGACTTTTCATGATTAACTTGTCAGAATTACATAATAATAATGAATTTGATTTACATAGATCACAATTGATAATACTATTATTTTGACAAATTTCACTATGATCACATAATGATTCATCAAATAAACGTGCTAATTTTGAATTTTCTGTTGAAATAATAGTTTCTTGCTTTATGGAATGTTCCATGGATGATGGTGATGATGAATTATTTGGTTGTCTATCATGATGATCAAGATCTGATTCTATAGAGGAATCAGATTTCAATGATGGAGATGATGAAGATGAAGAACTTTCATTTCCAAACATTAGTCCACCTTGATCATTTATAGTTACTAAATTATGCGTAAAACAAATAAATAAACAATAACAATAATAAATTAGAATTCTTGGTAAACGATATCGTCAGTAGCTAGCAATGTACAACATGGAACATATGTACATAGGTTCAAGTTGCTACACTATTTCAATACAGTAAGGCTAATATCAGAATAGTCGAAGTATTAACAATATCAATCGTGCTAGAAAAGATTAAGCACAGCATTATTTGACACTTTTCTATTATGTTCTGAAATATTTATTATTATTATCATTATCATCAGTTGTATCATGGATTACGTACACTTGACCACCACCTACTTCAAAGTGTAATTTTAGCTAGTGTAGAAGTAGGTTGGAAGAAAGATAGAGGTCAAAATAAAACGTTACATTAATATCTGAAGACATTAAATGTTGGTCTGATCAAAATACTTGGTTGGAATTCGTGTGATAACAGAGTTTAATGAGTGGAGACTTTGAGTGATATGGCTTAATATCGAGCATAGGGAGGTAGACTCATTCAGTTTTTATCGTAAATTAAGTCTTGATTTCCAATATTCTTGAATAAAAATAAAATCCAACGAAGGAAATTTTCTTTTTCGACTAAATCATTTACTTGAGCTGTACATTCATGTTTATGGTTGTTTGATAAATATAAGACAATAGAAGAATAGAGCGAGATTACATCGAACGTCTAAAGAAGGTATGGTAATGATCAAGAAGTCGGAGAAAAACACGGAGATGAAGATAATTTATGGATCAGAAGTATGACACAATTGTCGACTTGACAGATATAAAGAAAAAATGGGAAACGTAAAGGCCTTAATAACAACTGAATAGTAACCATGAAAAATGGTTGAATTCATTTGGAACAACGTTCCGAGAGTTGCCAGGGTGCTTCTGTATTGAGCTAATGATTATTTTGCGTTCACCTCTTAACAGCCATATCGGATAATGTTTTAAAAGTAATGTAACCTGCCATGCAAGAAGAGTAAACACATTTAGAGATCGACGTATTCCTTTAAACACATCTTTAGATTATCATTTTGAACAACATTCCTATATTCTCTATTATTATCATGGATACTGTACTACTTAGAATCTTTTAATAATCATTTCTTTAATTTCATATCATGGTGCTGAAGTTACAGTACGATAACTTAGGCTAATGTACATTTGTGCCAGGTTTTAAATTGATTATAACTGACTGATTGACTATCAGTTATACGGACTATTGAGACTAAGAACAGTTAATTAAGAAAAACTAATTTTATCTGAACACATCTAAAAGATGTGTGATCATTTTATCTAACTTTACGCCAATAAACATGAGGAATTGTTGACTGATATTTAGATCAAGTAAAATTCTTGAAATGTACGTTTCGCAAAGTTTATTCACTTCAGTGTGAAATAAAATGAGTTCTTCCAATCGACATTCTAACTGTGAATGGAATACATCTACGACATTCATACACTTTCGCGGTCGTAAATATTTCAAGTTATCCAAAACTCCACAATCTTACTCTTTAGTCATTGATATAATATTTACAGTATTTACACATAAACCGCCTCCAAATGCCCTGGTACGGCAGAGAATGGGGAGAGTCCGCTCTGCCTCTCAAAATGCTCTCTAACTAGGATGAAATAGTTGTCCAGTGCCAATGGTCATCTAGGTGAAATCAGTTTATAATGTGATAATGTGGTAGACTAAGCGAGTCTACATACATCACGTGGTTGTGAAAGCGCTAGAACCGAAACGCCATCTCAATGTCAAACAGTAGGTCAGAGAAGAGAAAAATGATTATGCAACTGGTCAGGGTCGAAGCTCACATGTCGTTATTCAATTCATAGAGGATGAATGTATAAATACTAGTGATTTGTACAGGTTATCATTCAGTTCGCAAATTAAATATTTCTACTAATATCGGTTCTCGCATTCACAGAATGGGTCTAAGTCTATTGATAGGAAGTGTAAACCATAAATGAAAATAACAGGATGTTAGCTAATTGTATAATCTCCATAATCTCCACATACTAATAAAAATTTATCCATGTATATAACATATATAATTAATTTCTTACGATTATCAATCAATGAAATATCCTTCTCTTTTGCGTCTTCATGATGAGATGAATCTCGACGGTGTCGTTTGTGATGTCTTTCATTTTTTGATTTCCTTCTCAATTTACGCTTTCGATCGTTTTCTCGTTCTGTACGAATCGAATCTAAAGCGGATCGGACTACACTTGGATCTAGACGAGGTATTTTCTGTTCACTAAATATTATGATAGCAGAAAAAAGAACAATGTTTGTTAGAAAAAAATTATACTTCATTTCAATAAAACAACTTACTAGAGAAGTGAATAAAAAATTGTTCTAAACAAGTTACTATCAGTCAGTCAGCTACAAAGTAGGATCAGGCACATTTATGCATCTGTCCAAGTTCCCATACTTCGTTAGCACAACAAGATGAACACCGAATTCATAGAAGTAGTTAATTTAGTGGTGGTGGTGGTAGTATATAAAAGATAGGTTGTATATAAGGATATAGTATAGGAAGGAAGAAAGTTATGAAGCAATTTTAATCTTAAGGTTTGAGGGAAGATAAAGAGTGTATACACCTACGCCATTGTGATCGATTCTGAGTCATGCCACCTAGAGTCTCCAACTATTGGTTAAGACAGTCACGCGAACCCCAACCAAGTAGTCTGCATCTGCCAACATGCCTCAGACTAACACACTCAAGACCACTCAAACAAGTTACAATCTGTAGAACTCGTTTCATACTTCAGTGTTTATTACCAAGGAAGCAGAACTGTGGTACAGTAAACAATAGACATCAATTAACAAACCAGAGATCAAACACTATGAATGATATACAAAGTTGATGAAAATATTCATAAATATGTTACATAGTACTGTTCATCTGTTGATGTATTTTTCTAAAATGCGACAAAATACAAGTCTCCTATCATGTGTTCATGTGTTAATTTTCTTTGGATTAGTCGAATGGGCAGTGAAAACATGAACCAACTACTTACTATTGAGGATAAGTCAGTAACAACTACAGGTAGGATTGAAAAACTTCCAACTTATTCCATCAGTAGTGCAGACAAAATAAATAAATATTAAGGAATCGATTATGTGGTTTTAATGATTCAATAGTCTAGTGATAAACGATGGATACTAAATGTGAATTTCAATGTAAACATCAACACTAAGATGTTAATATACATCTAGTCTAAGTGGTAAATAAAATGAAACAGGCATTTTGAACTTGAGTGCTAAACATTATCATCGACTCTATGAATTTGGGGGCTATCAAATCAACCTTTTTATTATTTTATTGTTAAGGTTGTCATTGTTTTCAGTGAAGAATTTTTGTGTGTACCTATTGTTTATTTCTCACAATATTTTGGTACTGTAATGTCAAGTTAGCCAAAATAATTATCATAGATTGTGATGAATTTAATAGCATGTGTCTTGTACCATAACTCAACTGGTCCCAAGCCCATACAATGGAGGAGGGTTGAGCATGAGGTTGGCAACCCCATCCCGTAGAAAACAACCATGCTAAAAAAACACCAAACAAAATGAAAAAAATTAAATCATTTAAACTCTGTCGTTCGAGTTTAAGGAAAAATTATGCCGCCTCACGATGAAAGCCGAGATTCTTCGGAAGTCACGAGGCTAATGCCACTTCTAACAACCAGAGCAACAATTTTTATGAGTACATGGAAAGTCCGGACAATGTGGGAGACCGAGAAGACCAGTCAAAATGTAACGGAGATGAGAAGATACAACTTGGCGGTTTTCAGAACCAGTGAAAGCCATTGGACTTATGTTGGATGGCAAAAGTTAGGTACGGGAGAGATGCTGTTGTGCTCGCGTCACGAAGAAGAAAATACTCCACAGACTTAGGGAGTTGTACTGATACTGTCCAGAGAACCATGTAATGCACTTATACAATGGGAGTCTCAAGGACCCAAGATAATTAAAACCATTCAAAATAGAGGGAATTACAATGGATGTTATACACTGTCATGCACTAACCAATGATAGCAATGACGACGTAAAAGATCAGTTCCATGAGAGGCTACAATCGATCATAGCGAAGTGTCCAGGAAAAGACCTGACCATCGTGATAGGAGACCTAAACGCAAAAATCAGAGTGGACAACACCGGATATGAAGATATCATGGGACGACACGGACTGACTGAGAGAAAGGAACGAGAATGGTGACAGATTTACAAATTTGTGTGCTTTCAACACAATGGTTATAGGTGGCACCATATTCCTACACAAACGTACACACCAAGCTACATGGGTATCATCGGACCATACTACACAGAACCAGATCGACCATATCTGCATCGTAAAAAATTCCGAAGGTCAATGGAAGACGTGAGAAGCAGGAGTGTAACAAAGTTAACGGTTTATCCAAACTGAAGTAGATCAATTGTAGTTCAGACGTGAGACTTAATAGCTGAAAGTTTGACAATTTAATCACGGAGCTACGAAACCATTGAAGTTTTCAATGAGTTTTCAGCTGAAATCGATCTGTGTTGGAACTGTCCTTAAGGAATGGTTATCTAATAGCTGACACTTTTAACTTCTTTCTTGTCTACGTATACATAATTTGATCATAATGTTGTATACATCGCCTACTGCAGAAATTCAGTAAACATCACATGAAGATGACCGATATACGACAAGAAGGTAGATAAAGATCAAGTTCCATAACTTATAAGATTCACTAACATAATCTACTATATAGATATATGTGTGTAGAACCAATACAACATACCACCACCTATAATAAAGTCACTACTATTCATTCATAAAAGTCTGTTAAACTTAACGAAATAGAAAATATACATGTTTTGCGTGAAATGAATATTGAAAACTCACATGTCTTCATTTACATCAGAAGAAGGTTCGAATTCCATAGACGATCTATGATGTTTATGTGAATGCTTATGATTATGTCTATCTTGAAGATGAGCATGATGTTGAGAATGACGATGGTGGTGATGACGACTATGACCGTGGCGATGATGACGTGGACGATTATCATTATGTGTAGAATGATGATGATGTCGAAGTCCATCAGAAGGATTAATATGGGAATGATGATGATAATAATGTCGTCGCATACGTTTTGCATATCGAATAGTACCTGGAATCGGTTCAATATCTGGATCAAAATCACTTGGATGAAAATCACGATCTAATGGATATTTTAATTCACATACATGATCCCAATGATAATGACAAGACCATAACCATTGCGGTGAAACAAGATGAAGTGAATGTGAAGATGAATTATTGTTTAATTGAAGATTATTATCATTTATTGTAAGATATTTTAATGCAGCATGTACTTTTTCGGTTCCTCTACGACAAGCAATTAAATGTGTTGTATAGTGAGTAGAAACACTATGAGCAATACCATGAGATCTAAAGACAAATTTATCAAATAGAAAACAAGTAAGGCTTTCAAATATTTGCAAGGAATAACACGTTTCTTTAAAAAAAGATAATACATTACCTAATACTAATTAATTGAATATCTGGTTGAAACTCCAAGTATTTATGGGTGACGAGTTATATCGCTATTTTAAAAATGAAGCGGTCAACTACTTCACCCTTGTCATTAGTTCAGGTGTCGATGCAACACAATCCTGAAGTAACATTTTGCACTTCGAAGGAGAGAATCGCATCCCGAACATGCCTGCATTGTTGCTTATAGTGGTCAGAAGACTCTGCATTTTGTCAGCGTCTTCACCAAATAAAACTATGTCGTCGGTGTATTCTAAGTCAACAAGTGAGTCTCCCAATAAAAGTTCAACTCCAGGAGACTGAGATGATGAAAATGATATCTCTAAAAGCATATCAACGACAAAGTTAAACAAGAATGGGGAGAGTGGACAGCCCTGACGAACACCGCTTGAGGTAATCAATTCTGATGATAGTTCGCCATAGGCTCTAACTCGACCAGTTGTGTTCGAGTAGAGAGCCTTTATGAGGTTAATGTACTTCCTTGGTACTCCTTTCAGTGAAAAGCACTGCCATAGGACCTGATGATCAACGGAGTATTTATGAGTGGCGAGTTATATCGCTACTTTAAAAAAGAGAAAAAAAATGACATCAAAACATTAGTAACTATGTACTTCTGTTTTGTTAGTATGTAAGACTTCAGGCGATTACTTCGTTCAGTAATTGATTGTCAACCTATAGACCAATGGTATAATATTGAAACGTATATAAGACTTATATTCAAGACATTTTAACGGAATGAAAAGATAAAAAGTTGATTAAATTGAACATGGAAACTATTGTGATTTATTTAAAATGGATAAAATGTAGTACATTTGGAGGCTAAAAAGACTATGGGCCAAAGAGTACAAAGAGATAATTTCAAAGAGAAATGAAGTAGGGAATTATCGTCAGTGTCCCTGAACAGACACTGTCGAACCTCATGGTGTTGCTAGAGGACTTCAATAATCTCCCAGGCGATAGTGGTGATTGGGAACGGAGCGTGCGTGAACCTCAAACGAAGAAGTTTTTCTTTTCACAAAGCCCAGATCAACACATAAAGACTTCATGAACTAAAGTCATATTTTAGTTTGACTAACTCTCACTGCTTATATGGAATTCAGAACAGTGACATAGAATGGGAAACGTTCAGGCATACGTAGCACATGTTCTAAATATGAAGTGTCAGGTCAAAAGATCAAATAATGTAAAACTGATGAAATAGGATTCAAACTTATTACTCATTGATTTTAGGTCATATACTTTGGCCATTAAAATGCCAACCAAAACTAGTCAGTAGTATATTGCTGACTAGTTGCAAACACTTTTTTCTAAAATGAGAACTCACTCGGACTTTAGCTCCAACTTGTTAACTGGTATAGATGTTGTATTATCACCATTCTTATTATCATCAACATTTGATTGATTGCATATTGAAGGTAGTCTTAAGCTTGCATGTAATATACCGCCTAAACTGCGTACAATTCGACCAGCTAAACATCGATCAGCAGGAAAATGTGCAGGTGATAGCCCAGACAATGTGATATGACAATTAGGACCAAGTACAGTTTTTCTTAATTTGGCTATAATATCAGAAACATGTGGTAAATGTACGGGTACATCTGTATTTCCAGTTAGATTTGTTAGACAGACATTTTTACGCGAATTATTCACAATGGATGAGTTTGTTGAATGGTCACTAGTTAAATATTGAGGTGGATAGAAGAAAGATCATTATATAAATAGCTATATAAATACAGGATACTGTACATGTAAATTTGAAAGAAAAAAATAGATCAAAATGTACTATACGACGTAAACTATCAAGTGGATCCAATTGGAACTGTAACACGACTTGGTTTTCGATCCCAACCGAGATCTCTACATATTTTGTCGGATACACATGCGAACTGAGCTCTCTAGTTAATGGAGAAAAAGGGGTAGTTAAGTAAACCACTCTTTGTACATGGATAAAACGTTTCCAGTGAGGATACTTAAGAATTTAAAGACAATGCAATGCCAGAACGACTATCAATCTCCTATATTAATGAAAACATTAGACCGGTGAGATCTATTGTTATATCTGATTGCAGGGATACTGTCTGCACGATTCTCAATGAAGTACAATTTCATAACAAACCGTCCGTACACAGACTACTCTGACAAAATATTTGTAGTTGAGAAAATTATCACATTCTTTATATTGGAATTTCAAGAATACTCTAAGATTTTAAGCTCTATTATAATTAGTTTGAATTTCAACGAAACTTGTCTTTCTTTCTTTGTTATCTCACTTATCAGAGATTAAGTGACATCACTCAGAAACGATCACAGTGGCCTAGGTGTATACACTCTTTATCTTTATCATTATAGACCTATAGCGGGAAATAACACTCTCTTCGACTAAATTTTCAGGAATTCATCTACTACCAGGGGGTCCACTAAGCGACTTAGAATACGCAGATGACATAATCCTGTTTGGTGAAGACGCTGACAAAATGCAGTGTCTTCTGTTAGAAATGAGTAATAATGCCAGGATGTTTGGGATGCGTTTCTCCCCATCCACATGTAAATTGTTACTCCAGGACTGGTCTGCGTCAACACCTGAACTAAGGATAGGGAGCGAAGTAGTCGAACGCGTCAACAACTTCACTTATCTTGGAAGTCTGGTCAAACCTAATGGGTTGGTGTCTGACGAAATCTCAGCACGGATTCAAAACGCTCGTTTGGCTTTTGCCAACTTACGTCACCTATGGCGAAGACGAGATATCCGTCTGTCAATTAAGGGACGAGTATACTGTGCAGCAGTTCGCCCTGTTCTACTTTATGGCTGCGAAACATGGCCTTTAAGAGTAGAAGATACTCGTAAGTTACTAGTATTTGACCACATATGTCTTAGAAATATTGCTCGCATCTGCTGGGATCAACGGGTAAGTAATAGTGAGGTTAGACGAAGGTTATTAGGGAATGATGGTAAATCAGTGGATGAGGTGATGAATCTTCATCGACTGAGATGGTTGGGCCACTTGTTACGTATGCTTAAACACCGATTACCACGACGCGCAATGTTGACCAGTGTAGGGGATTGTTGGAAGAGAGTTAGGGGCGGCCAAACTAAAACGTGGCATCAGTCCACAAAGTCACTAACTTCTAGTCCGAGCCATGTTGGTAGATGCAGATTATTTGGTTGGGGTTCGCGTGACTGTCGTAACCAATGGTTGGAGACTCTAGGTAACATGGCTCAGAATCGATTACAATGGCGTGGGTGTATACCCTATTTATCTTCCCTTAAACCTTGAGATTAAAATTGCTTCATAACTTTCTTCTTTCCTATACTATATCCTTATATACAACCTATCTTTTATAAACTACCACCACTAAATTAACTACTTCTATGAATCCGGTGTTCATCTTGTTGTGCTAACGAGGTATGGGAACTTGGACAGATGCATAAATGTGCCTGATCCTACGTTGCAGCTGATTGACTGACTTGACTGATTATTAACAATCCACCAAAAGCTTGATTTGTTTATAATCTATCAGGTTTAACCATGATAATATTATCTGCTAATACTTACCTGTATTTATTCTCTGATGCTTTTGTCATTTGATGGTGATGATGATGATGATGATGATAAGGACCAGTTTGCCATAGATCATAAGTTTTAAAATAATTCCGATGAATTCTTAAAAGAATCTCTTGTAAACGTAATAAATAATCATCATCTGCAGCATCCATTTCTATTTCTATCTCTTTTATTTTTGATAATGAATCACTATTATCTTTCTCCTTAGAAGTAAATTGTATTTCATCATCATCATTATCAACAACGGTAGTTGTAATGGGATTATCATCAATATGGTCGACAATATTATCAGTTGATTTGGATGACTTTAGTGTGACGTTTGCATTAGTTGATTGAGTTTGACAAAATTCAATATCATTATTATCAGTAGTAGTAACAGAAGGATTATCATTAGTCCTGGATTCATAGAATCAAGATAAAAAGAAGGATAAAAAAGTATATATATATATATATAATTTTCTGGTTAGCGTTTTTTAGCGAGTTGGTTTTCTACGGGATGGGGTCGCTAACCCCATGCCCAACCCCCCTCCTTTACCCTAGCTTGGGACCGGCAGTAGCCCCCGGAGGAGCTACAGTTCATCAGTCAATCAACCATAATCAAGGATTTCAGTCCTTAAGATAAACAACGGAAAAGTACCAACTTTTACATATAAAATCCATACATGTTGCAAAAGTTAACGGCTATTATAACACAGTAGCTTAGTGGATAATGCGCTAGTGTTTGTAGAGAAAGATACTAGGTTTTGCGCCTTGCTGTGGATATTAACACTGAAATACAAGCCCTCAATAGGATGAATCGTGTGTCATAAGTAATGTAGAATCTGACACATATGTGTCCCCACACTATATCAGGATAGCAAGATGAATATCAAAGTAGTAGAAGTAGTAACATCAGTGCTAGATAAAAAGACTAAAGCATGCAAAATACGATTCGAGCAGACAGAATGACAACAGTAGTAACAGAACTCTCATTGTAAATATGTTAGTATTACTATGAATTTGAATTTGTTATTGTTAGCAAAGAATATCCATAATGAGGGTAATAGACAAATCACTGTAGTAGTGATAGTGCTTCTTGAATTTAAGGTAATTAAATTTGTGATAAGGTTATAAGCATTATAACTCCGCCTGTAGCTCCTCTGGGGGTTACTGCCGGTCCCAAGCCCGGGTAAAGGAGGAGGGTTGGGCATGGGGTTAGCGACCCAATCCCGTAAAAAATCAACTTGCTAAAAAAAACACTAACCAGAAAAAATCATTCAAGCCATTCAAACTCTGCCCTGGGAGTAGAAGGAATAATGACGTCTCATGATGAAAGCCGAGTTCATTCGGAAGTCATGAGGCCGATGCACCTTCTTACAACCAGAGCAAAAATTTTTATAGGTACATGGAATGTCCGAACAATGTGGGAGACCGGAAGAGTCTTCCAAATCGCTGCAGAAATGAGAAAATACAACCTGGAGGTTCTTGGAATCAGTGAAACACATTGGACGCAGGTTGGACAACAACGTCTGTCTTCAGGAGAACTTCTGTTATACTCCGGTCATGAAGAAGAAAATGCCCCACATACACAAGGAGTTGCATTGATGCTGTCCAGAAAAGCACAAAATGCACTTATAGGATGGGAATCTCATGGACCAAGGATCATCAAAGCCTCCTTCAAAACAAAGAGAGAGGGCATTACAATGAACGTCATCCAATGCTATGCGCCGACCAACGACTACGATGAAGACGCTAAAGACCAATTCTACGACAGGCTGCAGTCGATCGTCGAGAAGTGCCCAACCAAGGACCTGACCATTCTGATGGGAGATCTCAATGCCAAGGTTGGAAAGGACAACACTGGATACGAAGACGTCATGGGACAACATGGACTGGGAGGAAGGAACGAAAATGGTGAGAGATTTGCAAACATATGTGTCTTCAATAAACTGGTCATAGGTGACACCATATTCTCACACAAAAACATACACAAAGCCACTTGGATTTCACCGGATCACACTACACAGAATCAAATCGACCATATCTGCATCAACAAAAAGTTCACGAGGACGATGGAGGATGTGAGAACCAGAAGAGGAGCTGATATAGCATCCGATCATCATTTGCTGGTCGCCAAGATGAAACTAAAACTCAAGAAGCAGTGGACAACGGTGCGGACATCACAAAAGTTTAATACGGCCTTTCTTCGAGATGCTGACAAACTCAACAAATTCAACATAGCCCTCAGCAACAGGTTCCAGGCCTTTTATGATCTACTCAATGGAGAGGGGACTACCATGGAGAACAACTGGAAAGGTATCAAGGAGGCAATCGTTTCAACATGTCAAGACGTTCTGGGCCAAAAGAAGCACCATCACAAGGAATGGATCACTGTTGGTACACTGGATAAGATTGAAGCAAGGAGGAACAAGAAGGCAGCAATCAATATCAGCCGAACAAGAGCGGAAAAAGCCAAGGCACAAGCCGAATACACAGAGGCAAACAAGCAAGTAAAGAGGAGCATCAGAACCGACAAACGTAAATATGTGGAAGATTTAGCAATGACAGCGGAAAACGCTGCAAGAGAGGGAAACATGAAACAACTGTATGATACAACAAAGAAACTTTCTGGCAATCACCGTAAGCCAGAAAGACCAGTGAAAAACAAGGAAGGCAAAGTAATCACCGACATTGAAGAACAACGAAACAGGTGAGTAGAACACTTCAAAGTACTCTTGAATCGACCAGCTCCACTGAACCCACCCAACATCGAAGCAGCACCCACGGACCTCCCAATCGATGTTGGCCCACCAACAATTGAAGAGATCAGCATGGCCATTAGACAAATCAAGAGTGGTAAAGCAGCGGGACCAGACAACATTCCAGCAGAGGCACTGAAAGCAAATGTAGCAGCAACTGCCAAGATACTCCACATCGTCATCAGTAAGATTTGGAATGAAGAACAAGTACCAATAGAATGGAAAAAAGGACTTCTCATCAAGATATCAAAGAAAGGCGATCTTAGCAAGTGCGACAACTACAGGGGTATCACTCTCCTCTCAATACCAGGAAAAGTCTTCAACAGAGTATTGTTAAACAGGATGAAGGATTCCGTGGACGCTCAACTTCGAGATCAACAAGCTGGATTTCGTAAGGATAGATCGTGCACAGATCAAATCGCAATTCTGCGGATCATTGTGGAACAATCAATCGAATGGAACTCATCACTCTACATCAACTTCATCGACTACGAGAAGGTATTTGATAGCGTGGACAGGACGACACTATGGAGGCTTCTTCGACACCACGGCGTGCCTGAGAAGATAGTCAATATCATACGGAACTCCTATGATGAACTAAACTGCCAAATCGTCCACGGAGGACAACTCACCGACTCATTCGAGGTAATGACCGGTGTTAGGCAAGGTTGCTTACTCTCACCGCTTCTCTTTCTCCTGGTGATCGACTGGATCATGAAGACGTCAACGACTGGAGGAAAGCACGGGATACAGTGGACAGGCAGGATGCAACTTGACGATTTAGACTTCTATCACAAACGCAACAACAAATGCAGGAGAAAACGACCAGTGTAGCAGCAGCCTCAGCAGCAGTAGGTCTCAATATAAACAAAGGGAAAAGGAAAACTCTCCGATACAATACAACATGCACCAATCAAATTACACTTGATGGAGAAGCTTTGGAGGATGTGGAAACCTTTACATATCTGGGCAGCATCATTGATGAACACGGTGGATCAGATGCAGATGTGAGGGCAAGGATCGGCAAAGCAAGAGCAGCATACCTACAACTGAAAAACATCTGGAGCTCAAAACAATTGTCAACCAACACCAAGGTTAGAATTTTCAATACAAATGTCAAGACAGTTCTACTGTATGGGGCGGAGAAGTGGAGAAATACGAAAGCCATCATCCAGAAGATACAAGTGTTTATTAACAGCTGTCTACGCAAGATACTTCGGACCAAATGGCCAGACACTATCAGCAACAAGTTACTGTGGGAGACAACAAACCAGATTCCATCCAGTGGAGGAAGAAATCAGGAAGAAGCGCTGGAAGTGGATTGGGCACACCTTGAGGAAATCACCCGATTGCGTCACAAGACAAGCCCTCACATGGAATCCTGAAGGTCAAAGGAGAAGAGGAAGACCAAAGAACACATTACGCCGAGAAATAGAGACAGAAATGAGAAGAATGAACAAGAACTGGATAGAACTAGAAAAGAAGGCCCAGGACAGAGTGGGTTGGAGAATACTGGTCGGCGGCCTATGCTCCATTGGGAATAACAGGCGAAAGTAAGTAAGTAAGTATAAATAAATAAGTTGTGATTTGAGTAAAATCATTTTAATAATTTTAATTTTAATTTCATTCGAAATAGTTTTTCAAACTAAATAATATTTGGGTATCCATGTAGTACAGATTCTAAAGACTAATCTATGATGGAATACAAAAATCAGATTCGTTGTACATTCTCAACAATTTTAACATTTAACTTAATTTATATGCGATAAATAAATAAATAAATGGGGGAGAAATCGGTGTGAGTAACGATATTTTTCCGTTATCTCCGCCTACATCGTGACAGATTGCAACCTGGATGCAATGAAGGATGAATTTTACCATCAGTTAAGTGTTCTACAGAAAGTAGAACAGAACAGTAGAAGACTATTCTGTTCCGACCGTTGCTGCTACCTTGACGTGGTGGTCGGGCTTGCCTATCGTGATGATCCAATCGAGCTATGCTGGCTGGAACAATCGTTCCTCAAGGTTCTACCATGCCAGGCAGGTCGGTTGAAGAGCGGTAAGAATAAAAGCAGCAATCCAAGGTCCGAAGGCGAAGTCGTACTGCTGACTGTACAGAGGTGCGACGGCAGTAAGGTGTTTCCTTCAGACAACCAGCATAACAGAGATGCTGCCTTCCCACAAGGAGGGATGGGGTTAGAAAAGGTTGACCCTAAAAATGCATACCTCGCCTTATGCCACAGATTTCTGTCTCCGGTGGTAAGGTTCTTTGAAGAACGGAGCTAACACGTTAAAAATCCCCCACAAGAAGGCCGTGCGTGACCGGTCAGTCACAACTGACTGACTGAGATGTGGATATTAATACTCAATGTACGGACAAATAATAAGATAATGAAAACAATATAAAATGAAATCCATTTTCTAGGTCGTTTTCTGAATTAAATACAAATAAACAATTACAGTAATAATAATAATCTTACTTATCCACTGTACAGCGAACTGGTTTTTCAGTATTGTTGATAGCAGTTGTAGTATTATCATTGTTATTTGACTTCGTTTCCATATCGTGTGATATAATATTCTCATTAACTTCACTAACCTGTGAATTCACATTTTCATCAGACTTATCTATCAGCTGAACATTTGAACAATTGGATAACACGGAGGAGGAGGATCCTGTGACCTTTGTTGAGGTCGATGTACAACTACCAAAAGATGACGAAGTAGGGATTGAAGATGATGACAATGGTGATGATTGAGATGACCATGGAAAAGCATTAATATCTCCAATATCTGGAAAAAAGCTGATAAACAAAGAACGAAAATAAGATATTTCAAAGGTGGTTTTTCTTCAACAATAAAACTGAATATATTAATTATTTAGCAATAACCAAAATGGAGTTTGGTAAAAATGTGTGTTATTCCAAGTTGTCAATATTATAGTTAGCACAATAGAGTGAATAGTACGTCAGTCACAACTTAGAACCAGGCACATATATGCATCTTTCAATGCAAGACACTGCCAAAGAACAACCAGTGATTGAGAGCAGTCAAATGGGATCACATCTAGTTCCCAGACTTTAGCTAAAATATTAGTCAACCTAATCGCTAAAACTGGATCTCCATACTTAAAGACTTTTGTAGCCAATCCATCTGGACCAGCTTCTCTTCCTCGTTTCAGATGAGCTGTAGCTTTCTGAACGTCAATAATAGTCGGGGGAACTACTTTAAAGTTCCATTCAGGCTGTTTGGGAATGAATAGTAAGAGCTGAATTAATGATAATAATAATCAAAAATTAGACGAGAGTATATTTTGAAGGAGACTGAACAAAAGGTACGTATGAAGGAATACAGGAACTTAAGATTTAGATTTGGAGAAAGAGCGACTGTATCTGTGCGCTAATGTGACGGGTTCTGAACCACGTCATTCAATATATGTGTACACCTAAATTCACAAGCGAAGCTACAATAATCAAATCCATTGGGAAGCGACATTGGAATATGCCCCTTAGTGACTACAAGTCGAGGGAAAAAACTAGTGAGTTAGTGGCACTGTAAAATTGAACAAGATTCTACCGAATAAGTGCTTATTGACGTTTTGAGCCTCTGGGTGAATAGGTGTTAACGCGACATAGATTGGATTAAAGCATGTTACGTGCACGATTATGTTGGTGTACGCTGATTGGTCATTTCTTATCCAATCAGCGCTAGAAGATACTTGGAGAACACTCTAGAGTCTTCTCATGTAAAAACCATAAATATACTAACGTCTTTCTTATTATGCTTCTTACTTCCATCTATCCTTGTTATCCGGAATATCATTTCTTTCCTGTTCAACCATGTTCTGATTTGGGGACTTATCGAGTGAACTAATGTCCAAGAATACTAAGCAATAGGAATAGCTGGGTTGTAATAAGAGAAATTTATAACAAGAGTAAATCGAAAAGTTTAAAATGAAGCACGTTAGCTACAAAACTCCCACCACTAATCATCTACCATACATGAAATACTATTCATCTATCCCACTTATTCCATAAAAGGTTATGAACCTTATTTCCATTGATGAGAGTCAATCAGTCAGCTACAACGTAGGACCAGACACATTTATGCATCGATCCAAGTTCATTGATGAGAACTAACTATTCCACCTTAAAATGCATATTGTAATTTCAAACAATTAGATTGATACTGTAATCTACAAACGGTCAATAATTAATAAGGAAAAACTTATCATAAACCTTTTACATTAAACATTCATTAAAATGAAAATATGTAGAGAAAGTGACATGAGATTAAGAGATTAATGTCAATGGAGTTAAATTCGTCAAAAAAATTCAAGTCAATCTGTGAACAACTGAAAGGAGTTTCGTTTTAAAAAAAAAACAGCAGAAATCAGGTGAACAAAACAAAAATGAGTAAAACTCCTGGACTGATAATACTGATCGATACTTGACCTACATTCCTACGCAAAATAAGAAACGATAAAATATAATTAGAACACGGAAGTAGATTAGCACTTCGATAGAAATATACATAGTTTTAGTAAATGGAAATCCTGAGATCGATTATTTATACAGTTCAAATAGTCAGTCAGTCAGTTACAACGTAGAACTTCGTACGTACGTACATCAGTTCGAGTTGCCATACCACATTAGCACAGATTCAAATCCCATAGTGGTAGAAGTAGTAAGAGCATGAGTATCATGTGAAAGATAAGGGTTTGAAGATGTTATTCAAGGAGTATAATACAGTGAAATAAATTTGGAAAGAGAAAAAAGATAGAGACATGAAGAATTCAGAAGATTAGAATTTGGTAGAACACAAAGAGTGGATGCACCTTCACCATTGCAAACGATTTTGAGACATGTCATTCAAGGTCTCTAACCATCGGTTGCTATCATCTCGCGAATCCCAACCAGGTAGTCTACACCTACCAACATGGTTCAGTCCACTTGTCAGCGACTTCATGGATTTGTGCCATGTTTTGGTCTGGTCGCCCGTACCTTTCTTCCAACCTGCTCCTACACCATAGAGCATTGCACATTGGGGCAGTCGGTGGTTGGGCATACGTAACACATGTCCCAGCCATCTCAACTGATGAAGTTTCACTACTTCGTCAATCGATTTGCCATCCCTACCTAGTACCCGTTTCCTAACATCTGCATTACTTACCCGGTGGTCACAGGATGTACGAGCAATGCGTCGAAGACACCTATGATCGAACACTAGTAGCCTACGAATATCCTCTACTCTTACCGACCATGTTTCACTGCCATAAAGTAGGACAGAACGGTCTGCTGCACAGTAAACCCGTCCTTTTGCTGCTAGATGGATATCTCACCTACGCCATAAATGGCGCAAGTTGTCGAAAGATAGACGAGCCTTCTATATCCGTGCTGAAATTTCGTCACACACACCAGACCACAAGGGCTGATGAGACTCCCAAGATAAGTGAAGCTGTCAACACGCTCAACTTCTCCACTCCCTATCATTAGTTCAGGTGTCGATGCAACCCAATCCTGAAGTAACATTTTGCACTTCGAAGGAGAGAATCGCATCCCGAACATGCCTGCATTGTTGCTTATAGTGGTCAGAAGACTCTGCATGTTGTCAGCGTCTTCACCAAATAAAACTATGTCGTCGGCGTATTCTAAGTCAACAAGTGAATCTCCCGGAAAAAGTTCAACTCCAGGAGATTGAGATTATGAAAGTGATATCTCTAAAAGCATATCAACGACAAAGTTAAACAAGAATGGGGAGAGTGGACAGCCCTGACGAACACCGCTTGAGGTAATCAATTCTGATGATAGTTCGCCATAGGCTCTAACTCGACCAGTTGTGTTCGAGTAGAGAGCCTTTATGAGGTTAATGTACTTCTTTGATACTCCTTTCACTGACAAACACTGCCATAGGACCTCACGATCGACGGAGTCAAATGCCGCCTTAAGGTCAAGAAATACCACTAGTGTGGGACGTCTGAATGTATGTCTATGTTCTAGGACCTGACGTAGAGTGAATATCTGGTCCATGCAACCACGTCCAGGACGAAAACCAGCCTGGTTTTCTCTAGTCTGCTCTTCACGAGCTTTGGTTAGGCGTCCAAGTATTATTGAAGCTAATATTTTAGACACTAAATTAGTCAAACTGATTCCTCTGTGATTGTCACAGGAGGACTTTTGTCCTTTCTTATAGACTGGCACAATCAGTGATTGGGACCAGTAAGATGGAATTACGTCTAGTTCCCAGATTCTACCTATGACCTCAGTCAATCTCGTTGCTAGTACTGGACCACCATCCTTAAAAATCTCAGGGGTAAACCTGTCAGGGCCTGCGGCTTTCCCTTGCTTTAGATTTTCTATAACTTTTTCAACTTCGTAGAGAGTTGGAGGACTTACCTCAATTTGCCATTCAGGACGACTGGGGATCGTGGGTAACTGAAGTGTGGCTGAAGGCCAGTTGAACTGATCCCTAAAGTGTTCTGCCCATCGATCCAATCTCCTGGATTGAGAATGAATGATATGCCCATCTTTGTCTGAGATAGTTTAGCTAATAGTTGGGTTCCTAATACCGGCTTCTTTAATAAGTCCGAATAGCTGTCTGCTGTTACCTATTACCGCTGCCTTTTCCATCTCTCTTGCTTTCGCTACCCACCACTGTTCACGATCATTGCGTAGGCTTCTTATTAGCCTTCGCTTAAGCTGACTCTGCTCTTCGTTATGTTCAGAGCCCGGTTGGGATGAGTTTTCGAGTATCTATCAGTGTGGTAGATGCTGCCGAGATCCACTGTTTCTCCCTGACCTTATGGCTTACCTTACTAGCGGATATCACTGCTGTTTCCACAGCTTTTCGGATGTCATTCCACGCTGCTTCGGGGTGGGCACAACTTACATGTCTGTCTAACTGTTTTTCTAGTTGTTCCTGAAATATATTCTTAGCTTGTTTATCATTAAGTAGAATCCTAAGCAGTTTCCTTGCACTGTTATCTGAGCACAGCTGCAACAGACGGTCACCATTATCTATCCTTTTAGCCACGACACCATAAGATCCACCCAGGTGTCTTTCCCTTTCATTTAGTCTACCTACTTGAGCGTTAAAGTCACCAGCCACTATTACTACATCAGAAAGCCTAAATTTTCGGAGAAGGTCAGAAAGTTTCCTGCGAAACTCAAATGGAATTGCGACATGAGGCAAGCCCCAACTTAGAATCCTGAAGGGAAATGGAAAAGAGGAAGGCTGGAGAACACACTACGTCAAGAATTAGAAGCAGACATGAAAAGGATGAATAGCAACTGAAAAGAATTCGAAAGGATTGCCCAGGACAGGGTTGGATGGAGAGTGCTGATGGGCTACCTATGCTTTTCCATAAGGGGTACCAGGAGTATATAAGTAACCGTTCTTCCAGCTGGATGGTTTAAACGTTGTATACACTCTTTATCTTCCCTCAAACCTTGAGATTAAAATTGTTTCGTATCTGTCATTCATCCTGCAGTATATCCTTATATGCAACTTTTCTTTTATGTATTACCACCACTAAATTAACTACCTCTATGAATTCGTTGTTGATCTTGTTGTGCTGATGAGGAATGGCAACTTGGACCGATTCATATATGTGCCTGGTCCTACGTTGTAGCTGAATGAATGAACTGATGGTTCAAACGTAAAGTTTTCTCTGTCTTCGTATACAAATTTATTAACACAAACTTCAGATAGGAGTGAGCTACATGAATTTCCCCACAAATGACTAACCGCTGGTTTTGTCAACATGTCAATGTCACGCTGTTTTTGGTCAAGGTGATTCTGTCAGAGAAATCACTGTGTTTATTGGTGTGTATGATAGTCGGTTTGAAACTATCAAATCCAATCTTGATGCTAATATCTACAAACTGATAAAGTCGAACTATAAAAACCTGCTGTATTTGGACGACTTGTTGACCATGAACAGACAACCGACATGCAGGCGTTTATGTGTATAACGCTTTATAAGTACCTTTACATAGCACATTTTACTCAATTATATTTATTACGGACTATTTTCTGTGGAAAACCAAACAATACAACGCAAATTACTGCTCTATATATCTCTTAATAACAACAGTTGTCTTAAACAATTGTTTATTCTATTCCATATTCATCCAAACGTCTACCTGAACAAAATGAATATGGTGTATTATTCAACGGTAGTGACTACAATCAATCTATGAATGAAGTTTTACTTATTATTGTCTTGCCGTCGTATGTCTTGTTCAGTTGGTAGGGGCTTACGTTAGTAGTACAGTAATGTATTATCACTCGACCAAGTTGTACCATTGCATATTACCAATCAATCGGTGGATTACTTTCATTGAATTACCAGTACCTAAATATCCACTTTTACAGGTTTGAAAATTTTAATTCACAACAGTGAAATATTCGACGTGCAATGTTTCATGGTGTAGGGGTAGGTTGGAAGAAAGGTACGGGCGACCAGACCAAAACATGGCACAAATCCATGAAGTCGCTGACAAGTGGACTGAACCATGTTGGTAGGTGTAGACTACCTGGTTGGGATTCGCGAGATGATAGCAACCGATGGTTAGAGACCTTGAATGACATGTCTCAAAATCGTTTGCAATGGTGAAGGTGCATCCACTCTTTGTGTTCTACCAAATTCTAATCTTCTGAATTCTTCATGTCTCTATCTTTTTTCTCTTTCCAAATTTATTTCACTGTATTATACTCCTTGAATAACATCTTCAAACCCTTATCTTTCACATGATACTCATGCTCTTACTACTTCTACCACTATGGGATTTGAATCTGTGCTAATGTGGTATGGCAACTCGAACTGATGTACGTACGTACGAAGTTCTACGTTGTGACTGACTGACAGTGAAATATTGATAATTAAAAGAGATCATAGGTCACAGACCTTGTATTACACTACAAAACTGAGTCTAGTAATGGAGTTGGATTTTCGTTACATGAAAAATATATCAACTTACCGATATGGTTTAACATGAATTAAATTGGAAGACCAATCCCATACTTCACCACGATCATCAATAATACATACTAGGTTGAGACCACGAGGAAATAATGCTCTTTAATTTTAAATAATGATGATGATGAAATAAAGAAACGTACAATGGTTTAAATGATAATTTATTAAAAAAGCGAAAAAAAGAATTCCGTTGGATGAATACAGAACTTAAGTACATGTATTAACCTAATGAAACGAGTTTAGCTAGTGTAAACTCGCCATACCTCTGTGCTAATGTGGTATGGCAACTTGAACTGATGTATGTACGTACGAAGTTCTACGTTGTGACTGACTGAATGAAACTAGTTCATGCTCATAATCAATTCAGACCATCAACCATTAGTGAATACCATAATGAAGTGATTTCAAGTCTTGGTTTGGCTATTTGTAGCCTTCTCAACTTAACCCTACTTCAACTAGTGTAAAACAGGAAAAATGTTTAGCTATTGCAAAGGGGATTACAAATAACACATAAATCGATGAGCTTTTGTTCCAGTATTCTTTGTTTATAGTAAAACACCAAACAAATCACTTTATTAATTTTTTTAATATTAAAGGATGGTGGTGTAGTAATGTTAAAGCTAATCATGACTTCTATACATGATTTGCCTATATCTCCTAAAACCTACAATGATCTTACAGGTTTCAGCACTTTTTCAACCAAATGCACTTGATTCATACTAGCTATTTCAATTGGTAGATAAGTGGACTCGGAATCACAAAATCACTGTTAACGTCGCTCAGGGTCGGTCATATAGTATAAATGCCTGTCAGGTGTCTGTATTTTATTAAGTAGTAGGTATCTAAGTAGATCAAAGATTTCTCCAAATGTGCATTTTGTAAGGAAAGATCCAACGTTCATAAGGAATTCATGTTAGCGGATCTAAATATGTTCCCATGGGAATAATTATAACACATGCTCGAATCTCCTAACTTGACATTTCATGCAAACATGTACGTTTCTGGCACTGAACAACTTTGTACAGGATATAGCTCTCAACAGTACAGTCAGAAACTCTATTTTCTGTTCTTACAATTTATAGTCAACAAAACGCTTAGTGTTTTTCACATGCTAATCTATAATAATATTATGGAAATAATTAAAAATGCTGTTAGTTGAGTGAAGGCAGGAATCTTTTGCAACTAAGTTTCGTTATTAAGGCATATGTGTGGACTTCAGTGAAATGATATTTCCTGTTAAATAAGATCTTATGTCATGTAGTATCACGGTCAGATATGCCATTAGTGAGCAAATTTAGTTAGCCACTGACTTTCAATAATAATGGAATATTTACCAATACATTAAATAAACGAACTCATAACTTGTAAATGAATTATATGGCATCAGTGCTTGAAGTCACTAACTTCTAGTCTGAACCATGTTGGCAGATGTAGAGTACCTGGTTGGGGCCCGCGTGACAATCGTAACCAATGGTTGGAGACTCTAGGTGACTTGGCTGAGAATCGATCACAAAGGTGTAGGTGTATACACTCTTTATCTTCCCTTAAACCTTGAGATTAAAATTGCTTCATAACGTTCTTCCTTCCTATACTATATCCTTATATACAACCTATCTTTTATATACTACCACCACTAAAGTAACTACTATGAATCCGGTGTTGATCTTGTTGTGCTAACGAGGTATGGGAACTTGGACCGATGCATATGTGTGCCTGGTCCTACGTTGTAGCTGACTGAAATGAATTATAACCTAAATCAGTGCATGGAATACACGCTTTGGATAGGCCTAGTCATAATAATAAGGATGATGACCCTAAGTACGGTAGTTATTTATTTAAACACATGCATATTGGTACAGGGGCACCAGATACATATGCGCTACACGGTAGCCTTTCACCCAGTCAACATGAAGTAGTTTAATCATAACAGAGAGCTATATTATACCATTTAAAAATGGTTAACTTGAAAAGTTCATAATCAAATATTATTGTTAAATAAACTAACTTTAAATTTGCTGACTTTGTAACTGGATTAAAGCATTCATCCCGTGATAGAATACGTTGTGAAAAATATCTACGTTTTGGATCAATCATTGAAGCAAGTTGATGTGCATAGACACGATTACCAAAAGTGCATATATGCATTTGATAATACTGACTAAGACAATCTAACACTTTTTCTAGATGAGGTCTTAACCGTGTATGATAAACAAGTGGTGATCCTGGTAAACGATATCGATGTACATTCTAATAAGAGAAAATAATGTTACCAAAACATTAATAATAATAATAATAATCATACAGACTAACATGAGTAAAAATATCGAATGTTAAGAAATCCGTTTTTGAAGAAATCTTACCACTAATAATGAGAAGCAAAATTAAGGTCAAAAAATGTCTCGTTCTACAGAGAGAATGGTGATTTCACGAGAAACATTTTACTGTTACTAAACTTATCCCCAGTATGAGCATAATCAGAATACCTGGAAGCACTGGACGACCGTTTCATCCTATTATGGGACTCCTCAGCAGTGCGCATCCACGACCCTGCACTCGCAAGATTCGAACCCAGGACCTACCAGTCTCGCGCTAGAGCACTTAACCGATAGATCACTGAGCCGTAATCAAAATACAGATTATTTATATTACGAAATTGGCTCATTTTAGTTTAACCATTCTTCAGGTAACTGTGTAGTATGTTAAGGCCTTACATAACAAGTGCTCTAGCCAATACATCACAACGAGATCGCTTTGATAGGCTATTAGAATTATATGGAGATAGTGGTTGAAGGTAATTAGGGTGTTCAATGTATAAGTCAACTCAATAATCAAGTTTAGGTTTGTGTAATAGGGCTCTGAGATTTACTCATTATGTACGAACCACAGATAAAAATCAAATTTTGGAACCGAAGTATGAAAAATGAATTTTAACCCGTGAATAGCCGAACCAAGTATAATTATCTATGAATAGTGAGTTTTAACTCGCAAATCTTATGGTAAAACAGACTTTTAAAACCAAACTAGAATAATTATTTAAGCTTAGAATGAACAAAAATAAGTATTTTTGTTAATGATTAATTAATATTCTGATCATTAAGTCAAAACAGATTATAAACATGTGGATTAATAGTTGGAAACTAAACTCTGGAATCATCCAAAACCAAATCTGTTATATTACAACAGTCTTTATCAAGGAATTAAATCCACACATATATTTCGTAGAAATACGGCATAAAAAAAAAATAATTACTTTATATTTAAAAGCTTGTGGATCATTAGTTGTATGTATTATTGTCTGATCAAGATCAACCAGTAAAACAAGTTTTCGAGCAGCCAATAAACTTTGTTGATCCTGTAAAGCGATTTCATCTGCAACCTATTTGAAAAGATTTTTTGAATACAAAAAAAGATTAATGATGTTGACAAATCTAGCGAAAGTTACATGCAAAATGGTATTTTGTAAACAACACGTAGTTTAAATTGCCTCTTCAGGTTATTAGCTAGTCACAACGTAGAACTTTGTACGCATGTACATCGGTTTAAGTTGCCATACCCCATTAGCATAGAGATGAAATTGTCAGCCCAAATCTATGAATATCAGAGGTAGTAACAGTATTAGTGGTAATGGGAAAGATTAGGTATCGAAAGTACGATCCGGGAAGAAAATATAAATTAACGAAATAAAAACAAAAATAAGTTATAAGAAATTTAGAATCTCAACATCTGGGGGAAGACAAAGAATGGATGTACCTGCGCCATTGCCAACGATTTCGAGCCATGTCATTCAAAGTCTATAACCATTGGTTACAATAACCACGCGGACCCCAACCAGTGGTCCATACCTTTTAACATGGCTCAGTCTAGCTGTCGATGACTCCATAGACTGACACCATGTCTTGGTTTGGACGCCCCAGGAGTTCTTCTGGCCTAATCTTACGCCAGAAAACATCGTCCATCGAAGAGCCTTCAGATAATGTTATATGATGTTACATAGTACTTCAAATGATACTTGACAAATGTAGTATGATGTACAACAACTCTCTGGTTCCACAACAGATTGTTCGAGACAGATGTGTAGTAAATGATACTTTGAGGTGACCAGAATAATAACACAAAACGAGAGGTCAGGTGATTAGCCAGTCCATATAGAGAAAATGTGCCAATTAATAGATTAAAGCAATATTTTATTTATTTATTTGAACACATAAATATTGGTGCAAAGGGGCATCGAATACATATGCGCCACACAAATCTCTTTCGATTTGTGTGAGGGCTGTGATACTGCCTGGGTGTCCAGACCGAAGCAAGTAGTTTTCTTAGGGGGCCATACCCCGAGCCTTCGACATAAAGGTCTAATCCACAAGGCAGTGAAGCAATGTCAGGAGATGCAGTCTCATGATACCCGGTGACCAATGATTGATTCATACGTCATTTGTTCATTCAGGATACTGGAGCCCATGTACACTACTAGTTTGGAATCAGAGTTTTCCAACTACCCTAGGTGGATTCTCCATATCCGCCAACCCGTTTAAAGCTCTGGATATTCGCTTTTCGTCCTCTCACTTTCGTAAACAACACCGGTGCCACGAGAAGGCAGTAAGTAGGACTTCCCTGGCAGTGGTTGTATACACGTGGCCATGTGAGAGTGGACTCTCACTACCCTCGGCTGTACCATGGCATTTGAAGGCATTAAAGCAATATGAATAGAGTTTTTCTGTTTTAGTAACACTATATTTACTTATAATCTTGTGCAAGAAATACAAAACTCTATTTATTTGGTTTCATCCAGCCCCATTAAGTATGTTGATGCATTTCAAAAATGAACTTTATTATTTTTAACCATTCTCGTAAGGAATGAACACGAGTCTTGGATCCATACGGTATTTATTCAACCACCATCACAACCGTGACAATCAAAATACATATTACATGTTTCGCTCCTTTTAAGTATTTTTTGGACTAATGACCGGTATTCCAAATACATGACAGTTTAACAATTAGGTACACTGAGAATACCACTACTAAGAGAAAAAAAGATAAAATATTATGTGGATCACAGAGATATCAGTTTCGTAAAAGTCTCGAAAATGGTACATTTTCTCTTGACCAATAATAATCATGTAAGCAAAAAGTGTGGTCTACCAATAAATGAAATACAAAACGTTCGTTACACCTAGTAAACAATATGTAAGACGCTCTCCTATAGTTATTTATTAAAACTAGGAATAATAACTGTATTTGGCATCAAGATTTGTATCTTTGTAACAAATTGTAATTACGACAAACTGACTTTGATAACTTACTGTTTCACTGACATGAAGTTCAGGGATCGCATGCACCATTGGTATACTAGCACTAGCATCAGTAATCCGCTCACCTGATATCCCTCCTTCTCTGAGGAGACGTTGAATGAAAGAGGTTAGACTTACCTACGCAAATTGGCACCGCATTCTGCACACAAGTCTTTCATCACAACGTGATGTGTGCATGGTAGAAAGTTGAATAGAACACATCTTACCAATAGAAAATTAGTAAAGATATCTTACCCAGGAACAACTGTGGCACCTTCATCTTTCATCTTGGTTACCCAACCATAGCCAGGAGCTCTAACGTCTATCCTACCAGACGCGTCATCAACAAGTTCACATATAGAAACCGATGGGTTAACAAGTTGTCGACGATGAATTTTCCAATGTACAACCTTATCTCCAGTTACATTATCAGGAACACAAACTGGTTGCTTAGAACTACTAGCGGCAGTAGCCATTCACAAAAATTGAGACTAAAAATAATGAAGTGTATAAATTTTATATTCTACACCTAATAATTAAATGTCAATTAAGAAGGATAGTCTGGGAAAATCTAGCACATTAATGCAAGAAAAGTTGAGAATGAATATTTGGACTTGAGCTACGCATGAAAATATAATAAGTCTATGAATACTGTAAAGAGTAAAGAATGTCGGACAGTTCACCGATCCTCGGCAAGATCAAGGACAAACAACGCGCACTAGTTAATTGCACGCCATAGACTGCATAACGCAGCAGTAGTCACTCTGTTCCTTGTACCAACTCTTACCAATATTTATTTATTTGGACATTGGTACAAGATGAGTTTAACAGGAAACTTTCTGACCTTCTCCGAAAACCTAGGCGTTCTGATGTAGTAATAGTGGGTGGTGACTTTAACGCTCAAGTAGGTAAACTAAATGAAAGGGAAAGACACCTAGGGGGATTTTATGGTGTCGTAGCTAAAAGAACAGATAATGGCGACCGTCTGTTGCAGCTGTGCTCAGATAACCGCCTAGTTTTTGCAAATACTAACTTTAAGCATAAGGAAAAACATCTTTTGACATGGCGACCCCCGAATCCGTCCCAATGTTGGACCCAATTAGATCACATCGCTATCAGCCACCGATGGAGGGGCTCGATAGAATACGGTCGCTGATTCTGGAGCACATGTTTAGACTCAGATCATGCTCTAGTGCGAGCACGTATCTATCTGGACGTAGGAAAAACAATGTAAGGAAACTTCTTAGGGTTCTACTTAATGATAAACAAGCTAAGAATATATTTCAGGAACAACTAGAAAAACAGTTAGACAGACATGTAAGTTGTGCCCACCCCGAAGCAGCGTGGAATGACATCCGAAAAGCTGTGGAAACAGCAGTGATATCCGCTAGTAAGGTAAGCCATAAGGTCAGGGAGAAACAGTGGATCTCGGCAGCATCTACCACACTGATAGATACTCGAAAACTCATCCCACCTGGCTCTGAACATAACGAAGAGCAGAGTCAGCTTAAGCGAAGGCTAATAAGAAGCCTACGCAATGATCGTGAACAGTGGTGGGTAGCGAAAGCAAGAGAGATGGAAAATGCAGCGGTAATAGGTAACAGCAGACAGCTATTCGGACTTATTAAAGAAGCCGGTATTAGGAACCCAACTATTAGCTAAACTATCTCAGACAAAGATGGGCATATCATTCATTCTCAATCCAGGAGATTGGATCGATGGGCAGAACACTTTAGGGATCAGTTCAACTGGCCTTCAGCCACACTTCAGTTACCCACGATCCCCAGTCGTCCTGAATGGCAAATTGAGGTAAGTCCTCCAACTCTCTACGAAGTTGAAAAAGTTATAGAAAATCTAAAGCAAGGGAAAGCCGCAGGCCCTGACAGGTTTACCCCTGAGATTTTTAAGGATGGTGGTCCAGTACTAGTAACGAGATTGACTGAGGTCATAGGTAGAATCTGGGAACTAGACGTAATTCCATCTTACTGGTCCCAATCACTGATTGTGCCAGTCTATAAGAAAGGACAAAAGTCCTCCTGTGACAATCACAGAGGAATCAGTTTGACTAATTTAGTGTCTAAAATATTAGCTTCAATAATACTTGGACGCCTAACCAAAGCTCGTGAAGAGGTCCTATGGCAGTGTTTGTCAGTGAAAGGAGTATCAAAGAAGTACATCAACCTCATAAAGGCTCTCTACTTGAACACAACTGGTCGAGTTAGAGCATATGGCGAACTGTCATCAGAATTGGTTACCTCAAGCGGTGTTCGTCAGGGCTGTCCACTCTCCCCATTCTTGTTTAACTTTGTCGTTGATATGCTTTTAGAGATATCACTTTCATAATCTCAATCTCCTGGAGTTGAACGTTTTCCGGGAGATTCACTTGTTGACTTAGAATACGCCGACGACATAGTTTTATTTGGTGAAGACGCTGACAAAATGCAGTCTTCTGACCACTATAAGCAACAATGCAGGCATGTTCGGGATGCGATTCTCTCCTTCGAAGTGCAAAATGTTACTTCAGGATTGGGTTGCATCGACACCTGAACTAATGATAGGGAGTGGAGTAGTTGAGCGTGTGGACATGGAGGGTCCACCTAGGGGAGTTGGAAAACCCTGATTCCAAACCAGTGGTGCACATGGGCTCCAGTATCCTGAGGGAACAAATGGCGTACGAATCAACCGTTGATCACCGGCTA
Source organism: Schistosoma rodhaini (assembly GCA_944470415.2). Taxonomy (NCBI): domain Eukaryota; kingdom Metazoa; phylum Platyhelminthes; class Trematoda; order Strigeidida; family Schistosomatidae; genus Schistosoma; species Schistosoma rodhaini. The sequence goes on from OX104044.1 coordinate 82,311,701, forward strand.
CCATGGGACTGCATCTCCGCACGATACTCCACTGCCTTGTGGATCAGACATTCAGGTCAAAGGCTCCGGGTGTGGCCCCCTAAGAAAACCACCTGCTTCAGTCTGGGCACCTGGGCAGTATCACAGCCCTCACACAAATCGAATGAGATTTGTGTGGCGCATATTTATCTGGTGCTTCCTTGTACCAATATTTATGTGTTTAAATAAATAAATAAATAAATAGTTGAGCGTGTTGACAGCTTCACTTATCTTGGGAGTCTCATCAGCCCTTGTGGTCTGGTGTGTGTGACGAAATTTCAGCACGGATATAGAAGGCTCGTCTAGCTTTCGCCAACTTGCGCCATTTATGGCGTAGGCGAGATATCCATCTAGCAGCAAAAGGACGGGTCTACTGTGCAGCAGTCCGTTCCGTCCTACTTTATGGCAGTAAAACATGGTCGGTAAGAGTAGACGATATTCGTAGGCTACTAGTGTTCGATCATAGGTGTCTTCGACGCATTGCTCGTACATCCTGGGAAGACCGGGTAAGTAATGCAGATGTTAGGAAACGGGTACTAGGTAAGTATGGCAAGTCGATTGACGAAGTAGTGAAACTTCATCAGTTGAGATGGCTGGGACATGTGTTACGTATGCCCAACCACCGACTGCCCCGACGTGAAATGCTTCATCGTGTAGGAGCAGGTTGGAAGAAAGGTAGGGGCGACCAGACCAAAACATGGCACAAATCCATGAAGTCGCTGACAAGTGGACTGAACCATGTTGGTAGGTGTAGACTACCTGGTTGGGATTCGCGAGATGATAGCAACCGATGGTTAGAGACCTTGAATGACATGTCTCAAAATCGTTTGCAATGGTGAAGGTGCATCCACTCTTTGTGTTCTACCAAATTCTAATCTTCTGAATTCTTCATGTCTCTATCTTTTTTCTCTTTCCAAATTTATTTCACTGTATTAAACTCCTTGGATAACATCTTCAAACCCTTATCTTTCACATGATGCTCATGCTCTTACTACTTCTACCACTATGGGATTTGAATCTGTGCTAATGTGGTATGGCAACTCGAACTGATGTACGTACGTTGGACGTTCTACGTTGCAACTGACTGACTGACTGATTGGTACAAGAAGGCACCAAATATACACACGCCACACAAATCATTTGATTTGTGTGAGGGCAAGGATACTGCCGTTTGTGTTGTACGGTCATCAAAGCAGCCATAGAGCCTGGATACGACGAAAGCGTAATCCACATTAGGTATTAACCGCAAGATGTGACTTCAACATTAGTTGTTTGGTCACACAATTCCCGTCTAATTCGAGTAGGTCTCCAATCATTCAACACAGATCATCTACATCGGGGATCTACATACATATGTACCAGACCCTGAGTTGTTTACACTTTTCTAATTAAAGTAAATACATGATCGATCGATTGAAAATCGAGTACTTTTACATTCAACTATTCTATCGATGCCCATACCAATAACTGAAAATGGTAGTCAAACATACAAACCATATAGTTTAGAATCAAGATATAACCACCAGAATGATTGCATAAAAACATTGTTTTTGATGCATCAGACACCAAATTTCGCATTTCGCAAAGTCAAGCAAACTGTGTTTCGACAAAACCTGGTCACATGTCTTTAACATCTTTGTAAGCACGTAAATCTTTCACTAACAGTATAAGCTAACGATCTGTTCGATTTGTACTGCAATTCCTTAGATAATCTGGCGAGACAGTAATTAGTGGTCAAATAAATCAAATTTAAGGTAACGGGTCTTAGATTGTGGTGCAAAATATATTCATCTATTTGGTTAAATAGCACACTGACATATTTGATATCAGTTAGTGGTGAAAACACTAAATCTCATTCCTAACCCTAATGTCTAACTGTAAATCCTGACACTAATTCCTCACACTGATTTTTAATTCTCATTTAACTCTAGTAACTGGGCGGAGATTCTTAAAGTCACCTCAGCGTCCATCAAAGGTCGTCCGTGTACCAGTTTCAACGACGATCTGACTCAATTGGAAAATAGATACCCCAATACGTCAGCATACATACTTAGCTATACGAATAAACGATCAAAGTGCAAAAACCAATTAATCATAAGGCTTTTTTATTTACCTGCATCGTATGAAACAGTAACTAAACATATTTTACTGAACTAAACAGTGATCAATACAAACTTCCATCAATTCGTCTCTTGACTATTGAAAATGAATATCAATGTATGGTCGGCCTATAGACTAGCACAGTCGAAAAAGCGAGGGCATCTTTAATGAAAGCTATTGAGGAGAACCTGCTTAATGATCAAAATAACTAAGCAGCAGCAATGTCACTTATTCTCAAGTTTTTATAATCTCGAGAACATAAGTGTGACAATTTCCGTGAAAGCAGACTGAAAAACAAGATGTTGATAGAAGACTAATAGGACATGAAAATTGAAAGATTTCAATTAAAGCATCAAATAAGGTACTAAAGACCGTTTTATGGGGATAAGGGGTAGCAGAAAATAAACCAAGACATCAAAAAACGGACATACACGTGACAAACTTAGCCGTTTGTCGATATATACCATAAAGCATAACAATAAGGTCTTTCCTACATGATTAACAGTTGCTGTAACGCATATGTTTGTAAACGGCTCTTAAAATTGAACGTCAGCTTCCAGAGATAAAGACTATGTATCTATCGTCCGGTATCAATCCCTTTAGTATACTCTCTTGTAACGTTTGGATTTCTTTTTAAAATTATTTACCGATAGGGTCTATACTTGTTCAGGTTGGTCGTTCCAGAAGTTGACTACATAATGATATAAACTATATTAAGTCATTAATAAGCAAGCTACTGCCATAAACATTGGCTGAAGTTAGCACTCACAAGCTTCACACAATAGGACATAAGCTGGGTTCTAAAAGTACACAGGTTTTGCTTCTGCTGAGAAAATAAATATAACCCTGGAAAATCTCAGCAAACTGACAAGATCCGGAATAATATGTGTCCTGGTTTCAATGAAGATCAACTGCAATTGAACTTAACTTTGTTCAGTTATTTTGGCATTCTACTTAGTGACTAATCAGAATGAAGCGGGAACTATCATCTCCCTCATCTTTGTAAGCAATGGTGGTCGGCTTGCCTCGTTCTGTGTGTTTTTCCTCTGTTTCCTAGTGTAGTTGAGTAATTTAGCGTTTTGGTGAGTTGAAATTCTGGAATTTGCAATTGGCCCATATCTCTGCTATTTTACGTGTAATTTACAAACGAAATGAATAGGTGATATGATTGGGCCAGTGAGGATTTGATAAATATGATACATAAATTTAACATCCTGTACTGTACAAACTCCAAGTTCTCAGCTTCAAATTCCCGGAGCAGTATACATTGTAATGTATGGTTTTCTAGTTGAGACACTTAAGCATTTTAACGGAAATAAAAAATCAGCTCTACTTAGTGAACTGATCTGGTTAATTTCATTCATCAAGCATTATCTTTATGTCTACTAAACTGAATTAACAGTTGAAAGATCCCCACAGAATATTCAAAAATAATTATGGACTTTAACTGTTGAGCCTGATGATGGAGTTATTGAAAACAATTGTTCGCTCAAATATTGTTCATTTTTAAACTGAATTATATGATAACCAAGAACACTATACTGAGCAGGTGTCACTTTTACTGTTTCATTTCCACAGACATGTTACTCAAAGCAGTTAAATGTAGGTAATTAAGCCTATAGACTCAAAACGCAAACTATAGCCCAGTAAGACATAGCCGATAAAGGACAAACGATATTGCTTTGAAACTGAAGACAACAGTCATTTACTCATAAAAACAAAGTTTATAGCACAACAAATCTCTCCCGAGTAACATCATTCATTGACGGTCTACCTAAAAAAAACAAAGATTTATTAGGCTTACTATGACTTAAGATGTTACTGCAGCATTCAATGCATGTCCGGCGCAACGTGGTCAGACGTGGCAAATAAAAATCACAGCCGGAGTGAAATTCACGACATAACCTAGCTTTTTTATGAAACTTACATCATAATATGACAAATTAAATGACTATATGAACGTAAACATGACCATTATTCTGGTTTGCGATGCAATAGGTTGAAGTGAGTATGTTGAGTATAAATCCACCAATGACGATCGAGTGGAGCAGAAATAAATGGGCGCCCCCGAGATAGCGATATAACCTGACACTTAAGGGTGTTCATATTTTTAAGTTCGTAGCTAGACGATCCTCACAGTAGTCTGGGTGGTACGGTAAAGTACTTAGCAGAATTAAAGGCACGTTATACAAATGAGCGAAACTTACTCAGTAAAATGGCGGAGTTCGAAAGTGTGTCGAAAACAGAAAATCCTGGTGTCATGAACATCTCAGAAACATGATTGACGTCAGAAGCATAAGATAGTGAAACTCGATCACTTGGCTTTTGACCTTTTATGGACGACAGACTAATTCTTAGTGTTGGTCGAGCTGTGGTGTAAATGTAAAGCACCTCATCAATACGAACCATCGAGACAGTGGCACACGACCCAGGAAAGTGTAGGCTGGAACTCTGCAAGCTGAAACGCAAAAGGCAAGATAGTAAGCTTAGTTCTAGCTCACCTCTGCCCAGAATGAGTAGTGAAAAACGCACTCCTAAGTAAACTTGCACCCTGGTCAAATAGGTGTGGAAGCTTGATGGTAGGTCATTTTAATGCACCGTCTATAAATCGAGGAAACTTGGAAGTAGAGACATAAAAAAGTGTCTGATTACAGATTATTGTGAATCACAATCGTCTTCGTTCAATTTCAACACACTGGAGACTCCACCAGATACGGCCTACAAAATTCCTCATCAGTCTGGGACTTAGACTTCATACACGGTGATGAAGTCAGTCAAATGAAGTTCCTTCCACATATAGAGAGAAGTGACAACGTTGCCAGCTTATTCAAGATCACTTCTGAGATAGTCTACTAGGCAGTTGCGTCAGCCCGTTCAAACATATGTAAGATAGACATGAAGGCAATCAACTAATCAGCCTCTGCTGAAAACTGGCAAGTTGACTCTGTAGCGTCATTGGAAGATATACAAACTCATTTCCGGCAGTTATGCAACTTACTAACTCAATTATTTCTACCCTAGATAGTCCAAAAGAGGGAGAAGCACGACCATCCCTGGACAACCAGGATATTTGATGTTCACTAATACAAAAAAATAATAGAACGTCACCGTCAACAATGGCTCATCAATTGTAATTGAACTCAACGGATCATTCAGTAATTAGATTATGTACATCTATTTTTCTATTATCATAAGCTCCATTTTGACCCATGAATTATTATTATGCGATATACTGTCCCTAAATTATATTTAGTTTATTGATTACTGTCTCCCACGTTCACGGCCACATTTGGTTTCATCTTGTACAAATATTATTTTCTATTTTATGGTGTGATGCGGTCTGTCTGTCTGGAATATAAACCCAGTATGTTTGAAATAAACAATTCGCATAGATTCATATAGCTGAAGTTGCATTTGGTGTTCCGGACTGAATTGGAAGGGCTAGGCGGACAAGGGATGAATAAGAACACTAGACTGCTCGTACCAGGTGAACGTCATTTCAGTTTGAAAAGTACGGAAGCCTTGATGGCAATGATGGTCTCTCAGTTGATCCAACTTTATTTTGACATAGTTGACGGATGGAGCGTCAACCACGTGCTAAGGTAATGAATTCCACTCGTTGATGATTCTATGGGAAAGTCTATAGTCAGCTGACAAGTAATTTGTTCTGGGCTTGTGAACTTTTTCGGGATGTCCTCGTAGATTTTCTGTTTTAGAGGACAAGAAAAATGGGGGCATATCAGGTGCACATTTATCGCTAAGCAATTTGAAAAATGTAATCATGTTGCCTCTGGTTCTTCCATGTGACAGCTGGAATAGGTTTAGCTTGGCCAGTCAATCGTCATTGATTGGATACAGTGTTGAGATCGAAAAAGTCTTTTTTCGATTAGGGGATAATCCACATGATAAATGTCCGGACATAAGATCATAACAAATTGGCATACGTCCTATGTTTTATAAAGTCATAACATGCATGAATTTACCATAAGTTAGATTGGTCACCATACTCGATCAAATATATGACCTCGAGTCTGTGATGTCTGTATTTGATAACCGGATTCGAGTCTCCGGGGCCATGAAAACTTCCTGACCAGGAAAAGTAGTATGTACAGTCTATTAGAAAAAGAAAACTACTGAGAGTACAAGAATCGAACAGGATTTTCACGGTCAGCGACATAATCGGATTCTTACTGATTAACCATTTGATGGTCTCGGTGTGTGCGTACATATTAAAGTTATATCTCCTAAAGTCACCTAGGAAACGAGATGGTTTGTGCCTTACAAGTGCGAAAGTTCTACCAGTCATGATTACCGTGAACAATCGACCAATGTGAGTAAATACTGCAGCTCGGCCCATTACAACCGGTGTGTTTTGTTGGTCTAGTGCGTGGTCTAGCAGCTAGGAAGACGATGATTCGAGTGCGTGTGGGAGCAGCGTTTACGTCCAAGAAACTCAATTCCATACGACGTTCGCTGACTGTAAGTTACTCAGACATGAGGAAAATGAGTAAATAGGAGAATGGATTGGTACGACAAAATGTCCTAACAATCCACATTCGAACATCATGTTAGTCAGTGTTTAGCCGCTTAAAGTATGAGCAAAACAAGTGTTTTACATCCATATTATTGATAATCAAATTGAAAAGTCACATGTGTGCTAGGTTTCAGTTATACGAAAATAACAAAATACATCAACTATATACATAAATTAAGGTTTGGTCATGTTTGCAGAAAGAGGGATCTCAATCAATAGAGAAAGAGCACGACTAAGAAGATGCTATGGTGAACTATTTCATGACAGTTTTCACTGAGAAGCCTCTTCTAGACGATGGACTAGACCCAAATACACAGCTATGAGGTCGGCCGCTCACTGCGGACTTTGGTCAAGACAACGTACTAAAGGCTCTAGCACTTTACAAATAGAAGAATCAACGGGGAAAAATCAACTACACCCCGAAATCCTGAGACGAATAGAACAGTATACTGTAGTCTCACTGACTACGATAATCAATACGTCACTTGGCCAAGGTGAGCTAACAGTGCACTAGGGGGATACACTTGTCACTCCAATTCACACAACGCGATCAAGACAACTTACATAAAACTAACGAATTGTCAGCCTCACCAATGTCGTAGACAAAACACCACAAGGAATCATCAAAACGGTCATAATGACATTCTTGAAAACCAACAATTTGTTAGAAAGAGAACAAAATGGTTTCAACAGAGGATTATCTTGCACAGCAAACCTCATACCAAGAGAGAAATGGGCGATCCCTAGATAATGGAAAATCAGCGGATCGTATCCACATATACTTCAGCAAAACACTTAATAAGATGTCGAATAACAGATTACTTTTGAAGCTGAAAATTCTAGGAATTTGCAGACCTCTCCTAAAGTTGTTAAAGGATTTCCTGCTAGGTCGTGGACAGAAAGAAAGGACCATTTTCAGGTGACCTTCCTAAAAACCAGTACTTAGTGGTGTGATGCAAGGCTCTGTACTATATCCTTTACTATGGAGCCGGTGTCATGTTTTCTGATAGTGTTCCCAGTCTTCGGACACGCCAAGGAAAACAGGTTCCACATGGAGTCCAGTTTATTGAAGTTTTGGAATTTTTGATTATGGCTTCGTAAATGATTAGACGTTGTGGAAGCCAAAAGGGTGTTAATAACCAAATCACCATATAATATACGGAGTGTCAAAATGAGTTCATTTCATTTTCTACGATAGAATCACCGAAAATGGTTCGAAGATTTTAGTCGCTCGTCGTATGAGAGATTAGAAAGCCCTATTACTAACTTATTACCTACTCTTTGAACGCGTTCAAAAACATCTACATCTTTAACTGAGTACTTAATTCAAAATGTGGTCATAGATATATGAGTAGAGAAACTCGTCAGTACACGGAAGATATGCCAGGGAACATAAAATAGTATATTGTGATGGACTAATATTTACAGGCTTCCATCTAGAAAGAGTTCCGTAATCTTTCATGCTCTATCTTCCTCAATAGAGCAAGTTTCATATGCACTCTTATTTCGTGCCAGTTATCCCTAAGTTAGAGATTATTCACCTAAGTAGAAGTGACAGATGAAGATGTCCATAACACTCTCATAGACGAAGACTCCGGGACCAATCAAACGAGAAGCCAAGGGGGTTAGAAGATATATTTAGGAGACGGTCGACATGTCCAAGCTGACCAGTTAGCGTTAGGGAAGTGTTTGACTGAGCGCTCTCAGCTAGGGTGTGTGCAGTGAAACAAACGGAGTAAGTACCAATGTCGAAGACTTATATATTTATTATGGGGGATTTATTTACTGCTAAGCACCTTATCGAACACCATGCCAAAATCAATTCATGTTATTTTGAAAGGCAATTATCAATCTCTGGCTATTGTGCAGTCATCTATAACGATCTGTAAAGTAGTTTAGAGAGAACGTTTTTGGTAAAACCGTGTTGATCGGGATTAAACTGGTTGTATGGTTTAATTCGGTCGAGCAAGTCATCCTAAATTAAGTCTTTTTAAAGTTTTGATCACAATGCTAGTTATACTGATAGGTCTGACCAAGCTATCTGTTTCTATTCTTTAGAAAGAAGCTAACAGTGGCATCCTATCAAATCTTTGAAAGTGAATTCAGGTAAGGAACACATCCAATAGCTCCGCTAAAGGTTCAGCGAGAATGTCCGCCGGATACGACAACAAACAAGAGTGCAAGTCATCTAATGAAGTATCAGGCTACTAAGTAATCCAAAACTAAATTCCCAAATCATAAGTAATGATATTATTTTTGGTATAGCAGTAATATGACTATTTAAAGTAGCAACAACAGTACACTCTGAGAAGGCCTCATGAAAGTACTTTGTCAAAATTTTGGCTTTGGCCGCATCTGAGTTAGCTATTGTATCTGAATTTTTATGGGACAATACATGGTGAACCCCAGCATTTTTTTATCACCTTATTATAAAGAAGTCATTTTGGCACTTGCAGCTACCACGTCCTTAACATCTTTTGTAGGTGGTCACATCTTCCGGAACATTTCATTCTCCATATTTCTTATTGAGTTTCATTCGTTTGATGCTGTTAAAACAGTGCTATATGAATAAACCCTATAGCTAAGAGAATATCATACCTTCAAAATCCTGATACTTAGCCTTGATTCGCTCTCTCGTAGAGATGATCGAAACTAATTTGTATACGTAAAATATCATTACTTTTGAGCTACACAGATTAGATTTATTTTAGGGTCAAACATTCTGTGCACTACAATACCTGAACATACGGATGTCATATTTTGAGAACGAATCTTCCATAAGTTAACTTGCTTCTTGCCTTTATTGAGTAATGTGGAGTTGGTCATCTCAAACATAGGACCAGGCATATATATGCATCGGTCCAAGTTACAATAACTGATTAGCATAACAAGATCAATACCAAATTCATAGAAGTAGTTAATTCAAAGGTGGTAATATATATATATATATATATATATATATATATATATATTTGAATTTCACAGTTGAAGGGAAGATAAAGAGGGTATACACCTACGTCATTTTGATCGATTTTGAGCCATGTCATGCAGACTCTCAAACCATTGGTTACGATTGTCAAGTAGTCTGCATCTACCAACATGGCTTACACCAGAAGTGAGTGAATTCAAGCGCTGATGACACGTTTGGTTTGGTCACCCCTAACTCTCTTCTAACCATCACCAAAACTAGTTAGCGTTGAGCGTCGTGGTAATCGGTGTTCAGGCATGCGTAACAAATGGCCTAACTATCTCAGTCGATGAAGGTCCATAACCTCAACAACTGATTAACCATCATTCCCTAATACCCTGTGTCTAACCTCACTATTACTTACCCAGTGATCTCAGAAGATGCGAGCAATATTTCTAAGACATCTGTGGTCAAATACTAGTAACTTACGAGTATCTTCTACTCTTAAAGGCCATGTTTCACAGCCATAAAGTAGAACAGAGCGAACCGCTGCGCAGTATACTCGTCCCTTAATTTATAGACGGATATCCCGTCTTCGACATAGGTGACGTAAGTTGGCAAAAGCCAAACGAGCTTTCTGAATCCACACATAGATTTCGTCAGACACCAACTCATTGGGGCTGATCAGACTTCAAGGTAAGTGAAGTTGTCAACGCGTTCGATTACTTCACTTCCTATCCTTAGTTCAGGTGTTGACTAAGGCTAGTCATCAAGCAACAATTTACATTTGGAGAAGTAAAAACGCATTTCAAACATCCCTGAATTGTTACTCAAGAATACCAAAATACTCTGAATTTTACCAGCGTCATCACCAAACAGGACTGTTGTGACGGACCAAAATGTTTGATAACCAAAAAATTTAGCAACAAAAATATTATGTCTATAGTTTATGTAACAATTAACAGTTAATAAGTAATTACACACAAAAATAACAAAATAAGGGGCGTTACTTAAGTCTTCAGGCTATTGCATGTTCGGCTGGGTTTGGTCCAGATACTCCACAATTATAACAAAATTAATAATCCCAATATGGACGATATAGATCCAGTAGTTTTACCAAGCGTAGAATTCAATAAGAATGTCGCAATTGTCTATAAACGTAGATGGTATGCAATTAATATTTCATTCAACATATTAGCAGACAGGGCAGAACGATGCAGACGTGAATTAGAGTGTATTTGTTGAGGAGAATTAACAGTGTCACGGTATGTTGTACTCAAAACGGAAGGAAGGAGTGTTACAAGCGTTCAAAGTAATACAGTTAAACAACAAGTACAATTGTTTAATGCTTAATGTACAGAATATGAAAATACATGCGAAAACTATGAAAAATTATTTACAAAATAGGTTTTAAGGTTCTATCTCCACATAGCTCCCCCCAGAGTGTCCGGAGTTAACACTGATTACAATATGAACAACAAAAATTGAGAAATATTGTATACAAATGTACATAAAATAGTATTTACTGTAATAACGGAAAAAAAATGGTGGAGATAGGAATAAATGGCACGTTAATAATATAGGCTATGCTACGCAAAATGAAACTGAAAAACGAGCATTAAAAAGCTTTGGTTTGCTAACAATAATAATAAAATGTGGAAAACTGTTAATAGAGTCATAAAAAAATGGATGAATTTAATAAATAGTTAGTTAGCATTCACTCGTTTATTACTATGACAATTTTTTCTTATTAAAAAAAAATTGACAAAACCAGTGATAACAAATAAATGTAGTTATTAAATGTACATGTAGGGAAAACAAATATCTTTTATTAGAAGATTGCGTAACATCACAAAGTAATGCATACAACTGAGTGATTGTGTTAGACCATAAAATGTACATAACGTTTGGGTTTTTTAATAAGTCTCCCGGATCGTGTTAAACAAGAGGGTGTAGTGTTGAGTGTTTCCTCTTCCTCTTGTTTCTTAGCAATTGATGGGAGTGATTGTTTGTTCGCCGTATTGTCATCAGTGGCTTGAGGGGGTTCGTAGAAAGCTGGTTTTATTCGGTCTATGGAAATTGTTTCATTGTTCCCGTTTTTGTTGATAATGAAATATTTGCAAGTGCGTTTTATTACTTTATACGGACCTTCATATGGTGGTGTCAGTGGCTTTTTCACCACGTCTACTCGAACAAAAACAAATTTGCACGTTTCTAAATGTTTGTCGAGATGGACTGGATTGTTGTGTTCTCGCGGTGGTATTGCTCTAATGTTCTGCATTACTTGTAATAGGCAACTTGCGAAATGAGTAGCATCTTCTTGCGTTGTAGGTTCACAGTTGACTAGTTGGCCCGGTAACGTTAAAGTCGTACCATAGACTAATTCGGCGGGTGTACAACCTATGTCTTCCTTCACCGTGGCACGAATCCCAAGGAGAACAAGCGGCAAGGCATCACTCCATTTTGTTGAATCAGTTTGAGCCACGAGTGAGCTTTTTAATTGCCGGTGAAATCTTTTAACCATGCCGTTTGCTGCTGGGTGGTAAGCTGTGGTTCTGATGTGTTTTACGCCCAGAAGTCTTGTGAATTCCTGAAACAGGATAGACTGGAACTGGGGACCACGATCAGTTGTGATGGTTGTCGGTACACCGTAGTGCGATATCCATCGGTCTAGAAAAACGGATGCTACAGTCTCAGCTGATGTGTCTTTGATGGGGCATGCAATGGCCCATCGAGTGAATCTGTCTATTGCCGTGAGGATGTGAGTAAAAGAATTTGGCGAAGGTAGAGGTCCTACTAAATCTAAATGGATATGCTGAAAACGTCTCGACAACGCATCTGCTACAATGTTGGAGTGACCTTTGATAAACTGAATGTCTGTGGTGAATTGTGAGATGTAATCAAGCTGTCTTGCTTCGCGTGGTGAATGTCTGTCATACGACATACTAAAGGAGTAGCACAGGGGTTTGTGATCCGTCATGATGGTAAAATCCCGACCCTGTAGCAAAAAGTTGAAGTGTTTAACGGCTAAATACATGGCTAAGAGTTCACGACCGAATGTGCTATAACGCTCTTGTACAGGTGATAACCTTTTAGAGAAGAAAGCAATGGGTGTAATCGTATTGTTTACTCGTTGTTGTAATACTGCCCCTACGGCTTTTTGTGATGCGTCCGTACAGAGGATCAGATGAGTTTTGGGGTCAGTATTTAGATGTTGTAGCTTGGTGGCGTCAGCAATCAAAGATTTGGCTTTTTCAAATGCCGTTTTGGCATCGGAAGGTAACTTGAATAGTTGGTTTTTTTCCTTTTTGCTACCTGATTTATCGTTTTTTAGTAAGTCAGTCAATGGCTGTAGTACATCGGCACAATTTGGTAGAAATCGTCGATAAAAATTACAAGTTCCAAGGAAACGACGTAGTGATTTTACTGAGGTTGGTTCTGGATAGCTGGTTATGGCTTTGACTTTATCTTCAAGTGGTTTAATTCCTTGGGAAACAATGTGGTGTCCCAGGAATTCCAGTGATGAGGCGCCAAATATACACTTCGAAGGGTTGATTACAACACCATAACTTTTGAAACGTTCAAAAAGCGTGTGTAAGTGTTGAATATGTTCTTCAGTGGAAGAACTAGCGATCAAAACATCGTCGATATAGACAAACACAAAATCTAATCCTCTAGTTACTTCGTCCATAAATCTCTGAAAGGTTTGAGCGGCGTTTTTAAGTCCGAAAGGCATCCTCAAGAATTCAAACAAGCCAAAAGGTGTGATAACGGCTGTTTTTTCGATATCCTCAGGTGCCATCGGTATTTGATGGTATGCTCGAACGAGATCTAACTTTGAAAAAATCTGTTTTCCATGTAGGTTTAACGAAAAATCATGTAGATGAGGGATCGGATACCGGTCTGGGATAGTCTGGTTATTCAATCGGCGATAATCTCCACATGGGCGCCAGTCCTGATCTTTCTTGGGGACCATATGCAGCGGCGAGGCCCAAGGACTGTTAGATTGTCTGATTATTCCAAGTTGCATCATGTGTTCGAATTCTCTCTTAGCGAACTGCAACTTGTTTGGAGGGAGTCTTCTCGCCCTGGCGAAGGTGGGTGGTCCGGTGGTAGTGATATGGTGTTGCACCATCTGTGGGTTCCCCTCCTTTTGGTAATCTGCTTTCGTAATGCACTGGTATTCTGTTAGAGTGTCGTTGAAGATGTTGTTCACAGGTTTCATTATTCGAACACCCTGGATCTCGTTGTCATTGGAGAGCGCAACATTTACCTGTAAACGTGTGTTTACGTCGATTAGTCTCTTGTTGGTCATATCTACTAACAGGTTGTACGCACTAAGAAAATCGGCCCCGAGGATGGGTCGTTTGACTTGGGCAACTATGAATACCCATGTGAATCTTCTGCGGAGCCCGAGGTCTAATATAAGAGATTGTTCTCCGTAAGTTTTGATAACTGATTCGTTAGCCGCTATTAAGGACAATTTAGTGCTTGTTGTCTGTTGTCTGCGGGAGAGATGGAGTGAGATGATGCTGATTTCTGCTCCAGTATCGACTAAAATGTCCTAGCCAGAAATGCGATCCCTGACGTGAAATAGGCGGCTAACATGTTGGCCAGTAGCAGCTGCCGCCGTTACTGTCTGGACGCTTCGTCTCCCTGATAGATTGGGTTGTTTGTCTTAAAGGTGCACGGTTTTGTGCAACAACGTGCTTTCTCACCATACTTCGAATGATACCAACACATTCCGGCTGCCCGCTTAGGTGACCTAAGACGATGTCTGGGTACTGATCTCCTTCTGGACGTAGATCCGGGAGGTCGAGAATGGATGGTGGAAACAGTCGCCTGCAGTGATGCTAGCTGCTGCGTTAACAGTGTTATTTGTTGTTGGATGTTGAGTGCGTCGCTCATGTTTTCTGTATTTGAGGATTGTATCGCACTAACGCCGTGACTATCAGGATATATTTCTATCATCTTATCAGCCATGTCTGCTAAATCATCAAGACTGACAGAGGCTCCTGATATGCTGAGGATTTGTCTGACGTTATATGGTAACCTTTGTAACCATATCTGCTTAAGTAGTACTTCGTCTAACTTGTAAGGGCCTGATAGTTGTCTCATATGTCTAAGCAGCTGTGAAGGTCTTTTGTCCCCTAACTCGCATGCGGTGAGTAGTTGCTGTAAGCGTTTTTCATCAGACTGCGAAGTACGGTGGACCACTGCAGCTTTTATTTTGTCATAGGGGTCCGTTTCTGGTACGTTATCTATCAGGTCACTGACTTCCGTTGCAACATCTATAGGTAGTGCCCCGACGATATGGGCATATTTAGTCTCTTGTGAACGTATGCCCCTCGCCAAAAATAGTGCCTCAACTTGTGCAAACCAGATTCTGGGATTATTAACACCATATGTTGGTAATCTCAGTTCAGAAATAGTGTTGATTGAGTTTAAAACATTATCTTCTGGCGGTGGTGAATGAAAAGGGTTGGTTAATGAGCTATCAATATCGATAAGTTTATTAGAGGAGTCCATAATGTCAAAAACAAAAAATGGGGTCGTGCCAATTAATAAGAATACTAAATTATGCAGCTATATATAGTAAATGTCTATAAAAAGATAATCGAGGCTCACCAAATAATTGTGGCGGACCAAAATGTTTGATAACCAAAAAATTTAGCAACAAAAATATTATGTCTATAGTTTATGCAACAATTAACAGTTAATAAATAATTACACACAAAAATAACAAAATAAGGGACGTTACTTAAGTCTTCAGGCTATTGCATGTTCGGCTGGGTTTGGTCCAGATACTCCACAATTATAACAAAATTAATAATCCCAATATGGACGATATAGATTCAGTAGTTTTACCAAGCGTAGAATTCAATAAGAATGTCGCAATTGTCTATAAACGTAGATGGTATGCAATTAATATTTCATTCAACATATTAGCAGACAGGGCAGAACGATGCAGACGTGAATTAGAGTGTATTTGTTGAGGAGAATTAACAGTGTCACGGTATGTTGTACTCAAAACGGAAGGAAGGAGTGTTACAAGCGTTCAAAGTAATACAGTTAAACAACAAGTACAATTGTTTAATGCTTAATGTACAAAATATGAAAATACATGCGAAAACTATGAAAAATTATTTACAAAATAGGTTTTAAGGTTCTATCTCCACACTGTCTTCTATATCTACATTACTCACAAATTGATTGTAATCAATATAGTGTATATTCAGAAGTAAGTAGAATAAGTCTTATAACTACAAACCATATATCGTTGAAGATCCATTCAGGATGCACCTTCATAGAATCAATATAAAAATTAGTTGTCTTAAACAAATAGTTAAGTTTTCCAATTAAGTATTATGTTCATTTCATATGATCTAGTATACACTTTTTATGTTATTCATAGGTAACTAACTGTAAGATAAATATCTATCTGTGTGTGTGTACTTCATTGTTTTTATGAAGGTATCAATAAAGTATTAACATACAATTACACATAGCCATCATGTTTTCTATCAAAATATTATGAGACGAATATTATTTTATGATAGTAAAAGTTATTTGTTTGTTTGTTTTTTGAATCTGATTTCTCAAATAGTTCACTAATATTTAGGTTAGTCTGTTTATCTTGTTTGAATAACTGGTAATGTACTTAAGTATTATGTATATGATGACACCAAGACTTAAAGATGAAATACCTAGAATGATCACTTCATTTTGTAATGGTGGAGAAGATTTGTAGCTCAGGTGGGTGATTTTGATGTGGGTTTGTTCTCTGAGTTGAATGGTTTGGTCGTGGAGCTTTCATTGTCCTTCTGAACGACATCATCAGCACAAACTTCGGTTAGAAGTGAAGTGTTTGAATTTCTCCACATGTGATTCACATCTTGTCCTATGCACCTCGATGTTGATTGGTTCTTGTTGACCTTAAATCTGTCATATCGCAACTGCGATAAACACTATATCGGACAAAACGGACGCCCCCTGCATCTTCGCCTACATGAACATGAATCAGCAGTCAAACGTCACGACATTTCTTCACTCATATCAATACACGTGGACAACTACGGACATACATTCGACTGAGAAAATGTGCAGATTTTGGATAGAGGCAATTCCAAAAACACCAAAGAACCTTTAGAAGCTTGGCTCTCAGATCAATCAGCAATCAATAAGCACGTTGAAATCAATCCAATTTATCAACCAATCAAGAAAATTATGCAGAAACATAAGAGCAAAAATCAATCAACCAATAGGAGATACAACCAAAACAAAGAAATAAACAATGACAGATTTAAGTTCAACAAGAACCAATCAACATCGAGGTGCACAGGACAAGATGTGAATCACATGTGAAGAAATTCAAACACTTCAATTCTATCCGAACTTTGTGTTGATGATGTCGTTCAGAAGGACGATGAAAGCTCCACGACCAAACCATTCAACTCAGAGAACAAACCCACATCAAAACCTCATTTTGTATTTATCAGTTCGACTGCTCCTGTGGAACAAGTTATATTGGTCGAAGTTCTAGGAATTTACATTTTGGTGCTCGTGAACACCTTCCTGCGTGGCTAAGCAAAGGTTTGATGAAGAAAGTAAACAGTTCGATTTTGGCCCATTTAGTAAAAACTGGTCATAGTGCTAATATAAACCAATCCTTTTCAATTATTTATAGGGTCTGTAATTTTTTGTCAAAGCTTGTCAGGCTTAAACTCTTTCAAACGGTTGAGGCAGTAGCCATCAGAATGAAGAAACCGGAGCTATGCATACAGAAGAAATATCTCCAACCCCTTCTCCTTCCTTGGCCAACCACATGACCAATTAATCAATAGTAATTTTAGCTATTGGATGACCTAATTTGACTATGTACTTACGACCGTTCATACTCAAATGTAATTGTCTGTCTTATCTTTATTCATAAATCTTTGTATTATTATTGGTCAAACATCATTATTATTCTACCCTATACATGATTCACTCACTTTGCATTGATCACTCCTTATTACGTCTTACTAATTTTTCACACAATTTAGTCTTCCACTTGATCGAACTGTAAATTACTTATTTAGTTACTTACACCTGTTACCCCTCGTCGAGGAGCATAGACCGCTCACCAACATTCCCCATCCAACTCTGTCCTGAGCCTTCCTTTCCAGTTCTTTCCAGTTGCTACTCATCCTTTTCATATCTGCTTCTATTTCCCAGCGTAGTGTGTTCTTTGGCCTTCCTCTTTTCCGTTTCCCTTCCGGATTCCAAGTTGTAAATGCACTATCATATCTCTCTCATCCTATCTGATCCATATTTATATTCTGATCACGGATCCTACATATTTTCACTTAAAATATAGACAGATTCAAGTGTTAACATTCTATATGAATCATATCAAGATTACACAATTTTTATTCTATCTGGTTTGACAATCCTGAATGTACATCCCTTAAACGATGTACTTTACTTTTAACCTGACCATTTTCTTCGGATTATTAATTTGGATCTATGAATTGTAGAACGTGAAGAGAATTTATCAAAAAGAATATTCTTCATTAAAATATTAAACTTTTATTATGTATACGATATTAAGTTGAAGAATGAATCTGATCTATTCAACATAATTTCAATCTGAACAAAATAGGAAGTTGGAATACAGTTAAGACTGTGTGAATAGAAGTCAATCACTGGTAACTAAGGATTGTGATGTTTTCATTTAATTCTAATTTTTAGTTACCATTGAATTCAAATGTAAATCTTTCTTCGTGTTCATAAATTACTGTGAAATGTCCAAATTTTTCACATATTATCAGTAGCTGAGTGGATAACAATATAGCGTTTGAAGCGAAAGGTACTGGGTTCGAGTCCTAGAGTGAACATCAACTTTGAGATGTAGGTACATCCAGTTGACGAGTCACAAATAGGACGGAACGTGCGTCCTGGATTTCGCTGCTAGCCACTATCCATCTTTGCTTACAATGCTTGTGAAATAAGGCTATATCGAGACAATACGCACAGTATGTACTGACCAGTTGCACTTGTAAACATTAATGGGAAGATTAAAACAAGTAATACTAAGTGAATTATAATTGACTGTTTATAGTGTATCATGATATTCTATTTTAGGTATAATTGATCACATTCGTTAATAAGAAATATATGTAGAATAGTACAAGGTCCTCGTTTAGTTTCCCTAGTATTCTAATTGATAGCTTTAGGAATGGATAATGATTTTGTGCATAAAATTGCAGTTTTTAAATAGTTGAAATCATGAGTTTATTGAAGCTAGACCAGCATGGAAAATCTGGAAGCACTGGATGACCGTTTCGTCCTATTGTTGGACTCCTCAGCAGTTCGCATCGATGAATCTCGTGAGGCGGGATCTGTTATAATTGAATTTATTACTGAGCTACAAATGAGAAAACAAAATACAGTAAAACATTTATTATGTATTGATAGATGTTACATAAAAGTTGAGGATAATAGTCGATTTATTGAAACGAATTTGACGTTTTTCAACATTTTTACTGCTATTGTTGTTTTTTGAAAGTTCTCTATGAAAAGAAAACACAATTAGAGAAAGGAAAAGAAAGAGAAATGATCAACATACTAGACAATTACTGATGAATATCTTAGGATTTAAGAGGAGAATGAATATCGGTTCAAGTTGCTACACTTCAACACTAACATATCAAACGAAGAAATAAATGAAAAGGAAATATAAATAATATAAATTACCCTATGAAATTAAAGTGTAGGAAATATCGAAAGAATGAGAAAGATTTGCACCTTAGGTGTACTGAGATAGATTGTTCAAATGAGATTTCACTATTGATTATTTGACAATTAGACCATCTATCTTGAATAATCTATAAACACTAAAATTGTTAGCGTTTTTTTAGCGAGTTAGCTTTTCTACGGGATGGGGTCGTTAACCCCATGCCCAACCCTCCTCCTTTACCCGGGCTTGGGACTGGTAGTAACTCTAGAAGAGCGACAGGCTACTTGATGGCGAAACTCTGGAAGAGGTGGAAACATTCAAGTACCTGGGGAGTATCGTTGTTAAACAAGGAGGATCGGATGCAGATGTAAGGGCTAGGATTGGCAAAGCAAGGGCAGCATTTCTACAATTGAAGAACATATGGAACTCAAAACAACTCTCAACCAATTTCAAGGTCAGAATCTTTAATACGAACGTCAAGACAGTCCTACTGTATGGAGCTGAAACGTGGAGAACTACTACGGCCATCATCAAGAAGGTACAAGTATTTATAAACAGTTGTCTACGCAAAATACTCAACATTCACTGGCCGGATACTATCAGCAACAGCGTTTTATGGGAGAGGACAAACTAGCTTCCAGCTGAAGAGGAAATTAGGAAAAGACGTTGGAAGTGGATCGGACATACATTAAGGAAATCACCAATGTGCATAACGACTCAATCCCTAACTTGGAATCCGGAAGGGAAGCGGAAAAGAGGAAGGCCAAAGAACACAGTACGCTGGGAAATAGAAGCAGATATGAAAAGGATGAATAGCAACTGGAAAGAACTGGAAAGGAAGGCTCAGGACAGAGTTGGATGGGGAATGTTGGTGAGCGGTCTATGCTCCTCGACGAGGGGTAACAGGCGTAAGTAAGTAAAGTACTAAAATTGTTAAGGCGATCTTGAAAATTTCTCGCAATAGACATGACAATCTCAGGAAAACATTAAAAAGCATTTTTATTCAATCAGCGTTTGATCAAAAATTTTGTTAGAAATATCGCAAAAATAAAAAGTCACATGTAAAAGTTCTGATTGGCTGATTATCACATTGTTACTATGTTTAGTAGCATTCTAGAATTTTCGGGAAAAACCCAAGGACTTTTAAAATATTATAAAAACCCTGTATTTTCTGTACATAAATGAATCTTTAGAGTAAAATGCTTCTCGTATAGTTTGTGCCTTTTCTCTTGTGTTCAAGTTGCTGTTTAGTTTTAGCTTGGGGGTTACGAGACTATCTTAGGATCCGAGTATAGAGTTCAATCATCAAGACTTATCAAAAAGTATGTGAAATCTAGTTCAAAAGTGGGGAATAAAATAAGGTATTATAGATTTAATTGTGACATTGTGATAGTCTAAGGTTAAATTACATCAATAACCATATATAGTTCCAGGACTGATACCATGCTTAAATTCAACCTACTTTTATCTCTGTAAGCATTAAGAATCTATGTAAATGATGGTCAGTTATATGTAAAGCAATTATCTTATCCACTTGAATCAATCAAGATTTAAATAGCTTCGTCGAGGCCTATGCTCCTCGACGAGGGGTAACAGGCGTAAGTAAGTAAGTAAGTAAGTAAGTAAGTAAGTAAGTAAGTAAGTAAGTAAGTAAGTAAGTAAGTAAGTAAGTAAGTAAGTAAGTAAGTAAGTAAGTAAGTAAGTAAGTAAGTAAGTAAGTAAGTAAGTAAGTAAGTAAGTAAGTAAGTAAGTAAGTAAGTAAGTAAGTAAGTAAGTAAGTAAGTAAGTAAGTAAGTAAGTAAGTAAGTAAGTAAGTAAGTAAGTAAGTAAGTAAGTAAGTAAGTAAGTAAGTAAGTAAGTAAGTAAGTAAGTAAGCAAGCAAGCAAGCAAGTAAGTAAGTAAGTAAGTAAGTAAGAAAGCAAGTAAGTAAGCAAGTAAGTAAGTAAGTAAGTAAGTAAGCAAGTAAGTAAGTAAGTAAGTAAGTAAGTAAGCAAGTAAGTAAGTAAGTAAGTAAGTAAGAAAGTAAGCAAGTAAGTAAGTAAGTAAGTAAGTAAGTAAGCAAGTAAGTAAGTAAGTAAGTAAGTAAGTAAGAAAGTAAGAAAGTAAGTAAGTAATACTTTAATTAGTGTATTCATGATTAAGCAAATTGTATATTTTGAAGGTACAAGCTGAACATTACTAATTATGAAATAATAATGCAAAGAATTTATTTTAATGAACGCTGTAAATATTCAGGGAATATTGATTTATTGATGTGACCGGTGTTTCTTTTACACATCAGAATAGTTAATCATCTAAGAAGATGGAAGATGATATTTAATCAACTGTAAAAAACAACTGGCCTACCTATCATTGGTGGCCTGTTTAAACATCTGAGCTACCTGTTCCTATCATCTAGATACTTCAACAAGTTATCTAATTTTGTTTGTTTTAATACATCATTATGCCTATTAATCGCACAATCTATTCAGATGCGTTTCTGGAAAGTGCAAGACCTTTCGCTGTAAAGGTTACAGAAGGCTTAATCAGAGATATCGTGGTTGCTGGCAATATGCAGCGACAAGAATGTACATTATCCAAATGTCGATTAACTGGGCTGCTAACTTCTAACTGGTGATCACTTAATATTCATCGTCAGGAAGGACGAAGAAGTAAGAAACGGAAACTTGTTGAAGTACTTTGTGCTGAGAATTCTATATTGTACCAAAAATATAATATTGAATAAAACCGCTAATAATAATAATAAACTTTAGATTGCTTATGATCACTAATATAAATTGAATCTTTTAGGGACAATATATTTTATTCAAAGAATTTGATACGATCTAATAATCAGTTCTAGCAATTACGAAGAATAGTTGTCTATCATTTAGTTAAGTGATTACAAAACCGAGAAGATTGGTTCGTCAGAACATTTAAGATACGACCATAAACAATAAAGTACGGCCTAGAGAAAGTATTTATCATTTAAAGTTATTACACTTCATATCAAAACAAAAGAACTAAGAATAATGTATAAAGAATGAAAAAAGAGGACATCTATAATACACAATTGATTGATGAAATCGGGACATAGGAATCATGATATGATATCATTTTTAAGATTTAGAGAATAATAATAACTGGTTGAGAATGACCCATTACTACAGATTTCGAAGCATATTAAACAGTGATTTCAATCATAGGGTATGATTATCTCACTGATCCAACCCAAAGTTTACATTTCTTTACATATGGTAGATCAACCATCAACAGTTTCATGAATTCGTATTTTGTTTTAGTATGGTCATGCTTAATTGTTTTCATCCTACCACTGGACTATCGTAACCAATGGTTGCAGACTCTAGCTGGCATGACTTAGAATCGATCACAATGGCGTAGGTGTATACACTCTTTATCTTACCTTAAACCTTAAGATTGAAATTACTTCATAACGTTCTTCCTTTCTATACTATATCCTTATATACAACCTATAATTTATATACTACCACCACCACTAAATTAACTAATTCTACGAATTCGGTGTTCATCTTGTTGTGCTAACGAGGTATGGTAACTTTAACCAATGCTTATATGTGTCTGGTCCTACATTGTAGCTGACTGACTGACTGACTGCTATACTTAGGAACAGGGTGGTTTTGGATGTATGTCAGATAAATTTATCATTTCAATTCACTAATTCCTAAAGTATAATAAATTGATTCATATTAGTACTATTAAGCATCGTTACTAGGACAGATCAGGATCAGGTAAATGTTCGTTTAAGAACAGTGATCTATCAACAAAATAATAATTATTTGTATTTACTAATATTAGATTTGCTATTTAATCATCATCATCATTATTATTTGACCTGATCAATTTACAAAACTATCAACTTTCTAATGATTCATTGAAATAGGTTAATTTTTATGATACTCATTTTCAATATATGGTACTTCTATCAGCTGATGAATAGTTACTTAACTTCTTTCTATTCATTTAAAGATTATACATAAAACTCATATACATTTTAACAAATGATATAATATCATATCAAATGACAGTTAAATATATAAATAAGTCTTCTTAAATCTGATTGGTTATCGTTTGCTTCAAGGTTATTTTCTTAGGTCAATATATTTGATTGGATATAATGAAATGAAATGAAGGACAAAATAAAAGAAGCATATTATTGAAAGGTTTTCTTTTTTTTGTTTGTTATTAACTATAAATTTTAGTGAAATATATGAGTGAGTTATTTGTTTATTTATAGTTCAGTAAGTTGATTACATAATCATGTTATTAGTTAATCATAGATTATATAATTAATTATTTACTTCCTTACGCTTATTACCTCTCATGAAGGAGAATAGGTCAGTCATGAGAATCATAGATTAGTTGAAATATCCTCGTTAAGAGAGTCAGAAAATGTTTCATCACTTAGATAGGAGATGTTTTTTTTTGGGGGGTGGGTGGGTGGAATTTGTTCAATTTGAAGATCATCTCGATTATGAATCGATATTACATGAAGAATTAAAGAACTCTGAAAAAACTATTTACTTCATGGTAAAGACTTCTTTGTAGTATTCACTTATCTACAAAGGTTGAAATTATAGAACATTCGATTATAGAGAGTATATAGTATTATGGACTTCTTAACTGTTAACTGATTACCTGGATGATGAATGATGAAATGAAGTTTCTGAAATCATTGGTTCATTAAATGTTTTTGGATACTATAAAACATGCGATAATGAGGTATCTAAATAATTGAATCTAAAATGACATCTATAGACGCTTCAAATAATGGATAGGGGAGGTAATATTGAGGAAATGATGTTGGTATGAGTTGAATTTTGTAAAATAAACTTTACATGATCACATTTCGTGTATTTGTTGGACAGATTTCGTATGAATTCTAGAAAAGTAATACTATTGAGTTTCAGTGTGATACATCCAGTTTACTTATGTATGAAGTACTTGTAATCTGGTTAAAGTATATGTGCCAGTAGTTTTTCTCCGACATTTCAAATTAGCACATCAAAAGAAGTGGACAGCATATAAAAAGTATGATCATACATTGGAGATGATCTCATTTGATCGAAATAACGCATCAATTATTAAATGATGTTCACTGTTATATCTATGAAGGATATCAGAAAAGTGTTTTAAGTTGATACATCTTCAATTACTTAGCCTACATAACAAAAAGAATAATCTACAATAATTTTAGATTAACCATGTATGTTGCATTCCTTTCTATCTCTTAATCATTACAAACCACTAAATAATGGTAGGATTTTCATAGTTGAAAGCATGAGTCAATTGAAGCTGGAAGAACAGTTTGACGGCCGTTTCTTCCTATTGTGAGACTTCTCAGCAGTGCGTATCCACGATCCCGCCTCGCGAGATTCGAAACCAGGACATACTAATCTTGCGTCAGAGCATTTAATTGATAGACCACTGGGCCGTCATCCAACGGTGTTAATGTCTAACTTCAGCCAATCCACGATAAGAATTATTAATTCTATTTATTTATTTATTATTATTATTCTTTTCACTGACGAATTTGAATAGAACGAAACCAACAGATTTAACTAAGTAACATTATTCCACTTATTTCGTTGTTTCTCTTCAGTTGCTTGGAAACATTAACAGTAATATATTTATAATATTTATTTATTTGAACACAAATATTGGTATAAGGGGGCACCAGATGTATATGCGCCACACAAAAAAATTGTGATTTCATTTAATTGTGTGAGTACTATGATACTGCCCGGGTGCCCAAACTGAAGCAGGTGGTTTCCTTAAGGTGCCACACCCCAGCCTTTGCCCTAAAGGTCTGATTCACAAGGTAGTGGAGCATCGTGAGGAAATGCAGTCCCATAGTAGCCGGTGACCAACGATTGATTCATACTGCATTTGTTCCTTCAGGATACTGGAGCCCATGTGCACCATTGGTTTTTGAATCAGGGTTTTCCAAATCCCCTAGATGGACTCTCCGTGTCCACCAATCCGGTTAAAGCGCTGGACATTCGCTTTTCATCCTCCCAATTTCGTAAACAACAGTAATGCCACGAGAAGGCAGTGAGTAGGACTTCCCTGTCAGAGGCTATATATTCGCGTGGCCATGTGAGAGCATTTTGAGAGGGGCCATACGAGGGCATTAGGGGACGACATTAATATACATAAATGAACAATAAATATGTTCAGTGTTTTAAATATTTTCTGACATTTAAGTCAATGAACATTTATATATCAATTAGTGAAAAGAATATACAAAGTCAAATTTCTATAAAAATAACAAGATTGAGTGAATTAGCAGAGTAAAAATTTATAAATCTCAACAAAAATGGTACATGAATGAATTAAAGGAATAAGATATTTGAATATTTGAATCTATGAGTCAATGTAAGTTAGACTATCATTGAAAACTTGAAAGTACTTGACTGCTGTTTCCTTCTAATATAGGATTCTTCTTCAATATTGCACATCCATAATCTCATATATGGGACTCGAACCCAAGACCTTCGGTCTAGCTTATATTAACTCATGAATTCAATTATTTAAATTACTATAATCCCCACAAACCCCCATTCTAAGAATAAGATTTTACACAAATGAATAATTGAATTGAAAACGATATCCCTTTAAACTCATCGACTCGGTTTCAAACACTCAACGGGACAATATAATCAATTAGTAGAGTTATTTAAGTATTGGCAAGCAAGGATGGATAATGGCTAGCAGCGGAATCCAGAACGCGCGTTCCGTCCTATTTGGGACTCGTCAACTGGATGTACCTGCATCTCAAAGTTGATGTTCACTCCGGTACTCGAACCCAATACCGTTCGCTTCAAACGCCATCGCGTTATCCACTCAGCTACTGATAATATGTGAAAAATTTGGACATTTCACAGTAATTTATGAACACGAAGAAAGATTTACATTTGAATTCAATGGTAACTAAAAATTAGAATTAAATGAAAACATCACAATCCTTAGTTACCAGTGATTGGCTTCTATTCACACAGTATTAACAGTATTTTAACTTTCTATTTTGTTCAACAAAAACGTTTTGTGCAGCATAGCCCATTATCAAAGAAAGAATGAGGTTCATGCTTCATCCAAAACCTAAAAGACATGAAAACGATTGTGTCTCATCCCATCGCGTTTAACAATTTAAATGTGTGTATGGTCACATATACATAGGAAGGAGAAATCGTGATCTCAAAATTAAGGTGTGTGAACATGTACCAAAAATATGTCTTACTTACATACTTATTTTATAGTTGAAATTATAAGTCACTTGTAGCTAGACCACCATGGAAAACCTGGAAGCAATGGACAGCCAGTGCTTCCAGGTTTTCCATGGTGGTCTAGCTACAAGTGACTCATAATTTCAACTATAAAACTGCTGAAATCTCCACAAAAACCCCTTTTGATACATGATTATTATTATTATTATTATCTAAATTCTCTTCATAAACATAATTCATTGAGTACTTTCATTGTCATCATACTGTAATAACTAAGTACTTTCCTATTCTTTCTTACTTGTATACCTGCTTATTACATAAGTAAATATATACAGACACATATTAACTGTCAGTTATAAAAGTCTCAATAGTTCATTTTGTGTTTAATAATATACACTATTTATGGTGCAAGAGAGATGGATGTTAAATGGTTATTATATTATAGAATGATCTGTAGAGATAGAATGTAATTATTGAAGCACAGAAATTCCGTGGTCTATTGTTCTCATATGATGGAACTATATAGTGAGCAATATTGGTGATATGTTGATGGTAGTAAGTAGTAGTGAGGCTGTGAATATTCATCAGCTAGTTTGTTTGGAACAATTATTACACATACTTGATATGAGGGAGTTTAGCAAATTGCCAATCTTTCTATTACATTACTAAGCAGTACAAAATTACAATGAAAATTCGGTTAAATAGTTTGTTGAAAGCATGAGTCAACTGAAACTAGACCACCAAGGAAAACCTGGAAGCACTGGACGGTCGTTTCGTCCTACTGTGGGACTCTTCAGCGGTGCGCATCCACGACCTCGCCTAACGAGATTCAAACCCATGACCTACCAAATAGGACGAAAAAGCAGTCCAGTGCTTCAAGATTTTCCTTCGTGGTCTAGCTTCAATTGAATAATGCTTTTAACTATGCAAATACTAAATCTCCACAAAAACCCCTTCTAAATAGTTTGTGTTTATAAGTTTAATAACAGAATCAATTGTTTAACAAGGTTTCTTTAACCACATAACAGGATGAATTAAGATTTGAGAAGAAAGATCCATATCATACTAACCAATAACATAACATAATGATTTGTAGTTTACTAGCTTTTTACCACTATCTAACCACTTCTAACATTGTGTCATGTCTGTATCGCTTATTACTTATACTCAGAAGGGGTTTTGTGTAGATTTCAGTATTTTTCATAGTTGAAATCATGAGTCAGTTGAAGCTAGACCACCATCGAAAACCTGGAAGCACTGGACGGCCGTTTCGTTCTATTGTGGGACACCTCAGTAGTGTGCATCCACGATCCGTCACTCGCGAGATTCGAACCCAGGACCTATCAGTCTCGCGGGCGAGTACTTAAATGACAGACCACTGACCCGGCATCTGATGGTGTTAATGTTTAACTTCGACCAATTATTACTTATACTTTAAAAAACAATGCGGAAAAATTGTAATTCTAATAACCCCAAGTGAGAATACTAGTAAAAATGAAAATTTCTTAACCTTCCCCCCCCCGAAAAAAAAACAAGATGACAACCATAGTGGAAAATACACTCATTTAACATATTGATTATACCCAGATTTATAACAAATCACATGGTGTATATCATACTGAGCATAGTTCATGTGAATTTAATATCAGGTTATTATATTTTGAATAAATAGCACACTTAAATAAATTGATGTTATACCTGAAACAAAAAAAATATCACACTTAGAAACAAACCACATATTACTATGGATAATCGTCATATTGAATTACAAAAAACAACGGAAGTAATGCTGAACAAAAGTCGTAACAAGTCAAAATTTGATTTTGTCTTTTTATTTCATCATATCACTTTGATATGAAGTATTAGACAAAGTACTTACTTACATCTGTTACTCCCAATGGAGTATAGTCCACCGACCAGCATTCTCCAACCCACTCTGTCTTGGGTCTTCCTTTCTAGTTCTATTCATTTTTTGTTCATTCTTCTCATTTCTATCTCCATCTCTCGGCGTACTGTGTTCTTTGGTCTTCCTCTTCACCTTTGACCTTCAGGATTCCATGTGAAATCTAGTCCTCAAAGTGTGTCCTATCCACTTCCAGAGCTTCTTCCTCATTTCTTTCTCCACTGGAATCTGGTTCGTTGTCTCCCACAGTAACTTGTTGCTGATAGTGTCTGGCCAACGGATCCGAAGTATCTTGCGTAGACAACTGTTAATAAACACTTGTATCTTCTGGATGATGGCTTTCGTAGTTCTCCACGTCTCTGCCCCATACAGTAGAACTGTCTTGACATTTGTATTTAAAATTCTAACCTTGGTGTTGGTTCACTATTTTTTTGAGTTCCAGATGTTCTTCCGTTGTAAATATGCTGCTCTTGCTTTGCCGATCCTCGCCCTAATATCTGGATCAGACGTCATTTATGACTGAATAATTAATTTGTCATAATCTAAAACTGACCGTTCACATAGTCAACTGTAATCACAATCATATTTTCAAACGATAGTTTCACACTATTAAAAGTAAATTGTTTCTTACAGTTATCTAATATCATAGAAGTAGATATGAATCTAGTTAAGTTTATTACTACTGACATTGTCTTAATTGACAACAGATGATAATTTTTGAAAGTTAATATGATCATTTAGATAGATTTGTTCAAAGAATAAAGTCGTCATTTCTCGCTCCTTGAAAAGTGGTTTCGACGTTGTACTAACGAGTATTGACATCAAAACGGAGAGAATTACAACCCTGTCTACTTCAAAAACATACCATTAATGTGTCAATAATACAACATGGAAAAGCACAAGTAGATTAATTTATAATCATTTAATGAATTGATTCATAACAGTTTCACTATACATACTTACTAACTTACGCTTGTTATCCATCGTGGAGGAGCACGGCCCGCTTCATCATGTATATTCTATATCATGTAGTATGGAGAATAAACACACGGATGGGTATAACTAAATGTGTTTTGGTATGAGATTACGCAAAATCTGGGTAAAATATGAAAACCATACATGAAATGCTTCATTTACAAATTTCCATCATTTGTCTTTCACATTCTGTATGATTATTTCGAATCACAATTTCTTTCTAATTTCGTTTTTTTCAAGTCAACTTTCATAACTTTAAGATAGTGGAGAAGATTTGTAGTTCAAATGGATGATTTTGTTGGAGTTTTGTTCTATGAGCTGGATAGTTTGGTCATGGAATATTCATTGTTCTTCCGAACTACATAATTAGCATGAAATCCGAGTAGAAGTGAAGTGTTCCAATTTCTCCATATATAAATCCCAGCTTGTCCTGTAGACTCCGGCAAATATAGAACTAAGAGTCAAATCAATGAGAGATACAATAAAAATAAAGAGATAGATAACGACAGGTTAAAGGTAAACAAGAACCAATCAATATCGAGGTCTACAGGACAAACTGGGAGTTATATATGGAGACATTCGAACACTTCATTTTTACTTCAGGTTCATGCTAATGATGTTGTTCGAAAAAAACAATGAAAGCTCCACGATCAAACTATCCAACTCAGAGAACAAAACACCACCACAGCCTCCATGACCTTCTGTTGCTAGGTTTTCCACTTCGAATTAGTGTTACATACTTTTTATATTTGTTGACCTAAGTATCATACACCCCAATAGTAGTGCTCCTCAAATATACCTATAACTTCACTCACAAAAAAGAAACAGTCTTTTTCATGATGTATGTATATATGACACTCATAAATGAATGCTACTTGAAATAATTAGTATTAAAGTGTTGTGACATGGTTATATCAGTTTTCATGTTTTATTGATTTTATAACGATTCCGAATTAGGTTATTCAATATCATATGATCACTAGTGACTGGCTCCATCAGGTATTTCTTGGAATTCTAGTGAGAAGCAGTAACCAGTGGAGTTCAACCAAGTCTGTTATGAGATATCAACTCACTGAAGACATTGATGAAATGGTTGCTCAACTTCATGTATTGGTTGAAGTTAGACATCAACAGCGTTAGATGCCGGCTTAGTGGTCTAGAGGTTAAATGTTCTGGAGCGAGACTGATAGGTCCTGTGTTGGAATCTCGTGAGGCGAGGTCGTGGATGCGTATTGCTAATGAGTCCTACAATAGGATGACACGGCCGTCCAGTGCTTCCAGGTTTTTCATGGTGATCTAGCTTCAATTGACTCATAATTTCAACTATATATAAAAAATATTCAATATTCACAAAGTTATTCATTGCAATAAGTTATTATATATCTATATAATTGTAAAAGGTCAGTCATATGCTTAAATAGTTTTAAAACCATTACTACTACTACTACTACTACCACTACTACTACTACTACCAATACTACTACTAGTACTACTACTAATTATTAGTACCCCTGTAACATCCCATATACTATCAAAAAATTAATAATCTTCTACTTATAGTTAATGATATACTTAATATGCTCAATACACGTGGTTACCATTTTGAAGAAAAATACCTTCTTTTTTTTTTCTTTTGCATCATTGACTAGTTACTTATTCATTATTGGTGTAGATTAATTGAATCCGACTAATATCGTAGATCTTAGATATCTAGTATCCAACTTACTTACTTAATAGATAATTTTATTTAGTTAGTAACAATTCACATATATTTTTTTTGGTACTATTATGATCACTTTCTTGTCTGTATAAATGTGTACACACTAGATAACATGTGACAGCCTACACATATATCTCTTACTAGATTAAATGTTAATGGCTTATATATGGTTCAATGTATTATTCTCTTCTAGATATTATATATAAGTATTGGGATCCTATTATTTGCCTTTTGCTTTAGCTAGCCACGCCTTCATCGATTTGACTATTTGTTTGAACACACACACACTTTTCCCCCCTGTCTGCTTCACATTCACTCGATATGCTTATAACTTTGTTTTTTTTGTTCTATTCACTAATAAACTATAGTTGCTGCTTCTTATTGGCTTCTGATTTTAAACACCGTTGAGATTTAAATAATAACGGTTAGAAAGCAAAACGGTAATGATGGTTATATTGTGATTTCCTAAAAAAATCTCTGTAACAGTTGTAGTATTTGTAAGGATTTTTATATTTTTCCTTTATCTATTTAAAAGGGCTAAAAATGATCAGTGTATATTGGTCTCTGGTTAGCGTTTTTTTTAGCGAGTTAGTTTTCATATGGGATGGGGTCACTAACCCCATACCCAACATTTCTCCTTTACCCGTGCTTGGGACCGGCAGCAACTCTAGAAGAGCTACAAGCGGAGTTGGATGGATAGTGCTGGTAAGCGGCCTATGCTCCTCCATGAGGGGTAATAGGCGTAAGTAAGTATATTGGTATATATCCATCCTTAGCAGATTATCTCAATATCACTATATATTCATAAGTTTTTATGAAAGTTTGATAATAATTATCAATGATATTCAATATGTCAATTTTATTCTATTCGAAACTTATCATCATTCCAGTGATGATGTTCATAATGAGATCCGAAATCAATACCATCCAATCCAATCATCAAAGTAAATATAAATAGACACCCACACCCACACACACATACACACGAGTATGAATTCTAACATTCATTAATGATATTAAATTCTTTTTAATTATTAGTTTATGAACTAGTTAATTAAGAGCATATATTTCATGTACATCAGGTACATCCGGCTAACGAGTCTCAAATAGGACGAAACGTGCGTCCTGGATTCCACTACTAGCCACTATCTATCTTTGCTTACATGTATGTTAGTTAAGGTGTACATGTAAGCATATTTATCATTAATTTCTAGGAATGTAATCCCTTCAGTTATACTTTATTTCATTCATATTATATTCATCATCACATCTTGAAATTTTAATAGTTAAGTTCATGAGTCAATTGAAGTTAGACCACCATGAAAAAATATCGAAGTACTTGAAATATTATCGTAAATTTTGAAAATCACCTTTGTGTATTGGAGGAAAAATAAACACAAAATATAGTTTGTATTGAGATAGTGGAGAAGATTTGTAGCTCAGTTGAATGATTTTGATAGAAATTCGTCCTTGGAGCTGGATGGTTTGGTCGTGGAGCTTTCATCGTTCTCCTGAACGACATCATCGGCAAAAACTTCGAGTAGGAGTGAAGTGTTCGAATGTTGCCACATATGGTTTTTAGTTAGTCCTGTAGACCTCGATCTTGATTGATTCTTGTTGATCTTAAAACTGTCATTGTTTGATTATTTGTTTTGGTTGTGTCTCAAATTAGTTTGATTTTCGGTCTTATGTTTGTCCAATCAGCATTTGATAGAAGTTTTACCAAAAACATCCAGAAAGTGAAAAGTCACTTGTGGAGTTTCTGATTGGATAATCACCTATACTGCTATGTTTAGTAGCGTTCCAGGATTTTCCTAAAACCCAAGGGCATCTAAAATGCTGTAAATACCTTTGATTTTCTGTACATAAACGAACCTTGGAGTAAAGCGTTTCCTCCGTAGTTTTCACCTTTTCTCTCGTGTTCAAATCGCAGTGTAAATTTAGTCTAGGGGTTACTAGAAGAGCTCAGGAAGCTTAATTTAGCGTTCAATTCGAAGACTTATCAATCTCGTATTTATTTTAAATAAAGTTGAGTGAGCTATTGAATAATGAATACATTTGAATCAGAAGTCGTTCAATTTATTATTCGGATGTGTGGATAAGAATGATAATGATTGTTTGTAGATAGTGTCAGATGAGTTATATATTCCCCTATCCTTATTAATTATGATTGATTAATCGATTGCTCATTGCTGTTGGACTGTGTCGGGTTTTGGCGTGGAAGTATATTTGCGTTTTAGTAAGGCTAATCACGTGTTCTCGATCTGAGTTGTGTTCAAGTCCTGTAGAATAGACACTGGAAAGGAATCTAGTATAGATATTTGTCTAAGATAAATTAATGTCCCATTCATGTATACAAGGAAAAGGATTGTTATCACATGTTCTGATAGAATCTAAAACTTGATTATGGTTTTGAATATGATAGAATGAACAAAAAGTCAGTTATGTGATTAATCTTTTGTCTTCTATTTTTACTTTTACATATTGATCTTATGACTCAATCAGTTGACCTCATATTATACAGTAATTGTAACCTATTTTATATAGATTCTTGATAAACATTGTTTAACATTTATTTTTCAATCAAATGAAAAAAATAAAAGTAGAAAGGATCTTATTCTCTTCTAGTTTCTTCCACATTCCAAATGTGGACTATTAGATGCTGATGAAGTCGTTCAGAAGGACGATGAAAGCTCCACGAGCAAATCATCCAGCTCAGAGAACAAACCAACATCAAAAAGATGCACAGTTAGCAAAGATGGATAGTGGCTAGCAGTGGAATCCAGGACTGACCAGTTGCAGTCCTAAAAACATCAATGGGAAGATTCAAACAAACAATACTAAGTGAATTTATTAGATGCACAGTTATCTAATACATTATATTTGATAGAATATTAGTCAAATATTTTAGATTTAGTCATCTATGACATTATGATTAAATACATCTGTTGCATACCAACCACCCTAAAATGAGAATATATTTCGAGACTTTTTTGATAGAGTTTTGTTTTCTGAGTTGGATAGTTTGTTTGTGGAGCCTTCATCGTTCTCCTGAACGACATGATCAGCACAAACTTCAGGTAGGAGTGAAGTGTTCGAATGTCTCCACATATGGTTCAAAGTTTGTCCTGTAGACCTCGATGTTGATTGGTTCTTGTTGACCTTAGACTTGTCATTGTTAACTTCTTTGTTTTGGTTGCGTCTCGCATTAGTTTGATTGGTTTATAAATTGGATCGATTTCGATGAGCTTATTGATTTCTGATTGACATGAGTGTCAAGCTTTTAAAAGTTCCCTGGTGTTTTTGGAATTACCTCTACCCAAGATTTCCACATTTTTCCAGTCGAATGTGTGTGCAAAGTTGCATTGGTATAGGCGAGGACATGTCATGGCGTTTGACCGCTAATCGGTGTTCATGCAGATGAACATGAATACGGTGTTCGCTATTCCCGATGTAGTGTTTTTCGCAGTTGGCACAATCTATTACGAAAGTTTTTAACTTTCAATTTCATAAAAGCAGAAAGCAATTTATAATATAAAATAACAGTAGAATCTGGGACTCACGTCTCGTCCTACCTAAGACTCATCAGTTGGATACTCAACCTAGGAATCGAACTCAATACTATCCAAGTTAAACACCATCACGTTATCCACCTAGATACTGAGTTCAATTAGCCACTGACTTGTGTAATGAAGTGAATTTCAATTTGAATACAGAATACACATATGTCAATAAAGACTGATCATTTTCAATCCTAAAGATCAATAAGAAGATTCAAACAATCAATATGTATCTATATAAATTAAAATGAGCGCCATAATTTTTGAATTCTAGACCTGTGTAAACTTAGGAGAATTTTTTTTATTGTTTATCTAGTTATGTATATAGAATAGTAAGTTTTTCACATAAATACAAAGTAAAAGTATATGACGTGACAATTATTTACTCATAATGTAGTGTGGTCTACTTATATCTATATAAGTAGTATATAGTGATGGTTAAACATAGAATGTATTTTGGCAAAAGATCGATAAGGGAACGAACAGGAATGAAGCGCAATCGGTACGAAAAGGCATGAACAATGAAATTAGAGAAGACGGACTGATATTTACAGGAGGAACAATTAAGATTGAGACAATTGATTGATAGTTTGCAAATTAACTGTTAACTATATGGTTATCAAAATTTGATGAAATAGTCTGTAATTTTGTGTCTGAACACATTCAATTGTTCCCACCCATGTTTTGTTCACAACAATAGGTTTATAGTGTAAAATTATTAAATAATGAAACAATACCTCTTAAGTAAACTGATGTATATACCTGTACTTATAATGGTAACTTTTTGTGTTATATGCATAACTGGCAAAACTATATTATAGTAACAATCTTGGGGCAGAAGGGGGGGAATCAATCAGGTTTAAGATAGTGCTTTTAAATTTTCCTATAAAATTTAAAACATAGGATAACATGTATCTTATAAAAAAAATGAGATTAAACTTATCTGTAATCAGATTCTAAAGTGATTATATTTGCTATAAACAACTTTTATACAATCATACAATGAGTTTGATATGGTGCGTAGGCTAAATTAATAAAAATACATACTCTATTATCAGATTGATAGGATTCATGGCGTAATCAATGGTGGTTTTGTAATGATAAAGTATTCTCAAACTCTTACCATATATTCTAACTCTAGCACTCTGAAGCTTAGTTGTGTAAGCCCCAATATGCTAATCCTGACACTACTACTGCTGATTCCTTACATTGGCACAACTAATTCTAGTATACCCAATCCTATCACTTTTAATTCTAAATTTTCACCTGAACTTTTGATTCTAACCGAACTCCTAATACTTAATAGTAATATTTCTTTGTTTATTTATCATGTTGGCGCTATCAATCGACTATAATGTTGTTACTATTAATAATAAGTATCTTTTTAACTAATTATTGCATTCTAATCGGTTGTAAAGCCATTCACAATCATCGTTATAACATAATTTTAATATACAACACAGCTGATGAATATAGGTTTTAAAAAACAATATTGAAAAAAACAAAAGTTTACAGAACGCTGTTGAAATATAACAACAACAAAATTAAACTTTGACATCTATTCACTTGGTATTGTTTGTTTGAATCTTCCCATTGATGTGTTGGGACTGCAACTGGTCAGTCTCTTATTGACATATGTGCATACTATGCGTATTGCGTCAATATAGCCTTACATCACAAACAATGTAAGCTGAGTGGATAAGGCGATGGAGTTTGAAGCGAAAAGTACTGGTTTCGAGTCCCAGAGAGAACATCAATTCTGAGATGCAGGTACATCCAGCCGACGAGTCCTAAATAGGACGAAGTATCGCCCATCCTGGATTCCACTGCTATTCACTATCCATCTTTGTTTAACATCTGTGTTGTACACTGAATATATTAATTAATGTATATAAATATCTTATATGAAATATAAATGAGTTAAGTTAATGATAATCAAAATGATAAGTTTTGTTACGACAATGAAACCATGAATAATGTATTTCCGAAGGGCACAGGAATAAGAAAGAATGTGGTATACATATATATTTAATTTTATTTAAACACATAAATATTGGTACAAAGGGGCACCAGATATATATGCGCCACACAAATCTCATTTGATTTATGTGAGGGCTATGATACTGCCCAGGTGCCCAAACCGAAGCAGGTGGTTTTCTTAGGGAACCAGAACCTGAGCCTTTGACCTAAAGATCTGATCCACAAGGCAATAGAGCATCATGAGGCAATGCAGTTCCATGGTAACCGATGACCAACGATTGGTTCATACGCCGCCTTATGTTCCCTCAGCATACTGGAACCCATGTACATCATTGGTTTGGAATCAGGGTTTTACAACTCACTTAGGTGAACTTTCCGTGTCCATCAATCCGGTTAAAGCGTCGGACATTCGGTTTTCGTCCTCTGAATTTCGTAAATAACAATAATGTCGCGAGAAGGCAGTGAGTAGGACTTCCCAGGCAGTGGTTGTATACACGTGGTCATGTGAAAGCATTTGGAGAGGGAGAGCGGACTCTCTCCATGCTCGGCCGTACCAGGGTAGGATACAGGAATAAGAAAGAATGTGGTGAATATATATATATATATATATATATATATATATATATATATATATATATATTCAAAACAGTAACGACATTTAATGTGCTTCTTTTGCATTTGTAAGCAAACTGATTAGGATAACTGTACTCTTTTATTGCAGGTTGAAGTGAGGTTATCAGTTATTTTTTCCAATATTCTGAGGAAGAGTGAAGTTTAATGCTATGAGTATAAGTTTCACCTTTTTTATCACCAGATATTTTGTTAGGTATTAGGGATTATCTTTATCTTTGTACACCTTTTCGGTATGAGATTAGTTGAGAAGGATCTGTTGAAGATATATATATATATATATATATATATATATATATATATTGGTGCCCCTTTGTACCAATATTTATGTGTTTAAATAAATAAATTATGAATGAATCAATGTTAGATCATCATTGAAAACCTGGAAGCACTAGATGGCCATTTCTGCTTAATATGAGATTCCTAAGCATTGCGCGTCTGCAATGTGGCATGCAAGATTCTAACAAATAATCTTCAATTTCTCATGCAAACGCTTAACCCCATTAGATACTAATCCAGTGATCTATAAGATCATGGATGAACACTGCTGAATGGTCTCACTTACTTAATTTACTTACGCCTGTTACCACTCGTGGAGGAGCATAGGTCGAACACCAGCATTCTCCACCCAACCCTATCCCAAACAATCCTTTCAAGTTCACATTCATCCTTTTCGTATCTGCTTTTATTTACTGCTGTAATGTGTTCTTTGGCCTTCCTCTTTTACGAGTGTCTTCAGGATTCCAAGTTAGCACTTGTTTTGTGACGTAGTTTGATGATTTCTTCAGTGTATGTCCTATCCACTTTCAACGTCTTTTCTCAATTTCCTCATCAGCTTGAAGCTGATTTGTTCTCTCTTATAAAACGCTGTTGTTGATAGCATCCAACCAGTGAATGTTGAGTACTTTGTGTAGACAACTAATTATAAATGCTTGTACCTTCTTAATGATGGTTGTAGTAGTTAAACACTTTTCAACTCTATACAATAGAACTGACTGCGTTGGCGTTCGTTTTAATGATTCACATTTTGAAATTAGTTGACAATTGTTTTGAGTTTCATATGTTCTTCAATTATAGGAATGTTGTGCATGCTTTACCGGTCCTTTCGAAATTCTGAATAGTTTCAAACACAAGGATCAAAAAGTCATACAGTACTTTCAAGTTTTCAATGATAGTTTAATATTGATAAAAGAGATAAATAGAAATAAACATCTATTCTGATTTTTGATTGGTTAATTATTCAATTCAATCTTATATATCTATAAATTTATTTATCTTTTTTATAGATTTAATTATTATTATCATTATATAAATTTATCAACAATAAACTACTACTACTACTAATACTACTGATAATAATAATGCTAAATCCAGATGAACTTGATGCCATTGAAAAATTAAATGAATTATGTGAAAAAGAAGAAAAATTAAATAAACAATCAATAAAAAAGAATCATAAAACTCATCATCATCATCATCATCATCATGATGAACATCAACACCAACCACATCATCATCATCATCATCATCACCATAGCAACAATAATAATAATTTATCATCTATATTTCATTGTAGTGAAACACGTACAATTAAATCAACTAATTCATTAAACAATACTACTAATAATAATACTACTGATAACAATACTACTAATAATAGTAATAATACTACTAATAATAGTAATGATAATAATAATAATAATAATAATCATTTAATTCCAACTGGTTTACCTAGAATACAAACTAAAATCAGTATTAAAATTTTAAATACTAATTGTTGTATTACAATTAAATTAGATCCAACTACAATAATGAATACTGTGAAAGCAATGTATAATTTAAATGAACAAATTATTATTATTGGTTATCAACGTTTAATTATATTAAATACATTAGAACAATTACCAATTACATTTAATGGTATCATTGAACAAAATGATCATTTTAATTATAATTTAATTACATATATTGAACATAAATATAAAATTAATTTAAATATGTATTATTTAAATTCAACGCGGGTAAAACAAAAACAAAATATTGTTTATATTATAATACCAAGGAAACTAACATCTCATGATAATATATAAATCTTATATTTGTTACTGTTTTTTTGAGGAGGGGGGGGGTCAAGTTGTATGATATTGAATGATACTTCTCTTGATTTAGTACTGTTTTTCTGGTGAGGAGGGGGGGGGTCTGACATTCATTTATATGAATCTTATATTTCTGTCAAGTTATTGATTTTTTACTTTTTGGTGGGAGGGGGTTTGATATTGAATGATATTTCTCTTGATGGATTACTGTTTTTTTTAGAGGGGGGGGTCTGACATTCGATTATATAAATCTTATATTTCTGTTGATTTATTGATTATTA
This sequence comes from Schistosoma rodhaini, assembly GCA_944470415.2. Lineage (NCBI taxonomy): Eukaryota > Metazoa > Platyhelminthes > Trematoda > Strigeidida > Schistosomatidae > Schistosoma > Schistosoma rodhaini. Next base: position 82,351,371 of record OX104044.1, read on the forward strand.
TTTTTTTGGGGGGAGGGGGTGTGATATTGAATGATATTTCTCTTGATGGATTACTGGTTTTTTTTTGAGAGGGGGGGTCTGACATTCGATTATATAAATCTTATATTTCTGTCGATTTATTGATTTTTTACTTTTTTTGGGGAGAGGGTATGATATTGAATTATTTCAATATTGTTGCCAAGTGGTAAATAAATTGAACACTTGACAGCAACTGTATTAAAATGATCAAAGTTCAATTTTTTTTTGTTTTCTTCCATATCATGACGCTTGTATATGACTTATTTTTTTTATATTGATTGTTTAAATTGTATTAGGTCATTTTTTATATTGTGATCGCTCTTACATAATTATGTAAATTGGATTTACCTCTTTGTTTTCATTGTCTAATTTAAGATAATAAAAAGTTTCTTGTAAAAATAAGTCTTTTTCCTTTTTCTTTGCTACTTAATTATTTACGCCTGTTACTTATTGTTGAGCATCAAAGGCTGACTACTAGCATTGTATATCAAAATCCATCTTGGACAATCCTTTTTAGTTGTTATTCATCATTATTTTCAAGTCTCCTTCCAATTGTCCGTTGCAGTGGGTACTTTTTTTTCATTTTTCATCACGATTCTAAATAAGCCCATGCCTCGTGATGTAGTTTGATGATTTCCGCAATCTTCAACCTATATACTACCAAAATCTTTTTGTAATTTCCTTTTCAGCTGGAAGTTGGTTTATTATCTCCCACAGTAGGTTGCACAACGAATGCATCTATCAGTCGTCCTTCATGCTGCTTTCCCCTTTTTTATTTGTTTGATGGATGTGTTGATTTCTTCGATCGTTGGTGGAGTGAGTATGTGCTGCTTCGATGTCCGGTTGATTCGATGGAGCTGACCTATTGAAAAGTTCCTCAAATTGCTCTACCCACCTGTTTCGTTGTTCTTGAATCTCGTTGACTATCTTGCCTTCTTTGTCCTTGAGCGGTCTTTAGTTTACTACATTTCCCTACCAGTTTATTCGTTGTGTCATTAGTTGTCCTATATTTGTTTCTGTTGCAGGTTTTTTCGTTGCCGTCGCTAGGTCGTCCACATATTTCTGCTTGTCAACTCTGAAGCTCTTCTTCACTTCTTTGTTTGCTTCTGTGCTAGCTGTTTGTGCCTTGGATTTCTCTGTTCAAGGAAGTCGAATTCGAAGTTAACAGAATCAGTCCTACTTTGGTTAAGAAATGACCTTTAAGTTTTCATATGTATATCTAAAATTTCTTTATGGTGGTTAGAATGATGTGAACAAAACAAGAATTATGTACACAGAAAGTTTACGCACAAATTTTAAACTTAAAATTGATTAACTAAAAGTTCATCTATGTAACCCTGCATATTTCACTGTTTATGACGCAACTAGATCATAAACTATGAATCTCTTGCTAAACAACGAAATGTGAAGATAATTTAATGTATAGATAATCTATCTAGACGTTATAGTCTTATTTGTTAACATCTCTGTTCAGTCATATAAAACAATACATGGAGTAAATTGAAGTACAAAGAGGATAGTGCAAAAGGAGCATATCGATGAATAGTGTGCATTTAGCACTTAAGAGAATGTATATATTACCACACAGCATTCGTTGCTTAAAAGGATAGTGCCGGGTTGAAACGAAGGCTTCAATCTACTGTCCATAAAACACCTATTATTCAGTAAGGGTGATCGCAGTTCAGTAAATAAATGAGCGAACTGAACCATTATGATTTTAATTTGTGATGTTTTTTGATATCTTGACTGGAATTTGGTTTATTTTAGTTGGGATGTAGTTACATGCAGCTTAAAAGTTCAAAGTAGTACGAAATGCACATCGTGAGTTGCACTGCAAGCAAGATTTCATTTATTCTATGAATTATCATGGTTTCTTTTATTGGAAGTTGATTAAAATTGCCCACAAAAACCGTAAAATGTTGAGTGATTTTTGAGCTGAAGACTCAAGAGTTTCAGAAAGATCTATGAGGATTGAAAGAACTATAGGATCTTGTTTTGATAGAAACAATATGGATGAGATATATTGTGTTTTCCAATCGTAAAAACGAGGCGATGGAATAGTTTATTTTTGTGGAAATCCTTCGAATCTTAACAGTGATATGCTGTCACAGATGGAGAATATTCAGTAGGCCATTAAAATTAGTGTAACCTGGAATGACTTTAATGAGTACACTTATCAGACAAATTACTAAGAGAATTCAGTCAATCTTTAACGACGTTGGACTTAGTCCACGTTTTCGCATCTCAACGAGAAATCAACACGATGGGTAATAATGTCCAAACATGAGAACTACAGTTCGAAAGGAAAAATTACAAGTGAAAGTTAGAGAATAAATACAACTTTATCATTATGTCAGTCAGATACAACGTAGGATCAGGCACATTTATACATCGGTCCAAGTTGCCATACCTCGTAAGCACAACGAGATCAACACCAAAGTCATAGAAGTAGTTAATTTAATGGTTATAATACATAAAAGAAAAATTGTATATAAGGATATAGTACGAGAAGAAAGACATGAAGCAACTTTAATGTCACTGTTTAAGGGAAGATAAAGAGTGTATACACCTACGCCATTGTGATCTGTAGTATCGGTTGTTATGTTAAGCCCATATATTTTATCCTAGATACTGGCCAAGCCAATTCACCCATATATTATAAGTCATATTTTTATCTTCTTAATTATTCTCTTATTAGCCTTGAGTACTTTTTATATGAGCGTATATGTGTACCCCTCGTATCCTACTCATCATATATCATTCATTTTTGTATGATTATAAATATTGAGTAATGCTTGCTCGTAGCGAGTTGGCTTCCCCGCCATCTCCAGTACGTATTACTTTTGCTTCGCTCTCGAGCTGGCTTCCCAGCCATCTGCAATACGCATTATTATCGCTTCGCTATCGAGTTGACTTACCAGCCATCTCCAATGCATGTCACTTATGATTCACTCGCTTACACTTGCTCATGTGCTCACAGCTTGCTGGTCTGCATCATTCATCAATAAAACTGTAGTTGCGGCTTCCTTTTGCCTTCTGATTTTATGCACCGTTAAGATTGGTATAATAACGGTTATCGAAGTGAACTATTATTGAAGCACGGCACTACATATCGATTCTGAGCCATGTCACACACAGTGTCCAACCATTGGTTACGACAGTCACGCAGACCCCAACCAAGTAGTCTGCATCTACAAACATGGCTCACATCAGAAGTTAGTGACTTCAATGACTAGTGCCACGTTTCGTTTGGCCGCTCCAATACTAGTCACCATAGCGCGTCGTGGTAATCGGTGTTCAGGCAAACGTAACACGTGGCCCAACCATCTCAGTCGATGAGGAATCACAACCTCATCAACCGATTTGCCATCACTATTACTCACCTGGAGATCCCAGCAGCCGTAAAGTAAAACAAAACGGACTGCTGCGCAGTATACTCGTCCCTTAATTGATAGACGGATATCTCACCTTTGCCATAGGTGACATAAATTGGCAAAAGCCAAACGAGCTTTTTGAATCCGTGCTGAGATTTCGTCAGACACCAAACCATTAGGACTTCCAAGATAAGTGAAGTTGTCGACGTGTTCGACTACTTCATTATGAGTAAGTTCGCTCCATATGACATCTAATATTTCCCTATTATCATTAATTATAAATATTTGGTTCAAGGTCTTACTCAAGTAATCTGTATTTACCTATATCGCTTAGACAATACAAAAAGCTACATAAACAAAACAAAGATAAAATTATTTACTTCTGACAATATCATTGAATTACAAATAACAAGAATGTAAGCACTAAATAAAGAGGAAAAAGAAAAAATGGAAATCAATTGGGTACACAAAATGTATATGCACATAGATACCTATAAACAACTAAGAGAAAAATATCACAAAATTTATTTGTCATTGAAACAAGAAAAAAACCAACCAAACAAACTTTTAGTCACTTAGTCAGTCAGTCACAACGTAGAACTTCGTACGTGCATACATCAGTTCGAGTGTTGCTATACCACATTAGCACAAAGATGTGTATAATACATAATAAGTCCAGGAATTTTAAAAAAAAAAAGTACATTAAGCACAATATTTGTATGAAATCGATTGTTTGATAAAAAATAGAAACATTCTCTCATTTCATCTTTACAATTGTAGGAAAAAAAAGAGAAAAAAACGAAAACGAAAAGAATAATAAGTCATAATGAATAAATTTCATTTATACACTAATATAATACCTAAATCGGGACATAGATAGATAGATGGGTAAATAGAGACAAAAATGAAGATAAACAAGTCAGTACAATAAATAAATGAATCAATCAATCAATCAAAGTGATAAACAAAAACTTACAAATGAAACTGAAAATATTCAAAAAGAAAAACAAACAAACAAACAAACAAACAAACTATTACTACTTTCATTATATAAAGCATAAATGAATAGACCCGGTAAATATGTCAGTCAGTTACAATGTAGAACGTAGAACAACGTAGAACTTCGGTAAATATGTATATATATTTATATCATTTGAAACAATGAATTTTCAGCCAAAAAAAAAACAAAACAAAACACAATGATAATCAAAACAATAAGAGTTTTCTTCAATAATGAACTCTTTTAAGTATATTAGCTATATAGTTTAAATGTTTTTTTTTTTTTGTAAAATATAATTGATTATTCAGAACCGGGTTACTTAAATAAATGAGGGTGGGTTAAAAATACAATAATCAATAAATTAGCTTATTTTCAGTTGTTATGCAATAGGGAACATGGAGAGAGAGAGAGACAGACAGAAAAGTAACAATGATGACTTGAGAAGCAATGAAAAGATTAAATAAATATGATTGTGAACTATAACACAAAATGAATAGAAAATTTATATAACGGTTCATTCACAGTTGTTATGCAATAGGGAACATGGAGAGAGAGAGAGAGGGGGGAGAAAAGTAACAATGATGCCCTTGAGACTCAATGAAAACAACCATATAAATAATACAAACAAAACAGAATAAAGAAAATTCAATTTGAAGATAAAGTAAGATAAACCCCGTTTTGATCTTTATTAAAATGATAATAATGAATAAGGAAAATTTATATAGCCATTCATTCACAAGCATATACATTCATACTAATAGGGGACAAGAGAATGATTATAATGTAATTCTAATATTAAAACAATAATGCCTTAAATGGATATGAACAATAATGAAAACAATTAAAGCGATATTGTCTACTTTTATATTGATAAATTAAATTCATTTAAATAAAAAAGAAATTCGGGAAAATGATCTTGTATATTATGTTAAATCATATGAGCCCCCCCCCCTAGGCAAACACATACAAGTAGAATATATACATTCTAGGAAATACAAAATCTCTTTATATGAATTCAATTGAAGATACAATGAAAGAGCTAAGGAGAGATCAGAGGTATTTATCATTATTATCATTATTAGCAATCAATTTGTTAATTGGTACAATAAACACACACACACACAGATACAATGTACTTGACATTTTATTGATAAACAATTCGATGTGGAAATCATAATGAATTAATCAATAAAGAGAAAGATCAAGCAGGATGAGAAAACAATGAGGAACTGATTTGGTTTCTAGCTTACATTATATATTATTACTCATTGTTATCATTTAATTTATGATTGTTAGGACTGGTTAAACTATTTTCTTCTTGTTGTTTTTGAGTTACTATTTCCTCCATCAACGAACCACATGATAATAATTGTCCATATATTTGTCTACTGCTATTAACATTACTATTATTATTATTATTACTACTTGCAGTAGTAATAGTAGTATAAGTAGTGGTGGCCGGTGGACCAGCAGTGATACATGTATGGTTAAAAGTATCTAAACTAGTATCGACTATTGTACTAGTACTAGTCCTTGTTATATTATGACTCATCATATATTCATGATTTGAAGGTAAATGATCCAGTTCAGGATCATCAGATGTCGACAAAGATGAAGAGGTAATACGACATAGGGATGTAATTAAATGATCGTTTCTCTCATCTATTTCTTCACCTACATTATCATCATCATCGTCATCAGCACCGTAGTCATCATTGTCATCTTCTACCTCTTCAACATCTTCATTCTCTGCACTTTTTCCCCAATTTGAAAATCGACTACCATATTGCTTTTCGTTGTTATTTTTGTAGGCAATAGTGATCCGGTTCTCATCGCCGTTAGCATTATCATCATCAAGATCAACGTCATCATCTTGTACACTATCATTCTCAATCACACCAATCATATCGTTTGGAAGCGTCGCAATTGAAGGGATCTAGATTATATAAATATATGATAATGAGATAGATGAATGAAATAGATTGTGATATGAAATTCACTTGAAATTTGAAACAAAAAAGCACAAATAATTGGCACATATGATTATGTATCACATGAAATATAAATTATCCAAAATCAACATTGGCAAGTGATATTAAACTTTACTTAGTTTGAAGTCAGTGGCTTTATTATGGTATTTTATGAAATTTCTTCGATAATACCTCAGAAAGGGTAGAGAATAAACAGTTGTAAGAGATAATTAATGTATATGACCAGATAGTTAATTTTTATAGATTTATGTTCTTCGTAATCGAACCGGTTTTATATAAGAAGAAAAATGATAGTTTAGTGTCCGCATCATCAACTATGGCAAAGAAATTAGTAGAACACTGGATTGCAAACTTCAGTGTTCCAACAACAATTACGACCGAATGTGGAACCCAGTTTGAAAGCAAACGGTTCCAGAAACTTACAGACACTTTCAGCATAAAGAGGACTAAAACTGCAGCTTATCATTCGGCTGCTAACGGGATGATGGAAGGGTTCCACCGGCAGCTAAAAGCCTCACTGACAGTTTTTTGAGGGAGATTACAAATGGGATATCAAACTTCCTTTGTTACTATCAGGCATCCACTCAACTATCAAACAATACATCGGTTGTTGTGCTGCTGAGTTGGTTTATGCAACAACTTAACGTTTGCCTGATGAATTTTTTGACTGTGCAACAGATATTCTAGAAGACATAATCAACTACGTACAACAATTACAACAGAAGATTGAATCCATTAGGTCCATGAAACCACGAACTCAGAAAGCGAGATCATTCGCACTCATTAAATTGAACAAATGCTAACATGTTTTTGTCAAAAAGTAAGACAGACCTTATAAACTCCTAATAATGGTCCTTCTAAAACCATCCGGAAAAACATTAAACCAGTCATAATAGAAAAGTAAACATGACACTGTTAGCATTGATAGAGTGAAACCAGAGCTTACAGAGGGTACTGAAAAACAGACAACGATGAAATCGCCTAAATGCACAGATGAGTCATCGCCAAAGAAGCTATCTGCAACAAACAGTACTTCATACTTTAGGGTTTAGTGCGCTTTCTTTTAGTTGATATCAGTGCACAGAAATCGATATCAACTTAAGAATTTTTGAATATTCCACTGGTTTCTATTGTACACATAATCCATTCGTACAGTAATAATCATGGTAGTTTATTTGACACTGCAGCTGAGTGATATAGGTTCGTATTCTTTAAACAGTAAAAATGACTAATAAACCGACTTTCAAACTTCTATCATTAGATGTGTCCTAATCATTCAACAAATGAAAAACTGTTAACACAATGAAAATTTTATTTCAAGTTTAGTCCAATTAAACAGATTATTTAACTATATTAATGTCAGTAACCTTAGTATGTGTTTCTAATTTAAAACCAATACAAATTTTAATAGTTCAGATCATGAATCAATTGAAGCTAGACCACCGTAGAAAACCTGGAAGCAGTGAACTGCCGTTTCGTCATATTATTGGACTCCTCAGGAGTGCGCATCCATATTTGGCTAACACGTTTTATCTAATCGGTGCTTTATACTGGCGGAGAGAGCTTTGTAAAGATGCTTAAATTGGTTTAATATTGTTCGCATGAATTAATTCTCTGTCCAAAAGTTAACTCTATTCAGTAACCGTAGTTTTTAACGTTAATCATTAATCTTAACCCGAATTTTTAACTTCAACCATAACCTTAACTAGTTTTATTTTAAAACACAATTATATGAGGGGGTTTTGTGGAGATTTAGTATTTATCATTGTTGAAAGCGTGAGTCAATTGAAGCTAGACCATAATTAATATAATAATATGCTCACTAGTGATTTCGAGAAGTATATCTAGGAGCTCTAGTGAGAAGCAGTGACCAGTGGAGTTCAAAACCACGTCTGTTGTGAGATAGGAACTCACTGAAGACAATTGGTGAATGGTTGCTCAACTTCGTGGATCAGTTGAAGTTAGACATTAACACCGTTGGATGCCAGCTCAGTGGTCTATCGGTTAAGGGCTTCGGCTCGAGACTGGTAGGTCCTGGGTTCGAATCTCGCGAGAGCAGGTTCGTGGATGCGCACTGCTGAGGAGTCCCATAATAGGACGAAACGGCCGTCCAGTGTTTCCAGGTTTTCCATGGTGGTCTAGCTTCAATTGACTCACGCTTTCAACAATTATATGAACGAAGAATATTCTTTTCAATAATTTCTCATCGGGTACTCTATAATTATAAATTAATAATCCATAAAAGAAGATTGGCCAAGTTTAAGGCGGAGTACATCAATTTAAGAAACTGTAATATGTGAATCAAGGAGTGTTGTTTGTCATATAAAATAAGATCGAATCGTTAATGTTTTTGAGATGACTAATATGATGTGTTAATTTGAATCAGTTTATAGGTGAAATGAAATCGTAAGATAAATGATGATCAGAATATATGCATAGTTGACATGGGGGTAAGAGATAGAACAATGGGATTACAAATCGGAAATTACGTAATATGTAGAATTATCTAAATTAGGTCAGATATAGTAGATAGGGGGTGGATGACGAATAAATTTCTTTAAAAGGTTAGCAAGTGTGATAATAATAATAAGAAGAAGAATAATGACTGATAAGATGTGTAGATAAACTAAGTTTGAGATATAGAAGTGAACATTAATCAAATTAATGTCACCATATTACAAAATTGATCATTAACAAGTTGACCCTGAAGTTGGCCAGGGTAAAAGGAGCGGCTGTACATATTTCTTTTGGATGCAGAGCTCTGGCTTTTTGATCCGAATAGCAATTGCCTCAGCCGTCTGCAGGATTCTCTGTCTGACAGAATTAGGTAGACTACTATTAACACGATATATTACTGTGAAGGATTGCTCGATGTCGGCTCTATGTCCCGTCTGAACTAAATGAGCTAAAACAGAGCTGTTAACCGTTTTATTTTCTCAGCTAAATCACATAAGAATAATCTTGTGAATCAGGGCTTGTTTTTGTATGTTATTATTGAATTACCATCGAAATTATTAAGTATATGATCAGTAGTCAACTCATATATTTGTACCATGTGCCTATGACCTTGAAATCGGATTTTGACACCTGATTGGCTTATCTCTGTACTCTAATATTAGTGCACAGTTCATGTAAGACAAAACCGTTTAAGTAATTAGTACTAAGATTAAGCTTAAGGTATTAGATGGGGGATTCGTTGATTTGGTTGTATTAGTCAACTATATTAGTTAAAACATTATCTACACATATTTTAGATACTATCGACACCAAAAAGCAATGTTGGTTAAATTAAATTGAGAATAAGAAATAAAACGAGAAGAATTATTTAACCAAACTGACCAAATTCATTAGAATTCGTCCAGCTTGTTCAAGTGCTTCTATTGTTTTTTCTTTATCATCAAGCCAGTTATCCGATGTGTCTAATTTTAAACTATCCAAAGCTGATACAGTAATCTATTATATCATAGAACAAATATAATAAGATAAACATTAATATACACAATATAGAATTTTTAAAAAAATATATATATAAATGAAAAGAAGATAGGTACTTGTATTGACTGTAACAGTGCCAAATGAGGCATAGTTGTTTCAGTTATTTAACAAAACATTACATTAACTATAAACAGTATATATATATATACTTATCTCGATTTTAGAATATTACTGTACCGAAATCAAAAGAATATGCACATACTAAGCTGATGAGTTACAAGTCAATCAAGTACTAGCAACGTAGATCCTATGTACATACGTTCATCAGTTCAAGTTGCCAAACCAAATCAAAGTAAATCGAGATAAATTTGTTAAGATAAATACTAGTTAGAGTAATAAGAGTAGTAACAATATCAGTGGTAATAGAAAAAATGTTATTCAAGAAGAGTAAATGGATTAGTGGGATAAGGAAAGTATACGATAATCTTCAAAATTACTTCCTGAAGAAATAATACAAAAAATGAATTTATCTGTGCACTGTGATAAAAAGTGATGTTACCAAATATTCTTAATTATTGGTTGCGAAGATGATTACCTGAACATTAAACAGACAGTCTGGATCTACTTAAGCAGCTCAATGAAACGATTAATGATCTGACGATCTAACTTAAATTAGATACTCCTAGCTTTCTTTTGTCATATTTCTTAACCACAAAATAAAAAATCACGAAAGCCAATACCAAAAAGTATTAGCTATATCATTAAAAAATGTTTCAGTCAGTCAGTCAGCTACAACGTAGGAGCAGGCACATTTATACATCGGGCCAAGTTACCATACCTCATTAGCACAACAAGATGAACACTGGATTCATAGAAATAGTTAATTTAGTGGTGGTAATATATAAAAGATAGGTTGTATATCAGTAAAAACCATTATTGACAAACAACAGTTATGCAGTACAGGGTTTTGATTATACAGTTCTGTCTCTTTTGTTTATCCTCTTCATATATAATAATCTTGATGTCTCTTATGAAATTGGCGGCCTGCTTAAACATCTGGGCTACCTGTTCCTGTCATCTAGATATTTCAACAAGTTATCTAATTTCGTTTGTTTTAATACATCATTATGCCTATCAATTGCACAACCTATTCAGGTGCGTTTCTGAAAAGTGTACAACCTTTCGCTGTAAAGGCTACAGTAGGCCTAATCAGAGATATTGTGGTTGCTGGCATTATGCTGCGAGAAGAATGTACATTATTCAGATGTTGATTGATTGGGCTGCTAACTTCTAACTGGCGATCACTCAATATTTATCGTCAGGAAGGATGAAGAAGTAAGAAACGGAAACTTGTTGAAGTACTTTGTGCTGAGAATTCTATATTGTACCAAAAATTTAATATTGAATAAAGCTAATAATAATAATAATAATAATAAAAAAGATATGATTGATCATTTTTCGTCATTATTATTACATCACTGCAATAATGCTTTTTATGACAAAAACAAATGTATCGTTTCAAACTTGAAAAACAAAAACTCAACAACTGGAAGCTTACACTTATACTCTATCAATAATATTTGATTGTGATATACATATATGTATATATAAACCATTCTAAACAACAAATACCATCATAGTCGCTCAGCATTCAAATACAACATTGTACCAACTAACGTTTTACAATTTGATCAATAGAGTAATGAATTGAAGAAAAAGGTAACATATTCAATGGTATACATAGAGATACATTAAATACTTTTCATATGTCGTTTTGTTTTTTGAATGTGGCCTACCCCTAAAACATTCACTTGTCGCATATTTCATGCAATAAATTCAGTGCCAAATTCATTGATTTAAGAGAAAAAAAGCAAACAAACAAACAAACATTCACATTTAATTATAAATGGTAAAATGATATTCGTTTATTTAATCCATAAAGATATAGTACAATCTAATGAATTAGTATAAAGAATATAGATTTATTCAAATGCAAGTCAATAAGTTGGTCCACAAGGGGTGTTTGGTACCTGAATAGTTGCGCCACAGGATTGGGCTGTATTGTTCGGATTGTAGCGTTGAAGCCTATATAGTGTCTGGTACTCCTATAGGGCGGGATTGAGCTGTACTGCTTGGGTTAAGCCTGGGCAGTGTCTGACTCTCCTGTTAAACGGGATTGAGCTGTACTATTTGGGTTGCTGCGTGAAAGTCTGGATGGTGTCTGGTTCTTCTGAAAACCAGTGCAAGATTACCCTGGCCCATAAGGGTATATTATATAACTGTGTGAAGTCAATAAGTGTATTATCAGGTGAACATTATGACGATGAAACTTGATACTTTAAAATATAATGAGTATGAGGTATATTATGAATAATGATATATTTGTAATGAATGGAAAATAACACTTCTAACGTTTTAGAAGGGGAATCATTAGTCAATTGAAGCTAGATCACAATGGAAAATCTGGAAGCACTGGATGGCCGTTTAGTTTTATTGTGGGACTCCTCGGCAGTGCGGATCCACGATCCTGCTCAGGGGATAATATTTCAGTGCCTATCGGTCTGGTGAGTGAGCGCTTGACCTCTAAACCACTGAGCCGGTATCCAAAGGTGTTAATGTCTAACTTCAACCAATCCACGAAATTGAGCGACACGTTCACCAATGTCTTCAGTGAGTTACTTACTATCTCACAACAGATCTGGTTGAACTTCACTGGTCACTGCTTCTCACTAGAACTAGAACTAACAATAATTAAAGATAAATAATACTATTATAACCACTAATAAAACAACAGTTATTCACTAATACTACTACCATTGTTAGGCTTACCTCACTTAATACTTTAACCAAATAGATTTCGCTTGATAAATAAGTGATTACATCCGGATCCGTGAATAATAAATTAATAAATAAATAGAATACTTGATATGCTGCAGTATTTGTTTCATAAATAAAATTGGAATTTAATAGTTTGAATAGGTCAACATCGTTGGAATCTTTAGATGAAATAAAAGAGAAAGTGAGGAATGAGAGTGATAATTAGATTAAACGAGTTCATAATAATAATATATTCGGCAAAAAAAGAATGCATTCATCAAAGTTTGATCTCAGTCGATGTACAATTGAAAACTATACGCCCCCGAATGCCCTGGTACGGCCAAATGCTCTCATATGGCTATGCGTATATAGCCTCTGTCAGGGAAGTCCTACTCACTTCCTTCTCGTGCCACAGGTGTTGTTCACGAAATTGAGAGGACGAAAAGCAAATGTCTGGCGCTTTAACCGGGTTAGTGGATATGGAAGACTCACCTATGGGAGTTGGAAAACCCTGATTCCAAACCAATGGTGCACATCGGTTGGCTCCAGTATCCTGAAGGAACAAATGGCGTATGAACCAATCTTTGGTCACAGGCTACCATGGGACTGTAACTCCTCACGATGTTCTACTGCCTTGTGGATCAGATCTTGAGGTCAAAGGCTCTTGGTGTTGCCCACTAAGGAAACCACCAGCTTCAGTTTGGGCACGTGAGTAGTATCACAGCCCTCACACAAATCAAATGAGCTTCTGCGGCGCATATGTATCTGATGCCTCTTTGTACCAATTTTTATGTGTTCAAATAAATAAATAAATGAAAACTATACAACATTGGACATTTATTCCGTCCTCGTGCAGAAATCATCAGCCGTGAGCATTCCAGTTGGCTGAGATCACAGTATGTGATGAATACGATCTACACAGATTAATTTATATCATTATTCTCATCCTACAATATGAAATATCCTTCAACCATGTGGGGAACCGAGAAGCATCGTTCACAAATCTAGAACAGTAGTTGATAAGCGCTTACCAAACAGTAATAATAATAATAATAATGACAGTATCCATAGTAATAATAACAATAAGGGTAATTACAGCTTCTAAATGTAACTTACAGCTAAACAGAAGACGTATACGAACAGATTTTAATGAATCAGATAATTGTAATAAACGTTCTAACAATTTTAATATGCTGTCTAAATCACATGGATGCAAAATGGAATAGACTAATTCCCTGAGAATAAGATCTGAAAAATTCATATTTTCATAAGAGAAGAACTGTGAAAAAGAAAATAAACAAACACATGAAAAATGAAAAAAAAGTTAGGCAAAAGAGAATATGAAATAAGATCGACAAAAATATTTTTTAAAATAACGTTTAAGTGTCCTAATATATACTTTAACTTTTAGTAGGTTATGGAATTCAGGATGAGTGCATTGTCTGATCTGAGACTAGTCATCAAGAAATTCATGTCGGAGTTAACATTGGGATGAGAACACAGAGAACATCTTCCTTCAAACGCATGTGTTATCCACTGAGCAATTGGGTTTAGATGGTCACTAACTGGTTGAATAGGTATGGAGGTATTAGTCGTGATTCGTAACTTCCAATTGCTGATATGCTGAACTGTGACAGATAAGCTACTGTTAATATATGTTAATCCTGAATGGATGGGCTAAATTTACTGTTATATCACACGCTTCAGTATATCGAAAATACTAAAAATTGAAATATAACGTTATGTTGAAATATATATATATATATATGCGAATCAGAAACTAGAAATTATCGATATTCTAGTGACTGATGAACAGTAATACATGTTACTGATGTTAGAGCCCAAGAAAATATAGTAAAGTTAGAAACTCATAGTTCGAATAAAAATTAGAGAAAAAAGGAGCATTCATAAATGATAACAAAAACAAAAGCATAATTTTCACTATTGAAACCGTGAGTTGATCTAAGTTGAATAGCCACAAAAAAAATTAGAAGAATTAGACGGCCGTTTCGTTCTAGCATGGGACTCATCAGCAGTGTGCATTCACAATACCACACTCATGATTAGAACACAGGACCTTCGGTCTTGCGCGCGAACGCTAAATCTACGAAACTCTGACTCGGCATCCAACAGTGTTGATGTCTTAGTTCAATGGATTCATGATCCTATACAACCCTTCATTCGTTGCTTACGTGAATAACTATTTCACAACCGACATGGATTGGATTCCACCGACCACAGCTTTCCACTAGAACTGCAAGAGTTATATGCTGAGGCTAGTCACTAGTGTGCATATCATTGTTATCAATTCTGGGATTTGTGGTGTAGTATCAGTTTATATGTTAAGCCCATATACCTTATTCTAGTTGCTGGCCAAGCCAATTCGCCTATCCATTATGAGTCATATTTTGATCTTGTTAATCATTTGCTTATTAACTTCGACTATACTTTTATATGGGCATATATGTGTACACTTCGTATCTTATCCATCGTATGTCTGTCACTCATTTTTGTCCGACTATAAATGTTGATTAACGCTTGCTTAAATCGAGTTGGCTTCCCAGCCATCTCCCATGCATGTCACTTCCGCCTCGTTCGCTTCCTTCGCTTATTCACCTGTTCACTCGCTCGTTATTATTCGCTCAGGTGTTGCTAACTTTCTGACCTGAGTTATTCGACAATAAACTGTAGTTGCTGCTATCCTTCGTCTTCTGATTTTACGCGCCGTTAAGATTAGAATTATAACGGTTATCTAAGTAAACGATTAACGAATTGCGAGGCTACAGTGGGATCAGTAGTTCGATCCGTGCCGGTTGTGAAATAGTTATTCACGTAAGCAACGAATGAAGGGTTGTATAGGATCATGAATCCATTGAACTAAGACATCAACACTGTTGGATGCCGAGTCAGAGTTTCGTAGATTTAGCGTTCGCGCGCAAGACCGAAGGTCCTGTGTTCTAATCATGAGTGTGGTATTGTGAATGCACACTGCTGATGAGTCCCATGCTAGAACGAAACGGCCGTCTAATTCTTCTAATTTTTTTTGTGGCTGTTCAACTTAGATTAACTTATGATTTCAACAAAGAAAATAATACAATTTCCACAAATTCTTAAACTGATAAAAGTATGATTGTTTGAGAAATAGAATAATGGCTTAATTTGACTCCTATCAGTCAATGAAATTTCAAGCAAAATTATTTAAAATAGGCAAACTTAAGTTGCTTTACTGGTAGATTTTCTCTTAAGTTTGTGATCTATCTTGAAATTTTGCGATGCATATTATTAAACAACCAGTTAGTCAGTAAATTAACTACAACGTAGGACCAGACATATATATATGCATCAGTACAAGTTGCCACAACTCATTAGTACAAAAAGATGAACACCAAATTCATAGAAGTAGTTACTTCAATGGTAGTAATATATAAAGGAAAGGTAGTGTGATTAAACGCTGGATATAAAAAGAGAAATAATACTTGATATTAGCACATCAAACGTAAATGCTATTGAAAACTAACCAATAGCATATCTGAAATCGGCTTCAATGTGATTGGATTAAGGAGTGAGCCTGTTAACCGTTTAACAATACGTTCTGATTGGCTGGAAAAAAATAACTGAATCAAAGAGTTGGAAAGAGTAACCAATGGAGTAGATGTTACACAATAAGGATTACGCTGATTGGTAGATATTGAGTTAGCTTGTGTATCAGTTAATAATGATTCTGAAATGATTGGACAAGCTCCATAAGGTTCAGAACGTTTCTCTGTTTTATTTATCTTACGCGAGACCTGGTCTTCGGTTTTTGCTAAAGGATAACAAATAGCAGATGATGTTGTCGAAGAAAAAGGTGGTGGTGACGAAGATAATCGTGGTGGGAAATTGAGGTAATGAGATGGGATTTCACAAGATCTGACTAGATAAGATAATAAATCTAGTAAGATTTTTAAACCAGAATAGGTGATAATATTAGACACGGTAGTATTCATATCATGATTAGTAATTGTGGTCAAATTATTCTGTTCATTGTTCACTGTATCATTATAGTCATATTTATAATGACTGTAAAAATCAAAATTCGAATTTGATGTTGTAGTTGACACTGTTGAATTAGTCATAAGTGCATAGACTAAAGCATCTAAACAAGATGAAAGCCGCAAATTTGTACAACTCAATGATTGAATTTCCATAGATAATTCATTATATGAACGTTTGACGGATGTTTGTATACAGTCGTAATTACGTGGTTCTTGATTCCAGCCGACAAGGGAAGCATACGGTATTGATGTTGTTGTTCCTGATGCCGAAGTTTCAACAGTTTTCAACATAACTTCATAGGACAGCATATAACTGGAATACAATTATAATTAAAAAAATTAACAGTACTTTCAGCAAAATTATATTTGCTTTGTTCAACAATCAATTATACAGTAGTATTTCCAACTTTTTAGACTTAAAACTGAAGTTATAAAGAAAACTTCCAGCAAAAATAATTACGACTAAATCACAAGTTCAGAAATACATCGGTTTTTTTCGCTAAAAATAAAGTTAAGTGCTCTGGCGCGAGAGTCATAGGTCCTGGGTTCGAATCTCGCGAGAAGGGATCGTGGATGCGCACTGCTGAGGAGTCCCATAATAGAACGAAATGGCCGTCCAGTGCTTCCATGGTGGTCTAGCTTCAATTGACTAATGATTTCAACCATGAAAAAAATAAAGCTCTTTAACGATTCCTATACAGAATGTTATTTGAATGTCATGTCAATAAAGCAAGAAATTCAAAAAGTATTATTTATTGAAATCAATGTTTGAACTCAAGATAGTCTGAATTTAGACATGTTCCAACACAAAAAAATTGTAAACACGATTACTTTCAGGACGAGAATTCCCATTTAACGTTTATGTCTCAAGTTTGACAGTGTTAATCAGATGTTAAACATATACTTCGTTAGTTTAACATGCAAATTGTAGTAGATTGCAAAAATATACTATAAAGATGCCAAAAAATTGCACTATGAATCATCGAGATGGTGATAAATATAGTTATGATATCTATCCTTTCTTATAGTTCGCATATGTGGTAAATTATTTCAAACTACCACTATGAAGCGAAATGTGAAAACATAATATTGGATCTATCATATAAAGGATTACTACTTTTATATTCTTCTATTTCTAAGCTTACACTTCACCAATAAATCGTTCACATATATCTTATTATTACAGAATCATCATTAGTCAACTATTACTCCATTGTTCCACTTTTATACCACATATGACTACATTATCCCAAACACTGTAATCCCTACTTGTGCAGCTGTATGGTCAAATATTCTACGTATATTATTTTATGCAAATTGATTGATGATTGCATAGAGTACAACTGAGAACTGATATGTTTCCTATTCTGTATCCTATTTGATCAGTGGGCTAGAAGGTCAACAACCAATAGTCGTCAAGGTATTGATTGTTATTCATTGACCGATTTGTCAATTTGTAAAACCGATGGTCATAGGTCCTAATGGTAGTGTGAATGAACTAGTTGATAATCGCGATAGAGAAAAAGAGAAATAGAATACAGCAACGCTAGTAATTACAACCTGATTACACTGGTATCAAACAATAAAAGAGCCTTTTCATCTTACATTTTCCAGTTATATCACAACATTATGCACAATGAAAAAATTCATTAGAAAAACATTAAAACAAATACATCAACGCACTTGATTAAAATTTCCGGAACGTGTAGTTTTAACAGATAACAACATTCTTGTTTACCATAATTTGCATAATCTAACAAAATAGCAAAATATTGTGCCCATATTGCAGATGAAGGACATACAGTTGGTAACGATGATGATGGTAATGATGTAGAACGATTATTATTATTAACAGATGGGTATAACGTAGTCGATGATGATGCTGATGGCACTGTCATCATAGATTGAAGTGTTGATGGAACCGCAGCATTCATAGGAAATGAAGATGATGAAGGATTTCCTGATCGGATTGTAGAGTAAGGTTGATGATAATATGGTTGTTGTTCTTGGAAAGATTTATTTGATGATAGTGCTAATGTATTTGGAGAGAAATGCAACTGATGTACTATCAATTGTATTAAACATTCTCCTGGATTAATCAGTTGATTACATAAATTATTATTCTTACTATCACTAATATTGGAATCATTTTGTAAAGAACTAGAAGAACGTTTCTGTGGTAAATTTATAAAACGATTAATAAAAGATGTGGCAGAAAATATTTGAGCAGTAATCTGTGCGTTATCTACAGTTGAATTTTCAACAAATACTGGTGACTTTGTTTCATTTAATGTAGACCTTAATAAATAAGACAAGACACTGGCTGTAGTAGGAGTAGTATCAGCGGTTATTTTTGTAGTATTGGCAGTGACTTCAATATTTGGAGAAGTGGTCGCATTCGTAGTGCTGGTTGATATAGACCCTGTATTGCATACATTAGAACAACAATTATTATCGTCACCACTTACAGCAGTATTAGTAGCAGTATGAGTAATAGTGGTAGAACTATTAACTAGTGAAATAAAAGAGTGTAGAATATCTTCACACTGTACAGATGGATCATTCATACATAAATGACAGACATAAATGATTAGAGCGGCACTGAGAAATCGCATCTGGAAGAAAAAAGTTAAAAAAACAAATAGACACATATGAGTATGTAAATATATGTAAACAGAGCAGAAAAGGGAAGGAATGAAATCAGGAAAACTTTACGCGTGAATAATACATGTATCTATCCAGACGTCGTTGAAAGAAAATAGTACAATGATAGCGGATGGAATTAAAAAAGCGTATCTCATTAACTATCATATAAGCACATATGATCCGAGCTAGGATTTCCAAATTTTTTACGACAACTGCAATATCATTTCAGCTACTGACTCAGAACGAGAAAATTTACATCTTCAACATCAATTGATTTGACGTTTCGTTTGTGATAATTATTCAATATCATCGATTATGTCTCCCTTTTAACATGTATGAATTCTATTACCCGTGTTTTCATTATAATTTGAAGTTATTCACTAGTGAGTATATTATTATTATTCCAAAACGTGGCACAAATCCATGAAGTCACTGACAAGTGGACTGAGCCATGTTGATAGGTATAGACTACCTGGTTAGGATTTACGAGATGATAGACAGAGATCTTGAATGACATGGCTCAAAATCGTTTGCAATGGTGAAGGTGCATCCACTCTTTGTGTTCTACAAATTCTAATTCTCTGAATTCCTCATGTCCCTATCCTTTTTCTCTTTTCAAATTTATTTCACTGTATTATACTCCTTGAATAACGTCTTCAAACCCTAATCTTTCACATAATGCTTATACTCTTACTACCTCTACCACAATGGGATTTGAATCGACAGTTGCATCTCTGTGCTAATGTGGTATGGCAGCTCGAACTAATGTACGTACGTACGAAGTTCTACGCTGCGACTGACTGAGTTTTTTTTACCACGATGAACTGATATCAATTGGTTAACTGTTGAAAAACCAGAAAGTACCATCCAGTTATTTCGTCTACATATGTGGTTGAGGAGTTTTTATCAATGATGTTAGCCGATGGTGTAATACTGTCTTCATGGTGCTGTAAATCGATTAAAGTTGAAAATATGGAGCCTATATTGATAGAGTCCATAGAGTGTACATTGATTTATAGAGTTGTTTTTAAAATGTTACAAGTCAACTCATAGACACCACGTTTAGGGAAAATCGCATTCAACTGATGCATCAATATTCATCACATAAGTGGGTAGCAAACTTTAGACATTTCATGAATGTCCAGATTGTGTATTGATAATCATATACGCTATAGAAAATGCACCAATCTATTATTCAGTAAAATAAAAAGAGCTGATTATTAGAAGACTAATTCTGACTGAAATATGTTCCATGATACAAGAGGAATGAGGAAGACAATAAAATAGAATAATCAAGAAATTGTGGAGTTAGTTTTCTGTTGTTGTAAACAAAATCAACGATTGTAAGAGACGTCATTGAAGCAAGTAATTATCAGTAGGCTTAGTATTAACATCAGACAATCATTTAGTGGTAACCATGTTAGCTAATACACGATTGGATATTGACTGAATGGTTCAGTGGCATAAATTAAGTATCGAAGGTACGACTCGAAAACAAAATATAAACCAGTGAAATTAAAACAGAAAAATTATGGGCAGTTTGGAATCCCAAGATTCGGTAGAAGACAAAGAATAGGTGTACTTGCGTCATTGCAAACGGTTTTCAGCAATACGATTGAAAATCCATAACCATTTGTTACGACAATCACACGAACCCTAACCAGGTAGTCTACACTTATTAATATGTTTCAATCCAAATGCCAATGACTTCATGGACTGGTGCCATGTTTCGTCTGGTCACCCCTAGCTTTCTTCCAACCTACACTAGAGGACATCACTTGTCGAAGTAGGCGATGGTTGGGAATATGTAACATATGTCCCAACAACGTCATCAATTGATTTTCCATCTGTACCCAGTACCCTATTTCTGAACCCTGACATTGCTTACTCCCTGGTCATAGAACCGAAAGGCAATGCTTCGTAGACATCTATTATCGAATACCAATAATCTACAAAAATCCTCTATTCTTGTTAAGCATGTTACACGGAGCGAACTGTTGTTCAGTAAACTCATCCTGTGGATGGAAGACGGATATCTCGCATACACCACGGGTAATGCAAGCTGGCGATAGCCAATCGAGGCCTCTAAATCCTTGCCAAGATTTCAGCAGATATCTGATCTGGCCGATTAGTATAATCACATTAAAATAATAAATTATTCTTTATTTTAAATTAAGATGGGTTTGTAGAGATTATTGTACTGTTCTAGTTTACAATGCGAACAAGAACAATTGGATAGCTTTTGGTCTAAGTGTGGGACTCTTCCGTAGTAGATATCTACGGCACAACCGTAGGAGCGAACTCATCTTCCATAAACGTAATATCGTGAACTAAATGAAGTAAAATAACGTAAACTATTGGATGCCAATTCAGATCCTAAAAAATGACAGGCATCCACCGAAGGAACCGAAGATCTCGAATTCAGTCCTTATTGAGGTCGTGGATGTACACTGTTGAGAGGTATCATACAAGAATGAATCAACTGTTGATTGTTTTGGGGTTTTCAACAATTTTCTAATTAAAATTAACTCGGGAGGCAAACTATGTATCCTTCTCCTAGTCAAATCCTACCAAAAGAAAGAAAGTACGACACAATAACCATGTATCTGCAAATCAATTTATTTATTTAAACAAATAAACATCAGTTCAAAGGAGCACCAGATACATATGCGCCACACAAATCAAATGAGATTTGTGTGAGGGCTGTGTTACTGCCCAGGTGCCCAAGCTGAAACAGACGGTTTTCTTAGGGGGCTACACTCAGATCCTTTAACCTGAAGGTCTAGTCCACAAGGCAGTGAAGCATCGTGAGGAAATGTAGTCTCATGGTAGCCGGTGACCAACGATTGATTCATACACCATTTGTTCCTTCAGGATACTGGAGCCAACCGATGTGCACCATTGGTTTGGAATCAGGGTTTTCCAACTCCCATAGGTGGGTCCTCCATATCCACTAACCCGGTTAAAGCGCCAGACATTTGCTTTTCGTCCTCTCAATTTCGTGAACAACACCCGTGGCACGAGAAGGAAGTGAGTAGAACTTCCCTGACAGAGGCTATATACGCATAGCCATATAAGAGCATTTGGAGAGGGAGAGCGGACTCTCCCCACTCTCGGCCTTACTAGGGCATTTGGGGGCCTGCAAATCAATACTTATAATACTAATGGTAACAATAATAATAATTATTATTATAACCATTATTATTATCATTATTATTACGTCAAATAACAACATACTTCAGGATAAGGGCAATGAAATTGTAAAAATCTAATTTGATCCGGTGATGATAGAAACATTGTTTTAATTAATTGACATCTTATTGGCGCACTAATTGAAATCAACTTGATGAATAACAATAGCCAAGATTTCCTTTGATTTAAATATAAAAAACAAAACAAAATCAAACAAGATAAAAAAAATGGATGAGAAGCAAAGAATGATAAATAAATGATGTCTCAATGAGTAGAAAAAGTGAATTTCTGACAATTGATGCCACAATTTGTATAAGTTGTCTTTTCTAAAGGATCAATCAATAACCGAACTAAATTCGTTGCATTATTTTGGCTCCAATAAGGATGATGATTGTAAAATGAACTATCAAATGTAAGTTACCTTAATTAATGTTGTATCCAGTACTGAGGTTAATCCCATTAAATAATGGTGATAATAAAAGCCAAATATTAAATGTAATGGTAGAATGTACTCCAAAGATTCCTTTATGCAGATATATGATGGACAAGGACATAAACAACTTTGTCTACTTAATTTAGCTAAATAATGATTCAATATTCATAGTTGGATAGATTAAACAAAACTAATATGTAGACAATGCATAGATTAGGCGATAAATAGACTGATGCGCAAAAAACCCTTAAAGGTAAGGCTGAATAACTGACACGGACAAATATATTTGCACGTAATGACTCAAAAAGATGAGATGATTTTGTCAGATAGAATATAGTGTAAAGATGAACTAAAATAATCGCAACGGATTCTTGGCCACTTCGTAGCGATTGAGAAAACAGTTTTTTTAGTAAATGGAAATACAACACTAATATTATGCAGAGTAAACAGATTTCACATATTTAATAATTTATTAAGGTCTTTTACAGTTGATTCCGCCAGTAAACTGAAAAACAAAGATAAATAAACTTGTCCTAATAAATATAGATTGTCTATTGTCCCTAACCCTCAAAAAGATTCAAATCAATTTTTCATAATCTTGACATTATTCTTGGTTAGGTTGCATATCAGGACGAAATGGCTTTCCAGCGCTTCTAAGTTTTCAAATGGTGTTCTAACCTATATCACATTAAGATTTGAATGAAACTCAACAATCTCCACAAACTTATACGAACAATAGGTTTGAGTAGTTAGGTTAATGGATTAAGAGTGTTCATCACCAATTGACATTAGATATAATGTAAATAAGGCTCTGTATGGATTTAGAGCAAAAAAAGCAAGATATGCTATTTGATAAGTTCCTCGATAAAATTCAGTGTCACCAGGTTTGGTAGGTAACTAAATCAAATTAAGTAATGAATACAAAATTACTTAGAAAATATATATGGAAAGTTTTAGTAATGCGCCTATTCTTATAGTCGAGAAAGACGTTTTTGAATTGTTTCGATATTCTTAATATCGTTCTGATCGTTGATAATGTTATATCTAGGACCTTGATTCTTAATATGCCGCGAACTACTCGACTACTTGAACGATAGAACCCGCAACGTCGCAAAAGAGAGAAGACAAAAACTGGTAAGTAGGAAGTTTATTCCCCAAATCAGTGTCAAAATATAGCACAGAAATCTCGTGTATTTATAGATTTTTGGCTGAATGTAAATCATCATTTAGGTCAACCAATAGGCACATAGGGGTCATGCTAATCCATCCAATGGGGAAGCTACACGTCGACATTCTAGAACATTCTCTTAGCAGTGATTATATGGAATGTCTGTGGCTCTTCATGGGCTTTCTAGAGTCTACCGACGAGCCGTCCTTACAGATAAAAAGATGGTGTGTACTGCATATTTGATTTGAAGGTTCATGAGTTCAACTGGAATGTTAAATTTATTTTGTGATGAATCAAGTTTTCATCAGAAGACTTCCTAATGTAGAAACTATTTGATATGTAGACACGATTTTGTTTATCGAAAAAATGGAGTTTCTCACTTTATTCGGATTCAAGTTTTTCGAAAAGTATTGGTTATCTAACCGTTACAATCGTATGATTTATTATTGATTACAATTGAAAAAAACAAATGCAATAAGATTATACAGTTCCGACCATGAGTCTATTGAAGCTAGACCACCATGAAAAACTTGGAAGCACTGGATGGCCGTTTCGTCCTATTGTGGGGCTCCTCAGCAGTGCTCATCTACGATCCCGCCTCACAAGATTCGAACCCAGGACCTATCAGTCTCGCGCGCGAGCACTTAACCGATAGACCACTGAGCCGGCGTCCAACAGTGTTAATGTCTAACTTCAACCAATCCACGAAGTTGAGCAACCATTCACCAATATCTTCAATGAGTTGATATTTCACAACAGACCTGGTTGAACTCTACTAATTACTGCCTCTCACTAGAGCTCCAGGAAATATCTCATGGAACCAGTCACTAATGAGTGTATGATCATTATCAGAAAGGGTTGTTTTGTGAAGATTTTAGTAATCTTATATAGTTGAGATCAAGAGTTCATTGAAGCTAGACCACTATGGAAAACCTGGAAGCATTACTTACATGATTATTTTATAGTTAAAATCATGAGGCCTACAATAGGACGAAACGGCCGTCTAGTGCTTCCAGGTTTTCCATGGTGGTCTACCTTCAATTGACTCATGATCTCAACTATATAAAATTACTAAAATCTCCACGAAACCCCCTTGTGATGTTGAATTATAAGTGTAACTACTTGTACTTATTATAACTGAATAGAATAAAACAATACCATACAAGAATAAAATGTAAACAATTTAACATACCAATTTGATATGACCACATGGTAACGTAGAAAAATAAAATGAAGTAATAATTCTAAAGTAATAAATCCTAAATTCTGATAGGCACTGGAATTACTCTACAAAAAATAGATAACAAAATAAAACTGAATAGAAACAAAGAACTACGAATGTCATACAGAAAATATAAATACATAACATATTGCAATCAAATACAGATTGTACTTTTGTTGGGATGATTCAGGTCTTCTAAAATACTATAAAACCCTATATTTTCTGTACATAAATGAACCTTTGGAGTAAAGTGTTTCCCGCATATTTGTGCCATTTCTCTCGTGTTCAAGTCGATGTGTAGTTCTAGCTTGGGGGTTACAAAACTAGCTTAGGATCCGAATATAGCATTCAATCAGTAAGTCGTATCAACTTTAATGGTCAAAGATAGTCGTTGATGATAATAGATTTGAGTTTGGTAAAAAAAAAATGTTGGTCATAAAAAAAAGGTTTGTTAAATGATGCGTGCTTTCTGACAAATTAATTGATAGAACTGTCATAACCTATGAACGCCAATTGTTATAACTTTTGGCCTGCGTTCCCTGTTTATATATGACGTGAAAAGACTGCCAATTAGAGAGCAGTGATTTATCGATCGGACCAATGATACACGAAAACCATACGAGCAGTCTAGAGTACTTGTCGGTCTTACTTTTTGCCTAGCTCAGCCAGTTAAGTTCAAAACACCAATCTCAGCCTCTGCAATATGAATCATTATATTTCAAACATACTGAGTTTATTATATACCAATCAAACTGACCACATCGTACCATAAAATAGAAAATAACATTTGTACAAGATTCAGCTAACTTTGGCTGTGAATGGGGGAACAGTAATTAATAGACTGGGGCTGACTTAGGAATGGTAAACCGTACAATAATCGTCTATGGGTCAAAATAAAGCTTATAATAAAAGGGACATGAATATGAATAGTAACGTTACTGAATAATTAAACAATAGGAAATATGTGTATCATATTGGTCCACAAACAGTTCTCAAAAAATTTACCATTCCTAATTCTCTTCGGGACAAAACAAAAACTATAAATTAATTGGCTGACTCAGGAAAACCCAATCATCGATTACTTCAAGGTATTATGCAATATAGTTTAACGAGTCCGCTTGAAGGAGGTTAAAATTGTGATACATTGATTATTGGTATCATTAAATCATTGGACGTGGTAGTTCTTCATGTGAAGAAGTACAACTGGCGCATATAGGATCTAAGTGATGATTCACATCCATAACTGAAAACGTCATGCGACATAACCTAGTATAAGCTGCAATGATGTAAATAAATTCAATTTTTATCTTCTACGATGTGTTCAAGGCAGTTAGCAAGGTGTGTGGTGAATTTTTTGAGGTCATTATCAATATGGTTGGAGATAGATATTTAAATTCTAGCAAACTCCTCACTAGTATTATCATAACAGATACTAACTTCATCCATACCTTTTTCCTCATATATTTTTGGGTAAAACGAGGCGCCAATACATTAGAATCCATGAAATCAAGCAAAAGTATAAAAGTTCTAGAGTACCTACATACTTGCGTACAATTTTGTCAATTATTGTGAAATCACTTAAAAAAATGTTACAAGCATATCATATTTAATCTACAGCTATAAGAATTGATAACAACGGATTAACTCATTTACAAAATCATATATATATATATATATAGCTTTCTCCCCGACCCCCAAATGATTGGAAAAGAGGAAAATTTATTCACCGCTTCAATCAACAGGGCTAAAAGAGAGAACACACAGGCAGTTCCAGGTACTTTTCATATTCATAGAGAATCAACATTTAGAACACAAGTTCCATTGGACTTGAGTCAATGGTTTAATGTTTAAATATTAATTAGATATAATTCTTTTATAGTAATCACTATTTTAGATACTCAGAAATTTAACAATGAATAACAATCATTGAATATTACTTACCATACACAATTGTATATTGTTATTAATTAAATTATAAATGAATTCTGGAAGTAATGGGTCAAATTGAATACGATGATGTAAATGTTCAATATTTTGCCAATTTACAATATCCTGTACACGTTTAGTTAGTCTCGATTGTTTTGGATTTAAACCTTGATAACCGGAAATAATTTAAAAGATGCATTAAAAGAAACAAAGATGCCATCTTATTAAAATTACAATTGGTTATGTAATATTTTTCGTTAATCAAGTAAATGAACACACACACATACATTTATTTGAACACATAAATATTGGAACAAAGGGGTACCAAAAACATATGCGCCACACAAATCTTATTTGATTTGTGTGAGAACTGTGATACTACCCGGGTGCTCAAAATGAAACAGGTGGTTTTCTTAGGGGGCCACACCCGGAGCCTTTGACCTAAAGATGTGATCCACAAGGCAGTGGAGCATCGTAAAAAGATGTAGTCCCATGGTAGCCGATGACTAACGATTGATTCATACGTCATTTGTTCCCTCAAGGTACTGGATGGAGCCCATGTGCACCATTGGTTTGGAATCAGAGTTTTCCAACTCCCCTAGATGGATCCTCCACATCCACCAACCCGGTTAAAGCGCCAGACATTTGCTTTTCGTCTTCTAAATTTCGTAAACAACAGTAATGCCACGAGAAAGCAGTGAGTAGGACTTTCCTGGCAGAATCTATATACCCGTTGCCATTTGAGAGCATTTCAAGAGAGAGAGAGGACTCTCAAACTCTCGGCCGTACCAGCGCATTTGGTTGATTGGTTAAACGACAGAATAAACAACCCAGTAGGAATTACTCGAATTATGTACAGCCAAGAATGTAAGGTTGAAGAAAATTGACTTGATCAGTGGAGTTACGTACTTCGAGACAATGTGTTGTAATGTAGATGTTTTTTTTCTCAAATTCAATCCTCATCTCAATCCATCACATAACAAGAGTAAATGTGCAGAAAATAAAAGAATTATAAACTGCATCAAGTGCATAGCTGACATTGAAGAATAGCTATGATGACCTATGAAAACAGACCTAATGAATAATTAAATTGAATCATGTAGTGCAAATTGTGATACGTCGATTTTTTATATGAATCAAGAACTAATTGTTCACTCAATCAGTAGCTATCATTATTTTAAAACCAATTTCTGCAGAAATAAATAAAAGCAAGCATAGAAACATACCTAATTTAGATATTGATATGTTTTTAATTTGTTCATGGAAATCCTCACGTTCATAGAATAATAAATATGCACTCCACCAACGTTTACCAGATCTTAAATGAGTAAATTTCGACAGATCATGTGGTGGAACTTTCCATTCACCACCGAACCACTGGTCCATAGCCTCTTCATCTTTATCTAACCGAACAGGGATAACCTTGATTGTAATAGAAACAACGAATAAGAAAAAAAGGACAGTGAATAGAGCAAATTTCTGAAACATAAACCATCCAGTTAATGTCAGTTAAAAATATCATCAAGTATTCCTTCATTAGTTGAATAAAGAAGTGCTCATGCACTTATTGTATGTGGAGGTTAACAATAAATCTGTAAAATTGAACACAGTAAAAAAAGGTTGATGCATGTCTGATTTGATTCTAAAACCTGACCGTGTGTGGTACAGTTTAATTGGGCCTTCAGCACAGGTTGACCATGGGCTACTAACCAACTACTAGACGTATATCAACGATAACACACGTCCGTAGGTGGGCAGTGAGTCAATGCCAAAGGCTGAATCAATCTCAATGAATGTATAGCTCCACCGGAGTCGGTCATCCGGTCAGTGGATCACAGTTGCCTCAGAGGCTTCTGCAGTCAAGCTAGTAAGCTTGCAACGGCAACAAGACTGTGTCAATTGTCACTACTGATTGTATAATATACGTTATGTAACACGATAATAAAAACAAACATTCTTAACCAACTAAAGCCATGCACACCTCTTGCGTGCGATCTCTATTTCTTCGTAATCTTGAGAGATATTCAATTTCTGATCATCTGCTAAAGTACAGTAGATAAGGCGAATTTCACATTCTAAAAATAAATATCGTACTCTTAAATCACAGTTGATGATAAATTTGCATCCGCCTTAAATAAGCGTTCTGGGACAATTCTTTTATATTCTGGATCTGACGAACATTTTATCGTTATGTGTGATACCATATTGTATTCACTGACGTTTTCAACTTCGCAGTCGGCATATATGCTCGTTTGACCGATTTATTTTCCTTTCTCTATTGCTATGAAATTCGTTAATACCGGACGTGACCGCATAAGCGTATGTCTTTCTAGTAGCCAACCATTCATTCTCTCCCTCTATATGTACGCTAATCGTCTAGATAGTCTATACGGAATGGCCATTGTACCCATAGTACTCAGTCCATATAAATAAGCAATAAAAGCGTTTGCTGACGGTCCCAAGATTGCTTGATTTGTATTTAATAAGAATTTAGTTCACTAAACATCATTGAAAAATCAATCTTATATTTTTCAAGTGCGATGATAAAAACTGTCTGGAAGCATTAGATCTTGAGATGGTGGAGAAGATTTGTAGCTCAGGTGGGTGATTTTGATGTTGGTTTGTTCTCTGAGCTGGATGGTTTGGTCGTGGAGATCTACCTTCGAATTCTTGAAGGAATATGTATCGAGTAGCCTAACAGAGTCAGTTAGCATTAAAAAACTAAAAAAAGCATTAAACAGGCTGTCAAATGTAATAATATCAACCTTAAAAAACCCTCTAAGCTCACTTATCGAAATTGTTAATAAAATCTTCTTAGGTTAATACAAGATAGAAAGGTTGGAAACTTTATAGTTCTTCATTAGTTACCAGATCGGGAGTTCACTTCAACTTCCTAATACTTGTTTAAAAATAAATCTAGTACGAAAACTTATTCTTATGGGTTCTAAGCTAAAATATTTCTCCTCAGCAGTGCGCATCCACGATCCCGCACACGCGAGATTCGAACCCAGGACCTACCAGTCTCGCGAGTGTGGGATCGTGGATGCACACTGCTGAGGAATCCCACAATAGGACGAAACGGCCCTCTAGTGCTTCCAGGTTTTCCATGGTGGTCTAACTTTAATGGACTCATGATTTCAACTATGAAAAAATTGAAATCTCCACAAAACCCTTTCTGATCTAAAATATTTCTCTCTATCTTGGTTCTTAAGAATGATTTAATCTATCAGAATTGTTCACTATATTCTTATAAAAAAAAAAAAGGAAAACATAATTTCATTTGTTATGTAAAAAAAGAAAATTGATTAACGTGATTAAAACTATGATAAGTTATGCATATATAGCATGTATGTGAATAGTTACTATGGTAAAAGGAGAAAAAAAAAACATGAAACATGAATTCAATAATGATAATAGTATGATGGAAACTATGTATTTACACAACATAAATAAATGATTCTACATTCTTCCCATTGATTTTTTCCAACTGTGTAAAATGAAATTATTTAATGAGATCAAACTGTTACTATGAGTAAAATTGGTTAGTATGAATCAATAGGCTTAAAAAGAACTATCTACGAATTAAATTTAGTTAAGATAATCTTAGAAACAAGGTTGCACTAGATAGATGCTTTGTCCTAGTATCAGATTCCTACTATAGTGAACAAAACACTATTTGGGGACAATCGAATGTATTTAAGCACAAATTACACTCAGTAAATTCTTATAACTATACAGTCAATAGTTAATTTGCAAAATAACCATCAATTTTCTCAATCTTAACTGTACCTTCTGTAAATATCAGTCCGTGTTCTTTGATTTCATTGTTCATGCATTTTCATACAGATTACGCTTAATTTCTGTTCTTTCCTTACCGATCTTCTGTCAAAATACATTCTATCACCATATGATACTTATATGGATATAAGTAGACCGCACCACACTACGTAGCAGTGAAACAATCCGATTAAATGATTGTTACATTATAAGATGGATTTATTAAAACTAGGAATGTATAGTGGTAGATGTCAAATCAGACTTCTAATGCCAAAGCACTTATCGTGAAATATGAAGGTTTGATGTTTGATTATTGACAGGATTATATACAACCTATATTTTAAATACTACCACCACTAAATTAACTACTTCTATGAATCCGTTGTTCATCTTGTTGTGCTAACGAGGTATGGCAACTTGGACCGATGCATAAATGTGCCTGGTCTTTCATTGTAGCTGACTGACTGAATGAATTATACCAACAATTTATATTATCTTTCATTAAACAAAAAGGTGTAATCACATAACAGTATCACAAAAATAAACAAATTAGGATTTAAGTAACAATTTTTTTTATATATTGGAATGGATCACTGACTTATGTCCACCAATAAAATCATATCATATAAAAGTTGTCTTCATTTCGACTGTTCACAAAGAGAATTTATGAAGATTGTAGCAATTTTAATAGTTAAATTCATGAGTCGATCTAAGCTAGATCCACAGTGAAAACTTGAAAGCACTAGACGGCCATGTCATCCTCATATTTTAATATGCTTACTAAAGAATAATTAATCAAACAAACTTGAACTTACATTATGATCATCATATTTATACCATTTAAATGTTTTTGTTCGTGGTCGATAATGTCGAATAAATGAATAATAATGTCCAGATGATGCTTGACCACTATGAACAACTACACCGCGTAAATTATATTTTGTACATGGATTATTATCATCATTATTATTATCATCATTATTATCATTGGTGTTATTGATGACATCAGTAGTTATACAGGACGATGAATCTGTAGAGTCTTTTAAACCTTGGACAGTATATGGTAACATATCCAAATGACGTGGGAATTCACAATAATTATTAAATTTAAGTGAAACACCCCTATATCGGAGAAAAGTAGAATTCAATAATGGTTAAATATAGTAAGGACGATGAGGAGGCAAAATAAACAAATAAAGAAAATTGAGAAACATCAAGGAAATACTTCTGCATACTGGATTTATTATAATAAAAAGACTTTATGATGGTTATCTAAGGAATGATAAGTTCAGTCAGTCAGTCATTGAGTGCTGTTAGAGGTATTAGGGCAATTATCACTTTCCGGTTGCCCACAGCGTGGAAGGGTTCTTCTAGGGGTACCTGAAAAGGGAATTGGGTTAGAAGTGGTCTTAATGACCTGAGAGCGTGACCGCGGTGCCCAAGGGATAACTGCTTGACGTCGGTCACACACGATCTTTTTGTGGGTAGCTTTTGTGTTAGCTCCGTTCTTCAAAAGACCTTACCGCCGGAGACGGATATCCTTGGGATAAGGCGAGGTGTGAATTTCAGGGTCGACCTCTTCTAACCCCACCTCTCCTTGTGGGATGGCAGCATCTCTGTTATGCTGGTTGTCTGAAGTAAACATCTTAGCAAGAAGCAATCAATGACGTTTTTGTCAGTTTCTTTATTCTACCATTTCAGTTTATATTGATTGGTCAATAGTTTCTAAGTAAAATCATACTACCTAGTCTATTAATGCTGACTAGATTTGATAGATCAACTCAGAAATACAACCAACAGAATAAGTCACCTGATATAATAATGCACCTTCATGACGATAGGTGATCGAAACTAGTCAGTATAAAATTATAGATTTCACTTTACATGATCTTTGATATTCATCTATCAATAAGACTCAGAGGTAACATGACTGACGTTTAAACACCTTAACGATAGACAGAATGTAGAATAGTTTCTCATCAATTTCAGAGGAAAGAATTAGCAACTGAAAAAGATTTTCATCATGCAATCTGTGTAACTAAACATGAATGATACTGTCTACTTCTATATCCAGTATAATTTAAATTCACACACAAATAAAAAAGGTTGGATTTATAATTTTAAAAGTTTAATGGTGAACTTCATTTGTAGCCTTGGTGATACACCTTATTAATTGACTGATAACTGATTGTCATAATGTTAAAACTAGATATTAGGCGGTTGAAAGTAGTAGACAGGTTGAAATCGAACACGAGAAGCATTAGAATTTCCTCTAGAATAACTCCAACCAACATAAATCAAATAAATACTCCATGCGATATCCAGCTATTTAGACTAGCCGGTTTATTGGAAAGTAATCGGTAGAATTAAATCAGTACTAAGAAAATTATACACAAAATATTGCTTAACAATCACTGACTAAACGGTGTAAATTTTAGTTAAATATTTAAGAAATCTAAAATGGTGTAAGATTTTCAATCACTGTTAATATACAATCGATCAGACGGCTGGCTTGTGGTTTTATATTTTCACAAATCTCTCTCATCAACGATTCAAGGGACCAAGTTAGTCCTCTGATATAACGGTTGTTTCAAATATTCATCTCGCCCTCAAGTATATTACGATAATAAAACTAGTCACGTTATATCAAAACCATGATCGCACAATCTACAATAGAGAGCCCGATTACTACCAGATAATACTTTACTGAATACAATTACAATCGATCACATATATTTAGTAGTCCATAGACTATGCCTGTTTGTCTAGGATAAGTGATCGATCATATTTTACTTTCACCACCATATATCATCCTCATACTGATCCATTCAAGCGAATTAGTGGACTGGTCAATTGAGTACTAGTGAGAAAGATAGTTCATTTGGTTTTATATTGATGTATAACAATCTGATTGATTATAAACATGAAATCAATGAAAGCGAAATAATGAACCCACTTACTGTTCCCAATCATAATCGAAACGTTTTAATTGAATAGTTAATACTAATGGTAATTTTTGAATACACATTCGTTTTAATATTGGTATTTTTTTATTGCATAGTCTACAATGATATGCATTATCACCTTCTAATAATTCACCTTTTACATATTGTTCTAATGAATCAATTAAATTTCTATGATCTAATATATCAACATTAAGTGTAGTAAATGATTCATAACTTGTATATCTAAAGAAAAGAAAATAATAAAAGGAAAGCTAATCATATGATGTAATTTGATATAAAGAAGTAATATGTATTTTCATAGTTGAAATCATGAGTCCATTGAAGCTAGACCACCATGGAAAACCTGGAAGCCTTTGACAACCGGTTCGTCCTATTGTGGGACTCCTCAGCAGTGAGCATCCATAATCCCGTCTCGCGAAACGGGACGAATCGGTCGTCCAGTGCTTCCAGGTTTTCCATGGTGGTTTAGTTTCAATTGACTCATGATTTCAATTATGAAAATAATGAAATCTTCACAAAAACCCCTTCAAATATGTATTTACTGGTAAATTTCAGTTCTCACTTTAGCTAACTTAGTATGCTCAGAGAATTTTAACCTTCAGAAAACCATCTTGTTGAACTACAAATATTGTTCAACACGTCAATGTTGTATTTAGAATTTATAACTTGGTTGAGTATTACAGGTCTGACCGACTTTCACTAGTATACATAGTCATATTTCGGCACTATCGCAAAATAATATTGATAAAAATTTTGACTGAACTCTTGAATCCGTTTCCTGAGCTCTTCTAGTAACCCCAGAGCTAAATCTACACGTAAAGGTGCAAAATGATGAAAAAGTGCTTTACTGTAAAGTCAGTTTATGTAAAGAAAATCGAGTGTGTTTATAGGATTTTAGATGGCCTTGAGTTTCTGGAACCTTACTAAATATAGCAACAAGATAAGCGATCATTCAGTCATAAATGTGAAACATGACTTTTAATTTTGCAGATGTTTCCGAAATGCCTCTGTTCAGTGCTAATTGGATAGTGTACTATTCTCAGAGTTTTGAATGCCCCTCTGGGGTTCTTTTCCAAAAATACTTTAGGTCCATTCGATAAATATTTGACACGTTTACCAGATCAGATTTGTTGTACTTGGTTTCAAATTGTACCATAGGTTTTAAGGCTATTGATACTATTCGATTGACCAAACTGCAGTATATATAGTAGCATTCAAATCCGCGATTTATTATCTGAAAATCGGACGTCATCAACACAAACTTCGGGTAGATGGACATAAATCCAGTCGAAAAACTAGACAATCGTATTTCAAAAACTTTAAACAAGCTCGTCAAAGCAGGAGAAATAACAAAACAAGATCAATGGACAATGAAATCCAATGGACCAGTACTCCCTCGACTCTACGGCAGACCAAAGATACACAAATCAAACATCCCTCTACGTCCAACTATAGCACTACCAGGAACACCAATGTGCAATTTGTCAAGAGAAATCTCACGAATACTGAAAAATTTAGTGGATTCGTCGAACCATTCCATCAAATCCGCCACACAATTTCTTCATCAGATTTAGAACATTCAAATCAATGACGACGAGCGAATGATATCCTTCGACGTAACAGCGCTATTCACTTCAATTGAACCAAGCTTAACAAAAGAAACTCTATTCTTGCTTATAACCAACGACAAAAATCTCGCAGAATACACGAAGCTTCAAAGTCAAAGCCTACTAGAACTGACAGATTTATGTCTAACAACATATTTCCAATTCAACAACAAAATCTAGGAACAAACAAAAGGGATACCAATAGGATCACCAATATCAGGACTTCTCGCAGAAGCAGTAGTGCAGAGACAGTTAATGAATTTGGAACATTGTGACCAATTGTAGATCATATCACTTAATACTTTTAAAGAATGATTATTGTTAACGCGCTATTTACAACCAAATATAGCGTGTCGTATTTTGATATTCTCATAACCCATTAAATTCTCGAGAGATGATCAACTGAGTTTATTTTCGATATTCAGCACAACTCATTCATTGTTGTTTTACCGAACTCCTTTAAAGTATAAATATACAAAATCCATAATCATATTATTATTATTATTATTAACAGTAGTAATAAAGATAATAATAATTTGGAATAAGAGGTCAAGTATGATCTCATGATAAACCATTAACTGTTCAAAGATATTCGATGATTGATCACATTGTATGAAATCAATATAAGCTTACCGATGTGGACAATCCAAACAGATCTTTTGATCAGCAAATTTACCACCTAAAACAACTTCAACAATTTTAGGTAATTTGCATAATTCTAAAGCTTCATCCAAATCATTACCAAGTATTTGAAAAAATTCCAATGCATCATGTTGTTCTCTAACATGTACAGCTTCTGCACGAAATCTAGTTATTGTTATTATAAGGACAAAATGAGGACGAAAAAGTAGATAAGATATATTTATGTACCAAGATGACGAGTAATTAGTTAGATTGCAATGTAACTTGTTTGGTGATTCAACGACGAATAGTATCTCTTTTAATAAACATAAGGATATCTATGTAGTAAATGATATCAGTTATTATGATTGTAGCTTTTAGGTTTAATCATGCTACATAGGTTGATCAAAGAGCCGTTAGACTAAAAGAAATAACTTAAAGGCTGAGGGTGGAGTTTGAACATCAACGTGACGAGAGTGAGGCGCTTCCCTAGTATAACCAAAATCTCAAAGGGTCTTACCTTCCTCACAACATGAGACATTAGAAAAACGCGACCTCGATATTTCTTTTTCCAACAAAAACGCTTTCTTTACCAAAATGTTAAAAGTAATCTCCTACCAGAATACCACGTTATCAATGGCATAATTCTGTTGAAAAAATGCACAGTTTATCGATGCCCTCAGGAAATAATGCAAAATTTTGATTTATGACTGATTTGAATAATCTACTAAATTGATCATCAGGAAGAAAGAAGTTGAGCACATCGGCCACTTCATTTATCGTGGAAGTCTTATCAATCCTGGTTAGTTGAGATTTATCAAAAGCTCAGCACGGATTCAGAAAGCTCACCTGTCTTTCACCAACTTCCATCACTTATGATATGGCAAAGGTTTTCGTTTGACAAAGAAAAGACAAGTATAATTTCACCTGATTACTGTGAAAAGTGACCTAAGAAAGTGATTGATTCTTCGCTTGTCTCTAGACTACGATTTCTCGAATTATATTATACATTTCGGTTAACTTAATTCACACTTTCTTTCTCGAATCATTTTCATTTCAACTACCTTGGAATTCAATTTTATTAATTTAATTTCACGACACTGATGTAGTGTAGCAATTGCAGGCAGTTGTATTGTTATTCATCAGTATGTTTTCAGAAACCCGATTGTTCTTCAATTCATTACTGATGAAATAATACTATTTAATCAATATTCTGTTAGGAAATATAAGCTACACACGATTCACATCTTTTGAAAACCACATCAAACACAACAAGGAAGTTTGCAATGAAGTCTCGTTCACTGCTAACCAGGATAAGAAAACAGAGTAGATGATAACAGATCATATGGTTCAAGCTATAGTAATGTACATATATTCTCACTTCGCAGATCACTTGTTCAATTACAAGTATAACCGATGCATGACCATTTAAATTATAAGCCGTAATAGTGAGATTGTAAATCAATACATAGCTCAATGTTGCACAGTATACTCGTCGTGAGATAGATAGATATCTTATCCGTGCTACAAGTAGTAAGTAATCGGTCTAAATTAAAGCGAACATTTATTATCTATTCGGACTTAAATCTCATCAACCGCTAAATTACATAGATTGATTGACTTTTCTACTCATACAACGGATACAAACGTCCCTTAAAAATCACAATGAAAAGATAGAACAGAGACAAACAATTATTCAATGTCTGGTCAATGAATGTGATCCGGCAATAAAACTTACTTGAAATGACGCCAAAATTCTACTGGCGCATAATATTTAACACGGCTATAAGCTAAATGTCCAAAAATAGTTTGCATATGATATAACACATTTAGATGATGAATTTTTTCTTTATTTAAAGGTTTGAATTCTGACTCTTGTGATGACTGATCATTGGGGATCGGAGTGTTGACTTTTGATTCCTCATCCTTCATATAATGGAATGCATTTAGAAAAAACAAAACTTGAATACATAAACGTAAAAACGTTATTTAGAAAATCATAGACAACAGTAAAACTTGGTCTAAATAAACAGCCAATCCGATAGAGCAGAGCGAGTTCTGTCAAAATATAACTGAATTTATGATATGAAGGATTACTACTTATAATTTCATTTAGTATTGTTTGTTTGAATCTTCCCATCAATATGTTAGGACTGAAACTGGTCAGTCTCTAATTGGCATATGTGCATACTGTGCGTATTGCCTCGATATTGTCTTAATTCACAAGCATTGTAAGCAAAGATGGATAGGCTATATCGAGGCAATACGCACATATGCCAATTACAGACTGACCAGTTGCAGTCCTAACACATCAATGGGAAGATTCAAACAAACAATACTAAATGAAATAAAACTTCACCTAATAGCACATGCAAGTGGCGAAAGGTACTGGGTTCGAGTTCCAGAGTGAACATCAACTTTGAGATGCAGGCACATCCAGCTGACGAGTCCCAAATAGGACGAAACGCGGGTCCTGGATTCCACTGCTAGCTACTATTCAGCTTTTCTTACAATTACTACTTATAGTTTTATTATATGATTAGTAGAAGCTTAAACTGTTGTATTTTTATATTCACCTATTTCTAAGCTTCCGTGCTTGACCAATAAATCGTTCACATATATCTTATTATTACAGAATCATCACTAATCAACTATTTCCCTATTATTCTACTTTTCTATCACATATGACTACATTATCCCGAACATTGTAAGCCCCATTTGTGCAATTGTATGGCCAAACATTCCACGTATATTATTTTATGCGTATTCATTGATGACTGAACAGAGTACAAATGAGAACTTATGTGTTTCCTATTCTGTATTCTAATTGGTCAGTGGGTTAGGAGGTTGACGATCAATAATGGTCAAGGTCTTGATTGTTGTTGATTGACCGATTTGTCAATCTGCAAAATCGATGGCCACCGGTCCTCCTGATAATTTAAGTGAACTAATAAGTATTTAGTCTAGAGAGCGACTATACAACTGCTCTCCTGTAAGAACGGCCTGACCACAGGGACAACAGTGTGGTGAAAGTATTTTTTTGTTCGATTATATTTAATCCAAGCTGTCATAAGTGACGTCAACACATCGACAGAAATAAAAGATACGAAGAAAGCAAACACATAGGTAAACTAGTTATAGTCAGTATAGTATATAACTGTTCAGCATAAGTTATACAGTTCCGAAATGAACAAATAAGAATGCAGAATAACGAAAAATGTGCAAATAGAGGATTCAAATCATTTCAACCTTTTACATAACAGGATAGAAAAGAGGTAGAAAATGAGAAGGTAAAATGTAAAAAAATTAGGAAATATGGGGGTCGAAAATGATATACACGGTGGTAATGATGATGATAGGTCAAAACATATCATATGCATTATTGCAGCAGTATAAATGACAAGAGATCTAACATTCCGATTAGTGAATAACGATTGTAAGTTGTTGAAGATGTCAGATCCCCAGAAGTCACTTGGTAGATGACTTATTTTTGCAATTTTATTTCGAAAATTTGAATTTCTTAGTTTTAGCGCCAAAAGCGCACTTTTTACCTCCACGTCGTATTTCTCACTTGTGAAAATCTTAAAAGCTATTGGCCCGTTGTATCTTTTAGTATGCTATTTTGTAACGTTTCCCAAGGACAGTTTTATGCTGCATATATACGTTTGATTTCTTCCTGTTGTGATTGCTTGTGCTTCTGGCTGCTTACGGAGTATATTTTCCCCACTCCCATCTTGGATTTCTCACTCTAGTTATCGGGGCGAATTAGAATAACCTATCGTGTCACTTCGTTCCGTTTACCGAGTAAGGAGAAAAAGTAATCAGCCTCAAGCATATCATAAGTCGAAAATAAAAACACAAATTTATACGACCCAATTCTGAAGAAGCATCAATATCTGAATGTAGTATTGCTAAGTTTCAAATATAATTTTTGCTGTAACTCTTACCCTACTTCATGGTTCCATGTATAGGCATTCTATCCATGAAATTACACAATATACAACAATGTCTTTACGTACTGAAATTCGACCAACAATGTGTGGTGGTTAGCGATACTATCCAGTTGTTACTTTTCAAACCAGAGTAGACAAAAGACGATTCAAAACTGAAACATACAGTTTACAAGTTCAATTCAATTAACGCATAAAACTACTTATTATTATAACTTATAGCTAAAAATGTTACAGTCAGCTAGCTAGCTAAATAGTTCTTTGGGTAATATTGACTAATAGACAGTAAACACTTGAATAAAGACAGAGTGACATGATCAAACTCACTAATCTTTGTTGACAAATATTGTCAGCGATATCATCACCGGAGATTGTTGAAGTTGTAAGCACAGTTGAAGTATTCATCGTTTTTGAAGCTTCTTTATCAATCAACAACTTACAATCTATGAGTAGAGATTCTGGATTTGCACTAAGTATACAATCACGAATTGGATCTAGTGTAAACAACTGTTGTATAATAGAATTCATATAACATGTAGCTCCACCATTTTTAAGACCAACAAAACGATGTGTAATACTCATATCATTTTCATTACGGTTGTAATTGCTATAATCATTATTAGTCCAATTGTTTTTATCAATATGATCA
This sequence comes from Schistosoma rodhaini, assembly GCA_944470415.2. Taxonomy (NCBI): domain Eukaryota; kingdom Metazoa; phylum Platyhelminthes; class Trematoda; order Strigeidida; family Schistosomatidae; genus Schistosoma; species Schistosoma rodhaini. The sequence continues at coordinate 82,392,197 of OX104044.1, forward strand.
GATAAAATTGATGATGATGGTAATAATGATGTTGAATTAGTAGAATTTAATCCAAAATTATAATTCCAGTTGAAATTCACAGGTCTTGCATTGGCTAAAATATGAATATATGATGTTTTTCAATCACCAATTACTGGTATTATTATTATTTAAACATATGAATATTGGTACAAGGAAGCACCAGATACATATGCGCCTCACAAATCTCATTCGATTAGTGTGAGGGCTGTGATACTGTCCAGGTGCCCAAACTGAAGCAGGTGGTTTACTTAGGGGCCACACACGGAGACTTCGGCCTAAATGTCTGATCCACAAGGTAGTGGAGCAACGTCAGGAGATCCAGTCCCACGGTAGCCGGTGACCAACGATTGATTCATACCCTATTTGTTCCATCAGGATACTGGAGTTCATATGCACCATTGGTTTGGAATCAGGGTTTTCCAACTCCCCTAGGTGGACGCGCCATGTCCATCAACCCGGTTAAAGCGCCGGACATTCGCTTTATGTCCTCTCAATTTCGTAGGCGACAGCCGTGGTGTGAGAAGGCAGTGAGTAGGACTTCCCTGACAGAGGCTATATACGCGTGGCCATGTGAGAGCATTTCGAGAGGGAGAGCGGACTCTCCCTACTCTCGGCTGTACCAGGGCATTTGGTAGCATAACAACATTACTCTACATAATGAAAGCTACTCAGTTCTTAACCTTAAGATTATTCCTCTAAACCAAACACATGTCCATCGTTTTAGACAGTTATGCATTATCATTACTGATATAGTTTTAAACTTACTAGAAAAAATCAAATCATACAGCATAGTTGTTAATAACTGACTATTCAATGGATTACGAATAGTTATTGATAGGAGGAAATCAAAAGTTGAATTCATTAATTTTCTTGAACATGATAAATTAGAAAATGTGGAGAAATGTGATGTAGATAATGGAGAATAAGAATTATGATCAATCATGTCATTGTTAATATTGTTGTAGTCACAGTTTATTATGTTATGATGGTTATTGATTTGTGAGCATATTGTAGACCTGCGTATTTCGTTATACTGTTTCGAAGCGGGAAACAGTAAAAGTTCAACTAAGTCCTACAAACAAGCAAAGTATAAAAAAAATTATAACGATCAAACGTAGTGTACTACTCATCGAAATTAAGTAGTTAGACACAAGCAATTCAAAACTTAGATAATGAAGTAGGAACTATGTCATTCAGATTTATCTAAGGAAATCTTACAAGTTTGTGTTCGTTTGATATCTGAATAGAGTGATATATGTTTTGAGTGTTATAGAGAGTTTTATTAGTAGTTATAGTACAACACCATTTACGTGCATTAACAGTGTTCTCCTGACTTTAATTCTTAATTCATTCTTAGCCACTAGAGTAAGAATCGGATAGATTCAATAATTTCTGAAACATATACCACACTCAATACTATTAATATTTATTCTGGTCATTTCTTATCTGTGCTCACTAAGTCAGCTAACTTCGTTTGTCATTCCAACCATCGTAACATACGAGTCACTTGGTTCTTCAAATAAATTATCTGAGGTAAGGTCTAAACTTGCAACATATCAGTAGAAGGACTAGTTTTCTTGGTAGTTGAATTCATGAATCGATGTAAGCCAGAATACCATTGAAAACCTGGAATCACTGAACGACCGTTTCGTTTTAAATAATGAAACGTATTTTTCAATACCCTCACATGCACACTAATCGTGAGTCAGATCCCGATACAAATCAGTATGAAAGTGAAGGAGATAATGAGCGTTGATTGAGCTCAGCCGAATTTTTACACTTTTCTGAAATATAGATTGTGGATTGGAAACTTCAAGCATGCAGTATTTTTACATTAGTATCAGAAAAGTGTGCGATCACAATGTGAAGCATTTGATATGAACAAAGAAACAAGAAAACCGTGACAAACAATTGAATTTATTATTAGAGACGTTATTTTACTTATTTCAAAGATTTTGAAACACTAACATCTAGTTTTGAACCTACTTTATTCTACAAACCATAGGCTTTCGTTTCGTGTATCATTCATTGCCATATCCTTTTTCTCTTTCAAATACATTGTAATTTAAACCTACTAATTGGTACTCTATTTCCCTACCTTATTGTACAATTTGGACTGTATTTTTCTAATTGTTTATGCGTTATGGTCACGTTAGTTATTTATTTATACATGTATCTTTTTACACCAATCTAAATCGGAATTGGGAATCAGAATCGAGAATAAATCGAGTAGTGTTACAGTTGATCCGTCTCCGTTTTCGCTCTCTTGCCTGCTAACCAACTAGGTGATAGAGTAGTTTTCGTCTATCTACTCAAGGCAGTTAGTTTCAATTCGGACTTACTCATTTTCAGACTCAAAATTAGGCCAGTTTGCATAAGGCACTACGTCGAGACAAGTTCTCCCCTATATATTATCGGGTAGGAAGATCAAATACGTAATAACATCTCTTTACTATAATTACTAAAATATTAAGTTACTAGTGAAAAAATACTTACTTTAACTAAATACAATTGATTTATTAAATAATTTGATGAATTTTTATTACATTGTAGATCATTAGTATTTACAGTTTTCGATGTAGTACTTATACAATTGACGTTATCCTCATTGTTTCTATCAACACTGTTTACAATAATTGTCGGGAAGTCATTTATCTGTCTTGATGTTTGTTTCATCTCACCGAATAGTTGATCAGTATCATCTCCACACGTTAATAATTGTACCGAAGAATGAGTAGAATCTAGAATACATTGATACAATGATTTGAGAATTCTCAAGTGTCCACAAATTAAGGTATCTTTGTCTTCTATGGACATAACATGAAATTGATGAACAATAGTCTCTGGTCGGAGACATGCGGATTCTTTGTCTAGTGATGATTGATCAGTGGATTCTGGAGATGTAGCACAATGAAAAATCGGTGGAGTGATATCAACAGAAGGATAAGAAATAGATGCGTCACAAGATCCTAATTGACGATCAGTTATCTATCAGATAAAAATGAAGAAAGAAATAATATGTAGTAAATATTCCTGATCAGAAGGTGGAGCACACTAAGGTCCACAGTCAGATATCATGATATTTGCGAACTCATTCAATAAAATGAATAAAAAAAAACTCTAGAGGAGAGGAGAATACGGAACTTTTTATGATAATCTGATTAAATGGGGCTTGAAAATAATCTCAACTAGTTATCTTAGTAATCATCTAATTGATATAAAAAACATTTTGAAAATTCCATTGCATTTTGAATACAGTTAGATTTTCATTTAGAAGCAGCCAATCATGGTCTTTAGATGGCACTAACAGACCTGTAAAAGAACAACTATCTCCGTCACAGATGATCGTACACTGTTAGGAAACTATAATTTACACAAAAAAGCACTTCAGGTTTGGTTGTCAACAGAAATCTATTTCAAGTTCAAAGGTGACAAAGAACAAATGTCAAACACAACTGCATAGCATTCAAATACGAACCGCTTGCAAGATAGTAATTCTCCCTATTCTTAGTATCTTAAATCACACTGAAAAACAAGAATGTCAGACAACCAGCTAAATGAGTGTTATAACGGGGCGAATATTGAAAAAGCTCAAACTTTCGGGAGAATTTTCCGATGATTATTTATAATTTTATTGCATAGTTAGTAGAAGGTCATTGCTGGGTCCTCTTATAATTCAATACAAGGAAAGCTTATGAATAGCGAACTAATAAAAAAGTAGTTTGCATCGGCTCAATGTTGAATGTGCGGATTAGACGTTGATTTAGTCTAAGATATTAAGTAAAAGAGGAAAACATAGATGAGGGACGGAAAATAGAATTCAAATCGGAATTCTGAATAGTCTCTTTATCACGTGATATTGATTAGTGCTTGAAGACATGACACTATATATAAAGTATGCATTTTTCTTACTTAAAATGATAACGGGAAAACGATTAAATTATCTGTAATGATTTACGTAAAGATAGAATGACTTATCTAAAATGATTATTTAGACGACGAACGATAACAAACATAAAAGAAAATCTGAAATAGTACAAAACTTTCCTACCAAAGAACACATTACGCCTGGAAAATAGAAGCACATATGAAAAGGATGAATAACAACTGGAAAGAACTGAGAACGATTGCCCAGGACAGGGTTGGATGAAGAATGCTGATGTGCGGCTTATGCTTCTCCACGACGGGTGACAGGCGTAAGTAAGTAAGTAAGTAACAAAACTTTCCATATACCTACCTACCTACCTTATTGACAAATAGTCGAATATAAATAATTAATTATCCACTTCTTACAAATGATATAAACCAACTATCATCTAATGAAACCATAGAAAAATATAAAAAGCAACAAACCATTGATCGAAGCCAAACAATTTCATCTCTAAGCCATTGATGGGCACTTTGTAAAAATTGTTCATGATTATGCATAAATGGAATGATTTGAACAAGTAAATTAAAATATTCATCAGATTGTGTTATTTTTGATAGAACGTAATTCTGAAATACAAAATTTGGATATTTACTATTAATGGTGATAGAATCAAGTCAATAGGATTTATATATATATATATATATATATATATATATATATACCCAAGGTTTTCTTTCTTCTGTGTATACTATGCAAATCTAAAGTCACTTCAGTATTGTGTTTCGAGTTGTCGGCTATAACGTAGAGGCAAATATATATGCAGTATACTAATCTGAGAGCTAATCAAAACGTCTTAGATTTAGCTAGAGCTAATTCAGGATTACGAAGACGAAGATTATCAGAACTATTTGATATATTAGCGCAATACATTTCGAACAATCGGGGTTTGGTAAGGTGCCTATTTAACAGGCTTGATCGTATTTGCACAAACGACGCTATTGATGACGATGATAAGTTGTTAAACAAGACATTAATGGGGAATGGTTATCCACCTAAATTTATTAATAGATGGAAAGTTCATAGCACAGTGAGACCTACTGTAGCATTGGTGGAGAAAAAGCCTATCTACATCACCTTACCATTTAGAGGTAAAACAAAGGCTTAAATCAGTCATCAATAAAACGTATTGTGCAGCGAAGGTCATTATCAAAGAAAGAATGAGATCCATGATTCGTTCAAAACCTAAAAGACATGAAAACGATTGTGTCACATCCCACTGCGTTTACCAATTCAAATGTGTGTGCGTGGTCACACATACATAGGGAGGAGCAATCGTGATCTGAAAATTAGGGTGGGTGAACATGCATATCGATGGGAAGATTCAAACAAACAACACTAAATTAATTTAAACTTCACCCCATCGCACAAGCAAGTGGCTATCAGGACTCAGTGGCCGAGTGGATAACGTGATGGCGTTTGAAGCGAGGGTACTGGGTTCGAGTCCCAGAGTGAACATCAACTCTGAGATGCAGGCACATCCAGCTGACGAGTCCCAAATAGGACGAAACGCGCGTCCTGGATTCCACTGCTAGCCACTATCCATCTCTGCTTACCATGTACCAAAATGATTGCAAAAAAAAGAATCAAATGACCAAATAAGAAAAACAGTTTGTTCTCTCCTTAAACCTACCCTGGTAATATAAGGTTATTATTTAGAGTGATTATGTGTCAAATTGTTTTCACATTATTTTTATTATTATTATCCTTGTCTAATCTTACCCTCTGCCCCATTTCCAATCTAGTTGACCTTTTATTTATATATATAAATGTTCTTAACAAGTATATGTGTGATCAGATTGTTCGAAATGTATTGCGCTAATATCTCATCCCATAGTTCTGATAATCTTCGTCTTCTTATTACACTATCGAAATTTATCAAAGGGACTAATTGCTTTAATATTCAGAATTAGGCATAAATCTGTATCAATCCAAACTACAACAAAGTATCATCAGCAAACGGAAAGGGATATAAAAGCATTGATAGAAGTACCAGTGGTAATAAACTATGAGCACAGTCCATATGATTTTAAAAAGATAAACAGTATGAAATAATTTTAAAATTCAGGATCTGAAAGTAAGACAAAGAATGAATACATCTGTGTCGTTTCGACCGGTTTTGGTCTATATCAGCCAACTTCATCAACTATTGATCATAATAATCACAAAATGTTTTATTCATTCTGACGATAACGAAATGAATAGAAATATTAGAGAAGACATAGTAAATAGATACACACCACAAGAAAAAGTAGATACCTTCCTCATCTTCGTCTGAATGAACATCGATTAGAGGTCAAACGCCATGATATATCTTCGCTTGCATCGATGTTCATGGACAAACATTCGACTAGAAAAATGTTGAAATCCCGGATAGAGGAAATACGAAAAACACCTAAGTATTTTACAGAAGCTTGATACTCAGTTCAATCAACAAACACAGAAATTGATTTAATTTACCGACCAATCAGGGAAATCATAAGCAAATATAGCACCGAGAAGCCGATCAAAGGGAGAAACAATCAAAATAAAGAGGTAGACAACGACAGGTTGTGACAAGATGATGTAAGGTGGGAAACATGTAAAGATTTATCTATTAGATATTTGCTTCACAGATGGTTGAAATACAACTAAATTGGTTATTTAAACCTTAAGACTTAGTGATAATTGAACCTACCAATACTATAAATCGGAAGCATAAACTACACTTTCAAATATTCTTATTGACCAACACAATATATATTCTCAAAAATATTTCAAAACAGAAGATATCTTGATAATGTTATATCCCGTGGAGACTTATGAATGGTAACCGCCCATGCCTTGCTGTGCCCTTATTCCATTTGACTTTTGTTATATCCCGTGGAGAATTATGAATGGTAACTTTGAGGACTATCTATGAACCAATGTGATATGTATATTTCCTATTGTATAATTGCTAAGTAACTTGACTATTCATATTCATGTCCCTCTAATTATAAGCTTTATTTTGATCTATAGACTATTATTATACGATTTACCATTCTTGAGTTATCTCTAGTCCATTAATTACTGTTCCCCTATTCACAGACACATTTAGCTAAATCTTGTACGAATATTATTTTTTATTTTATGGTACGATCCGGTCAGTCTGATTGATATATAAACCCAGTATGTTTGAGAATAATGATTCATATTGTAGAGGCAGTTATTGGTATACTGGACTTAACTGGTTGGGCTATGCAGAAAGCAGGACTGATAAGCACTAAAGACTTCATACGGATATTGTGTATGATTGCTTTGATCGATAATTCACTCCTTTCTGATTGACGGGAACCAGCACGTTCATATATATCAACTGGTCAAGAACGCACACACTCACTCAATCGATATAACAAATAACTAGACGATTAACAAGTTAATATACATAGATTTAGATACAGTTGATAAACAAACTAAATGTAACACAACTTACAGGTAACCAATTGAACATTTGTTCCAATGCATAATAGGCATAATCTCTATTCTCAATTGTAGTAAATGTTAATAAAGTATGCAAAAAATATCTTGTAGATATGCGAATAATTAATGAATCGGAAAATAATAAATCTTGTAATAAATCTGCACCAGTTAATTGACAATTATAATCATATTGATAAGAATGAGACTGGAGAACAGAAGGAGGTTGATAACGACGATATTGACGTGAACGTTTATGATGATTGCTACCACGACGATCACAGCAACTACGATGATCATCTACTGTTGAATGATTCTGTGATAAACTAACTAACATTTTATATGATAAAGGATACTTTAAAAATGTACAAAATTCATTCTGTGGATGCAAGCATTGATACCATGTAATACAGTTTAATGCCTCTATGATTACTGAACCTTGAGTTTCACCACTTCGAAAAGAATTGAAGCATTGTTCATGAAAGTTAGAATATAATAATTTCGACAGATTTCTATCTTCAATATCATTGGAATCACTATTATTACTACTACCACTACTACTACTGTTACTACTACTATTACTACTACGACCATTATTATTACCGCCACCATCAATATTCTCATTATTAGATGAACTTGACGATGATAATGAGTGTAACTGGCGAACAGAAGATAATGTTGACGATGAGGAAGATGATGACAACGTAGATTCACATGATAATAAAGATAATGCTGATGAGGATAAACGAGTTGAATTAGACAGATTATTAGTAACTCTTTGTTCGATATCATTAACTGGGAGGATATCTTCATTGATATCTTGAAATTTATTTTCCGTTAATGCAAGTTGAGAGAAGGATTCAACTGACAGATCATTTTTTGGTGAAGCTGATTTATCTATGAATGAAAAGAAATTAGAGCAAAAACTTATCCAGATTATATATATATATATATATATATATATATATATATATCAGGATCGATATTCTGTGGGATTGTTGATCTGTACTGCTGAAGAATCCCAAACGAACGAGAAAAAACGATCCATTGCTTCCTGGTTTTTTAATGATTGCCTAACTAAGTTTAATCTGTGACTAAAACCATTATAGAGACTACGAAAAAACTAATTATCGTTTTAATCCATATTTCGATAATGCAATGAGAAGATGAAGTTTATCAGAATAATATGAAATTGAAATCCCCTTTATGTTTCCAACAACAATTTGTTCTTATCCTTGACCTACCTTGCTAATATTAATTTACTATCCAGAGTGGTTATCACATTGTTTTTGTGTACTTTATTTATTTTCTTTTTTTGTCACAGCTTACCTTTAACCTGTCTAGTTGACATTTTTATTTTCATATACAAATGTCTTAACAAGTATATGGATGATCAGATTGTTCGAAATGTACTGCCCGAATATAGCACATAATTTTGATAAACTTCGTCTTCTCATTGTATTATCGAAATTTATAAAAGGGACTAATTGTTTAAATTAGTATTGTTAGTAGCCCTGGATAATTCCTCGAGAAACCCTTAAAAACCTGGAAAAATAATACCAAGTACTCCAACCAATCAGAGTTCTTTCGAAACTTCTGAGACAATTTTAGAAGGCAATAGATTAGACAATTCACCACTGTATTACCAATTTTAGTATATCTTCCAGAAAAAAAGGTTATATATAATACTAGAATACTCTTGTCTTCTATACATAAACTAAGCCTTGAAGTATTGCTTATTCTATACTTATCGCCTTCTACTTTTCAACTGTTATATCTAGAGCTTGATTTTTGCTATGTCGCGTACTACTAGACTACTTGAACGATCGAACCCGCAACGTCGCAAGTGAGGAGACAGAAGACTAGTAAATAGGAATTTTATTCCCCAATACAGTGTCAAAATATAGTACAGAAATCTCATGTATTTATAGTTTTTGACTGAGAGTAAATCATCATTTCGGACAACCAATAGGCGCATAGGGGGTCGTTCTTATCCATCCAATGGGGAAGCTACACGTCGACATTCTACAATATTCCCCTACCAGTGATTGGATGGAATATCTTCGGCTCTTTCTGGGCTTCTTGAGGCTTCCTAGAGTTTACCAACGAGCCGTCCTTACACAATTCAGTGTTAAAAAGTAGATTTCTGGGGATTATGAGGGAGTTAGGAAGTTTGCGATCAAAAAGTTCACGTACAAAATAATAAAATTCTTACCTCTTAATAAATTATTTTCTTGTACATTATTTATATCAGTACATGAATGCAGTTTACCAATACGATTAGGTTTCATACTGAAATCTTTTAAATATTCCATTGGATTTTCACAACCATATCTTGTTTGCCATCCAGTTAAGAATAGATTTCCAAAAGTACTTTTTATATTACTTTTAAGCCAGTAATTTTTCACTTCATTTAAGGATATCTAAGAAACATAACAGGAATTATTTCACTAGAATAAATGTAAAAACAGTAAATTTCTAGATAAACTGATGAGTGATACCATTCAGAATGAATAACTATTATCTACGACGCGATTACACGAAAATCATCAGCCTTTAAGATATGCTTATTAGAAGTATGTCTCAACGGATGTGTATATCATTCATTAATCTATAGGATCAAGGCTTGAATATCACGTTGACAAGCTACCTATATCAAAGATGTAGACTAATTGTTTCTGGGCGAGTAGGGACGTACTTGTTAGGGCGTTTGAATTTTAACCTCCAGGTTTAAGACTCAATTCCTAATCCAACTACTACGAACTACATCACGGCTAAAAACATTAATGCTCACAAATAAAGTGTAGCTTAAATCCTAACCGTAAAGTAATTTGCACTTAATAACTGTGTTATATCAACGGATTCTCGTACAGTATTCTGAGGGTAACTTACTATCCAATTCATTTACCACTGAATTTAGATGTGAGTAGTATGAAACGGATAAATATTTTACCTTCGTCTAAATTCGAGACTGAATACATTTCATACTTTTTAACAATTTGGATGCGCCAATACTTCGTCAATTAACTATGTATTTAATTGTTTTTTCAATTTATTTAACTTACATTATGGTAAATGTTAGTGTCAAGTATCATAACTCGAAATGATTTATATTTCACAGGTTAAGTTCTACATTGTCTATAAATAACTGACTAAATAAAATTGAATAAAAGTTTGAGAAATTGAGCATATTATGTCTTGTTGACGACCTTCAACGACCATCTTATCTCAACATAGTGCACGCAGTGTTGAGCCACCTAGACTAGTGGTCACATTTCAACTTGATCAATAGCATTCGATCAGCACTAAACAGGACTTGATACGCATGACATTGATCACCACCCAGTGATCAATCAATTGTGACATTATGTCTATTTAGTTCATTATTAAGTCTACAGTTGTTAATATATCAATAAGACGAGCTTGGTTTTTTTCTATTTGAGAGATGATAGTTCAATGCAAATTTAAGATAAATCTGGGATTATTACTACTAGTCAGTTATGAATTAGAACAAATTGAAACACTTAAAATGAGTACACTGACTGAGGAAGTTATCAAGATGAAAATGGAAATAATATTTCTTAGATAGTAACTTACAACCTGGATGCAGTTAATTTTTTATACTCAGTAGTAGACTTCATATCAAACAGATTAGTGTACAGAAGTAGGCAGTGGGATAAAATGTGTAACATTGCTAGATCACCTCAGTTAAAGAAAGATTACAGTCTCATCATTCGATTACGCATCAGTACGTAGTACTGTTAGAACAATACAGATTGGCTTGAATCATGCTCGATGAAGAATTCTGTTGGGGAGGATAACTGGAGAAAACTTTAGAAACTCCTTGTGTAAGAACTATAAATAAACTAACGTTTTTCTTATTGAGATTCCTACTTCCATTTAACCCTGTGTTGTTTGGAACATAAATACCTTCCCTTCCAACTGTGTTTTTGTTCGAGGACTTGTCGAGCGAAGTGGTGCCTAGAGAACTCTTAACAAGTACATTAGGCTTAACTTCAACATTGATCATTTAAAGATTTTCAAGACCAAATACTCTTGGAATATATGCATGACCTCTACTTACAAAGGTCATATCCTAAAGACACCAATTGATACTCTGATGATAGGCATAATAAATGAGAACAGGAATTCATGTTCCCTTCAGTACTGCATTTATGAATAAACATACAGTTAAAAACAATAAGGAATGCTACACAAAAACTAACTGAAAAACTAACAATGATATTGATTTAGATATCTGTCTAATCTGAAATAACGATTTCAATTTCTGACAAATCTCATAGTTAAAGTGTTCGCATGAGGACTTAGAATCAGACACACACACAGAGAGAGATAGGATGATGTATCCGAGACCAGCTATCACTGAGCATCAAGCTAACGAAATGTAAATTCTATTCAACACTTTAATTAACCCACACTTCATTTAGAGTTTCCATGAAGAAAATTTAGGTTTATTGAATATTGAAAAAAGTGTCAACTAATGGGCTTTGCGATGATATTATTAAATTGCCAATAAATAGATCCAAGCATAAAAATAAATACACACCATACACATCGAAAGGGAGGGAGATAAGCAACTTACATTAGATACAATTGTTAACTGTGCAACGTGTAAAGCGTGCAAAAGTAGAAAATAATCTCCACCTAGTACAGGATGATTTGTACTACTAGTTAATTTATAAGTATGAAGTAGTAATTTACAAATATGTTCAATATTACACTCTGCATTATCTACATCACCATCATCACTATCCTTAGTACCATCAAGATTTCCAGTAGCATTGGTTTCTGTTATCATCTTCGTTGTAGCAGTGGTAGTATTAGTACTATCTGATAACGACTGCGCCAGTGGTTGTGAACTTTGTCGTAAAGAATTGGTAAATGAAAAATCATTCCGACAGGAACTAGAATCTTTCACAGAGACTGCTAGAGAAATTAATAACTGATAAAATGATGACTTTTTGAATACATTACACATATAATCTGATGTTGAATCTAGTTTATATAATACTAATGTATTAGCTGTACAAATAAGTAATACACGAATTAATCTTAATAGCCATAGACGTATGTGATAGAGTAGTTTCCAATGAATTGTTGTGTCATAGAAAATAATCTGATTGTCATCATTTTTATTAACAATACTAGCAAAAGATGAAAGCCCAAGAGAAGAATGGGAATCGAGTAAGTGATCATGGGATAAAGCATGTTTTCCTTCATTCTTATCACAGTTAATAAGTTTATGATATAATGATGATGTGGGAGTGAATGAGGATACTAAAAGTGGAGACGAAAGAAGTAAGTTTAAGGCACCACCACGAAGTAGAAGCAGCTGAAACAAACAGACAAAAAACAATTATTTGATAATTAAAAGACATAATTTGACAATGGTAGTTCTAGTCGTGAACTCATAACACATGGAAAATCATTGTAAACTATGGAAGACTATAATCATTTCAGTTTGAAACTATTCAATCTCCAATCATATTCAAAGCAAGAGTCAGTCAGTCAGTCACAACGTAGGACCAGGCACCTTTATGCATTGGACCAAGTTGCTATACCTCACCAGCACAACAAGATGAACACCGGATTCATAGAAGTAGTTAATTTAGTGGTGGTAATATATAAAAGAAAGATCGCATATAAGGATATAGTACAGAAAGAAAGACAGATATGAAGCAATTTTAATCTCAAGGTTTAAGGGAAGATAAAAAGTGTATACACCTACGCCATTGTGATCGATTCTGAGCTATGTCAAACAGAGTCTCCGACCATTGGTTACGATAATCACGCAAACCCTGACCAGGTAGTCTGCATCTGCCAACATGGCTCGGACTAGAAGTTAGTGACTTCATGCTCCGATATCACGTTTTGGTTTGCCCGCTTCTAACTCTCTTCCAACCATCCCAACACTAATCAGCATAGCGTGTTGTGGTAATCGTTGTTCAGGTATACGTAACACGTGGCCCAAACATCTCAGACGATGAAGATTCATGACCTTATCAACTCATTTACCATCATTCCCTAATACCCTGTGTCTAACCTCACTATTACTTACCCGGTGATCCCAGCAGATACGAGCAATAGAGAAGAGAAGAACTCAGAATGCTTAGTTTAAAGCATAAGTGAGTTCGCACTGAATTGGTACATATTTCCAATTTCAGATGATTTTCCACAATTCATACTTGACTTGCAATACCTTTCCGTTTCTAAGAAAGAGACTACATAACAAGTGTGCTATCCTAATGCTTAATATACGCGTAGAGATCGGAAGATACAACGAGAATTCTGGTGTACACGTTGAATGATACCTTTTTATCTCACAAATTCTTACAAGCTTCATAATCCACTTTCGATGATCAGCACCACAAACATAAAAACCTATAATCGATCACTACCTCCTACCAATTATCTTAAATCATAGCACATAATACATATAAATTCATTTAATAAAATACTTACGGTGATAGTTATGGAATCTGACCAATCTGGAATTTGATTAAACAAATTGTTTGTAGTAAAATCTATTGTCCTTGGCATAGTGTTACTACTGATATTCCGATTATTATTATTATTATTATTAGTAGTGGTGGTATTAGGAAGAACGAAGTCTTGACAATTATACATATTATTACTATTATTACATGAAGTATGAAATTGATTATGATCTTCATTCAATTTAATGAAATGATAATGTTTCACTAAACAACTAGGCATCATTAAACAATATAAAACTTGAATTGTATACAATAATTCAATGTAATTCGGTGTATTCTCTAAATTGATTTGTTTATCATTGAATAAATGAAATACTCCAGTTGATACATTTGGTTTTGTAAGTAAATGATGAAACCATGTTTGTGATAAGAGAGCTAAATACGAAATAGAAAATAAGAATATACATAGTAATAATAATAATAATAATACGGCGAACAAAATGTTGTAATTGCGCTACTTTCTTAACGTATCTGATAATCAAGTTAGTTATACGATAGAATGTCAAGACAGTTCTACTGTATGTGGCGGAAACCTGGAGAACTACGAAAGCCATTATCCAGAAGATATAGGTGTTTATTAACAGTTGCCTACGCAAGATCCTTCGGATCCGATGGCCAGACACTATCAGCAACATTCTACAGTGGGAGACAAAAAACCACATTCCAGTGGGGGAAGAAATCAGGAAGAAGCGCTGGAAGTGGATAGGACACAGTTTGAGGAAATCACCCAATTGCGTCACAAGACAAGCTCTCACATGGAATCCTGAAGGTCAAAGGAGAAGAGGAAGACCAAAAAACACATTACGCAGAGAAATGGAGACAGACATGAGAAGGATAGACAAAAACTGGATAGAACTAGAAAAGAAGGCCCAGGACACAGTGGGTTGGAGAATGCTGGTCAGCGGCCTATGCTCCATTGGGACTGACAGGCGTAAGTAAGTAATACGACAGAATAATAAGATCCCTGAGCTTCCATTTCACAAAAAGTGAATTTATTGCGGCAAATTTTCTTGACTCAAATTTGTTCTACTTAATTAATTATTAGATTAGTCAGTCGTGTGTCATTACGAGGTTAGATCAAATGCTCGAAATCAAGCGTAAATCGAACAACTGAGAAACCACCAGAAAAGTTCGTATATTTTCTTTCTCCTCTATATCTAACCTCCGAAGAAACAAGTGATTACCATAAAATTCATACATCAAATTCATTAAGCGGTAAACAGAAAGTTATGGTAAGATGAAGACTAATTGTAAACTAATTGTAAATCCATGAATATTAGAGCTAGTTAGTATAAGAGGTATTGAGGAAGATTAGGTATCGAAGATACTACTCGAATACAAAATATAAATCAATAAAATAAACAACAAAATAAGTTGAGGAATTCGGAATAATGGAGAAGACAAAGAACGGATGTACCTGCGTCATTGCAAACGCTTTTGCACCATATCATTCAAATTCTATAACCATTGGTTATGATAACCACGTAGACATGAACCAGGTAGTCTACACTCATTACCATGGCTTAATGCAAATGTCAATGACTTCTTGGGCTGATGCCATGTTTCGTTTGACCACATCTAGCTTTCTACCAGCCTACTTATACACCAGAGGACATAGCCCGTCGAGGTAGGCGGTGGTTAGGCAGACATAACACATGTCCTAACCACCTCAGTTGACAAACATTCAGCATCTCATCAACAGATTTCCTATCTTTACCCAGTACCCTACTTCTAACCCATACAAAATATACAAGCAGTGCTTGTATCTAATACCAAGAACCTACAAATACCTATGTTATAAAGCGGGACGGAGAGAAGTGTTGAGAAGTAAACTCATCCTGTGGTTCAAAGATGGATAGTTCGCTTACGCCTTAAAAGATGGATATTTTGTAAACAATATCTACTTTGCACAATATTTGATGGTTTGTATAATTAACAACTGTCTCATAAAATTAAAAACAAAATAATTCATGAATCACATATATGTTCAAATAGTGAAGTTCTTGAGAATTGCTCTATTACGGCACCTACTTTGGCGACTTGGGTCAGTTTAGGGGAAAAAAAGTCGTTAAAAAATCAGTTTAATTGATCAAAGTACGATTTTTTTAAAAAATGAAGATATGACCATACTACTACTACTACTATTGTAGTGCACAAACACTAGTTGGGGACAATCGAATGTATTTAGACACAAATTACAGACTATCTCACTAAATTCTGATAACCATACAGTCAACATTTGATAATTTTTGAATAAATTGAGCATTGGGTAGATTGTTTTAAATAAATTATATATTTGTAATATCCTACTTCTTCTCTGAAGAAGTGGCTTACACTGAGTCACGAAACGTCAGAAAATCTAATTTTTCTACTCATTGGGATATTACAAATATATAATTTATTTATTAATACAGTCAACAGTTAATTTGCAAAATAACGATCAATAGTTTCAATCTTCACTGTTCCTTCTGTAAATATCAATCCATCTTCTTTAATTCCATTGTTCATACATTTTTCTATCAATTGCGCCTCCTTTCAGTTCTTTCCTTATCGATCTTCTGCCAAAATACATTCTATGTCTGACCATTGCCATATATTACTTATATGTATATAAGTAGACCACATCACACTACTATTACTACTACCACCATTAAATAAATCTTGAAAAAAAAGGTATAAATAACATTAACTTACGTTCAGTAGACTGTTCATTGCAACGTTCAATAATTTTCTTATCAACTAATTGGATTAAACTATCTTTAATAAATTGAATTAATTTTTTATGCAATGGCATACAATTGAGTAGTTGCATAATACTATGATATACATTAGAATGATTTAAAGCTAATGCAATCCTACTCAAATTTAATAAGAATTCAATACGTTGATCAGTATTGAAAACTATAAACCAAAAAGAAAAAAGAAAACAAAAAAAAGAGTAAAGGTATTTTCGGAGAAAGACAATGACGTTTGTGTGATGGTGGAATATGTATCTTAAATAATACGAGTATAGGTAGTATATGATACATAGATAGAATTTGAACCTTAAGTTTACGGTTTCTACATGTTAGGGAATGGATGATGTTTATTGATTTGTGTTGACTTTCTCTAAACCATAGTGATAGATGCTCCGTGTTATATCCCCTGGTGAATTATGAATGATAACTCTAAGGACTATTTATCGACCAATGTATTATGACTATTTCTTATTGTACAGTTGTTACGTAACTAAATTATTCATATTCGTTTTCTCTTATCATTAGCTTTATTTTGATCTTTGATTTATGATCATACGATTCTTGAGTTATAATCAGTTTATTGATTACTTTGGTTTGTATAAAAACCCAGTATGTTTGTAAATAATGATTCATATTGCCGAGGCTGTTATTTGTGTTCTGGACTTAACGGGCTGGGCTAGGCAGATAGGAAGGACCGAATGGCACCCAAGACTGCTCAGGGCATACGTTATAGCAGTGGCGACGGGGATTTTGGTACGCAAAAGAAAAAAGTATACAGTTTTCGACGGGGATTCTGGAAAAAAATACAGCAATCAAGACTGCTCGTACGTATTTCAAGTATCATTTGCATCCGATCAGTAAAATCCACTCCTCTTTAATTGCACGTTCATATATATTACGAGTCCATACGTTATAACAACTGACGACAGGGTAAAAAAATGGCTTTAACTTCCGATCAATTTCAGTTGCTAATTCAGAGACAAGAGCAGCGTTTTAAAAAGAGTCAGTTGGATTTCATTGACAAGTTACACGCGACGCTGCTGAATCACCCATGCTTTGGGGGTGCAACGGAAGTTGACGCATTGATTTCTAAATTGCGTATAGAACTGGAAGTCGATTACAGAACAAATGAATATGCAGAGGAAAGCCTCTATGAATCCGCGAAAAACAGTAATTTAGATGCAGCAGTAACAGTCCTACATGATCAGCCCAGTAGTCCGGTGCTGCCTGTTTCAGAAACGTGCCCGGTAGTGGATTCAAACACCACTATCCCTGAATTAGCAGGTCCGAACAGTGATGCTCCCAGCTCTCAGCAACATGATGCCATGTCAAATGCTCATGAAATTGCTGCAGTACCCGCCCACGAAGAAATGGGAAGCAAATCGAGCAGTATATTGAATACAGTGGCGCCAAATCAAACCAGTCATGATGCAAAAAAGTTTTTTTATGAATCTAATGATCAAGATTATCTAATTGTTCTGCCAGATCCCGATTATTTTGCTGATTCATATGTTCCAGTTCAAATCTCTTATAAAAATGGGAGAAAAATATCGGATGCATTACATGATAATCAAGAATCCAATACAAATTTCATAGATACTGATTATCCTAATGATTCATTATCTACTAATGAGGTTCCGAGTAAATTCAAGGAAAGTGTTTCAAAAGAATCAGACGCCGGTGACCTCAAATCGAATGTCGTCGATCCTCACGATATAATCAGTTCTGGTGGATTTTCTGTTAAATACGACGAATATGTTTTAAATAATGTCACAATAATGGTAACTTGGGTTCATGAGGATCCAACAGTCTTTCGTGGGGGAGGATGAATTCGAGAAATTAAAAATCCGGATATCAACTCTAGATTTCTCAAAAAGGGGAGGTGTTATATCCCCTGGTGAATTATGAATGATAACTCTAAGGACTATTTATCGACCAATGTATTATGACTATTTCTTATTGTACAGTTGTTACGTAACTAAATTATTCATATTCGTTTTCTCTTATCATTAGCTTTATTTTGATCTTTGATTTATGATCATACGATTCTTGAGTTATAATCAGTTTATTGATTACTTTGGTTTGTATAAAAACCCAGTATGTTTGTAAATAATGATTCATATTGCCGAGGCTGTTATTTGTGTTCTGGACTTAACGGGCTGGGCTAGGCAGATAGGAAGGACCGAATAGCACCCAAGACTGCTCAGGGCATACTTTATAACACTCCGGAATGGAATAAAGATATGACCTTAACGAACGACTTACACATATATATTCACAGAGACAGGTGGACTGGTATATGTACATTGGGCTAATCAGTCGTAGCAACTTATCATTCACATGAAGATATAAAAGGATAACTGTAGCAGTTTATATGAAGATTTGCTGTATTAAATATCTTTCGAATTAATGTTTCTAGACGGTTTTTAAACCTAAAATCAGCAATGTCTTCTTTAAAATGAAGACCCGCTAACAGCGTTTTCTTTTTAAACATTGTTTTTGGTCTGTTAAAGATGTTTCTCCTGCATATTTGTCGCAATTATTCTCGACAGGTACGCATTCTTTAGAGAGGTGAATTTCAGAATGGATAGTTCACCTATTAAGTGGTCGAACGAACAACTTTAAC
Source organism: Schistosoma rodhaini (assembly GCA_944470415.2). Classification (NCBI taxonomy): domain Eukaryota; kingdom Metazoa; phylum Platyhelminthes; class Trematoda; order Strigeidida; family Schistosomatidae; genus Schistosoma; species Schistosoma rodhaini. Next base: position 82,411,466 of record OX104044.1, read on the forward strand.
AATATCCTGAGTATACGGAATGAATGAGTTTTTCTCGTTTTAAAATCCAGTCAAAGATTTCAGGAGATGTACACCTAAATATACAGAATGACTAAGAATTAGGTCTGTTGACAAATAAATATGTCAATTTCATTGGTTAGTGGGGTGGTGAAATCCCATATCCTAAATTACTTATTTAAATAAGTTTTATCAATGTTCATTTGTATTTTCATCATGTTGTGACGGGCGGTGCCCGAAATATGATACTGGTACACGGTGTGCTACGCGCTAATCCCACAACAGCAAGTGAATTGGGCTACGGGATAAAATGCACAAATACTAATTTATTTATATACCATTCTAATGCATATGAAATTGATCCTTTTACTATCTAATGAAATCCACTTGTCCTTTAGGTAACATCTGATTACCATCGACTGACCTTCTCATTGGCGCTCAATATCACATTCTTCTACATACAACTTTGCAAACAGTAAGAGAATGACTCTCTTTATTGATCAACTATTGATGTATCGATTGACAGGATAAGTGATTTTTATCAACAACGCAGCTTTTTGGCAAGCAATAATCATTCAACCATGTTATTAATGGATTATAGTTCATGGAATTAACAGTACATCCGTATACATAGGCACATAATTTTACTCCATTCTAAGTGGCTTTAAATCGTCAGTTTTCGGAAAACACTGCAACTACGAAACTGCGAGTAATCCCGAGTAAAAAAAAGGTGAAGGGGGGCGGAATACAATCAATATTTTATGCAGATAATGATAGAACAGATACTGACAACAACTCAAGTGCATTTAATGTTGATAAAACAAGATGCTCGTCAAATGTAGATACCTCTGAAGAACTCACCAGTAATTCGCAGGTTGTGTTGATAAGGTTACCTAGAGGGACAGCAAAGTTTTGCAACTGAACTACTCACATTGAAAGAACACAACCCCATTGAAATGATCTCTTTGAGCTAAAACAAATCTTGTTTACCATTTCAATTCCAAGAACTATTGAAATAGAGCTATGCAAAATATAAAAAAAGATATTGTTGTCCTCCATTAGGACTTACACATACGGGTAAGATTGCATCGTTCATGATGCCATATTACGACACTTGGGAATTCCATTGTGCTGCAAGTTCTGAACAATCACAGGATAATCTATTTTATCGTTGAATTAATCAGTTTATTTCTTCATGTGTTCCTCTTCAAAGTTTAATGAAACTTGAGCTATTGAGGAAAAATGTACTTTTCTTTCTCTAAAGAGTTTTATCATTATTCAACTCAATCAATCTATTATAATCGTATTGACTTATTTGAAAACACTACTTATTGAGGGTTATGCGAAGACAATCATCCTCAAAATCCTACTTGTTTAGTTTGTGTAGTATAGCATTTATATCTATATATATATATATATATATATATATATATATATATATATATATATTAAAAGTAGTAATTGACGAGTAGTAAAATGCTAACTTACTGAATTCACCTTCACGATCCATATCCAACTGTTGAGTGCATTTCAATGCATCAGAGTCGTCTATCTTCAATTTACTATCTACCAATAAACTACCACATTTACTATTATTATTGTTTGCAAGTTGTTCTTCTTCAAAATTCCGATCAATTATTGAATCGAAGATCTTTAATTCTGATGGCAGTAAATGATCTTCGTCGTCTTTCAAAGAATTATTATTACTAATAGTGGTAGTAGTATTGTCAGTAGTATGAAGACGACCTAGGGCAATATCACTACTACTTTGTTGTGTTGCGTTGACTTCAATATTATCAAATACTTTAAGATAATAAGAAGAAAATTGTAAAGAGCCAGGTGTTGTAGTTGATGATTCAGTAGTGGACGATGATAGTTCGTTATTGGTAAACATCAATTTTGCGGACAATTCCAGACTGGAAAAGAATTAGGTAAATAATTATAACAAGGTTGGAAGATGATATAAAAAACTCAGAGATTATCATTGATGTTTCAAAAAGGGAATCAATTTAAATACTTTATACCAGTGAATAGTATTAATTGACAACCATAACTATTACCTAGCAACAGTAGGTCTCAATATAAACAAAGGGAAAAGCAAGACTCTCCGATACAATACAACATGCAACAATCGAATTACATTTGACAGAGAAGCTTTGGAGGATGTGGAAACCTTTACATATCTGGGCAGCATCTTTGACGAACATGGTGGATCAGAAGCAGATGTGAGGGCGAGGATCGGCAAAGCAAGAGCAGCATATTTACAACTGAAGAACATCTGGAACTCAAAACAATTGTCAACCAACACCAAGATCAAAATTTTCAATATAAAAGTCAATACAGTTCTACTGTATGGGGCCGATACGTGGAGAACTAAGAACAACAACTATTACCACATAAGTATGTTAATTAGTTCTGCTTAATGACAAGACAGAACACTGGTATATTTTTGGCACTGTCCAATGTGATTTTTAAATTAATTAACAGTTCGGTTTTTTTCTACATTCAAGGAATATCAATTACAGAATTGACATAAACATCAATATTCACATCATCTCTCCTATAGTATAAGAAAGACAATAAAGAACATCCGTTATCCACCAACTTTGTGCATATAGTATCATTTTTTCTATCTCTCTTATTGATGATCAGAATATAACGTTAAGGTGTGCGATGACAGCGGCACCTTTTTTGGTTACCAAAACTGATAGATTACAAGCTTCAACCGATTGACTGTTTTTAACTTGTAACCTACATCGAGCCATAATACAGCTCACTTTATGATTTCATTATACAAAAAGAATATCTCAAAAACACCTATCATCAAATAATAGCAAACAACGCAACTCTTATACATATACACAAAGTGAAGTTCAGTCACCAGAGAATGAAGAGTAAAGTTTTCAATAGTATGCTCAATTTTTCATGCACGGATAGAAATCCCACTTATGCCACTAATGGAGTGAACTGGCTTTTTGTCTCCAGATTAAAATCTCATCAGTCACCAACCTACCAAAACTGACCTAAATTCCAAAATAAGCGAAGGGGTCACTATGTCAACTACTTCACTGACTAGACTAAGTTGATACATACATTTAAAATACGAAGAAGGTATTGCAAAACAGCTTTACATATTTGATATCAGTAGAAAAAGAACCGACAAAGCGAAAGAAAATTTGATGGTGACCACCTTGACAACAACTAAGGAAAACATACAATCAACAATACATCATTGTAATCACTTACTGGACAAATGAAACATCATTATTTATATGATCACGATTATCTAAGAAATTTCTAGTCCAATTAGGATAGAACAAAAATAAATTCACCAACAATTCATTATCAATATTATGATGTAATATACAATTATTTGAATTTGTCTGTTCCATATTTATGATACGTAATTCTAATTGATACATTGAATTTGTTATTGAATGTGAAACATTATTGTCTTGACATTGAATACCACTACTACTACTGCTACTACCACCACTGGTGGCTCTACCACCGTAATTGTTACCGTTATCATTGGAATTGTTATTAATTGATGTGAAACCATGTAGACAGAAATTTAAAAGATAAACACGTAATTCACCTAAAGTTAGATTTCCATGTACAATGAGTGTAATTGTGACTGTTTTACCATCAGATAGATAAATTTGTTTATTATTATCAATAATATCATCACTAGCACTAATATTGTTGTTATTACAATTGGTAGGAAATAAAATTGGTAAACCTTGACAGGTGACTGTCAAGAAAAATGATGAACCAATCCATGAACTACAAAATGGAAATAAAAAATAAAGTGAATAAAGATACAAAAAAATTATCAAAAGCAATAGTCTTAGTTTAGATTACGAGATGATCTACATCATCACTGAAGACCTGGAAGAACTGGACAGCGTTTTCGTCCCAGTATGATATTCCTCCGTACAACCCCGCACTCAAGAACTGGATTCAAAAGTCTCACGCATGTACGCTTAATCTCCAGATCAGAAATATTCCAATTAAGTCATTACACTACAAATAATATATTAAACAGCCTTCAATAGTTTCTTTGTAGATGCAATGAAATTTAATGACCAATTATCTGTTTGTGCTTTGATAGTTATAAGGAGTTGATAGGAATTATAGGACATAAGTTTCATGTTAATTGCGGTATAAAAAGTGTAGCAACCTCATTTCATATTCACATTTTCGAACACTCTCAAAGAATTTGGTACTGAGAGGTGAAACGGTTCTAAACAGTGCAACAACTCGGCATGCAATTGATACCGGACATATAAATGGCATTTCTCAATCCATCACAATTACAATCAAATGAGATAACGCAGTTTCCCTTCGGTTCTCTGAGGCAGTAGCCAATAGGAAGTTCAAAAAGACCGTTATCGATTTAGCATTACCTTGATAAATTCACATTTTGATTAACATATTCTGAAATTATGGTTATCTATTTGTATTGGTAATTTAAATCTTCTCAACAATTACAATCGAATTAAAATTTATTCCATTGGACAAGACGGTGGCTACCTACCTCAGTACCTATATCGATGACTCGCTAGAGTCTAAATCGAAAGGCATTGAGTTCGAATACCGGGATGAAAGTTAAATCTGGGAAGCAAGTATTTCCAGTTGATGAGTGATAATTGGGACGAAATGCGGGTCCTGGATTCCACTGGAAGTCCCCATCCAATTTTGCTTATAATTATCATTATTGTTATTACTATTACTATCTTACTACTGTGTTCATTTTGTTACACAATCTTCACTAAACTAACTGTTATTCCATGTACCCTAAAATCATCCTTTCAGTCTTCAGTTTTTTTCTTTCACCCATCCAATTCCTTTAACTTTAGTAAACTCTTTAAACTAAAAATGTGACAAAATCGGTATCACTTCAATACAGCGAAAAACCATGTGATTCGATAGTTCATCTGCATGAACTGAAAGTTTATTCTAAGACAAACGAAGGAAATTACTAAAAGATAATGTGGATTATGCAACAATTTACTTATCAATCAAAAATATATTCTGTACCTAAGATTTTTCTACCAAACGTTTGGTCAATTACAAGTTCACAATTAAACAAACAAACAAAAAAACACATAAAGCTTACCGTTTTAATGGAATATAATCACTTGCATCATTAATATACATTTCTAAATTCATTCTGACTGTAAAACGTTTCAATAATTTTAAAATTCTTAATATACGTTTGAATTTAGCCGATTTTATTTCAGGATCACATGATAACGAGGTAGGTAATGATGACGATGATGGTGATAGTGTTGCTTCATAATTTGTTTGTTTTTCGATAGACGAAATTAACTATAAACGAATACAAAAAGATAGAAATGACAATGTGTAAATATAGTGATGCTTTTTGAATGGTGAAAAGAATGGAAATTTTATTAAAGAAATAAACCAAAATCGATTCGTGATGTCAATCTCCATAAACCCCCCATCATACTAGTAGTGTTCATATGGTCCATCAGTGACATATTTCAAAAGGAAAATTTCAGATTTCTGGTGATCTATGATCAATGATTGTTGAGAGATTTGAGAGTCTTAGGCTTAAAATTCATTATGGTAGTGGATGAGCACTGTTGAGGAACTCCATACGAGGATATAACAGCAGTCTAGTCCTTATCTAATTTTAATGGTTGACTGACAAAAATTAAAATTTAGTCAGATAGGAAATAAGCTTTAGATTTTTATTTTAATATCTTTTAGAAGGCGTTAAAAAACTTAAATTTGCTTAAGATATATATAATTAGTTTAATTACTTATGTTAATTCAAGTATATTGGAAATGGTCGGCAGTGGGTGGCTACAACTCTACATGGGATTGTATCCAGGACATGCAGGTTGGTTTTCTACGGGATGGGGTTGCTAATCACATACCCAACTCTCCTCCTTTATCCGGGCTTGGAACCGGCAGTCAATCACAGGGGACTACAACGGAAAGCTCAGCAATGGGGAACATAGTTCGAATGGAAGTAAATGAGATAGAAAAATGTAATATATGAGAATAAGAAATTGAATAAAACTGTGCCACTATAACCGATTTAATGTTATGCAATCGAAAAAATTCTGAATCGTGAGTGATAATTATCCTACATATTCAAATCAGTAAAAAATATAGATGATATTGAAATGAAAAATCAACAACAACTTCATGAACGACATCATTTTCGTTTGAATCTCTTTATTAACTTAAGTTTAATAAAGCAGTCAAATACAAACAAACCACCGATGTTTTCAGCGATCGTACTGAATAAACTCATTAATTCAATACACTGTAACTTATTTATTAACAGCAAATTTGACGTAATTAAATCTGAAACACACTTTAGTGATGCTATGACCAGTGATACTTAACGTTTGATCGAACCGAAGCAAGCAACGATTCACTTCATCTTGGAGACTTAATAATTGGAAGTTGAATGCGATTGATCATTAGTTACTGTTGCGATGGCTTCGAGAAGTACGATGAAACCTCCACAGACTCTAAAGGACCCGAAAGGTTTTCATCCTATCAGAACCTGATAGAACTTTCTAGAACATCAACGTGGCGTGCAAAGACTGACTATATTATAGTAATGTTACAGACAACATGAATAACTATTAATATCCTTGTTTTTCTGTACATTTCTGATTCTCACCCAATAATCACTCCCTCTACTTCTTACGTCTTCTGATTTAAGACTGTGGGATTCTACACATTCGCGTGTTGTTAGTAATATAACGTATTCTATCGTAATCAAGAATAGGTCAGTCAGTCACAACGTAGAACTTCGTACGTACGTACATTAGTTCGAGCTGCCATACCACACTAGTACAGAGATGCAGCTGTCGATTGAAATACCATAGTGGTAGAAGTAGTAAGAGTATAAGTAGTAATCTGAAAGATTAGGGTTTGAAGATGTTATTCAAGAGGTATTATCCAGTGAAATCGGGAGAACACAAAGAGTGGATGCACCTTCGCCATTGCAAACGATTTTGAGACATGTCATTCAAGGTCTTTAACCATCCATTGCTATCATCTTGCAAATCCAAACAAGGTAGTCTACAACTACCAACATGACTCAGTCCACTTGCCAGTGACTTCATGGATTTGTGCCACATTTTGGTCTGACCGCCCCTAGCTTTCTTCCAATCTACTCCTACACCATAAAACATTGCACGTCGGGGCAGTCGGTGGTCGGTCATACGTAACACGTATCTGTTGGGGATGTCAAATACCCAGAACTTACTTGGTAAATGGCTTAGTTTTGTAATTTTATTTTGAAAATTTGAATTTAGCTGTTTCCGCACCAAACGCGCTCTTTTTACCTTCACGTCATATCTCCTACTTGTAAACTGACTTAAACGCTATTGGTCCATTGTTTCTTTGTGTGTGCTATTTACCGATGATGCTCAAGGACAAATTGTTGTTGTATAAATGCCCTTGACTTTTTCCCTTATTCGATTGCCTGTACTCGGCTGCTTACGGAATACATATATATTCCCCTACTTGCCTTGGACTTCTTCATCTAGTTAGCGGGGCCTGGGACAACAGATTAGAATAGCTTATCGTGTCATTGGCTTTCGTTCGTTACCGCGGAATCGATTCAGATCAAGCATAACAGTATCCCAACCATCTCAACTGATGAAGTTTAATTACTTTATCAATCGATTTGCCATCCTTACCTAGTAACCGTTTCCTGACAACTGCATTACTTACCCGGTGGTCCCAGGATATACGAGTAATGCTCCGAAGACACCTATGATTGAATACTAGTAGCCTACGAATATCCTCTACTCTTACCGGCCATGTTTCACTGCCATAAAGTAGGACGGAACGAACTGCTGCACAGTTAACCCATCTTTTGTTTGCTAGACGGATATCTCGCCTACGCCATAAATGACGCAAGTTGCTTATACTCTTACTACTTCTACAACTATGGGATTTGAATCGACAACTGCATCTCTATGCTAATGTAGTATGACAACTCGAACTGGTGTACGTACGTACGAAATTCTACGTTGTGACTGACTGACTGACTGATTGACTAAGAATTAACAATTGAAAAAGAGAAACGAAAAAAACAAGGATTTAAACTACATACCTCATTATAATCCCTTTTAATATAGGCATAACATAATTTCATAATATTAAAACATAATTCTTTACGTTTATTCAAATTTATATTAGAATTGAAATTTGTATATAATTGTAATAATAATTTGCATATTTTTTGATAAACTATCTTATTTGAATATAATATAAAATTCCATAATTGGTTTAAATTAACTAATTTCATACTTGTGGAAGTAGTCATGGTAGTAGTAGTATCAGTAGTATTGGTAGTAGTATTAGTAGTATTAGTAGTAGTATTGGTTACAGTAGAATAATTATCATTAATAGTAGCAACTGTGTAATTAGTCTCATTGGGAATAATAGAATGATTTACAATTGTAGATGATAATGGCAATGATGATGATGGTGATGTCATTGATAATAATTTAATTGTATTGAGTTCATTCAATTCACTAATAACACATGTATTATCTGAATTGATACGACAAAATAATTGAACAACGAATCTGATATGAAGATGATAAAAGTATGTATCAATATCATATTTATATCGGCGATGTAGAACAAGAGCGGACGAGCGAGCGAAAGACAGAGAGAAAACAATTAAAAATTGACAAAATATTAGTAAGATTGATGAAGAAAACAAGTAACTACTATAATATATAAGTGTAGTGAGTTCGTACGCAGAGGTTGTCGATTCTGGTCCGTGTTCGTTCGGCGAGGCATCCAATTATGTACGTACTGTCTATCCTCGTATGTAATAAATAACTTTATCCGCGTTGGTGAACAACGGAGTTAAATATGCTTCTCACTAGAACTCCTGGATTTACCTCTCGAAGTCAGTCACTAGTGAGCATATGATTATTATTATTATCAGAAGGGGTTTTGTGGAGATTCAGTATTTTCATAGTTGAAAGCGTCAGTCAATTGAAGCTAGATCAACGTAGAAAACCTGAAAGCAATGGATGGCTGTTTCATCCTATTGTGGGACTCGTCAGCAGTGTTTCCAGGTTTTCAACGGTGGTCTAGCTTCAATTGACTCACGCTTTCAACTATGAATATACTAAATCTCCACAAAATCCCTTTATGATAATAATATTTTCTTCATAACAATCTATAGCTTCAATTGACTAATGATCTCAACTATTAAAAATGAAAATAATTTTATTATTTACGGTTCAATGATGTTCCTTCTATTCTTTTTGCATCTGGTAACTGCCGGAAGCTCTTCCAACTCATCCGAGCCACTGGCAGCAAGAAGTCTGGTGTGAGTGAAACAATCTACGAGGATGATGGGATGCCAATCACTAACATCTCTCGACGTCTTGGACGATGGGCGGAATTTTTCGAAGGGCAGTTCAACTGGCCTGCTGCTCCGGCAACATCGACCAGCTTGTCCTGCCCCCCATGGCCGGTGACGACTGATCCACCAAACGAGGCGGAAGTCCGCAAGGAACTCCAACTCTTGAAGCGCTACAAATCACCTGGCCCAGATGACTTACCTCCGGCTCTTTTTAAAGATGGTGGCGACTTTCTGGCTAAGGAACTGACTGTGTTGTTTGGAAAGGTTTGGGAGCAAGAAAGTGTTCCAACATCATGGAATGAGTCAATAGTCGTCCCTATCTTTAAAAAGGGTTCACGTTGTTCCTTCAATAACTATCGGGGGATAAGTCTACTTCCGATTGCGTCCAAACTATTGGCTTCTATCATTCTTCGTAGGTTGTTTAAAACCCGAGAACGATTGACTCGCGAGGAGCAGGCTGGTTTTCGTTCTGGTCGAGGATGCATTGATCACATCGTCACCCTCCACCAAATGTTAGAACACCGTCATACTTATCGCAGGCCAACAATAGTAGTGTTTCTTGATATCAGGGCTGCCTTCGATTCGTTGGACAGGACTGTTCTCTGGGATTGTCTATTGAAGAAGGGTGTGCCTGAGAAGTTCATTAACATCTTAAAGGCCCTGTACACGAACACCTCAGGCAGAGTGAGGGCATACAACCACCTTTCTCCCTTGTTCCATTCGAGCAGTGGGGTTAGGCAGGGTTGCCCGATCTCACCATTCCTCTTCAACTTTGCCATCGACGACATCCTGGAAACAGCTCTGATGGATGTAAGTAATGGTAGTGTGGATCTGCTGCCTGGAGAACGACTTCTTGACCTTGAGTATTCGGATGATATTGTCTTACTGTGCGATAATGCCCAAGGCATGCAATCCGCACTCAATCGGTCGGCAATCAGTGTCCGCAGGTACGGCATGTGCTTTGCACCCTCCAAGTGCAAAGTACTCCTACAAGACTGGCAGGATTCTAATCCTGTACTCACCCTGGATGGTGAGGAGATCGAAGTAGTTGAGAAGTTCGCGTATCTAGGTAGCTATATAAGTGCTGGTGGTGGCGTGAGTGATGAGGTTGATGCACGTATAAGGAAAGCCAGATCGGCTTATGCCAATCTGGGCCATCTTTGGCGCCTTCGTGATGTTAGTCTGGCTGTAAAAAGTCGGATCTACAACGCGTCGGTGAGAGCAGTTTTGCCCTATGCTTGTGAAACCTGGCCTCTCCGAGTTGAGGATGTTAGACGTCTCTCTGTGTTCGATCATCGTTGTCTCCGAAGGATTGCTGACATCCAGTGGCAACACCATGTTAGTAATGCAGAGGTTTGGCATCGTGTGTTCGGGCGCAGAGACGATAATTCAATTGGTGTCACCATCTTGAAACACCGACTTCGGTGGCTTGGACATGTTTTACGAATGTCGTCCCAGAGACTTCCACGTCGTGCATTATTTACCGACTCTGGGACTGGTTGGAGAAAGCGGAGAGGAGGTCAGTGTATGACATGGTGTTGTGGCATGAAAGAGAGCTGCAAAGGGCTAGCTTCTGTTGGTCCTTCACGACTCCTTGGTTGGGGTCCGAGAGATGGTGCAACACAGTGGCTAGAGACGTTATCAGATATGGCTCAGAATAGAAACCAGTGGCGATCCTGCTGCAACCTTCTTTTACTTTCTACATGAAGTATGTTTCTTACTTTCCTATTTGAAAGTATCTTCTGGTTGTACAGTTTAGTTCGCCTTATCTTTTCATCCCTTCTCTTCCTACTTTCATTATTTTGTGTGGCGCATATGTACCTGGTGCCCTTTTGTACAAATATATATGTGTTTAAATAAATAAATAAATAAATAATTTTTTTTATAAAGATCTGATCAACTTTTTCAGTGTAGCACAAACCGTAGTATAGTTGGTCGCTCATTTGTCTATTTATTACATACTTAACATTTATTACTTATTATAAGCAGACTGGTGTGAACAGAGAAACAACTGAATTTCTTATTAGGGATGTTATTTCACTGATTTCAAAGATTTTAAAACACTAACATTTACTTTTCTACCTAATCTTTTCTCCAAACCATAGGCTCTCGTTCAATGTAACATTCACTGCCATACATGTTTCCTTTTCAAACATATAGTAATTTAAACGTTACCTTTGGTACTTTACGTTCCTACCCTATTGTCTAGTTTGGACATAACTATATTTTTTTAATTGTTTATGAGTAGTAGTCACGTTAGTTATCTATCTATCCATGCATCTATTTACACGAATCTAAATCGGAATCAAGAATAAATCGAGTAGTGTTACAGTTGACTATTCTCCTTTTTAATTCTATTGGTTGCCAACTAATCAGGTGATAGAGTAGTTTTCATCTCTCTACCGAAGACAGTCTCAATTCAGACTGATGTATTTGTAGCCTCAAGGTAAAACTAGTTACCATATCGCACCAAGGTCTTAATCTAGATTGAGACAAGTTCTTCCCTGTATATTATTGGCTAGACAGATAAAGGACGTAACATACACAATGAAAAATTTAGGGACTCGAATATTCAGTATTCACAGTTGGAATGGCGTTAACCTCATGAAAAAGATGAAACTTTTTAGGCAACAATTAGATCAAAAAAGAAACACAAACATATATCACAAATTTTATACTTATAAAACAAAACTAAACGAGTTTTATATTAATACTAATGATAGTGAAAACGATAGTAGAACTAATAATAAATAATTTTTTGTTACATCCCAATGATAATCGAATTCGTTTATTGATTTAATCTGAAGAAGTGGTTAACATTAAGTCACCAAATATCAGAACGACAATTTTTCTACTCATTGAGATATCACAACAACAAAAAATATATTGATTATTAATTTTCTACTTAATACTTAATTTATTTGAAATTATCAAGTTCATCCTTGACGTTGATCCATACAAATTGATATAGTAGAACTGTTAATAGTATATGGAAATTTGAAAATATTACTAATGTGAAGTCATTGATAACAGTTCAATATGAGGAAAAATACATTAAGAAATTCTTGTTTAAAATAAATGTTTATGGATGATATACTTGATGCTACGACGAGTTTACCTTACTCGGCAAACGGAACGATAGGCTAATTCTAATCCATTGTGTCCGGCCCTGTTGACTAAATCAAGAAGTCTTGATGAGGCGTAGAGAATGTATTCTACAAGTGTTGACAAAATACGAGGTCACTAAGCACATAAATCAAGCTTATTTATAGTGGTAGTAAATCTCTTGGGAGAGCCACAAAACAACGTACTAAAAAATTCCGTCAACCAATGACAAAGAATTTCGAGTAAGCTGTAGATCAACTAAGCGTCTCTTGCCGCAAAAACATAAAATTCAAATTTTCAGAATAAAATTACAAAATTAAGATCTTTCCCAAGTGAGTTCTGGGGATCTAACGTTCCCAACAATGTAGTACTTGGTTTTATGTCAAACTAAAAGGAAAAGAGTAATTAAATCTTCTCACCTAAATCGAAGCCGAAGAAATATATGCTTTTTTTAAATGTTTAACATATGATGGATATGGAAGATCCATTCTAGGGGATCGGAAAACCGTGATTCCAAAACAGTAATACATATGAGCTCCAGGATACTGATAGAACAAATGGTGTACAAACCTTTTCTTGGTCACGGACTGACATGAGACTGCATCTTCTAACATTGCTCCACTGCCTTGTGGGTTAGGCCTCTAGGTCGAAGGCTCAGGGGGATTTCCCCCCCCCCCGAAAAAACATTCGTTTCCGTTTGGACACCCGGGAGGTATTCCAGCCCACACACAAATCGAATGACGAAATGTGACGCATCCTTATACCAATGTTTACGTTTGAACAAAATAAATATATCTACTATATCAAGTTCTTTCAGGTATTTTTTTCAATTATTTAGTGGATGAGTACTGCATATGAGAGGTATTATTTTCACCATGGATCTAATTAGTAGATACGATTTTCATTATTTCAACAAGCATTTTAAGATTGTTTCATGACTCATTTATTTATTTTAAAAAATAAATGTATTTATTTGTGTGAGGGGTGTGATACTTTTCAGATGCTCAAACTGAAACAGGTGGTTTTCTTAGGGGGCCACACCCGGAGCTTTTGACCTAAAGATGTGATCCACAAGGTAGTGGAGCATCGTAAAAAGATGTAACCCCATGGTAGCCGATGACTAACGATTGATTCATACACCATTTGTCCCCTCTGAATACTGTTACCCATGTGCACCATTGGTTTGAAGTCAGGGTTTTCCAACTCCTCTAGGTGAAGTTTCCGTGTCCACCAACACGGTTAAAGCGCTGGAATTTCTCTTTTCGTCCTCTCAACTTCGTAAACAACACCAGTAGCACGAGAAGGCAGTGATTAGGACTTGCCTGACAGGGGCTATATAATCGCGTGGCCATAGGAGAGCAGTTCGAGAGGGAGAGTGGACTCTCCCCATTCTCTGCCGTACCACGGCATTTAGGGGTGTTGAAATGAAACAACTAAACAGGTAAATTGAAAGTTTCTTTTTTACGAGTAATATTAACCAAATAATTCATGATTATAAGTAGTATTGAAAAAAATCGTAAAAAAAACGAAAACTAACTCTACACCAGCATTGGTCATTAATTTTGGATTTAATGTAGTATAATTATCCCATATAAAATCACGATAGATTAACCATATGGAATCATTCAAAAATAATATAAACCATTTAAAGCATAAATCACAATCATTGGATAAGATAATCTGATTATGAAATTTGTTTAAAATATGATTATTTATGATAGAATTGGGTTGAAATGTTGGCTTTAATAATGAATCCCATATTCCTTGTAATAAATCTATTGGACATAATAAATGACATTGAAATATAAGATAACGTAGAAGTTTTAATAATTCTTTCACTTTAATTAATTGTAAATTAGAATGTATTTGATGTTTTGATGTATTTATTGAATGTGAAGACTTGGATGGAATAGATTGATCTATAATGCAGAAACAAAAATTGGATGATAAAAAATATACTACTTGTAAGTAGGTATATGTAATACTAGAAATTATTATTAAGCTCTAATTGAATACTTATAGGTTCATTGTATTGATTTATGTAGCTTCTTATAGATGCCTTAGAAATATTACTTGCATCTGCTGGGAACATCGGGTACGTTATAGTGAGGTTAGACACAAGGTATGAGGTAATGATGATAAATCAGTTGATGAGGTCATGAATCTTCATCGACTGAGATGGTTGCGCCACGTGTCACGTATGCCTGAACACTGATTACCACGACGAGCTATGCTGACTAGTATAGAGGACGGTTGAAAGACAGTTAGAACCGATGCATGAATGTGCCTAGTCCAACGTTGTAGCTGACTGACTGGCTGAGATAATAATGGTTGTCTTCAGAAGGGCTTTTTTGTGGAGATTCGAGTCTAGCAAGGCGGAATCGTGGATGCTCACTGCTGAGGAGTCCCACAATGGGACGATACTGCCGTCCAGTGCTTCCAGGTTTTCCATGGTGGTCTAGCTTCAATTGACTCATGATTTCAACTATAAAATGGGTGTTTTCTATGACAATACCATAAAATAACTCTTATCAATTTTATTTGGGCTTCCAAAATTAGCTTTGGATCTCCTCATATATTCTATTAAATAAATGATGTTTCACTTATTTCCAAGTCGGACTGACTTCTATTCAGCGAAGTCAATTACACTAAAAAGTGAAGTTAACATTTCATTTATCTACTAGTATCGATTACAAATAGTCGGGAAGAGACGGATGGAATATATTAAATTGTTATCTAAGATGATAGTTTTCATTACGGAAAACCAGTTGAAGAATTAGTAGACATTAGCATACAGTCACTTGATTCTAGCTTCGAATTCCTCAGTAGTGTACACATGTGCATAATGGGTCGACTTATAGACACTGGATATTATTAACACTGGCACTTTTAACAGTGTTAGTCACGTATAACCAAAATTAGGGACCATTACCATAAACTCTCCTTGGGAAAAAAACGAATCTCAAAACACTTCTAATTGGACAAGAATGAAAATTTCTTTTAAATACCTCTGGTAAACGAGTATACCACTTATTCATTAAAAGAGGAACTAGATCAAACAATCTAAAGATCCCTAAACAAATATAACCACTGGATACCAAACATCTAGAATACCAATGAAATTATAGGTTTCTGATGCAAACTGTAAACTAACAAATATAACTTTGACAATGGTTCCGTTTACTAAAAGTTGCCCGTTAAAACAGCGCAATTAGCTTTAAATGACAAACGTTGATTCAGGTAATGTTATACGAATATTTTGATCGTCAGTTCATCGAATGAAAAGTATTCAATAAAGCCTAAAAGTTATATATACATATATAACTGATAGGTCCTAAGTTCGAATCTCGTGAGGCGGGATCGTGAATGCGCACTGCTGAGGAGTCCCACAATAAGACGAAACGGCTCACATTTCGACTAATGTCGGAAGAGAGAGAGAGAAGGTAAGTCAATGTCATTGATGAAAACATACAGTAATGAAACTTTCAATCTAACCTAATTAATAAAACAAACTAATGATCACCAAAACAAATTTTAGAAAAAATGAAATAAACCTTTACATTAGATATCATGTGGTACATTTGTTTGTTATGTATATTCACGTGTCCTGTAAACTATTGATGTACTTGGTTTACTACGGCATATCGCTTAAGAAATGTTCATAAAAAAATGATGTCAAGATTAATCCAGCTTCAATAGTGGTTTATTGTATGACAACTAATTGTTGCTAAGGCTAGTAAAGACTATCTAATTCTTTTGCTAGTATATGTTAGTTCTTTCTTTACAAGAGAGCTTCGATGACATTTTTCTAATTCATATGTCCGTAATGACCATGACTGTTACCTGACTAGTTGTTATCATCTGTAGCTTGTTATCTCAAACATTAAATTGTACTATACGAATACGGTAGATTTTCCCAATTTGCGATTTCTGTTCGTCATATAAAACTCTACTGAAATTCCCATCTTCTCCATTTCATATTTATGTGTGAATTATTAAAGTTGAAGTGCTCTTTTAAGTACAACATCCGGTTTATTCGAATTAACAACCATTCTCGTTTGTATTAGAAAAATCCTCAATAGTTCTTGAATAGAATTTAATGTAAGTAAACCGAAAACTAGAAAGCGTACTCGTTTTTACCAAGATACAATAACTATATAAATAACTAAACAGATTGATAAACGCATAGTACGGTTTGCATTTGAAAAACATGAAGTAGTCTGTTTTATTCACCCAAACACTATATCACTACTGCCTATGATCTAAACAACGAATCGAAAATTGGGAATATGCACAGATTAAGAACAAAAAACACAGAAAAATTTCGACTAATGTCGTTAAATATAGAAAAAAAAAGATTCAGAAACTATTCACTGTGATGAAAGCAACCTAACTACAAAAATATGAAGGATAAAAGATATCGTCTATTGAAATGATCAAACTAAGTTAAAGTGGAAAGTGGAAAGGGGGATTGATTTATTTTACACACAAAAAAACATTATTAAATTCATTTAGTATTGTTTGTTTGAATCTTCCCATTGATGTGTTAAGACTGTAACTGGTCAGTCTCTAATTGGCATATGTGCATACTGTGGGTATTGCCTCGATATTTCCTTAATTCACAAGCATGGTAAGCAAAGATGGATAGTGGCTAGCAGTGGAATCCAGTTTGACGCGCGTTTCCTTCTATCCACTTTGCTAACAATGATTGTGAATTAAGGCTATATCGAGGCAATACGCTCAGTATGCACATATGCCAATAAGAGACTGATGAATTGCAGTCCTAACACATCGATGAGAAGATTCAAACAAACAATACTAAATGAATATAAACTTCACCCCATTGCACAAGAAAGTGGCTATCAGGAATCAGTGCCCCGAGTGGATAACGCGATGGCGTTTGAAGCGAAAGGTACTGGGTTCGAGTCCTAGAGTGAACATCAACTCTGAGATGTAGGTACATACAGCTGACGAGTCCCAAATAGGACGAAACGCGCGTCAAACTGGATTCCACTGCTATCCACTATCCATCTTTGCTTACAAAGACATCATTGATATCAAGTCGTTGTCAAATACTTTAAAGGACAATAACTTGCTTATAATGCTTTTGAATTAAGGTAATATCGAGGCAATACACACAGTATGCACATATGCCAATAAGGGATTGACCAGTTGCAGTCCTAACACATCGACGGAAAGATTCAAACAAACAATACTAAATGAATTAAGGTTAGGTAAAGTTAGAGTTTTGAAAGCAATAAAAATTACCCCCAGAACTATAGATTGATAGAAAATAAACAAACTACACTAGATATCTTATCTTCATTCAATAATTCCAATCATCAGAATTCATGTTGTAGCAATCTGTTGATACATTTTTTTATATATAAAAAACAATCACATTTACAAAATGGATTAACAAAATTGAAGAGAATTAAATCAATAAAAATTTTGCATGGAAAATAATTTTTCATTACACCATTTCAATTTAAATCGATGATTACAGATTTCTTTATAAATGATTGTACTACTGAATAAAATCGATTGAAACAGAACAATCGGATTTGAGGATCTATAAATCGATTATAGGCTAATCAAAATAGCATATTTTTTGCGAGTTTTTAAAAAGGGGGTTAAATATTGATGTGTATCAACATTAGGATTGGTAAATGATTTTTCAATCTGATCGTATCTGCTATACTGATATGATGATCGGGTTTGCATATTGTAGTGAGCCAATTGAGTTATATAGGTTGGAAAACTTATTCATTTAGGTCTAGACAGAATGATTAGAGTTGAAGCAACAACTTGAGTTATGTAAGAGAATTATTGAAGACTGTACAGTGGTATGGAAGATGTGAAATGTTTCAGACAAACAATCAACATCCGAAATGATGCAACCTTACTACAAAGGGGAAAGAATTGTAGGCAAATTTTAACCTTTCCTTAAGGATTTCTGTCGCCTATGGTATGGTCTGAAAAGTACAGAGTGAACAAATCAAAAACTATTCACAAAATGGCTGTATGACCGGTCTCAGGTATTTGATCACTCTTCTAAGTCGTTATTAAGACCACCTCAAACACAGTTTCTTTTTCAAATACCTTAAGAAGTATCTCTATCTCTATCTATGATATGGGCAACCATGAAGTAACAATCTGGTTAATAACTCCAAAAATATTCGAGATAACCATATTCATAATAACATCTCATCTTTATGACAACCAACTCAGAGATGGGGAGAAAAACTCCAAATTTCTCGGATAGCAAGGTTTCAGAAGCATTGATTTAATAGTCACATTCGAAGATGTCACGAATTTGTTGATTCCATAATTACTTCCATGTAAGATCTGTTTGGAAATTCAAAAGTTATTGAGTAGGAAATATCCTTTGAACCTATTCTTAACAAAGGTTCATGAACCCTTTGAGTTAGAGAAGTATAATATCAGGAATACATCTAAAACGACTATCGCTAGTTTTCGTACCATTTATTTGATAGCTGCAACTACTCAAATGTTTTCGTATATTTAGATGATTAAATAAAATGGTGGAATCCCTTTGCTACAGATGCATGAGAATCAGATGAGACTAAAAATGAAATTTTATCAAATATAGTACCAGAGCTTGCGACTCAGTAAGTCACTGGGTTCTGATGGGTTACACTCAAAACTGTTGTCTTCCCTCACTGACATTATTTTAGCACCACTCACACCCTTGTTTAATATGTTGGTTTTCCAAACCCAACTCACAAAGGGATTGGAAAAATGTTATCATTAGCCCTAAATTTAAGTATGAAAAGAGAGAAACTGTGTACAACTACCGAAGTGTCAATCTAGCATAGTATTTGGGGTACTGAAAAAAATAATTAAGGGTAAGTTGTTTAGTCATGACGAATCATATATGCTGACTCCACAGCAACAGAAACTTCGTGAGATTCGAGCTTAACAAATTCATCAATTGCAGGAGAACAATGGACTTTAGCCCAAAAATAGAGGCCTGCTTGTCGATGCAATATTCATAGATTTTAGTAAGACATTTGATGAGTCGTCCTAATTAGGGCTCATGAAGAAATATATTGGCAAAGATATGTTTACCATTTTATACCTCACATGAAAAGTAACTAAGAATACTGTTTTCAAACAGCTTGAGTATGTTCAACGTGTGAGGACAGAGTTAGCAACTAGCTTTTTCTCTATCTCTTCTACAACGAATAAATAAAACTCTTAACATTTTTTCCTCTTATCATAGAATGAGAGGTGATCTTATATCACTACTCCATAACTCAACTAACGATCTGGATGTTATAATGTTCAATCTCTTTGCTTTAGCTGGGATTAATAATCTACGAGTTTCAAAAGCTGAAAATGAACAAACGAAGAGTTGAATTCCGTTTTTACCATCAAGCAGTCGACGAGTGGAACGCCCTACTAGAACAAGTAATATCAGTACCATCGATGAATACTATTAAAGAGAAACTGGATCTGTTATATTCTAGTGAAGATTAAAGTACGGGTAACTTCCAGGACCTATTAATGGAATATTATTCTATATATATTCTTGTTGTTTAACTATTGAGTAATTATATAAGATGGTGGTTAGAGGTGGTCAATAGGAAACCCTGGACCCGGGTTTCGTGAAACTTGGCACTCGTCAGCAAGGTGTGTCTGTAATCTTGAGCAGTGTCGAGCCACCTAGACAAGTGGCCATATTGCAACTTGATCGATAGCATTCGATCAGCACTAAGAAGGACTTGACACGCATGACATTGATCACCACCCAGTGATCAATCAATTGTGATTATTGAGTAATAAGATTGTGTGCATTTATATTCATTTAATTTTAAGCTACGTGTTGACCTATGGATTATTATTATACGAATTACTGTCCCTAAATTACACTCATTTTATTGATTTCTGTCTCCAAGTCCACGGTCACTTTTTGGCCTTATTGTGTATAAATGTTATTCCCTATTTTATGGTGTGATGCAGTCTGTTTGTCTGGTATATAAACCAAATATGCTTGAAATAAATGATGCGCATAGCAGAAGCTGTAATTAGTGTTCTGGACTCAACTGGAAGGGCTAGGCGGACAAGGGACCAATAACGACGCTAGACCGCTAATAACGGTCGAAGTCATTGGTTTGGCACAGTGCTAAAATTAGATAAGTCGTATTTCGATTGGTAGGTAAATCACGTGATAAGAAGCCGGGCATAAATTCACAACAGGATTTTCATTGGAAAACATACTGCAAACATCAACACCGGTCGAATGACTGTTGTGCCCCGTTAAGGATAATGAATGGTAACTTTGGGATTTATTTATGAACCAATATTATGCATATATTCTTTATCGTATAATCGCTACATAACTAAACTATTCATATTCATGTTCCCCTTATTATAAGCCTTATTTTGACCTACAGACTATTATTATACGATTTACCATTCTTGAGTTATCTCTAGTCTATTAATTGTTGCCTCCCACATTCACAGCCACATTTGGCTAAATCTTGTACAAATGTTATTTTCTATCTTATCGGTACGATGTGGTCAGTCTGGTTAGTATATAAACTCAGTATGTTTGAAATATAATGTTTCATACTGCAAAGGCTGTTATTGGTGTTTTGGACTTAACTGGCCGGGCTAGGTAAAAAACAGGACCAATACGTACTCTAGACTGCTCGTACAGTTTTCGTGTGTCACTGTTCCAATAGATAATTCGCTGCTCTCTGATTGGCGGTTTTATCATGTCATACGTTAACAGGACATCCACTCGGTCATAAGCTATAACACAGACCTACTATCCTTATGAAGCAATACTGGAACCGCGATTTACTTCTTCCTTACTATCAGTCATCACGTCTTCAACTTCTTTCACATGCGCTACCAGTGCTACCGATCCAGGTGTATAAAATGCTGTTTTAGATCCTCTGAAACTTAAGGCGGTCTCAATCTGTGAAAACTAATAAGTCGTCTGTAATCCAATTGACTTGAATAGTTATAAAATTTTATAAATCATCCACTAAGGACGATACCTAGTTGTAGCACTATAAAACATATATGTAACATAATTTCAATTCAAAATAAAACATATGCATATACATATTGTTATTTACCGAAAACAATAGGTAAACAGGATATAAAATTTCAACACTCAAAACAAAGATATAATGATTCAATGCTTCACATAAAACAAAATAGCTGAAGGTTTTATTTTGTTTATGGGATTGGAAAACTATAGTCTGAATTCTTACTGGTGATCGGTTCCTTAGACATAACAGTGATCAACATAATACAAAAGACTGTGTTGCATATGAATGTCAACTGAGTACAATTTTTGACTTATAAATCAACATGTATCTTGATAGTTTAACTATTCAGTGAAGCGGTAGGTCAATGGTTAAAACATTCAACTTCCAGATACTAAGTCATAGGGTCGAACTTCACCTCACCTACTTCATCATGATCAACTGAATAGTATCACTAGTCCTTAATAACCAGTGTGGCTTGAAGCCAATCACCTAAATTCATATCTGGTAAATGAGTTTAACCATAATGAGAAATAGTTATAAACACTCCTTATCGTGATGAAATATAGTACAGTGTAATATAATACAGTATAATATAATACATAACTTACTTTTCATTATTAAATTTAAACGTTCTTCATGTACTGACCACATTGTTTGTATGATACAATCTACAGCTGCCTTTAAAACATTATGTCGTTGATTTATACTTTGAATTAAAGTATTTTCATTTGGTGAACCCTGAAATGTATTTAGACACTTTGTTCATAGATGATATAATATGAAAGAATACAAGAGTGTAACAGAACAATAACTAAAACAAAATATAAAGTCGATATCAGCTGTGAATTAATTAAAGGTATGAGATATGATTATTTTTCTGGTTAGCGTTTTTTTAGCGAGTTGACGTTCGTATTGAAGATACGAACGTCAAGATAGTTCTACTGTACGGAGCTGAAACGTGGAGAACTACTACGACCATCATCAGGAAGGTACAGGTATTTGTAAACAGTTGTCTACGCAAAATACTCAATATCTATTGGCCGGATACTATCAGCAACAGCGTTTTATGGGAGAGAACAAACCAGCTTCCAGCTGAAGAGGAAATTAGGAAAAGACGTTAGAAGTGGATCGGACATACATTAAGGAAATCACCAATGTGCATTACAAAGCAATCCCTAACTTGGAATCCGGAAGGGAAGCGGAAAAGAGGAAGGCCGAAGAACACATTACGCCGGCAAATAGAAGCAGATTTGAAAAGGATGAATAGCAACTGGAATGAACTGGAAAGGAAGGCTCAGGACAGAGTTTAATGGATAATGCTGGTGAGCGGCCTATACTCCTTGACGAGGGGTAACAGGCGTAAGTAAGTAATGAGATATGATGAACCATTGAATTGATACCAACTCAGTGTGGTCTGAAGCTAACTCATCTGTACATCACTGATGTATCACTAATTGTGACTAAAAACAGCTGTTCGATATTAACTTATCTTCCAACAGATATGTTACATAACTTAGGGTAAATTCTAAAATTAATTACAGAATCCATATTGATTTACAGGGATGATTAGGTTGATACAAATAGCAAAGTTACATATAAAAAACAGATATAGGATTTTACAATTTCGAAGTGTTATAGCTCAGAAATTGTCGAGGGACTATATATTTGCAAATACTGAGACAGGTTGGAAAAATCGAAGAGGTGATCAGTGTATGACATGGTGTCATGGTATGAAAGAAAGCTGTACAGGACTGGGATTTGTTGGTCCTTCACGACTCCTTGGTTAGGGTTCTAGAGATGGTGCAACATAGTGGCTTAAGATATCATTAGATATGGCTCAGAATAGAAGCCAGTGGTGGTCCTGTTGTAACTTTCTTTTACTTTCATCATAAAAAATGAACGTAACTTCTCTAAATGAAAGAATTCTTCTGGTTATATTTCTACAAACTGAACTGTTTCTCCTATTACTATTATTATTATTATTAGTAGTAGCGGCCTGTTTAAACATCTGGGCTACCTTTTCCTGTCATCTAGATATTTCAACAAGTTATCTGATTTCGTTTGTTTTAATACATCATTATGCCTATTAATCGGACAACCTATTCAGGTGCGTTTCTGAAAAGTGTACAACCTTTCGCTGTAAAGGCTACAGTAGGCCTAATCAGAGATATTGTGGTTGCTGGCAATATACAGCGAGAAGAATGTACATTATCCAGATGTCGATTGACTGGGCTGCTAACTTCTAACTGGCGATCACTCAATATTTATCGTCAGGAAGGATGAAGAAGTAAGAAACGGAAACTTGTTGAAGTAATTTGTGCTGAGAATTCTATATTGTACCAAAAATATAATATTGAATAAAGCTAATAATAATAATAATAGTATTGCTATAATTTCACTCACACACTAATTTCCACTCATTGTTGCTCTTCTTTTTATTATAAATACCCATTCTCTATCTCTTCCCAACCACATTGTTATTGTGTTGCGCACATATATTTGGTGCCTTCTTGTATCAATGTTTATGAGTTCAAATAAACAAAATAATCTCTGAGTTGATGTTCATTCTGGGACTCGAACCCAGTACCTTTCACTTCAAACGCCATCGCGTTATCCACTCAGCAACTCAGTCCTAATAGCCACTTTCTTGTGCAATGGTGTGAAGTTTAAATTCACTTAGTATTGTTTGTCCCAGAGTGAACATCAACTCTGAGATGTAGGTAAATCTAGCTGAAGAGTCCCAAATAGGATGAAACACGCGTCAAACTGGATTCTACTGCTAGCCATTATCCATCTTTGTTTACCATGCTTGTGAATTTAGGTTATATCGAGGCAATACCCACAGTATGCACATATGCCAATTAGAGACTGACCAGTTGCAGTCCTAACATATCGATGGGAAGATTCAAACAAACAATACTAAGTGAATTTAAAATATTCTCTTTTGATAATTTGACTGCGGTACTAAAACCATTAGTGTTGTCTTGTCTTCAAAAGTACAGTTGAGAGATAATATGAAATTTTTTCACACGTATACATACACAATACAGACAGTACTGCTATAGATAAATGGACAAGCACACACATGCACACGTACACTTATGCAGATTAATAGTGAATGTAAATGACTGCGGAATAAATGAACATTTCTTTGATAAATAGACGGAACAATTTTAATCGATAGACAGACAAAAGCTGACTGTAATCATTTGACAACAAAAATATGAATAGAAGGGTTGAGTTAAAGACTAGTGAATTTCGTAAGGAATTTATATAGGAAACAAGCTGACAATCTAACAATGTATGTAAAAAAAGACAATATTGAGAAATCGAAAATGAAAACATAGATAGTGATTATGAACAGTTACTTAAAGCACACAACAAATGTGGATTGAAATAACTCGTTCATTAAGTCAAAGAAGAAATATGAAGATGTCGATATCTCAGTTCTACAGGAAATCAGTCGTTGCATGAATACCTTATTGAAATAAATTTCAGACCATGAAACCGAGTGATCTAGGCTCAAACCCGCCAAAGAGCATCATCCCCCCCCCAAGATTACAACTACACCTAGCTGACGAGGGCCGACTAACACGAA
This sequence comes from Schistosoma rodhaini, assembly GCA_944470415.2. NCBI lineage: Eukaryota > Metazoa > Platyhelminthes > Trematoda > Strigeidida > Schistosomatidae > Schistosoma > Schistosoma rodhaini. The sequence continues at coordinate 82,436,586 of OX104044.1, forward strand.
ACCTAGGTTCAAGGTATCTTGTCGACTACTTTCAACCACCTAATAACAAAATAAGGTGTACAAATTGATGGCTATGTTGCAACTAGATCAATAGAATTTGATCAACATACATGACATTAATTACAATTCAGTGTATAAAAAATGTAACTGTTTGATGATGATGTAGAAAAGAAGGGTATGAATTATGAATTACAAATTTTCACAACATAGCATACATACACTGGGCAGGAATAGCACATTCGATTCATAAGAAAATTAAATTGTATAAATGACTATGCAAAGTTTGAGGCCTTCCAAAAAGCATCAGCACATATATCTACTCTTATATAAATATGAGTATGAGACTGACCATAGGATGTATAAATATGTATTCAAAATTAAAACATAAGATATATATTAAATAGGAATAATATATTTGTAAAATCTCAGCGAATGAATTTTTAAATTAAATCCAAATACTGTGAAACTATTCGTTCTAATGTAGACGAGAGTTCTTATATATAAGATATATATATTATTGTATTTTACTACGTTAGGTAATTTGTTTTATGATGTTGTCATAACACAAAGTCATCTTTAACAATCCCAGTTATCAGTTTTGATTTGGTTGTCAATCGGTTCCTAATCAGAACATTTATCATGCATATGATAACACACACCAGACATATATGCGCCACATACTCAGGATCCTGAAGGGAACAGGAAAATACTAAGGCCAAAAATACACTGCGTAGAGAATTAGAAGCAGATACGGAAAGGGTAGACTATGACAGAATACTAGTGGGCGGCCTATGCTTCTCTACGAGGGGTAGCACATGTAAGTGTCATATCCAGACGAAGAATAAGTGAATGGTAAGTGATAGGATCTATTTATGGGTTTTTATTATATATATATATTCTTACTGTATAACTATTAAGTAACTATGTTATATGTGTAATCATACAAAGTCGCTTCTAAACAGTTTATATCTATAGATCTGATCATTTCAGATATCTGGTATATAGTACCAGTATAGTGAAGAAGGATGTAAGTAGAGAGTAGCGGAAAGTGGCACGGCGTTGGCAGAACATTTGTAGACTAGACGAAAAAACAGTTCAGTCTGAAGAACACACCGCAAGATGCAAACAGATTATCGAAAGCCATGTATATGTATTATGTAAATACTATGTAACTTTACCGAATAAATATACGTTCCTCATGTCTAATGTTGTTTTCCACACCAGCAGCTCTAAGGGTAACTAATTACAGTTAAGTTGAGCGCGAAATACCGGATAGGTGGAACAAGAATAGAAATCCACCTATCGATAATTGGCAAATAAGAACGACAAACGGTGTGTCTTGCTTTTGTCATATTCAGCGTTTGATCGGTTGAACAGATTGACAACTAGCAGTTTTAATGTAACCAGGATGTATGTAAAAAAAAATATTGAACAATTAGTCGCTTTTTATAATAGAAAAATTATTAGGACGAGGCAGTAAAGTATATAATCAAACCAAAATAGAAGAGTTAAATCGCTGATTAGAGGAGTAAAATTACCGTATTGTAAAGGTTGGCAATTTCAATGAACTGTTTTGCAGCAGGTAATAAACAACCTTCATCAGTGTTTGGTTCAATTTTTAAAAAACTTGCAAGCTTCCCAAGCCAAACACTCCGAAGTTGACATATGAATGGCTGCCGAAATGAAATAGATAAACATAATGATAAAAAAGTATAATAATTTTTATCAAGTAAAATGTAAAAAAAGAAAGAACATCTTTTGGTGGAATCGCATTTTCTGAACTGGATGATCTAATCATTAAGCTTTCATTATCTTTCTGAACAACACCATTAATCCACATATGACTGATATACCGTTCTGTCGACCTTGATCTTCATTGGTTATTGTTTATTATCTTGTAGACAAATATAAATATATAAACTGTTCTAATTGCAAAAAACACTACAAAGGATAAAGTAGGTCCCTTACTCATCTCGCCTGAATGAACATCGATTAGTGGTCAAACGCCATGATATATTTTCGCTTGTATCGATGTTCATGGACAAACATTCGAGGAGAACCTCATTAGCTAACTTGAGCCATCGGGGGAGATAGAACTGATCCGCCACTCTACTGTGCTCGCATTACTTGGAATCTTTATTTCAAGGCTCTAAAGGTTTAACGTGATACTAACCCCCCACAGCGTCGCCCATTTGAAGTTAGTGTAGAAAAAAACAAAAGGATAGCGCTGATAGTTTTGTCAGATACACTATGAACTTAACTTTGTTTTTTTTAAATCTAGTTAAAAAAAGGGGGGAAAGCAGGACATAACACTCACCTTATTATTACAACTAAGAATTTTTGCATGTGATTTAAGTGAAGCATTCATTAAATCAGTGGAAAATTTCAAACTGATAGCCCAATCCCATAGAAGATCTAATGTTTTTTGCATCATCATACCATCGGTATCTTGTTCAGCTAACATTGTGATCAAATCAATTAAACGTTCACGTTGACGTTTTGTTGCTTTTTTCCAACTTTGCTATAATGTATATATATGAAAAGCCAAAAGAATACTTGAGTTAGGTATGAATTTACAGTGAATATTGAAAATGGTATACTTTGATATGGCTAATTGACTTCGATAAGTTTGTTACAAATATAGTTTAAATATTTAGTTGTTAATTGGCAAAATGAACGGAACAGAAGCGTTATTGGTTGCTTGGTGACCCGTATTCTTGATCTTTATTCAAGAGCTCTTAGAAGAAAATGGACTGAACACTGTCACTTACCCAAGTTGAGGGGACATATACCAGCTAAAGGAACCTAGAAAAGAAGTAGATTGATAGTGATGTTTTTGTCAAGCTGTACGTGTGACAGAGGAATCCTTACTCCTAACTCCAGAAATCTGTAGAGTAAGTGAGATAATCGCTACTTTTAGATCAGACCTTTCTAATCACCTCTTCTGAGATAGGAAGACAATAATAATACAGATATTGGTTATTCGCTAAAAACACCTTACTGCCATCACATCTCAATAGTACAGTCGACAGTAAGAATTCAACCCCAGACCTACAAACACTAAACAACTTTTTGTATGAACTTATATCAAAATAATCGAAAGATAGTCTAAACAGCAAATCATTTATGTAAATTTGAGAAATTAAATAGTAATGAGTCAGTCACAATATAGAACTTCGTAAGTACGTACATCAGTTCGAGTTGCCATACCACATAAACACAGAGATGCAGTTGTCGTTTCAAATCCCATAGTGGTAGAAGTAGTAAGAGTGTAAGCAGTAATCGGAAAGATTAGGGTTTGAAGATGTTATTTAAGGAGTATAATACAGTGAAATTGGAAGAAAACAAAGAGTGGATGCACCTTCGCCATTGCAAACGATTTTGATCCATGTCATTCAAGGTCTTTAATCATCGATTGCTATCATCTTGCGAATCCAAACCAGGTAGGCTACAACTGTTGTATCCCATGGCGAATTATGAATCATAAATCTGAGGTCCATTTATGGACAAATGTAATACGCCTATTCCTATTGGATAGTTGTTAAATAAGTGACTTAAATCTGAGGTCTATTTATGGACAAATACAATATGCCCATTCCCTATTGGATAGTTGTTAAATAAGTGACCTAATCGTTTCCGTGTTCCTCTTATCATAACCTTTATTTTGACCTTGGAACTATTATTATTGATTACTTTCCCCTAGCTACAGCCACATTGGCCAATTACTGTACAAATGTCATTTTTCTATTTTTGATATATGTGGTCTGTTTGGTTAGTATATATAACCCAGTATGCTTGTAAATAATGATTCATACTGCTGAGGCTGTTATTTGTGTTCTGGAGTTAACGGGCTGGGCTAGGCAGATAGGAAGGACCGAATAGCACCCAAGACTGCTCGTACGTATTTTCTGTATCATTGCACGTTCATATATATTAACGAACCCATACGTTATAACAACAACTACCAACATGACTCAGTCCACTTGTCAGTGATTTCATGGATTTGTGCCACATTTTGGTCCGACCGCCCCTAGCTTTCTTCCAACCTACTCTTACACCATAAAACATTGCACGTCGGGGCAGTCGGTGGTTGGGCATATGTAACACATGTCCCAGCAATCTCAACTGATGAAGTTTCATGACTTCATCAATCCATTTACCATCCTTACCTAGTGCCCGTTCCCTAACAACTACTTTTTAAAAAATCAAAAAAAAATTTTCATTTAAAACAATAAAAACAATTACCTTAAAACAATGAAATAAATGATTTAATTGATTCATTGAAAATTCCAATGCTAAATGTGTTAACATATTGAATATATTTTTAATGATAGTTTCATGTTTACCAATTTGTGATTCCCATATACTATCTAAATCATTTAATGTTAATAATAATTTTCTTATCATAAAACGTATTATCTCTTCAACTTTTTCTACATATTGTAATTGATGTAAATTTTCACGAAGTAATAATTTTAATAACTGTAATGAATGAAAAAATAAAGGAAGAAAGAAAGAAAGAGGGGGAGAGAGGGAGAGGATAAAACAACATCAGATATTGGGGAATAACACCGAATATACAATAATGTCAAACAATATTATTATTACTAGTTAATGCTCCACGTCGTGCATTATTTACCGACTCTGGGACTGATTGGAAAAAGTGGAGAGGAGGTCAGTGTATGACATGGTGTCGTGGTATGAAGGAAATCTGCAAAGGGATAGCTTCTGTTGGTCCTTCACGACTCCCTGACAGGGGTCCGAGAGATAGTGCAACACAGTGGCTAGAGACGTTATCAGATATGGCTCAGAATAGAAGCCAGTCGCGATCCTGCAGTAACCTACTTTTACTTTCTTCATAAAGAGTGGTTATAACTATCTTAACTGAGTCTTCTGGCCTTACATTGTAGTTCCCTCCATCATTACTCTTTTCTTTTTTATCATCCTATATATTTTTTTCTTTTACATATGTGCATCTACCTCCTTTCTCTTCCCATCCTCATTGTTTTGTGTGGAGAATATATATCTGGTGCCCCTTTGTACCAATATGTACGTGTTTAAGTAAACAAAAATAAACATCATTCACTATTTGCAGATTTGTTTACCTACTCAAATTTAAGCTCCAGTGTTTGTTTCTACCTGTAGCTCCTCCAGGGGCTACTGCCGGTCCCAAGCCCCGGTAAAGGAGGAGGGTTGGGCATGGGGTTAGCGACCCCATCCCGTAGAAAATCAACTCGCTAAAAAAACGCTAACCAGAAAAAATCATTCAAACCATTCAAACTCTGCCCTGTGAGTAGAAGGAAAAATGACGTCTCATGATGAAAGCCGAGTTCATTCGGAAGTCATGAGGCCGATGCACCTTCTTACAACCAGAGCGACAATTTTTATATGTACATGGAATGTCCGAACAATGTGGGAGACCGGCAGAGTCTTCCAAATCGCTGCAGAAATGAGAAAATACAACCTGGAAGTGCTTGGAATCAGTGAAACACATTGGACGCACGTTGGACAACAACGACTTTCTTCAGAACTTCTGTTATACTCCGGTCATGAAGAAGAAAATGCCCCACATACACAAGGAGTGGCACTGATGCTGTCTAGAAAAGCACAAAATGCACTTATAGGATGGGAATCTCATGGACCGAGGATCATCAAAGCCTCCTTCAGAACAAAGAGAGAGGGCATTACAATGAACATCATCCAATGCTATGCGCCGACCAACGACTACGATGAAGACGCTAAAAACCAATTCTACGATAGGCTGCAGTCAATCTTCGAGAAGTGCCCAACCAAGGACCTGACCATTCTAATGGGAGATTTCAATGCCAAGGTTGGAAAGGACAACACTGGATACGAAGACGTCATGGGACAATATGGACTGGGAGAAAGGAACGAAAACGGTGAGAGATTTGCAAACATATGTGCCTTCAATAAACTGGTCATAGGTGGCACCATATTCCCACACAAAAACATACACAAAGCCACTTGGATTTCACCGGATCACACTACACAGAATCAAATCGACCATATCTGCATCAAAAAAACGTTCACGAGGACGATGGAGGATGTGAGAACCAGAAGAGGAGCTGATATAGCATCCGATCATCATTTGCTGTTCGCCAAGATAAAACTAAAAATCAAGAAGCAGTGGAAAACGGCGCGGACAACATCACAAAAGTTTAACACGACCTTTCTTCGAGATGCTGACAAACTCAACGAATTTAACATAGCCCTCAGCAACAGGTTCGAGGCCTCTCATGACCTACTCAATGGAGAGGGAACCACCATAGAGAGCAGCTGGAAAGGTATCAAGGAGGCAATCGTTTCAACATGTCAGGAGGTTCTGGGCCAAAAGAAGCACCATCACAAGGAATGGATCACTGTTGGTACACTGGATAAAATTGAAGCAAGGAGGAACAAGAAGGTAGCAATCAATATCAGCCGAACAAGAGCAGAAAAAGCCAAGGCACAAGCCGAATACACAGAGGCAAACAAGCAAGTGAAGAGGAGCATCAGGACCGACAAACGTAAATATGTGGAAGATTTAGCGATGACAGCTCTAAAGGTTGCAAGAGAAGGATGCATGAGACAACTGTATAATACAACAAAGAAACTCGCTGGAAATTACCGTCAACCAGAAAGACCAGTGAAAAACAAGGAAGGCAAAGTAATCACCAACATTGAGGAACAACGAAACAGGTGGGTAGAACACTTCAAGGGACTCTTGAATCGACCAGCTCCACTGAACCCACCCAACATCGAAGCAGCACCCATGGACCTCCCAATCGATGTTGGCCCACCAACAATTGAAGAGATCAGCATGGCCATTAGACAAATCAAGAGTGGCAAAGCAGCGGGACCAGACAACATCCCGGCAGAGGCACTGAAAGCAAATGTAACAGCAACTGCCAAGATACTCCACATCCTCTTCGGTAAGATTTGGGACGAAGAACATGTACCAACAGACTGGAAAGAAGGACTTCTCATCAAGATACCAAAGAAAGGCGATCTGAGCAAGTGCGACAACTACAGGGGCATCACTCTCCTCTCAATACCAGGAAAAGTCTTCAACAGAGTATTGTTAAACAGGATGAAGGATTCCGTGGACGCTCAACTTCGAGATCAACAAGCTGGATTTCGTAAGGATAGATCGTGCACAGATCAAATCGCAACTCTACGTATCATTGTGGAACAATCAATCGAATGGAATTCATCACTGTACATCAACTTCATCGACTACGAGAAGGCATTTGATAGCGTGGACAGGACGACACTATGGAAGCTTCTTCGACGCTACGGCGTGCCTGAGAAGATAGTCAACATCATACGGAACTCCTATGATGGACTAAACTGCCAAATCGTCCACGGAGGACAACTCACCGACTCGTTCGAGGTAAAGACCGGTGTTAGGCAAGGTTGCTTACTCTCACCCTTTCTCTTTCTCCTGGTGATCGACTGGATCATGAAGACGTCAACATCTGGAGGAATGCACGGGATACAGTGGACAGGCAGGATGCAGCTTGACGATTTAGACTTCGCGGATGATCTGGCTCTTCTATCACAAACGCAACAACAAATGCAGGAGAAAACGACCAGTGTAGCAGCAGCCTCAGCAGCAGAAGGTCTCAATATAAACAAAGGGAAAAGCAAGACTCTCCGATACAACAGAATATGCACCAATCAAATTACACTTGATGGAGAAGCTTTGGAGGATGTGGAAAACTTTACATATCTGGGCAGCATTATTGATGAACATGGTGGATCAGATGCAGATGTGAGGGCGCGGATCGGCAAAGCAAGAGCAGCATATTTACAACTGAAGAACATCTGGAGCTCAAAACAATTGTCAACCAACACCAAGGTTAGAATTTTCAATACAAATGTCAAGACAGTTCTTCTGTATGGGGCAGAGACGTGGAGAACTACGAAAGCCATTATCCAGAAGATACAAGTGTTTATTAACAGCTGTCTACGCAAGATACTTCGGATCCGATGGCCAGACACTATCAGCAACAAGTTACTGTGGGAGACAACAAACCAGATTCCAGCGGAGGAAGAAATCAGGAAGAAGCGCTGGAAGTGGATTGGGCACACTTTGAGGAAATCACCCAATTGTGTCACAAGACAAGCCCTCACGTGGAATCCTGAAGGTCGAAGGAGAAGAGGAAGACCAAAGAACACATTACGCCGAGAAATAGAGACAGACATGAGAAGAATGAACAAGAACTGGAAAGAACTAGAAAAGAAGGCCCAGGACAGAGTGGGTTGGAGAAAGCTGGTCGGCGGCCTATGCTCCATTGGGAGTAACAGGCGAAAGTAAGTAAGTAAGTAAGTGTGTATGAGTGTGAAGGTTGGTGTTATTACGCGACTGTGAATATCGTAATAATCAGAGCTGGGTTCGAAGATTTATTTTAAATGTCTAGAAGGTGAACGCTTCATCAGCTAATGAACCGTTCATTATAAAATCTTGTTTAAAATTAATTTTATGTATGCGGCGATATATTGATCATATTTAAAGAGACCGATTTGCCTATTAGATATGTTTGAATAAGCAACCCTTGACACCCCAATGAAAGATGATAACAATGTTAGGGACATTTTAGAATATTATATCAAAAGTTAAATTACAGACTAATAGTCTGTATAAGAATAATCAACTAGATTAGCAATAATTAAACGAGCCTAAACTTTCAGATGTATTGTAGTTGATTGGTGATACTCAATAATTGACCTCACTTTCGCTGATATCTCCATTATCAATCTTCAACAAAGGATGAGTTATACATCTGTACAGCTTACAGTTATCATTAGCATATCCACCTTTCAGATAGGGAAAACATAAGCGTTTGCAATAGTGAAGTCTAATCTTTGTTGTAAGGTGAAGCTGAAGGATTTAGCACATTCATCTAGGTCGCGCCATGTGGCACACACATGTCCGTTCGATTCACACGGTGGTTTGCACTTGTAACATAAGATCTTTCCTTGGAGGATGAAAGTTTATATGTACGTTGAATTGGTTGAACTGATCCCGTTTTAAAACTAGTTGGTTGTCTTAAGAATTGCTTGACCTAGTCTCTATACTATACCTTTGCCCGAATGCTTACATAAACTAATGAAATGTGATAACTGAACTCAATCAATCAGTCATACATAACGTAGGACTTGGTAAATCTGCAAATCAGTTCAAATTAGCATACCCTATTAACACAGCTAGATAAAACTGTCTGGGTAAATACTAGAGTAGTAGATATAGTAACTGAAATATGATCATACAACTCATTTCTCCAATATCATAACTGCTTCAATAATAATAATAATTTACCTTAATATCTGTAATCCACTGACCAACTCGTAATGAATTAGTATTAGGTAATAGACGAATTAATTCGTTCAATGTGTTCATTTTCCCATTGAAAGAAGACAGCTGTAAAAGTAGAACAATTTCCTTTTTGTTTTAACATGGATGAAATAATTAACATTAATCAGTAAGTATACAAAGCTTTCAAAAGTTTGGTTGTTCAAAGATTAGAACATGTCATACATACTATGGAATTTTTCAGGCATTTTCTGGGCTAAACCGCCTGGAATGCATATACTACTATACAATCTATTTAGTGAGAACTTCTGATAAGTGGAAGTATTTCTTTTTGTCCTTCCGTGAGTGACGGTCTTGCAAATTTTAACAAATGAGCAACGAATTTTAAATAAAAGTGATAATTTGAGACCGTTGGGTGTGTAAACAACTCAACCCTTTAAGATTTCTACAGTTAAATGACACTAAATTGGACTCCAGTCATTCGTGAACACATATTCACCATGAAGTTACAGGATTTTACAGAAGCTTAGTATATTCTTGATATGTTGGTCAAAGTCAAACAGATCATATGTTGTCACAAGATCATAGGAAAAAGTGGATTATTTATTTAGCTGAGGTTGCCACCCATAATATCCCGTTCACTCTAGCAAATAATAAATTTGCATGAGTTATAAATGTTGTTATTCAGTTATCAAATAAACCGCAAACGGTCTTAGTTGTCTCCCAATAAATAGCTAATTGACTGAGCGCTAGGAAAATAATAATAACTGAACCAATCAAACCTCAGATTATGAGAGTTCTAAAGAACAATTTTCATTTCAAACTGATATTAGCGACGGAATTGCCGAAAACTAGTGATAATCTGGCATGAGTTTTTAATAAATATTTCCTAAAAATATACAATGACAGATTGCAGTCACTGACAATGATGCTTATTTGCTACGAAAATGTATGGTAAACAATTCAGAATAGTGTTGACCTAGGCTATCAATCTCGATTTAAATTTACGAGAAACTTAGTAAAAAAAAACATTCTACAACTAGAAAAAGTCCAGAAATGGGAAAGAACATTGAGTATGTATAGAAGCTTTCTTTCAATTAGTGTAATTATTTTTCTACAAAAGTGTATGGAAACATTTCATGGTGGTAATTTATCATGGAGGGTGAGATAGAGAAGGAGATAAAAGATTATATACATACTTTGTAAAGATATAACATAATAATTGAGTTGAAATTCATGTATGCAAATTATAAGTATTTTGATTGGAAATTTATATTACTGAGTTCAAACATTTTACAAAATCCAAGGTACATCAGTCCTTATTAATCCCCAAACACTGTTCATTTGTGCCGAAATACTTGCCAACTTCCTTGTCTCTACATCTCATAATAACCCCCGGATTTCCTTAAAAAGTCATATTCTTCAAATGGTTGGATGTTTCACATTTTGCTAGAATTACGTGTATAGATGAGTTATTCTAATTCAGTTTATCAACAATTATCCAGACAGTGAGCTGATGGTCAAAATGAGTGAGAGAATGTACATTTACTGGGCAAAAAAGTGACCCAGTAATATGCACTCACCACCATAGCAGCAATTTGAAACTAGAACCTTGGATTCTCGTAGGAATGGCAATACTTTTTAGCTAAATAGTTAAAATGTAACCATTTAAATTAAATACACTGCTTGTCATACCATTTAATAGATGTGCTGTATTCGATAAGCATTAATAATAATAGGCATTTGAGGGCAACTGATCTAATCACCACAACTAATGTGTGCAAAAGCTTGCAATCGAAAATGATGTTTACACTAGGTTGTTACAGCACTACGTTACCGTGTGTAAACGAAAAATAGTCAATTGTCTGATCAGAAAATTTCTTATCTACTGCATGCTTGATAACAATTACGATTAATACTTTCTTTATTAAGCAAACAAAAATTAAATTAATTTAGTATTATTTGTTTGAATCTTCTCATCGATGTGTTAGGACTGCAACTGGTCAGTGGCTATCAGGACTCAGTGGCCGAGTGGATAACGCGATGGCGTTTGAAGCGAGGGTACTGGGTTCGAGTTCCAGAGTGAACACCAACTCTGAGATGCAGGTACATCCAGCTGACGAGTCCCAAATAGGACGAAACGCGCGTCAAACTGGACTCCACTGCTAGCCACTATCCATCTCTGCTTATAAAAAAATTGACTTTAAAATAAGATTTCCATAAACAACGTCTACCTACTCAACTTACCTGAAAGAAACGATAGATTACATTAAGACTAAGTAATTCAATAGTTTCAATATCATCTTCGGTTGAGGATGGAATACGTTTTGTTAATGTGCATAAAGACAGTTTCAAACCAGTGATGAAATCATCTTTACGCATTTCTTTTTTAGTTTCACGTTTAATTTGATCATCAGTTAAATGAGATAAATAATTGACAACAATAGTCTGTTGAAAATGATAATAATAATAGTTAGTAATGAAAAAGGCAAACAAAAATGATCCAAATCCATAATAATCAGTGATTATTATTATTATTATTATTATTATTATTATTATTATTATTATTATTATTATTATTTAAACACAAATATTGGTACAAGGAAGCATCAGATACATATGCGCCGCACAAATCTCATTCGATTTGTGAGAGGGCTATGATACTGCCCAGGTGCCAAAACTGAAGCAGGTGGTTTTTTAGGAGACCACACCCCGAGCCTTTGACCTAAAGATCTGATCCACAAGCCAGTGGAGCATCGTAAGGAGATGCAGTCCCATGGTAGCCGGTGACCAACGATAGGTTTATACGCCATTCGTTCTCTAAGGATACTGAAGCCCATGTACACCATTGGTTTGGAATCGTCCTCTCAATTTCGTAAAGAACAACTCCGCCACGAGAGGGCAGTGATAACATCTACACACTCACCAATACCTTAAATAATGATCTAAATGATATTTTTTACGAATTGTTTTTCACCAATTTCTTCATTTTTTTTCAAGAAAAATACATAATTTTAATAAAAGTGAAAATGAATCTTCAGATTCTTTTTGGAAACTTTCTATAAATAACAATCTAAGAGCAATATTATAGTACAGTGAGTCAGTCATAACGTAGAACTTCGTGCGTACGTACATCAGTTCGAGTTGCTATACCACATTAGTACAGAGATGCAGTTGTCCATTCAAATCCCATAGTGGTAGAAGTAGTAAAATTATAAGCAGCAATCGGTAAGATTTGGGTTTGAAGATGTCATTGAAGGAGTAAAATCCAATGAAATAAATTTGAAAAGAGAAAAAAAGATAGAGACAACGCCTGAGGAAGGTTCTAAATTTGTTTAGATTGGATTCCATGCATTGAAAACTCGCATCTTTACTAGATCAAAGTCTTAAGGACACTAAACAATCTCTATAAATACTCTTGTATTGCTCATTGTATTATTGTAAGCCGAATTTTGAGTTTTTTTTACGATATGCACTTCTGAGGAACGTCCAGAGAGAACTTTTTCCCTATTGGTTTCTATGGTTATCCAACTGATACCCAGTCATTAAAGCATTCAAGTAATATAAAGGCAAAAAATAAATAAATATAAATATAAAAATTCAATAACTTACCACTATTGGTTTGAAATATTCTTCAATTACTGAGTCACTTAAATAATTTGAACATAAAGCAAAAGGATGCAGATAAGCATTTATTAGACTAAGTGATAAGAATTCTGTCTGAAGATTTGATTGTTGTTGAAGGTGTTGTTGCAACATATCTCTCTGTTTCTCGTCCCAATGGTATTTGTTATCTAATTCAAGGAAACGTGCTTTCAATCGATCGAATCCATTGAGTCGTCCAAATAGATTAATAAAATCCACTAGAATAGGTGCATCTTTATAATTTGCATAAGAAATAGAATATTCTTTTATTTGAACAGTATTGTTTAGTGTCAGGGGATCATTATTCATCTCTATGGCATTAGTATCTCCATCTATTTTTCCTGGTTGTTGTTGACACGTACTGTCGTTTTCGTTTGATATTGATATATGTGGCAATAATTTAATAATATCTTCAAATCGACATACAACATTCCTATGAACACCATAACGAATTTCGTGTGTTACACTAGTGGAAATTATACTACGTGTGTGAAACCTAAATGAAAAAGTGTAGAGAGAGATTATTTATTTATTATTTATTTAGACACATACATATTGGTACAAAAGGGCATCAGATACATATGCGCCACACAAAATAATGAAAGTAGGAAGAGAAGGGATGAAAAGATAAGGCGGACTGAAATGTACAACCAGAAGACTCTTTCAGTTAGGAAAGTTAGAACCATTCTTTATGTAGAAATTAAAAGAAGGTTGCAGCAGGCTCGCCACTGGCTTCTATTCTGAGCCATATCTGATAACGTCTCTAGCCACTGTGTTGCACTATCTCTCGGACCCCAGTCAGGGAGTCGTGAAGGACCAACAGAAGCTAGCCCTTTGCAGCTTTCTTTCATGCCACGACACCATGTCATACACTGACCTCCTCTCCACTTTTTCCAATCAGTCCCAGAGTCGGTAAATAATGCACGACGTGGAAGTCTCTGGGACGACATTCGTAAAACATGTCCAAGCCACCGAAGTCGGTGTTTCAAGATGATGACACCAATTGAATTATCGTCTCTGCGCCCGAACATACGATGCCGAACCTCTGCATTACTAACATGGTGTTGCCGCTGAATGTCAGCAATCCTTCGGAGACAACGATGATCGAACACAGAGAGTCGTCTGACATCCTCAACTCGGAGAGGCCAGGTTTCACAAGCATAGAGCAAAACTGCTCTCACCTACATGTTTTAAATCCGACCTTTTACAGCCAGACTAACATCACGAAGGCGCCAAAGATGGCCCAGATTGGCATGAGCCGCTCTGGCTCTCATTATACGTGCATCAATCTCATCACTCACGCCACCACCAGCGCTTATATAGCTACCTAGATACACGAACTTCTCAACTACTTCAATCTCCTCACCATCCAGGGTGAGTACAGGATGAGAATCCTGTCAGTCTTGTAGGAGTACTTTGCATTTGGAGGGTGCAAAGCACATGCCGTACCTGCGGACACTGATTGCCGACCGATTGAGTGCGGATTGCATGCCTTGGGCATTATCGCACAGTAAGACAATATCATCCGCATACTCAAGGTCAAGAAGTCGTTCCCCAGGCAGCAGATCCACACTACCATTACTTACATCCATCAGAGCTGTTTCCAGGATGTCATCGATGGCAAAGTTGAAGAGGAATGGTGAGATTAGGCAACCCTGCCTAACCCCACTGCTCGAATGGAACAAGGGAGAAAGGTGGTTGTATGCCCTCAGAGAGATAGAAAGGCAAAATAGGAAAGGAAAAAGAAAAATTATACTGATTAAGAAATTCTTGATCTAGTACGGAACATAACTAGCCGATAAAATACAAATAGTTAATATGACATTATTAGGCTACTAAACACTAGGAAGATAAAACTCAATTGTAGTAGTTAAAGGAAAACGAAAAAATAATCATAAGGAAACTCAGAATGATTAGCGATATACATATATGCTGCACCAGTTCAAATTGTTTTTAATAAAAAAATGCAAGAATGAAAACTAACTCCAGATTAAATAATCTTCACAAACCCTCTTCATCGCGACTTACTGACAAACTCACATCTTAAAAATAACCACTTGGTCACCGTAGAATAAATTTGAAATGAATTCCTGAAGTTCTAATGAGAAACCATGACCAATTTATTAGAACGGTGATAGAAGTAGGACAGATAGTACCAGTGATGATAGTGCTGTGTTGCGAATTAGTTTAACTTGAGAACGTGAACGTCCGGATTCTGACCGTGGTATAAATGCATCGTGTTTACTGTGAGACTTAAACATCCAGAATATGATCCCATGAGTGTGCACTAACCATGCATCATAAACTGCGGCAAAAAAGATATTTAGTTCTTTTAGGATTTTTTTTGATCCTACCTTAAAAAGTTACATTAATGTTTGTACTCGCACTACCAATGAACTAGAGCCAAGTATGAAAACCACTGACTTTTTTCTTTAGTTGTTTAAAAAATAGACAAGAACTTACTGTGAATTAGGATCAAATAGAATAGTTTCCAATTCTAATATTGCTAGGCAATCAGATTTTGCTTTTATAGAACACAATTCAATGCCCAGTAAAGAATTGGCGTAAATAAAATGCTTTATTGAAAAAGAAAGGGAAACGGTGATAGACATCAAACAACCAATGTATACATACTAAGATATGTGAATCCCAACGAGTAACTGCATCATCACGAAATATTTTCTGAAAAGAACTAATTAAGCCATCTGAATAAAATCGTAAACAATCTTGTGAATGAACATCTTCACCTGAAAAAATTGGAAAAAAAGATATTTAGAAACAAATGAATATGATTACGAAACCATGTTTAGCCATATTGATTGATGCCAATAGTATAGTTTCCAACTGTGAATCTGGTAGAACAGGTACTTGCCAATGTGGTCGTGATAACAGAGAATTTAAAGTGTTGAACGCATGCACCGGAAATAATGTCGTCGATGGTGATTTCGGGTATGCCAAACTTGTATTTTCAGTATTTATTACATCCGAAATAGGATTGTTTAGTGAACTTTCTGATGGAGTATCACTACACAGTTGATCTTGTTTGTTGTTATTACCATTCATGATGAACTAAACTAAAAATGAAAAACGAGGTTTTATAAGAACTGAATAACAAAGTATGAAATGTAGCTTAACACTATTTTCAAACTTAGAGAGAAACCACATAATCGTATCCATTTTCAGCAATGAATGAGCTTAAGCCAATGACTATGAACAGGTTTATATACTAATCTATTAATTTATTTTATTTGAACACATGAATATTAGTATACAGGGGCACAGAATATATGTACGCTACACAAGTCACTTGATTAGTGCGTGGGCTGTGATACTGCTAGGGTGCCCAGACCGAAGCAGGTGGTTTCCTAAGAGGGTTATATTCTAATCCTTTGACCTAAAGGTCTAATCCACAAGGCAGTGGAGCAAGGTAAGGAGATGTAGTTCCATAGTAGCCTGTAACCAACAGTGGGTTCATACACCATTTGTTTCCTCAGGATAATGGAGCCCATGTGCACCATTGGTTTGGAATCAAGGTTTTCCAACTCCCCCAGGTGGACTTTCTGTGTCCACCAACTCGGTTAAAGCTCCGGACATTCGCTTTTCGTCCTCTTGAATTCGTAAACAATAGTAATGCCATGAGAAGACAGTGAGTAGGACTTCCCTGGCAGAGGTTGTGCACGCGTAACCATGTGAGAGCATTTCGAGAAAGAGAGCTAACTCTCTCCACTCTCGGACGTTCCAGGGCACTTGGGGGCAACTAATCTAATCGCCACAACTGATGCGTGCAAAAGCTTGCAATTGAAAATGAGGTTTACACTAAGTTGTTACAGCACGATGTTACCATGTGTAAACGAAAAATAGTCAATTGTCTGAAAGATAATTGAAGAATGATCACAAATAACGTATAATACAACTAAGCAACTACCAACAAGTTTGCATGAATTAGGTATAGAGAATACACTCACTCAGACACAAAAACAATAAAGACTGGGTCAGTGAAGAGTCTTCTTTTCCGCAAATCGGTTTTCAAAGCTGTACAATCAGGAATATATATTTATGTTTCGACATGATTGTTTGCTAACAATAATCGTGATAATTTTCTAGCTCTAGCAGAAGTACAACAAACAAAGCACGAACAGGTTATCCTGATCAAGGAACTAAGGATGAAGTAGTCAAAAGCCTGAATGTTTATTAAGGTAGAAGTTAATAATTAAGATAAATGATTCTGTAACATGAAAAAAAAACTGATTAGAAAAAGCATACAGACAAATACGTCGGTTAGGGTGGAGTACAAGATTAATAGAGACAAGAGAGGGTAATGCTTTTGGAAAAAATAGAAATTAGGAGTATATTATGTAAACGAAGTCAAATTTATTACAAGAACAGCACTTAGTGGCGGCTCATATCCCTGACTGTATCAGTTGGTCATAAGCAAAGTAACACTGACACAAATATGCATCAGTCCAAGTCTCCAGATCATATCACCATGTCGATATGAAGTCACTAGGATAGAAACTCGAAGAGGTGTCTAGATTACCAAACAATAAGTTCACCTACGGAATATGACTACATGATAATGACTAGATTTCAGCAATTATGCAGAAGAAACCATTTTAGTAACTATATGTATTACTAGTTAGGATGGGAGTGAACATTACAAAGTTCTACAATTTTTTTACACAATCTCATGCTTCGAGGAAAATCGTTACTGATGTATTATTTCCACACATTTTACTGAAAAAACGTCGCACAACCTCGATGAAAGATATTAACCTCTTCTGTTTCCGACAGGTCACCAAGACGTATTCTACAACCTAAGAAAGCCAAAAGATGTAGACACAGATTCCAGCCTCCAAGAGATATCACGATATTAATGCTGCAGAAGAGTAGGGATAGGTTCTCCTTTCATGAAAAGTCCAATCAGGAAAATTAGGGTATTATAAGTATCAGAACAAACAAAAAAGTGGTCCTCTGTACTTCTCAAATTTAGACTGGGAAAATTCTGGTTTGGCGGTCAAAGCTCTTGATTTATAATCGCTGAATTAATGGTTTAGATCTAGCTCTGCTTTCTTCATCATAGGGCTATAGCCCTAAAAAAAATAGTAACTGAAAGTGTTCAATCGCTGGAGAAACAAGAGCCCGATCAACAACTGAATGGTTTTACAGCTATTTTTATCTGAAAACATTTTTGGCCTTTATTAACACCACAATCAACCTGTTATATTTTACTCACGAACAAAAATATGGTCTGTAGGACTAACAATTGTTAGTCGAGATTATTACCTAGCTCTAGATGAAACTCGACACCTCCAGAAAAAAGCTTTTTGGCTAGCAGTTGTGTCACTTATGGTAAAAAATGAAGTAAGGACCTATATGGGTGTGAACAACAAACAAAACCAACCACTAAGATTGATTTAAAGTAACGACTTCATGTGAATTAACCGCGCTATAGCGGGATTTCAGTCTTTAGTAATTAGGATAGTAGGTTGGTGAGCCCTTGTTAATCCTCATAGACTGCTTTCCAGTGAAGATCTCGCTTCTCTTTGAAAATATTCACTGATGGGGCTGATACCACTTGTTCAAGTAAGGCGTTCCAGTCACTAACCGCTCAAATGGTTCAGATGGTTCAAATGGTTGAGGACGGAATAGAAGAAGCTTTGCTTAACGGGCTTCCGTGTCTGGTAGCATTGGATCACCAATACCTCCAGACAAAAACCTAGGTATATGAACGATAATAGAGGAAAAAAGAATTTGGTAAATCATAATAATATGTTATCCTTAGTCCTTAAGAATAAGTCAGGTTTCCTCTTAAAGGACTCCTGGGAGGTTGCTCCGACTAGCTCAGTCGGCAGCGAATTCCAGCACTTGACAACTCTAAGTTGTCTACAGTCTGTTCTGCTATGTAGGGTCTCCAGTTTCTGGGTGTTACCTCTGAGGTTAGTGTTATGACTAAGCTTAAGAAGATGTTTAAGGGGATGACCAGAAGTATTAGGGATACTATAAGTCATAAGAAGATCACCTCTAAGACGCCTGTACTCTAACGGGTAAAGGCTAAGTGATTTGAGGCGCTCTTCATAAGGTTTGAATTTGAGTCCCCGAACTCATTTCGTGGCTCGACATTGTATACGTTCCAGAGTGTCCTTATCCTTTTGGAGGAAGGAAGGAAATACTATGTTTCCGTACTCTAAATGGGGTTGAGGACGGAATAGAAGAATCTTTCGCTCAACTGGCTTCCGTGTCTAGTAGCAGTGGATCACCAATACCTCCAGACAAAAACCTAAGTATATAAACGATAAAAGAAGATAAAAAGAATTTGGTAAATCATAATAATATAGCTCGATGTGAAAAATGGGAACCCACCTTTAGTTTATTAGATCGCGGTTTGTGAACCTTCTTGCTATGACCTCGGTGATCATAAGTGCTGATGAGAGAAAAAAGTTAGGACATGTTAACGGTCAAATCGTAATTAAAGTTACGAAATGCCAGTATGAGATCACCTCGCGTCCTACCATAAGACAAGGGGCAAAGGTTTAGACGTTTTAAGCGCTCATCGTAAGGGAGTTTAGAAAGGCACTTCACTAATTTTGTTCCCACACGCTGAACACTCAAGTGAGCTAGTATCCTTAATCAGACATGAGCTACCTGCTTGTATACATTACTCTAAGTATGGTATTACATAGGTAAGATATAAAATTCGAAACATCTCATCAAAGCAATTGTATGCTCGGCGAAGTGACCATAAAAAACACGAAAACTTTTTGAAGCAGCTGCGTTGCAGCGCGTAGTTGTTTTCAATTCGTGACTTATTATTACTCCTAAGTCTTTATGTTCTTGAACGCGTGGAAGAGATGTACCGTCAATAGTATAATGGTAACTATTACCGTGTCCGATGTGTATGAGCACACACTTCCTGGAATTAACTTCTACTCCCCAACCATGAGCCCACCTAACTAATTCATCTTAGTCAGCTTGGAGATAGATAAATAGCACATCGACAGCCAGACCGTTGTTTAAGGCTGTTGTCCGATCCTCTCTCATCATAAGTAGGTTAGTCAAGCATGAAAGCTTGTTACGAAACCCATGCTCCTCAGGAGTTAACAGATTGCACGAATCTATGTGGCTAAGTAACTTGCAGGTTTCTTATTCGCTCCTGTACAGAATCTGACAGCTCCCTTATAATAACTGGGTTAGAAACCTTATCAAATGCATTGATATGAATATCATATCAACTGATAAACCGTTAATTGGAACTGTTGTCCAGTTCTTCTTCTCAATAAATGAGTCGGTTATGTATGAATACTAACTCCGAAACTCCGTTTCTCGGGCGCTATCAGATTGTATGATTCCACGTGACTCGGTAACTTAACTTGAATTATTTTCGTTCAAGTAACTTAACTACTATACTGGTCAGGCTGGAAGGTCGGTAGTGAGATATGGTCTGTCTCTGTCCATATTTAAATATAGGACCAAATATAGCATCTTTCCAATCCCTAGGGAGTTGAATAAAGGAAAGAGTGGTGTTGAACGGCATAGTGAGTGATCCTGAAATGATGTCCTCAAGTGATGACAGCAACTATGCATATAACCTATCAGAAACCGGTGCCTTGCTGAGTCTGAAGCTATTGAACAATTGAAGAACAGATTTCTTAGTCACATATATAGGTGGCATGGCCTATATTTTAGTGGTGGGGTTATGACAAGTATTTTTAACAGTACGCGCAGAATGAACCTCGTTGGAATAGTTTGGCCAGATCTGGTTCAGACTGTATATCTGAGTTTTGGTGGAACAATAATCACTGGGCTTTGTTCTTTATATAATGTGCAAAAACAATCGTTTTGATCAGGTACGGATATCTTACGCCAACTGTCTTTCTTGAGTGGTATGGCACCTAGCTGTTGTCTTTCACCATATATTCCGAATTTTTCGATATTTGCAGTTAAATGATTAGTGGCCCATGAAGAAGAACACGTCTCGTAAGTGTTTCCGATATATTGTACAAGTGCACATCGAATAACGATCGACATGAAGTTACTGTCTAAACATCCATCCGAAGTTGTAGGCTCTATCAATCTGATAAACGGTGCGTTGAAATCCTCAACGATGAGACAACAGTTGGCTTTACTCCAAGAATGGATATGACCTAAAACAAAGTTGTCGACAAAACAGTGAGGACTGCATTATATTAGTTATTATCCCGTGTCTAGATTTAGTTAAATGACAATCTACCCCACATATACCAATATCGTGCACTTCATATATGCTCGGCTATGCATAAAAGCAGTTTCCAGTATACAGTATTATGCCTACACTCTTGATATTTATAAATCTATCATTTTCGACACGGACGTATTTTCTAATGATTTAAAAGCTGTTTACATATACAGTGATGCACATTTCTACGACAACAATTTTATTGCGACTTGACCCATCCGCCACCAAACTTAGCTCGGATGTTTTATTTCTAAGATAACGAGCGTTTATTGAGCATGATCTTAAAAGGGTCTCGAGAATCACTCATTCTATACATACAGGTGTCGGAAGCATTGGCTTCCAAGACCTAACTACCTGAAAAACTTGGATCTAAGGATTTTTAGGACTCTGCCTTCGGGCTTCCAACTCAGTAAGGGCATTCTTCCACTTGATTCGACCCGTAAACGTCCGATATGGTCGGATAAAAATATTTGAGTAACCAGTTTTGTTCGCGCCACTTAGTATGACTTTCCTTTCCATTGCAACTTCTGAGTACTAATTTCAAGATCATTCTTGATCGGGTCTCGCCCCAAACCTATTCAGAATGTTATTACCTTAACTATATATGACCCTAGAACCGCTTCTGGAAGAACATTTCTGATAGCAGATTCCAAATCCTTGAGCATGATCATTTTCATCTAGTCCCACAAATTCCAAACAGTGAAACTATGCACGGCTTTGATTTATTTGAAAGTCATGTTGCCATTTATGGCGTGTTCACTACTGACACTTTTCCTTTGGTTGGTTTTGGATCGGAGTTATTTCAGTCGATCAAGTTACAAAAATATTCGATGAGATCAGACATTTTGCAACTACACGGTAGTTAAGCGTAATCTTACTTTGAGACTATGGCGAAGTATTCTCTGATTCAGAGTCTTAGTCTACCAGGGACATTTCAACTAACGGCTACTTTTCTTCCCGTTCTTTGGTTCAACACTATCATCCATTCTCATCAGTCGGGATAAACATATTGGGACTAACTGTGACAGTGACGTTTCTATCTGGGTCTTCAGGTACTACTGTAGGATCGTGACAGTCAATATGCAGTCGGCTTCCATCCTTCAGTAATTTCAAAAGAGATCTTTATTCTGAATGTTTTTCAGTCGGGTGTTTGTCTTGTCCCGAAAGAGCATTTGTTTCTCTGATACATTCTTCTCTTTCAGTACTCATGTAGCCGGTCCCTTTCTGGTTACTGCTAGATGGCTAACTATCTATCGGACAAGCAGTCTTACTCGAACAACAAAACTTGCAAAACCATTGGGAGTTAGGCTTATAGTATCCTATGTATACAATGAGGTTTAAAATGATGCGCATTTTGTGACACCACTTTTTGCACTCATCAAATAGCATCCCTTCCTCCACGGGGAAGAAACCATTTATGAATAAAGTTGACCATTTTAAAAGGATTTAAAAAAGAAACATTCGACAAAATACACAGGAAAATCACTGGCGTAATAATCAGCCAAAAAGGTTACGTAGAACGGATGGGAAAAATATTCCAAACCCTAACCGAAATCACTCAAGTTACGGTCGAACAAGCACAATCTTTATGCTGTAAATACACAAAAGCAAAGTAAATTCACAACAAGTACGAAATCACCGTCCTTATTCAGAGGATTGGCAAAGTAATGATTTATGAAGTTCCAAAAAGGAACAGACTCACAGTTTATCGGTTGGTGTACCAGGTCACATTGGTCTCAACCATGAAGATACCACAGGTATTGTAGTTTGACAACACTTAACTAGTAACACCTTCTATGACTGCATCGTGCCCACCCAGTGAAATCAAAAGTCAGAAGCCAGGAGGTCGGAAGATATATTAGATTGTTTATCAATATGTCGGTAAGTGATTGATCTAAACTGACTAACGATCGCAGGAGATGTTGAGCACGCCGTTCATACTCGTGATCTGGTGCGGATGCATAACCGAGCACCATCAGATAAATGAGTCTATTAAAACTAATGTTGTCAGCATCCAATGTCGAACACCTACAGAGCTGTTGATTTCGTGGATTTATTTACAGATACAATTTTCAAGCAATTCACAACAACCAAATACGTTACAAGGAATCAGATGATTTCGTTACAATTTCCGTTGTTAATTCTAATACCTATTAGTATGCTCTAAATCATCCAGAATATACATCCAATATACAACCAGAAAGACACAATGAATCTGGGAAATAGAAGCACAATCTATTGCGGAAATTTCGATTCCCATTTAGGCTGTGACGGTTATGGTATTTGTACGAACTAATGATTCATTTCATTTTGAATTCGCACTGATTAGGGACTACAAATACAATACGTTTCCTTCTGCTCATCTAGTTCTGCCTGCCTTAAATTGCCCAATTTCGGGAATTCTTAGCAAATTAATTTAACCACTTCGGATTATCATGAACAACTTGGGTTGATTGGCTAAGATTTGGATGAAATCATTTTAGTAATACCAAAGCATTATAGATTCAGTATTCACTTACCTATTTTGTTAAGGTAATATATATCCTATTATATTATATTAAAAACTTCGTGTTCTCGGAAAAAAGGATCCTGAACATCAAGTGTTCAGTTTCACGATAAAAAATTTTTTCGACCACCAGTCAAGTTTCTACTTTCGAAAAATTGAAAGGTACCCAGAGTAAAACGCAAAACAAGTTTTGACTAAAGAATAAACGTCTCGAAAGTTTGGACAGGCTATATTGCACAGTTGAAATCAAAATAAGAGGATTGACAAAACAACGGTTCTAAAATGCATTGTAAATACAAACTTATATTATTACCAAAACAAACATCAAAACTCCCATATGCAAGCAATAATTTGTTCCCTCAATAATCGATCTAAATTACAATAAATAGACAAATTGATAAGGAATGTAAGAAAATTACCGAATGCACCAAAAAGTAAGTGTTACTCTACCCTTTCTGGATAGATCACGTAAACATCCTTTCAAAGGATAATATTTTGTTGCTTTATAACCCAAAGTGTTTCCAATTCTGGGAAAGTGCTTCAATTCACAATCAAAATGGACAATCCCAGTCAACTCAAGCAGCACAATAAAAGGGGGTGTAGTGCCGCGTTTCGTTGATCGTTTACTTCGATAACCGTTATAATTCTAATCTTAACGGTGCGTAAAATCAGAAGACGAAGGATAGCAGCAACTACAGTTTATTGTCGAATAACTGAGGTTAGAAAGTTAACAACACGTGAGCGAATATGAACGAGCGAGTGAGCGGCAAGCGAGCGAGTGAACAGGCGAATAAGCGAAGGAAACGAACGAGGAGCAAGCGAGCGAATAGCAAGCAGTTACATAGGCAATTTATAGTCAAATTTAATAAGGGCACAGCAAACCAAAACAAAGGCTGATAATAATATTTGCGTACGTACATATATGGGGAGGAGTATGAGTCATCGAATGATATTTAAGCAGTCAACATTTCGGATAGAGTGTCATGTGCTCTAGTGGTATAGCAGTGCAAAGAATATGCAAATTGTTGCTATCCAAATAACGATGTCTGTTAATTAAGTTATGAAAAGGGCTTAACCAAAATTGACTATAATCGAAACTTATTCAACCAATAATTTGTTCCCTCAATAATCGATCTAAATTACAATAAATAGACAAATTGATAAGGAATGTAAGAAAATTACCGAATGCACCAAAAAGTAAGTGTTACTCTACCCTTTCTGGATAGATCACGTAAACATCCTTTCAAAGGATAATATTTTGTTGCTTTATAACCCAAAGTGTTTCCAATTCTGGGAAAGTGCTTCAATTCACAATCAAAATGGACAATCCCAGTCAACTCAAGCAGCACAATAAAAGGGGGTGTAGTGCCGCGTTTCGTTGATCGTTTACTTCGATAACCGTTATAATTCTAATCTTAACGGTGCGTAAAATCAGAAGACGAAGGATAGCAGCAACTACAGTTTATTGTCGAATAACTGAGGTTAGAAAGTTAACAACACGTGAGCGAATATGAACGAGCGAGTGAGCGGCAAGCGAGCGAGTGAACAGGCGAATAAGCGAAGGAAACGAACGAGGAGCAAGCGAGCGAATAGCAAGCAGTTACATAGGCAATTTATAGTCAAATTTAATAAGGGCACAGCAAACCAAAACAAAGGCTGATAATAATATTTGCGTACGTACATATATGGGGAGGAGTATGAGTCATCGAATGATATTTAAGCAGTCAACATTTCGGATAGAGTGTCATGTGCTCTAGTGGTATAGCAGTGCAAAGAATATGCAAATTGTTGCTATCCAAATAACGATGTCTGTTAATTAAGTTATGAAAAGGGCTTAACCAAAATTGACTATAATCGAAACTTATTCAACCAATAATTTGTTCCCTCAATAATCGATCTAAATTACAATAAATAGACAAATTGATAAGGAATGTAAGAAAATTACCGA
Source organism: Schistosoma rodhaini (assembly GCA_944470415.2). Classification (NCBI taxonomy): domain Eukaryota; kingdom Metazoa; phylum Platyhelminthes; class Trematoda; order Strigeidida; family Schistosomatidae; genus Schistosoma; species Schistosoma rodhaini. Next base: position 82,462,213 of record OX104044.1, read on the forward strand.
ATGCACCAAAAAGTAAGTGTTACTCTACCCTTTCTGGATAGATCACGTAAACATCCTTTCAAAGGATAATATTTTGTTGCTTTATAACCCAAAGTGTTTCCAATTCTGGGAAAGTGCTTCAATTCACAATCAAAATGGACAATCCCAGTCAACTCAAGCAGCACAATAAAAGGGGGTGTAGTGCCGCGTTTCGTTGATCGTTTACTTCGATAACCGTTATAATTCTAATCTTAACGGTGCGTAAAATCAGAAGACGAAGGATAGCAGCAACTACAGTTTATTGTCGAATAACTGAGGTTAGAAAGTTAACAACACGTGAGCGAATATGAACGAGCGAGTGAGCGGCAAGCGAGCGAGTGAACAGGCGAATAAGCGAAGGAAACGAACGAGGAGCAAGCGAGCGAATAGCAAGCAGTTACATAGGCAATTTATAGTCAAATTTAATAAGGGCACAGCAAACCAAAACAAAGGCTGATAATAATATTTGCGTACGTACATATATGGGGAGGAGTATGAGTCATCGAATGATATTTAAGCAGTCAACATTTCGGATAGAGTGTCATGTGCTCTAGTGGTATAGCAGTGCAAAGAATATGCAAATTGTTGCTATCCAAATAACGATGTCTGTTAATTAAGTTATGAAAAGGGCTTAACCAAAATTGACTATAATCGAAACTTATTCAACCAATAATTTGTTCCCTCAATAATCGATCTAAATTACAATAAATAGACAAATTGATAAGGAATGTAAGAAAATTACCGAATGCACCAAAAAGTAAGTGTTACTCTACCCTTTCTGGATAGATCACGTAAACATCCTTTCAAAGGATAATATTTTGTTGCTTTATAACCCAAAGTGTTTCCAATTCTGGGAAAGTGCTTCAATTCACAATCAAAATGGACAATCCCAGTCAACTCAAGCAGCACAATAAAAGGGGGTGTAGTGCCGCGTTTCGTTGATCGTTTACTTCGATAACCGTTATAATTCTAATCTTAACGGTGCGTAAAATCAGAAGACGAAGGATAGCAGCAACTACAGTTTATTGTCGAATAACTGAGGTTAGAAAGTTAACAACACGTGAGCGAATATGAACGAGCGAGTGAGCGGCAAGCGAGCGAGTGAACAGGCGAATAAGCGAAGGAAACGAACGAGGAGCAAGCGAGCGAATAGCAAGCAGTTACATAGGCAATTTATAGTCAAATTTAATAAGGGCACAGCAAACCAAAACAAAGGCTGATAATAATATTTGCGTACGTACATATATGGGGAGGAGTATGAGTCATCGAATGATATTTAAGCAGTCAACATTTCGGATAGAGTGTCATGTGCTCTAGTGGTATAGCAGTGCAAAGAATATGCAAATTGTTGCTATCCAAATAACGATGTCTGTTAATTAAGTTATGAAAAGGGCTTAACCAAAATTGACTATAATCGAAACTTATTCAACCAATAATTTGTTCCCTCAATAATCGATCTAAATTACAATAAATAGACAAATTGATAAGGAATGTAAGAAAATTACCGAATGCACCAAAAAGTAAGTGTTACTCTACCCTTTCTGGATAGATCACGTAAACATCCTTTCAAAGGATAATATTTTGTTGCTTTATAACCCAAAGTGTTTCCAATTCTGGGAAAGTGCTTCAATTCACAATCAAAATGGACAATCCCAGTCAACTCAAGCAGCACAATAAAAGGGGGTGTAGTGCCGCGTTTCGTTGATCGTTTACTTCGATAACCGTTATAATTCTAATCTTAACGGTGCGTAAAATCAGAAGACGAAGGATAGCAGCAACTACAGTTTATTGTCGAATAACTGAGGTTAGAAAGTTAACAACACGTGAGCGAATATGAACGAGCGAGTGAGCGGCAAGCGAGCGAGTGAACAGGCGAATAAGCGAAGGAAACGAACGAGGAGCAAGCGAGCGAATAGCAAGCAGTTACATAGGCAATTTATAGTCAAATTTAATAAGGGCACAGCAAACCAAAACAAAGGCTGATAATAATATTTGCGTACGTACATATATGGGAAGGAGTATGAGTCATCGAATGATATTTAAGCAGTCAACATTTCGGATAGAGTGTCATGTGCTCTAGTGGTATAGCAGTGCAAAGAATATGCAAATTGTTGCTATCCAAATAACGATGTCTGTTAATTAAGTTATGAAAAGGGCTTAACCAAAATTGACTATAATCGAAACTTATTCAACCAATAATTTGTTCCCTCAATAATCGATCTAAATTACAATAAATAGACAAATTGATAAGGAATGTAAGAAAATTACCGAATGCACCAAAAAGTAAGTGTTACTCTACCCTTTCTGGATAGATCACGTAAACATCCTTTCAAAGGATAATATTTTGTTGCTTTATAACCCAAAGTGTTTCCAATTCTGGGAAAGTGCTTCAATTCACAATCAAAATGGACAATCCCAGTCAACTCAAGCAGCACAATAAAAGGGGGTGTAGTGCCGCGTTTCGTTGATCGTTTACTTCGATAACCGTTATAATTCTAATCTTAACGGTGCGTAAAATCAGAAGACGAAGGATAGCAGCAACTACAGTTTATTGTCGAATAACTGAGGTTAGAAAGTTAACAACACGTGAGCGAATATGAACGAGCGAGTGAGCGGCAAGCGAGCGAGTGAACAGGCGAATAAGCGAAGGAAACGAACGAGGAGCAAGCGAGCGAATAGCAAGCAGTTACATAGGCAATTTATAGTCAAATTTAATAAGGGCACAGCAAACCAAAACAAAGGCTGATAATAATATTTGCGTACGTACATATATGGGGAGGAGTATGAGTCATCGAATGATATTTAAGCAGTCAACATTTCGGATAGAGTGTCATGTGCTCTAGTGGTATAGCAGTGCAAAGAATATGCAAATTGTTGCTATCCAAATAACGATGTCTGTTAATTAAGTTATGAAAAGGGCTTAACCAAAATTGACTATAATCGAAACTTATTCAACCAATAATTTGTTCCCTCAATAATCGATCTAAATTACAATAAATAGACAAATTGATAAGGAATGTAAGAAAATTACCGAATGCACCAAAAAGTAAGTGTTACTCTACCCTTTCTGGATAGATCACGTAAACATCCTTTCAAAGGATAATATTTTGTTGCTTTATAACCCAAAGTGTTTCCAATTCTGGGAAAGTGCTTCAATTCACAATCAAAATGGACAATCCCAGTCAACTCAAGCAGCACAATAAAAGGGGGTGTAGTGCCGCGTTTCGTTGATCGTTTACTTCGATAACCGTTATAATTCTAATCTTAACGGTGCGTAAAATCAGAAGACGAAGGATAGCAGCAACTACAGTTTATTGTCGAATAACTGAGGTTAGAAAGTTAACAACACGTGAGCGAATATGAACGAGCGAGTGAGCGGCAAGCGAGCGAGTGAACAGGCGAATAAGCGAAGGAAACGAACGAGGAGCAAGCGAGCGAATAGCAAGCAGTTACATAGGCAATTTATAGTCAAATTTAATAAGGGCACAGCAAACCAAAACAAAGGCTGATAATAATATTTGCGTACGTACATATATGGGGAGGAGTATGAGTCATCGAATGATATTTAAGCAGTCAACATTTCGGATAGAGTGTCATGTGCTCTAGTGGTATAGCAGTGCAAAGAATATGCAAATTGTTGCTATCCAAATAACGATGTCTGTTAATTAAGTTATGAAAAGGGCTTAACCAAAATTGACTATAATCGAAACTTATTCAACCAATAATTTGTTCCCTCAATAATCGATCTAAATTACAATAAATAGACAAATTGATAAGGAATGTAAGAAAATTACCGAATGCACCAAAAAGTAAGTGTTACTCTACCCTTTCTGGATAGATCACGTAAACATCCTTTCAAAGGATAATATTTTGTTGCTTTATAACCCAAAGTGTTTCCAATTCTGGGAAAGTGCTTCAATTCACAATCAAAATGGACAATCCCAGTCAACTCAAGCAGCACAATAAAAGGGGGTGTAGTGCCGCGTTTCGTTGATCGTTTACTTCGATAACCGTTATAATTCTAATCTTAACGGTGCGTAAAATCAGAAGACGAAGGATAGCAGCAACTACAGTTTATTGTCGAATAACTGAGGTTAGAAAGTTAACAACACGTGAGCGAATATGAACGAGCGAGTGAGCGGCAAGCGAGCGAGTGAACAGGCGAATAAGCGAAGGAAACGAACGAGGAGCAAGCGAGCGAATAGCAAGCAGTTACATAGGCAATTTATAGTCAAATTTAATAAGGGCACAGCAAACCAAAACAAAGGCTGATAATAATATTTGCGTACGTACATATATGGGGAGGAGTATGAGTCATCGAATGATATTTAAGCAGTCAACATTTCGGATAGAGTGTCATGTGCTCTAGTGGTATAGCAGTGCAAAGAATATGCAAATTGTTGCTATCCAAATAACGATGTCTGTTAATTAAGTTATGAAAAGGGCTTAACCAAAATTGACTATAATCGAAACTTATTCAACCAATAATTTGTTCCCTCAATAATCGATCTAAATTACAATAAATAGACAAATTGATAAGGAATGTAAGAAAATTACCGAATGCACCAAAAAGTAAGTGTTACTCTACCCTTTCTGGATAGATCACGTAAACATCCTTTCAAAGGATAATATTTTGTTGCTTTATAACCCAAAGTGTTTCCAATTCTGGGAAAGTGCTTCAATTCACAATCAAAATGGACAATCCCAGTCAACTCAAGCAGCACAATAAAAGGGGGTGTAGTGCCGCGTTTCGTTGATCGTTTACTTCGATAACCGTTATAATTCTAATCTTAACGGTGCGTAAAATCAGAAGACGAAGGATAGCAGCAACTACAGTTTATTGTCGAATAACTGAGGTTAGAAAGTTAACAACACGTGAGCGAATATGAACGAGCGAGTGAGCGGCAAGCGAGCGAGTGAACAGGCGAATAAGCGAAGGAAACGAACGAGGAGCAAGCGAGCGAATAGCAAGCAGTTACATAGGCAATTTATAGTCAAATTTAATAAGGGCACAGCAAACCAAAACAAAGGCTGATAATAATATTTGCGTACGTACATATATGGGGAGGAGTATGAGTCATCGAATGATATTTAAGCAGTCAACATTTCGGATAGAGTGTCATGTGCTCTAGTGGTATAGCAGTGCAAAGAATATGCAAATTGTTGCTATCCAAATAACGATGTCTGTTAATTAAGTTATGAAAAGGGCTTAACCAAAATTGACTATAATCGAAACTTATTCAACCAATAATTTGTTCCCTCAATAATCGATCTAAATTACAATAAATAGACAAATTGATAAGGAATGTAAGAAAATTACCGAATGCATCAAAAAGTAAGTGTTACTCTACCCTTTCTGGATAGATCACGTAAACATCCTTTCAAAGGATAATATTTTGTTGCTTTATAACCCAAAGTGTTTCCAATTCTGGGAAAGTGCTTCAATTCACAATCAAAATGGACAATCCCAGTCAACTCAAGCAGCACAATAAAAGGGGGTGTAGTGCCGCGTTTCGTTGATCGTTTACTTCGATAACCGTTATAATTCTAATCTTAACGGTGCGTAAAATCAGAAGACGAAGGATAGCAGCAACTACAGTTTATTGTCGAATAACTGAGGTTAGAAAGTTAACAACACGTGAGCGAATATGAACGAGCGAGTGAGCGGCAAGCGAGCGAGTGAACAGGCGAATAAGCGAAGGAAACGAACGAGGAGCAAGCGAGCGAATAGCAAGCAGTTACATAGGCAATTTATAGTCAAATTTAATAAGGGCACAGCAAACCAAAACAAAGGCTGATAATAATATTTGCGTACGTACATATATGGGGAGGAGTATGAGTCATCGAATGATATTTAAGCAGTCAACATTTCGGATAGAGTGTCATGTGCTCTAGTGGTATAGCAGTGCAAAGAATATGCAAATTGTTGCTATCCAAATAACGATGTCTGTTAATTAAGTTATGAAAAGGGCTTAACCAAAATTGACTATAATCGAAACTTATTCAACCAATAATTTGTTCCCTCAATAATCGATCTAAATTACAATAAATAGACAAATTGATAAGGAATGTAAGAAAATTACCGAATGCACCAAAAAGTAAGTGTTACTCTACCCTTTCTGGATAGATCACGTAAACATCCTTTCAAAGGATAATATTTTGTTGCTTTATAACCCAAAGTGTTTCCAATTCTGGGAAAGTGCTTCAATTCACAATCAAAATGGACAATCCCAGTCAACTCAAGCAGCACAATAAAAGGGGGTGTAGTGCCGCGTTTCGTTGATCGTTTACTTCGATAACCGTTATAATTCTAATCTTAACGGTGCGTAAAATCAGAAGACGAAGGATAGCAGCAACTACAGTTTATTGTCGAATAACTGAGGTTAGAAAGTTAACAACACGTGAGCGAATATGAACGAGCGAGTGAGCGGCAAGCGAGCGAGTGAGCGGCAAGCGAGCGAGTGAACAGGCGAATAAGCGAAGGAAACGAACGAGGAGCAAGCGAGCGAATAGCAAGCAGTTACATAGGCAATTTATAGTCAAATTTAATAAGGGCACAGCAAACCAAAACAAAGGCTGATAATAATATTTGCGTACGTACATATATGGGGAGGAGTATGAGTCATCGAATGATATTTAAGCAGTCAACATTTCGGATAGAGTGTCATGTGCTCTAGTGGTATAGCAGTGCAAAGAATATGCAAATTGTTGCTATCCAAATAACGATGTCTGTTAATTAAGTTATGAAAAGGGCTTAACCAAAATTCACTTTAATCGAAGTTGATTGTAGAATGGTTACTATAGGGAGCAATCAATAAAGCTGCCGCTAAGAATATTTATCAACTAATACAATATAAATACAGTTCAGTAAGAAACACAGAAACACAGTGAAGGCGAAGAAGAAAATGAGAAAAGTATGATGAAATAAAATATTACCATCTCAAATGACATGAAGAAGACTAACACATTGTACAACTAAAGAAAGTAATAAAAACAAGTTGCAAATGTATGCATGAGGAGATTTTCACACACAAAACCTCCAAAATGGATAATACACCCACCGGCACGAAAACTTTATAGCGTTGCCTAGATATCATTGTGAATAACTGCTTATAGTTTTGATTCGTCATGAGCTATCTGAAAATAGGTAGTGTTTTTTAGATACCGAATGTTTTAAATAAGTCACGATGCGTTCTCGGACTGTGACAAGTATCCGAATTTCATGTGAAGTAACAATCTCATCAAGATTGCATGAACATCTTTTTAACGAAACCTAGGTCAATATTTTCCCGTCCATTACCAACAATACTAAATTTATATATTGTCCGAAACTATTTGTGTCTAGACTGTATTAAATGATCGCACATCAGTATTTTCTGGTTGGCGTCTACAAATATCTCCGTTTCCATTTTACCCAAAATACCTTTCTAATCACTAAATGAAAGTTAAAAAAGGACAGATTAGGCGAAGATAAGAAATCTTTTACAAAACAGCTTCAAGAATCTCTTAATTATGGTGGTTTATTTTGATTCATTTCAATTATATATTACCATAAGAATAAATGAGTAGTAAATGATAAATGAATGTTGAATTTTTCACTCTTTGCTAGTTTGAGTGGTTTTTATCTCAGTTTATACTGGTCAATGTTCTACAAACGTAATTGATTTCTGTTATTTTTAAAGTTTTCAGTAGACTGTCAGTATCTGTATTTTGTCGTCAAATCTTCATTGACAAATCTCATTGATATCGGGAGTTTCGTGGATATTATAGTAATTTTAACAGTTGAGATCGTGAGTCAATCGAAGCTAGACCACCATGGAAAGTTTGGAAACACTCGATGACTATTTCGTCATATTGTGGAACTCCTCAGCAGTGCGCATCCACGATCCCACTCCATGAGATTCGAACCCAGGACCTATCAGATTCGCGCGTGAGCGCTTAACCTCTAGACCACTGAGCCGGCATCCAATTGTGTTAATGTCTAACATCAACCAATAAAAGAAATTGAGCGACATATCCACCAATGTCTTCAGTGAGTTGATATCTCACAACAGACCTGATTAAACTCCACTAGTCACCGCTTCTCACTAGAACTCCAGGAAATACCTTTTGGAGCAAGTCACTCGTGAGTATATGTTGATTAGTATCAGAAGGGGTTTTGTGGATATTATAGTAATTTTAACAGTTGAGATCATGAATCAATTGAAGCAAGACCACCATGAAAGATCTGGAAGCACTGGACAGCCGTTTCATCCCATTGTGGGACTCCTCAGCAGTGCGTATCCATGATCCCGCTTCGCGAGATTTGAACCCGGGACCTATCAGTCTCGCGCTAACGCTTAACCTTTAGAACCAGATTTTCCTCGATGGTCTAACTTCAATAGATTCGTGATCTCAACCGTTAAAATTTCATTCAGTTAGATTTTAGAATAATCTTTTAAGTAAAAACATAATAGCGTGACTACATAAGTTATCATCTATAAATTTTACTACTAAGTTTTGAGTTAAATTATGTGTATAAGCGACACTGATAATATCTAGCTATATAAATTGAAGTAGTTAAAGCAAACATTGAACTTGTAACTAAATGGATAAAATTAGAAGACAGATGTCACTTTGCGGTTGATTCAGATCATTCATTATTCATATGATTTATGAATTTGATACACCATCAAACAATATTTGAAATATCAACAGTCTGAAATTATTCAACCCTTCCCCCCCCCAAAAAAAAACTGGATACAAATGTTAACAAATGTTTATAGTTTATTATCATGTCTACAATATTGAAAGTGGAAAGTGAATTACACAACAATTAAGAATCATTGTATAATGTTTATCATGACCAAGGTAATTCGAATATATCTAATTCATATTCTGTCAGTTTTTATACGTTAGAATACAAAACTTGTATAAACGAATAGGCATACAATATTGTCATGGATACCAATAGAACAATAATAGTAATAGCACAATAGTAATATTAATAGTTACTACTACTACTACTACTACTACTACTACTACTACTACTACTACTACTACTACTACTACTATTACTACTATTGTGGTGTGGTCTACTTATATCCATATAAGTAGTATATGGTGTGGGTCAGATATAGAATGTATTTTCGCAGAAGACGGATGAAGAAAGAACTGAAATGAAGCGCAATAGTTTGGAAAAGGCATGATCAATGGAATTAGAGAAGAAACAGTGAAGATTGAAACAATTGGTTATTAATTTGCAAATTGACTGTTCATTGTTTCGTTATCAGAATTTATTGAGATAGTCTGTAATCTTTGCTTAAGTACATTCGATTGTCCCTAACCAGTGTTCTCTTCACTACACTACTACTACTATTACTATGATGACCATGATGTCTGTCACTACCACTTACTCTGACCAACGAAATTAGTTCCGTTGATATCCAGAGCCTTATTTATACCTATACATATATGTGCACATGTTTACAAACATAAATAAATAATTGTTATACATGGTCTGATTGACGAATATTGGTATTAATTAATATCGTATTGGTTATGAGATATCTAAGCACATAGGGACTGACGCACATATATAATTTCATAGTCTATATAGCGATTTCAATAGTAGCCATTGACATAATATGAACCATTAGATTCATTTCTAAGATGTTCTATTTAAAGAATAATTCGTTCAAATCATCTCTTTTACTACTAATCTTAATAGACATTTTAACTACTTTATCAATATTTACCCTTCATGCTGATGCATACAGCTTCCGCAATGTCTTCAAATACTTTAATCGACCAAAATGTGGATATAATTCATGTAATTTGGGAAAACCGGGGTACCTAAATATCCATCTAGTACCACATACACATGATGATGTTGGTTGGCTAAAAACAGTGGATCAATACTACTATGGTGCTAATAATACAATCCAACGTGCTGGTGTTCAATACATTTTAGATAGTGTTATACAAGCTTTAGTTGATGATCCAAAACGTCGATTTACCTATGTTGAAATGACATTTTTTATGAAATGGTGGACAGGACAAACATTAGCCAAACGTCAAATAGTTAAAGATTTAGTTGAATCAGGACAATTACAATTTGCTTTAGGTGGTTGGAGTATGGCTGATGAAGCTACAGTTTATTATGCTGATGCAATTGATCAATTAACACGTGGACGTGATGTATTAAAACAATTATTTGGTGATTGTGGACGTCCATTAGTTGCTTGGCAAATTGATCCATTTGGACATTCACGTGATCATTCAGATTTATTTCAAGATGCTGGTTTTGATGCTGTCTATTTTCAACGTATGGATTTTCGTGAGAAATTAATACGTAAACGATTAAAACAATTAGAAGTTTTATGGGATACTAATATAGAAATGAAAGAGACCGGTTATGGTTTATTTACAAGCATGTTTCATGATTCTTATTGTTATCCAGAATCATTTTGTTTTGATGATAAATGTTTAGATGAACCGATTAAAGATGATCCTAATTTGGAAGGTTATAATGTTAAATCAAGAGTAGATGACTTTTTAAATTATGTAAATCTAATATCAAGAGCATTTAAAACAAATCACATTATGGTTCTCATGGGTTGTGATTTTACATATGAAAATGCTAATATGAATTATAAAAATATGGATAAGTTAATTGCTTATGTAAATCAACGTCAAAAATTAAATAATAGTCAAGTGAATCTACTCTATTCTACACCAGCATGTTATACAAAAGCAGTAAATGAAGAATTTAATCGAATTGGTACAATTGATCGTCGTGGTGGTGATTTCTTTCCATATGCTAGTGATTTACATTCATATTGGACAGGTTATTATACTAGTCGACCAGCATTGAAATACTATGTACGTCAAGCATCAAATTTATTATCAATGTGTGAACAAGTAAGTAGAATAATTTTCATCATACTCTAAGACTGGCCTGAGTCAACATTTAAATTAAGGATAGGAAGTGAAGTAGTCGAACACGTCAACAACTTCGCTTATCTTGGAAGTCTGATCAGCCCGAATGGGTTGGTGTCTGACGAAATCTCAGCACAGATTCAAAATGCTCGTTTGACTTTTGCCAACTTACGTCACACATGGCGAAGACGACATATCTGTCTATCGATTAAAAAACGAGTATACTGCACAGCAATTCGCTCTGTTCTACGTTATGGCTGTGAAACATGGCCATTAAGAGTAGAAGATACACGCAAGTTACTAGTATTTGACCACAGATGCCTTAGAAATATTGCTCACATCTGCTGGGATCTCCGGGTAAGTAATAGTGAGGTTAAATGCAGGGTATTATGGAATGATGGTAAATCAGTTGATGAAGTCATGATTCTTCATCGACCGAGATGGTTGGGCCATGTGTTACGTATGCATGAACACCGATTACCGTAACGCGCTATGCTGATTAGTGTAGGGGATGGTTGGAAGGAAGTTAGAGGTGGCCAAACCAAAACATGGCATCCGTCCACAAAGTCACTAACTTCTGGTCTGAGCCATGTTGGCAGATGCAGATTACTTAGTTGGGGTTCGTGTGACTATCGTTACCAATGGTTGGAGACTGTGTGTGACATGGCTTAGAATAGATCACAATGGTGTGGGTGCATACTCTCTTTATCTTCCCTTAAACATTGAGATTAAAATTGTTTCATATCTGTCTTTCTTCCTGTACTATATCCTTATATGCGATTTTTCTTTTAAATAATACTACCACTAAATTGACTACTGTTATGAATCCGGTGTTCATCTTGTTATGCTTACGAGGTATGGCAACTTGGACCAATGCATAAATGTGCCTGCTCCTACGTTTTAGCTGACTGACTGATCGTTTGTTTGTAGATTAAGATTAAACATGACTGATAAATTCAAACTTGAGTTACGGTTTCATGCCTGTATACTGCTAAGCAATTTGTGATGTAATGACCATTCAGTGAAAAAATTTCTCTCTTGTTATTTTCATTTACCCACGTTGCACAGTAGTGTTGATAGTTAACTTGCTTCATAAAATCAGTAGTTTATGTTGTAGAACAAAAGGATGTTGTATAGTTCCAAAAGATTAAATTGTTCTATATTCTCCTGAATAAGTTACAGTAACCAATTGAAACGAAGTTGTTTAATAATCCAATGACTTATGGAAACTATCAAAATGTAGGTAATAGACATTGGTGTGATCCCTATTCACTTGGTGAACATTAAGAATATTGTAATAATGGTTGATTAATGTTTGTGAAGAAAATAACTCAGGGAGGGGGTTGTGGAGAATTTAGTATTTTCATAGTTGAAATCATAGATCAATTGAAGCTAGACCACCATCGAAAACCTGGAAGCACTGGATGACCGTTTCGTCCTATTATGGGACTCCTCAGCAGTCCTATAATAGGACGAAACGGCCGTCCAGTGCTTCCAGGTTTTCGATTGTGGTCTAGCTTCAATTGACCCATGATTTCAACTAAGAAAATAATTCGCAAACAATTGATTATGGAAGACAGGAAAAAAGTTTAACATCATGATGGAATAAGTGATTGAACAAAGTGAACCACCACGCTTTTTAAAAAAAATATTCAACAATGAGAGTTCTGAGTTCGAAACTGTTTGGATTGTGCACTAAATCGACTGATAGAAACCGATGAAACCAGTTCAAGATGTCATTGAAATTGTTATTTCTTTATTTTCAAATGATGGAAATATTTCCGACTGTCAGTTGTTGGTCTAAGTATAATGTTTTCAAGACTGGCTATAAAACAGTCAACAAGAAATGGGGAGAGTGGTAAACTCGTTACTATAACTTTGGCTTGTCTATAGAACTTTTTATAAGTCTTAATTAGACTGTATAAATGCATTAAAGCTTTGATTCCTTAAGACTAAATTTTGTAAACAATTCATGACATGATATTACTTTAATCTCTTGAAATTACACATCATCCTTCTATTTGCCTATAGACTACTGTTTTTCAGTAAGTAAATTTGCTATTAATACAATTGTACAGCTTAATTAAACGAAATAGATGAAGAAAGTAATATGCCTTTAAAAAAGAACACCGTATGCCAATTCGTTATGATTTTATGTTCAGCTTTTTATCACATGATTTATCCATCTGTGGGAATACGACGTTTCCAAAACAATGACGTTCAACCAGTATGAGTAGTCTAACGCCCTTGTTGGTCCCTTGTCCTCCTAGCCCTTCCAATTGAGTCCAGAACACCTATTACAGTTTCTAGTAAACGAATCATTTATTTCAAGCATACTCGGTTAATATATCAGACAGACCGTATCACATCATAAAATAGATAATAATATTTGTACAAGATCAAGTCAAATGTAGCTGTGAACAAGGGAGGTAGTAATCAATAAACTGAATATAATTTAGGATGGATGCCAGCTCAGTGGTCTATCGGTTAAGGGCTCTGGCTCGAGATTGGTAGGTCCTGTGGTTCGAATCCTGCGAGAGCGGATTTGTGGATGCGCACTGCTTAGGAGTCCCATAATAGGACGAAACGGTCGTACAGTGCTTCCAGGTTTTCCACGGTGGTCTAGCTTCAATTGACTGATGATCTTAACTATAAAATTTAGGAACAGTAAATCGTATAATAATAATAATCCATAGATCAAAATGAAGCTTATAATAAGATGAATATAGATATACACAATCTAATTACTCAATAGTTAAACAATAAGAATAGATATATCGAATAATCATTCATTAATAGGTCCTTGGAGTTACCTGTACTTATTTCTTCACCGAGATATAACAGAAATGTTCTTTATAGAATCGTTTTTTTTTCTTTATTCTATTCCAATAAGTTTTGATAAGTTATTAGCTAGTTTGGTTTACAGTTTATTCAACTTATAATTAAGGATCACTTTGAAAAAAAATTATGAACACATCAAAATTGACAGAGTATAAAAATTCCCATTAGTCATAGACAGTCTACATTTGAGATTATATCAAGATTTCAAAATAAGATAAAGTTGATGGATCTAAAATAACATTTCTAAACTAGGAAAAAAAAATTAGATAAGACCTAAACTGACATTATACATCATGTACTAATACTCTAAATTTATCACGTTAATGATTATAATTAATCAAATGAGTGTAAATAAGTAGGCTAGTAAAAATTTAGACATGTTTTATACATGTGAAATTTATTCAAGTCAGGTATCATTATTCGAGTAAAGTAAGTTTTGAAGATTATCAAGATTGATGATCTCTGTCGAATGATTAGGGGCTTACTCGAGTTTAACGTGAATGGTGTGAATTGAAAGTTAACTTCGAAATTACATCTCATGGTCAGTATCTAATGTGGATTACACCTTCGACATATCAAAGTACTATTACTGCTTTGAAGAACGTATAACACAAAAGACGTTATTACGGAAATATATTAGTAAGAATGATTACAGAGAAGATAGTGAAACCACCACTTCATAAGCCAGTTCATGGTATACGATTAACTGATGAGCGTTGGTTGTCTTTGACCTTGATGGGGATTGATGATCTATTCGATATTGATTGACTCAACTGCCAGATGATTTGTCTAAGGCCCAGTGACATTTCACTGGCCCTACAGTTTATTCACACTTTCGATGTGAATACATCGATTTGAATGGAAACACTTGAAACACTTAAAATATCCAACATTACCACTTTCTAGTGCTTACAATTTTTCAGTAAACAGTGTCATATTCATCAAAGTATCTTATTGTGCACTGTTCACTATTTTGTTCAAACACATATCTCACTTTATGATAGAACTGAAATGTTTTAAAAACAGAGAATATTTGACCGAACAATTGTTTTCAATAATCTCAATAGTTGAGATCACGAGCCAGTTGAAGCTAGACCACCATGGAAAATCTGGAAGCACTGGACGGCCGTTTCGTCTTATTGTGGGACTTCTCAACAGTGACCATCCACGATCCCGCCTCTCACACTGCTGAGGAGTCTCACAATAGGACGAAACGGCCGTCCAGTGCTTCCAGATTTTCCATGGTGGTCTAGCTTCAATTGGTTTATAATCACAACTATTGAAATTATTATAATATCCACAAAACCCCTTCTGATATTTTCAATAACATCATCATCAGACTCTATAATTATAAGTCCATTATTATTGTGATATTTTACAAAGGTCAAAATAAGATATGTAATAATGAATTTGACAATGTTATATGCTAAAAATGATGAATGTTTTCATCTGATAAGACATATATACTTTAAAATTGTGTTATTTGTAAATTAGAAAGGTCATTTAATAAAGGTCAGAATACGCACAGTATGCACATATGCCAATTAGAGACTGACCAGTTGCAGTCCTAACACATCAATGGGAAGATTCAAACAAACAATACTAAGTGAATTCGAACTACAGCCCATTACACAAGCAAGTGGCTTTCAGGACTAAGTGGCCGAGTGGATAATGCGATGGCGTTTGAAGCGAGGGTACTGGGTTCGAGTCCCAAAGTGAACATCAATTCTGAGATGCAGGTACATCGAGCTGACGAGTCCCAAATAGGACGAAACGTGCGTCCTGGATTCTACTGTTAGCCACTATCCATCTTTGCTCATGATGCTTGTGAATTAAGGCAATATAGAGGAAATGCGCACAGTATGCACATATGCCAATTATAGACTGACCAGTTGCAGTCCTAAGCATCAATGGGAAGATTCAAACAAACAATACTAAATGAATTTAAAGGTCAGAATGATTTGGAGTAGTGTCCAATTACAATCAGTATATTAGTAATATAGCAAAAATGAAAATGCAAAAGATCGTGTGAATACAATAAACGCACAGAGTCGTCTAACACCCTCAACTCGGAGAGGTCAGGTTTCACAAGCATAGAGCAAAACTGCTCTCACCGATATTCTGTAGATCCGACGTTTTACAGTCAGACGAACATTAAAAAAGAACGAGGAGAACGGGAAACGAAAAAGTTTGGTAAGAAGGTATTCGATTAAGTTATCTACCCCAATTTGTATACACACATAAAAGTACTGAAATGCTGATATCACTTGTACAGTAGACCTCCTTTGTCAACCCTATTACACGTGCATTACACATGCCAGTATTTCAACTCGTTCATGGAATACTTTTTACTCACCAAAAATATCTTTTGTTCTCAGGATTCAAAAAGAATCATCTATTGTTTCTTATATGGCGATGAATAATGATTTGTGTGTTCCTCAACACACTTCGAAACTATCCACATATGACGTTCATAAGTATCATACTTTTTGTTTCTCAATCTATGTAGACGTCAAGACCTCTGAAATTCATCTTTTTAGATCAGTGAATGTTTTGACACTGACAAAAATCTTTCTTTATCCTTCAAACCTCGTTTTTCATTAAAAGCTTGCTCGATAGTTTTTTTTAATATTTTACAATTCCATTTAACCTACTAACTTGATTTTCCTACCCTTTATCATTGTTACTATCATTCAGGTACACTTACACGTAGATCGTTTATCACAAATGAACGATTATCAGAAACAAGTTGACACCGACGAATTGATTGATACATTAAGGAAAACTCTCGGTGTACTACAACATCATGATGCTGTATCTGGTACTGAAAAACAACATGTTGCTGATGATTATGCATGGAGATTAACAAAAGCATCGAAATTATGTCAATCATTAATTAGTCAATCATTAATTAAACTATTACCAACATTGAAACCATTTATTGAGAAAAATAATGTTATCTTTTGTGATTTATTAAATATTAGCTTATGTGATGCAACAGAAGGATTAAGACCACATTTAAATCATTTAAATCAAGGTGGTCTATTCATAATCTTGTATAATCCTTTAGGCTGGGAACAATTAAATACATGGATACGTTTACCAATTTACATTCCAGAAAATTATTCATCAAATGATTTACAAGTGATATTAAAAGATTTACGTCAGTTACCATCCTCCTCCTCCTTCTCATCATCATCGTCATCGACATCATCAAGATCATCGACTTCATCCACATTATTAAACAACAATTTAGAATATCAGCTAGTACCAATTACTGAACGTACATTCAATATACCTGAAAGACATAGTGATAAACATTTAGCAAATTATGAAATTGTATTTAATGCCAAATTATTATCACCCATTGGATTTAATTTATTCTATTTAGCTCTTAATAAAACGACTCATCAAAATCAAGATGTATATAATCATTATGAATCATTACAAACAGACACTTCTTTTATGTCATCTTCATCATCATCATCATCAATTCCAACAGTATCGTCAGTTCATTCCCCTGTTGATATAGATCAGTTATCGTCTAAAACCATTCAGTTGAATGCTCATTTCATTGAAGATTCTAACAATCCATTAATTATAACAATGAGACATTTAAAATCTGGTGGATATATGAATCTATCAATTGAATTATTGTATTACTTAGGTGAAACTACATATCCACAACCATCTGGTGCATATATATTTTTACCAAAAAATGGTACATTTATACAGAAATTCCCAAGACCTATGGTAAACGTAAGTAGTTTGATTCATTTATTCAGATCTATCATATTTTCAATGTTTATAGATTAAAAATTGATTCGTAATCTGAATTCAAAATATTAGGTAGATTGAATACTTGTATACTCAAAACATCTTCAAACATCAAGCCTCGGTACCTTTAGACTCCACTATGAACGTGTTAAATTCGACGGTTCAGATCTACAACCTCAGTGAATTCTGGCGTGTAATCGATTATTAACAGTGATGACTGTTTAATCTTATCCCTTTAAGTTGGTTTCATTAGTCCCTGACTCTACGAGATCGCAGAATAAAATAAAGAAAAAAAGACGATAATAATTACAGTCCCAGAGTGAACATCAATTCTGAGATGCAGGTACATTCAGCTGATGAGTCCCAAATAGGACGAAACGCTCGTCCTGGAATCTACTGCTAGCCGCTATCCATCTTTGCTTACAATAATTACAGTTAGTGTTAATCCAAAATATGAATTTATCGATTCAATGATAAAGTAACAGTTGTCTATTTTTGCATACGAATCCATTTTCAGCTTCTTGATTGCTACTGTTTCAGTGAAATGAAACAACAATATTCAAAGACTGAAAGGGTCAGGCTTGCCTATCATGATGAATCAATCGAGCTATACTGGCTAGAACAATCGTTCCTCAAGGTCTTATCATGCCAGGCAGGTCGGTTGAAGAACGGCAAGACTAAAAGCAGAAAACCCAAGGTCTGAAGGCGAAGTCGAATTGCCGACTGTACAGAGGTGTGAAAGCAGTAAGGTGTTTCCTTCAGACAACCAACATAACAGCGATGCCGCCTTCCCACAAGGAGGGGTGGGGTTAGAAAAGGTCGACCCTAAAAATGCACACTTCGCCTTATCCCACAGATATCCGTCTCCGGCGGTAAGGTCCTTTGAAGAACGGAGCTAACACAAAACTACCCACAAAAAGATATTGTGTGACCAACCTCAAGCAGTTGTCCCTTGGGCACTGCGGTCACGCTCTCAGGTTACTAAGATCACTTCTAACCCAACTTCCTTTTCAGGTACCTCCAGAAGAACCGTTCCACGGTGTGGGCAACCGGGAAGTGACAATTCTAGAATAGCTAAGACTGTTTATTAAATGACGTACAGTATCTCGGACGTTTAATCAAGTGCTTTATCGATACTGATATATCATTAATTTTCTTGAAAGAGATTGATTAAACTAGATTACTGAAGAATAAGACACCGCTTACGTTATCCAGAATTTTAAATTCACAGTATGTAATAAGATCTTGTAAGGATGGTTCGTTGGCAAACTCTAGGAAGACTCAGGAAGCCCAGAAAGAGCCGAAGACATTCCATCCAATCACTGCTAGGGGAATATTCTAGAATGTCGACGTGTAGCTTCCCTGTTGGATGGATAAAAATGACCCCCTATGTGCTTATTGACTGTTCGAAATGATGATTTACTCTCATCCAAAAACTATAAATACATGAGATTACTGTACTACATTTTGACATTGTTTGGGGAATAAGATTTCCTACTTACTAGTCTTCTGTCTTCTCTTTTGCGACTTTGCGGGTTCGATCGTTCAAGTAGTCTAGTAGTACGCGGCATAGTAAGAATCAAAACTCTGGATATAACAGATCTAGTATGTCAATTGTAATAAATCCTAAGATGAAAAGCGATAACAAATTTAACACTTTCAATTCTCATTTCATGTCTCTGTATAATATTTCTTAAGGTCATAGATGGACCATGTGTCAAAGAATTTCATCTCACTTATTCATCATGGGCATCTTTAGTTGTACGCCTTTATAATAATGGAGAATTAGAGGTAGAATGGACAGCTGGTCCTATACCGGATGATGGACATATAAACAGTCGTGAATTGGTGATACGATATACACTGAATAATGATAATATGTTGGTGAAAAATCCAGGTACTTTTAATTTGACCAAGTATTTTGTTAAACTATGCCATTCATTTTACTAAGTATTCTTCTGAACGATATGACTAGTATTTAAACAATGGAACATACTTATTTCCATGTTTTACCAACCAGTCAGTTAGCTAAAACGTAGGAGCAGGCACATTTATGCATTGGTCCAAGTTGTCATACCTCGTAAGCATAACAAGATGAACACCGGATTCATAGCAGTAGTCAATTTAGTGGTGATATTATTTAAAAGAAAGATCGCATATAAGGATATGGTACAGGAAGAAAGACAGATATGAAGTAATTTTAATCTCAATGCTTAAAGGAAGATAAAGAGGGTATGCACCTAAGCCATTGTGATCTATTCTGTGTCATGTCACACACAGTCTCCAACCATTGGTAACGATTGTCACACGAACCCCAACTAAGTAGTCTGCATCTGCCAACATGACTCAGACCAGAAGTTAGTGACTTTGTGGACGGATGCCATGTTTTGGTTTGGCCGTACCTAACTTCCTTCCAACCATCCCCTACACTAATCAGCATAGCGCGTCACGGTAATCGGTGTTCATGCATACGTAACACATGGCCCAAACATCTCGGTCGATGAAGAATCATGACTTCATCAACTGATTTATCATCATTCCGTAATGCCCTGCATCTAACCTCACTATTACTTACCCGGAGATCCCAGCAGATGTGAGCAATATTTCTAAAGCATCTGTGGTCAAATACTAGGAACTTACGAGTATCTTCTACTCTTAATGGCCATGTTTCACAGCCATAACGTAGAACGGAGAGAACTGCTGCGCAGTATATTCGTCCCTTAATTTATAGACGGATATCTCGTCTTCGCCATAGGTGAGGTAAGTTGGCAAAAGTCAAACGAGCTTTTTGAATCTGTGCTGAGATTTCGTCAGACACCAACCCATTCGGGCTGATCAGACTTCCAAGATAAGTGAAGTTGTTGACGTGTTCGACTACTTCATTTCCTATCCTTAGTTTAGGTGTTGACGCAGTCCAGTCCTGTAGTAACAATTTAAATTTAGATGGGGAGAAACGCATCCTAGACATCCTGGCATTATTGCTCAGTTCTAACAACCAGACGAAAAATGATTTATATTGGGGATAGTTTTTTCTCGCATTTGAAGGCGTTAACTAACTGTTTGTTCATACGGCTTCAAAACAGATAAGCATATCACACAAATTATCTAAATTTCTTCAAATGACTTGTATAAAACATCAAGAGATGAATCTTTCGATAAACGTCGGGGAACAATACAATGGAAGTTCACAGTTTGTCCACATCTAAGAGATTTTTGAAGGCATATCATACATCCAATGCATAATCTTCATTTCTTGACATTTGATTCCATCATAGATGAAACAGTAAGGAATATCGAACTAGCTAGTTGATCTATTTGAGTCTTTCATTCTTTCAGTTTTCCACTTATTTTTCTTTAGTTGATAAAAATATAACATTGAATTAGTCACTATTATTTCTGGTGGTATGGTACAGTAAGTTGATCCATTCCTCATTTATATACATCTATAGAAGGAGATTTTACCATATGGTGATATAGGAAAGACTGCTTGATTCACAGACATGTATTTAGCTAAAAAGATTAAATGATTTTCTCTTGGAAACATTCATCCTGTAAGCAAATATGGATAGTGGCTAGCAGTGTAATCCAGTTTGACGCGCGTTTCGTCCTATTTGGGACTGGTCAACTGGATGTACCTACATCTCAGAGTTGATGTTCACTCTGGGACTCGAACTCAGTATCTTTCTCTTCAAACACCATCGCGTTACCCACTCAGCTACTGATTCCTGATAGCCACTTGCTTGTGCAATGGGCTGTAGTTTGAATTCACTTAGTATTGTTTGTTTGAATCTTTTCATTGATGCTTAGGACTGCAACTGGTCAGTCTCTCAACAATATATTAATCAGAAACTGGAATAATACAATTAAATTATCAGTTTATTTTGCTCTCACTTTTTGTCGGTTTGTGATATCTTTTTAACAGTATAGATGAGTAATTATCTTATTTATAACTTGAATAACCCCATAGGAACTTCAGAAAACTTATTTAGATACAAGTTCCTAAATAGTACCAGACTATTAGCTACTTCATAAAGATATTGTACGATATGAATTTGGTTTTCCTTAATGATTGATTATTTTGTTCATCTTATGGTGACTTGAATTATTTTTTTCCTGGTTAGCGTTTTTTAGCGAGTTAGTTTTTCTACAGGAAGGGTCGCTAACCCTATGCCCAACCCTTCTCCTTTACCCGGGCTTGAGATTGGCACTAACTCTAGAAAAGCTACAGGCGGCTGGAGAATGCTGGTAGGCGGCCTATTCTCCTCCATGAGGGGTAACAAGTGTAAGTAAAGTAAAAGTATGGTGACTTGCGTAAGCAGATGTAAGTTACTGTCGAATGTTTTTTTCCACTCCTTATCCCTCAATTGAATGTTATATGTTCAAAGTGTCAGTACTTTTGTTTTAGTAATGAAAAGAAAATTTACAAACTGATCTTTTTCTTTATTCAATTTTAGGTGAATTTTTCACTGATTCATCTGGTAGACGTTTAATCAAACGAATACGTAATAAAAGAATCGATTGGAATCTTCCTATAACTTTTAATGAAACAGAAAATGTATCCGGTAACTATTATCCTGTGATCAATCGAATTATGTTAAAAAATATTTTACTTTCTAAACCAAATGAAAGTCAAATAGAGAATAATGAAATTCCTATAGGATTAGCTATTTATACAGATCGTGCTCAAGGTGGTACAAGTTTAAAAGATGGACAAATAGAATTAATGCTACATCGACGTTTAGTACGTGATGATGGTTTTGGTGTAAGTGAAGCATTAATGGAGAATGGATTGGATCATCGAGGTATGTAAATTTTGAAAAATAAACAATCTAAATTGATATGATATCATTAAAATATATGCATTGTTAACTGTAAATGTCAGAAGGGGTTTTGGTGGAGATTTAGTATTTTCATAGTTGAAAGCGTGAGTCAATTGAAGCTAGACTAT
Source organism: Schistosoma rodhaini (assembly GCA_944470415.2). Lineage (NCBI taxonomy): Eukaryota > Metazoa > Platyhelminthes > Trematoda > Strigeidida > Schistosomatidae > Schistosoma > Schistosoma rodhaini. Next base: position 82,484,717 of record OX104044.1, read on the forward strand.
CAAGGAAAACCTGGAAGCACTGCGGGCTGTTTCGTCCTATTGTGAGATTCCTCAGCAGTGCGCATCCACGATCGCGCCTCGCTAAACTCGAACTCAGGACCTATCAGTGTAGCGCAAACGCCTAACTTCTGACACCACTAAGCCGGCCGACATCCGATGGTGTTTGTGTCTAACTTCAACCAATCCACGAAGTTGAGCAACCATTCACCAATTGTCTTCAGTGAGGTCCTATCTCACAACAGACCTTTTTTGAGCTCCACTAGTCACTGCTTCTCACTAGAACTCCAGGATTTACCTCTTAAAGTCATTAATATTTAATACTTAACCTTCCATCAAGATTTTATACTCATTAGAATAATTTAAGTAAGTATATGCACAATATTAAAAGGATCTCATGGGATTCGAATAAAGCTAACATGCATTTACATCTACAACGATCACAAATCAGAGATTATAAACGGTTGTCAATAAATGTAACTCATAATATATTTGTGTGATCCAGGGACATTCTGATGACGAATCCAGAATAGAACAAAACGTAGGTTCTGGCTTTCACTGGTAACCATAATCTAATGTGACAATAATAATATCTGATTATTCACACATGAAACTATGATAATGAATTATGGTTTCTAGTTAGCTAATTGTGATTAGAGACTTAATGAGGAATAGTCATGGCGTCAATAACTCTTTGTATAAGTTTGTTGAAAAAGTCGTCTTATTTCATAAATCGTAGCCTAAATGAGTTAAATTACTTAGGTCAATGAAATTAATAGAAAATTTCTAACCAAACTGGCAAGGATAAAATACTTTGATTTGATATAATTTTCTATCTGGAACTGACATCACCTGAAGAGCTATTAGAATGAAGTAACACTGAAACATTTGGATTGTCCTAGTTTGGGACTACACACCAGCTCACATCCAGCATTTCTCAAGGAAGACATCTATTCGTTTTGAATGTGAAGTAATTACTCACCGAAGACATTAGATCGGTCACTGAGGTATTTCGAAAAATAAAAGAAAGGGGACACATAGACCTGTAAGTTCATCAACTATTGTGACTTAGTGACTAACTAATTCTCAGCACCAATTCAAAAAACTCGGTTAGCCTTAGAAAATCCTCATCACTTGTGGCTCAGCCGAGATATATGTCTGCCTACTAAAGGACAAGTATTATAAGCATCAATTTGCTCTAATCTACATTATGACTACAAAACATGACCATTTAAAATATACCATATTCGTTGGTTTCTAACATCTGATCATAAATGACTTAGGAAAATTGCTTTAGCATGTGGGAACCATCAAGTAAACAATGTTCGGATTAGACGCAGGCAACTAGGAAAGGACGGCAAATCGATCGATTAGGTAATGAATCTTTACCAACTGGATGGTGAGACATATATTATGCAGGTAGGTTCAAGCTTCAATGTTACTGTCCTCATTGTTTTCATAACCCATGGATGAAATAACTCAGAATCATTCACAATGGTTCATTTATAGTGTGTATTCTCTTGCTTCATAAGCGTTAAAGAAGGAAGAATGAGTTGTATCTCACACCTAAGATGCTTGATTAATTGGTTTCGTAAACTATATGCACATTAAATTATTGATCATGTACTATTAACTGCTTATCACTCAAAATGATCTTTAGACTTAACATTTAAAATGTTATATATTTCATTATTATTCTTGATATCGTTTTCATCAGTCACTGGTGAGTAATAATAAGACGAAACGGCCGTCCAGTGCTTCCAGGTTTTCCATAGTGTTTTAGCTTCAATGGACTCACGCTTTCAACGATAAAGAAGCAAAGTTGTCTAAGTACTTGATTTTTATATCATGATCACAAACCAGTCTTTGAATAATTACAATCTTTTTATTTATTTCATAGTTGAAATCATGAGTCAATTGAAGCTAGACCACCATGGAAAACCTGGAAGCACTGTTTGACGGCCGTTTCGTCCTATTATGGGACTCCTCAGCAGTGCGCATCTACGATCCTGCCTAACGAGATTCGAAGCCAGGACCTACCAGTCTCGCACCAGTGAACTTAACCGATAGACCACTGAGCCGGTATTTATGATTTGATTGATAAAACGTTTTACGCTCATTTCTTTATATAATTTCTAGGTCTTATTGTACGTGGAATACACAAAATCCGATTTGATGAATTACAAATAATTGAATCACAGGATAGAATAACTTCTCAAATCATTAGTAAACCAATCATACCATTATTTATCCAAGCTAAATATCAACCAGAATCAATTCAAGTGAATGGTTGGACAGGGATAAATATTGCATTACCAGATCATATTCATTTATTAAGTTTAACTTCATGGCCTTTAAATCGAGTTTCATTACCTGATCCAAAAGTACCAAATCAAATTTTAATACGTTTAGAAAATTTACAAACAGTTACTAATGACCTAGAAAGGAAACCGCATAATTTAGATTTAACCAATTTGATTAAAGGTATCAAAGTGATTGGAATGAAAGAAATGACATTAACAGGGGATGAATTAAAATCGGAAGCATTAACACGTCGATTAAAATGGCCTACTGAGATTCATGTCAATGATAGTCAGACTATTCAAAGTAGACAATTATGTAATAGAATAAGTAATTTCAAGTCAAAAAATGTTATAGTAACCATTGAACCAGGTAAAATAGGAACTTATATTTTAGATTATGAATTATTAAATGAAAATTATCATCATATTTATTCATTATTTAATTTTGAATAAGAAACTCTCATTGTTGCCATGGCTACAAGTTTTTTCGTTTTTTTTCAAATTTAATCAATTCAGGATCAATTATGTTCTATATTCAATGATTATTTTGTTTTATTATTGATTATTATATAGTTTAAGATTATTATTGATCATTGATTTTAATGGATTGTTAAATATTAAATATCGATTAATCAATCTTATTGTAATAATGAATAAGATGATAGTCGTGACTATACTACATTCTATTTTAATGTAATCAAAATAATTAAATATACTACTATTAATACTACTACTACTACTACTACTACTACTAATACTTTGATTCAGTATTTAATTGTTCTAACTTTGATAGTACAAGTTCTAAGCCAATTAGTCTATTTATAGTATCATCTGTGTCTTCGTCTGTCGGTGAAATTTTTTCCTGATATATTGAATAAGTCTGGTAAAATTTAGTTCTTTCTCTTTGAGATATAGATTCATTATCCTCAAATGTGGTTGCATCATCTCATGGTCTTTTGTATCATATAGAAATCAACCCATATTGTCAGGCGTTTTTCAAGGATGATTTACGTCTTCGTGAAGCATATCGACCTCTTTAAAGTTATGAATTTAAAAAAAAATAAAAGGCTGTCTCCAATTTGTTGTTATTTTATACCCGGCTTTTTATTGCGTGATTTATCCACCAATCAAAATACGATTTCTCCCATCTTAACACTGTGTCTAACCAATGACGTTCGATTGGTATGAGCAGTCTAGTGTCCTTATTGGTCCTTTATCCCCCTAGGCCTTCCAGTTGAATCCAGAATACCAATAACAGTTTCTGCTATGCGAATCATTTATTTCAAGCATACTCGGTTTATATACCAGACAGACCACATCACACCATAAAATAGAAAATAATATTTGTACGAGATCAAGTCAAAAAGTGACTGTGAACGTGGGATACAATAATCAATAAACTGAATATAATTTAGGAACAGTAAATCGTACAGTAATAATTTATAGGTCGAAATGAAGCTTATAGTAAGATGAATATAGATATACACAATCTAGTTACTCAATAGTCAAACAATAAGAAAATATATGGAATAATAGTCCATTAATAGGTCCCGGAAGTTATGTCTTCGCTACGACATAACAATAATAATAAAAAATTCATTTAGTATTGTTTGTTTGAATCTTCCCATTGATGCTTAGGACTGCAACTGGTCAGTCTATAATTGGCATATGTGCATACTGTGCGCATTGCCTCTATATTGCCTTAATTCACAAGCATCATGAGCAAAGATGGATAGTGGCTAACAGTGGAATCCAGGACGCACGTTTCGTCCTATTTGGGACTCGTCAGCTCGATGTACCTGCATCTCAGCGTTGATGTTCACTCTCAGACTCGAACCCACTACCTTTCGCTTCAAACGCCATCACGTTATCCACTCGACAACTGAGTCCCGATAGTCACTTGCTTATGCAACGGGGTGAAGTTTAAATTCATTTAGTATTGTTTGTTTGAATCTTCCCATCGATTTGTTAGGACTACTGCTGGTCAGTCTCTAATAATAATGGTAATAATAATAGTGATAATAATAATTTACAAATGAATTTCTTCATCCGGTGAAAACTAATCAAACGGTTTATTAATCGACGATTTCACACTTATAGTTATATTACTACAATTATTGTACATATTCTGAAGACAGAATAGATATATGGAATAAACTGCTGAAGAATCTCACAATAAGGCGAAATGGCTGTCCAATGCGTCCACGTTTTTCATGGTAGTCTAGCTTTAATTAACTCATGATCTCAACTATTAAAACTTATTTTTAACAACAAATAAGGAAAACACAAGCTACATATTGCACAAAATTAAATCTGTATCGAATGAACTTTGTATTTTATTAAAATCAATAAAAACGTACCATTTATTTATAATGTAAACAGTGTTTCAAAGTGGATATGTAGTTTAAATATTCACCTCCCCCCCCCTCTCCATTTCAAACCTAAACCGTACATACTTTATCTATGATCATTTACATATTTGTACTAACTACTAAGGTTAAATAAATCAATAAACGGTTTCCGAGTCTCAGTCGTTGTGATTATTTTCAAAAACTGACCAACGATTCTATGGTGCATATTATATATAACGACATACATTTGTATACATGACATGAATATTTGAAATAAGTTCGTCGATAGGATACTATAGATCTAAGTTTCGTTATATTACACACTTGTTAGCTAGAAACCCAATGGAAAGATCTCTCACTGTGAAGTTGGGTGACAAATGATCAGATCACTTAACGAGAATCAGTTCCTTCAAGGTTATGGGTACTACTTGCCGATTAGTGTCAAATAGTATGAAACCTTGGTACAGGATTTCTTGTCGACTACCTTCAACCAACACCTAACATCTCAACATAATCCTTAGATTGTCAGTTCACTTTCACTAGATGCCACATTGGAACGTGAGCAACGAAATTCAATTAATACTAAGAAAAGCTTGACACAAATGACATTGTTCACTACCCACTGATCAGTCAATCAATCGCGAATCTGTTGTTTTGTTTGTGTCAAGTGTATTGTATTTTAGTAAATTATGTTGGATTGTTTTTACCAATGATCAATGAATTGGATAAATTTAATCATATAAAATATTTGGTTATCACCAATCAATGTGTTCTTTGGAAAACCAAAGAACGAATTACGCCGAGAAATGGAGACAGACATGAGAAGAATGAACAAAAACTGGATAGAACTAGAAAGGAAGGCCCAAGGACAGAGTGAGTTGAAGAATGCTGGTCGGCGGCCTATGCTCGATTGGGAGTAACAGGCGTAAGTAAGTAAGTAAATAAGTAAGTAAGTAAGTAATGTTCGTGATGAGGTTAGCAAGCTTTACACAGATGCCACACGAGAATAAATGTGAACAAATTCAATGAAAATGTAAATGCATCCATTTAAACAATGTAGTGTAACTATTTTTGTTATTAGTATCTCCCACAGATTACAAATAAGAAAAAAATTGAAACAAAGAGGAATGATTAAAAAGTCCTTGATAATTGAATACAATCATGTGTAGCTACAAATTGATAAAGACTGTTAATTCTAGAAATCGTGATATAAACCTCATCAATATATCATAAGGGGTTTTTGTGGATATTATAGTAAATTTAATAGTTGAGATCATGAGTCAGTTGAAGCTGGACCACCATAGAAAATAACCATAGAAATAACCAAGTCACACAATATCGCGAATTGACTAAAGCAGGAAATATGGTCTATTTGATTCTATTTGCATAGTCTAAAGATCAAAGAGATACTGACCTCCCTAACCTTCATTCGTTACAGAGAACTGTTGAATGAGAAACGTTTGATTAAAACAGAAAGACAGGGCACATAATATGTGGTGAAGATTTTCGGACGAATAAAACATCTGTTCACAACCCTTTACTATCCAATAACCATCAATTCAAATCAAAGTCATATGGCTGTTAGGAATAGATGTGACATATACTGTTTACTAAGAAATGTCATCTTAATTATAACATCCTTAACAGGATACTATATAGCAATTATCACTTGATTGAAACATCTTCAAACGTTGTCCAGGTTACTGATGAATTTCTAAACATTCACAATTATTGTAACCTTCATTTAAGGACAACTGAAATGAGTTCCAAACAAAATAGCCTAGTACGCATTTTGTCCAGGAACAGTGGGGACATTGAAAGTAAATTTCACTGTTATTATGTATTTATTTTGTATACAATATTCATTATCCTAAACACAAACAGAATAGTGTAATTCTCCTTAAATATGAATCGCCTTCTCTATAGTACAGTGTCATATTCTAACATTTTATCAGCACAAGTAATTGAAAACAGTCTACCTAGTGATCTTAATGTCCGTTCCCAGAAGTAAACCACCCACGGAACTGTCTTACGAATTGAAATCAAAATATTTACTCTCGTTTCCTTTTACGTTAAATTCAGAAATGAGTGCCAACTACTAATGAACAAGTTCACCAACATGTAGTGTTGACAATTTCACAACCGATAATCAAATGTCAGTTTGTAGAAATGATGGTGTGGTTATTGAACTAGGCGAAGTGTATGTTTATTTAAGTGCTAACAGCTTTGAAAACGTGACTAAACAAGATTTAGTCCTTTTCTATTTCACTGGAATTGAACTTCCAAGTAGATCATTTTACGATCAATTGAAAGATATTAGTCATTACAGTGATATCTAAGTCTTTTTAGATAACTCTAAATTATCAGCGCTTGATCAAGTTTGCGCTCAAATATGATGTCCGTAATTTGGTATTGCTTGATCAAAACGTTTAACTTGACATTGTAAGTGATACAGTAATTAACTGGTTCACATTCGTATAGATGTGTGCGTATAGTGAAATAGTTTTGATTTCGAGATGGAAACACCCACTGTAGATCCTGAATGAGTCTGTAGTAACCAGCCAAACTCGATAAGAACACGATTAGAATAACAGAAACAATTATTATTTTTGTAACCAATTGTACCAGAGATTGTTTTACTGTATTTGTTTAACTGTATCAGATTCATTTCTTGTTTCGCTATCCGCCTTGTTTGGTTCGAACTTGCTCACGAACTGCCCATTTCGCCTGTACCCTTTGGCACGTCTCGGTATTATTTCGATATCACGAGATCGCCAATAAATATACTTGATCTGGATTAATAAAGCCTTCTGATTTACGAGTTATCAAAGGAACCAAGTTGTTTTTGGGCGCGTAATCGAATAGTAGTGGTGATCATAGTCCGTCCTCGACTCGACATCCACTACAAGTCATAAGACAAATAACGATACTGAAGTCTCATACCATTTTAAGAAAAGAACTCATTTTATCCACAAGTTTGTTGATCGACTAATAGGTGATCCATTTGGAAATTTATTCAAGGCTGACTAGATAATTCTACCATATATTCAGAAGGATATTGTAGCAAATGAATTATCATTTTGTTAATTTTGATTCCAAGTATTCAGGAGCAAACTTTTCTCTACTTTCTTGCCAGGTTTCACGAGGTATGTTTCAAAACTTTATTCTCTTATAAGCAAATATGGACAGTGGCTAGCAGTGGAATCCAGGAAGCGCACTTCGTCCTATTTGGAACGCGTCAGCTGAATGTACCTACATCTCAGAGTTGATGTTCACTCTGGGACTCAAACCTAGTGCCTTTCGCTTCAAACACCATCGCGTTATCCACTCAGCTACTGATTCCTGATAGCCACTTGCTTGTTCACATGTGAACATATTATCATATGCCAATAAGAGACTGATCAATTTCAGTCCTAAAAATCATTGGGAAGATTGAAACAAACTATACCAAGTGAATTTTATTCTCTTAGTTCAAACACTTTTCATTTTACTGGGCCACTCAATTTTATCCTTGTATTTGTTATCACACAACATACTGATTGTCTGTTCAGTTGTTACCATTGTTATTTTGTCTAGTTAATAGCGCTGATAAACGTTTATTAATTTATCTGCACTGTGTTCATTGTACTAAGTGATTCGATCTGGTGATGAACTATGTTCTCAGGTTGAAAACATTTTGCTGAAAGTTCGTCAGTTGTCATCATCTGGCTAATCAAATTAAAAAAGCCATACAAGCGCTTATTTCAGAAACTAATTCTCCATGTGATTTGTGTCTTATCTTATTTTGAACCATAGCAGTTGAATCTCCAAACAAAAAACTGAACGAAATATTTCTTTTCATTTAGTTCTTCATCAAACGTGTACACTGTAATGTATTTTTTATAAGAGTAGAAATTCGATACTATATATATTAGTGTGAAACTTTAATAAAGAACTAATTTAAAAAAGTGTTTATTCCTCGACTTGTGGATTCAAAGTTCAATATTAATCTCTTTTCAGGTAGGAATAATCGTTAGCTATCACAAAATAAATGTTCCTTAGGTACTCGTTTATGATATCCAAGTATAATAAATATGTCGGAGAAATCCTCTTCATTGAGTTAATTTTTAAGAGAAGACAACTGTGCATATGCAGTTACCATGATGGCTTCTTCAACACTACGATGTGCCTGAGAATATAGTCAACAGCATACGGAATTTCTGTTACGGGTTAAAATGCCAAATCGTTCATGGAGGACAACTCACCGACTCGTTTGAGGTAAAGACCGGTGTTAGGCAAGGTTGCTTACTCTCACCCTTTCTCTTTCTCCTGGTCATCGACTGAATCATGAAGACGTCAACGACTGGAGGAAATCACGGGATACAGTGGACAGGCAGGATGCAGCTTGACGATTTAGACTTCGCGGATGATCTGGCTCTTCTATCACAAACGCAACAACAAATGCAGGAGAAAACGACCAGTGTAGCAGCAGCCTCAGCAGCAGTATATCTCAATATAAACAAAGGGAAAAGAAAGATTCTCCAATACAATACAACATGCACCAATCGAATTATACTTGACGAAGAAGTTTGAAGGATGTGAAAACCTTTACATATCTGGGCAGCATCATTGATTAACACGGTGGATCGGATGCAGATGTGAAGACGAGGATCGGCGAAGCAAGATCAGCATACTTACAACTGAAGAACATCTGTCAACCAACACCAAGATCAGCATTTTTAATGCAAGTGTCAAGACAGTTCTTCTTTATGGGGCGAAGACATGGAGAACTATGAAAGCCATCATCCAGAAGATGCAAGTGTTTATTGACAGTTGTCTACGCAAGATACTTCGGACCCGTTGGCCAGATAATATCAGCAACAAGTTACTGTGGAAGAGATAAAATCGGATTCCAGTGTAGGAAGAAATGAGGAAGAGGCATTAGAAGTGGATGGGGCGCACATTGAGGAAAGCAGCCGGTTGCATCAAAAGGCAAGCCCTCACATGGAATCCTGAAGGTCGGAGGAGTAGACGAAGACCAAAGAACAAATTACACCGAGAAATGGAGATAGACATAAAAAGAATGAACAAAAAGTGGATAGAACTAGAAAGGAAGGCTCAGGACGGAGTGGGTTGGAGATTGCTGATCGGCAGCCTATGCTTCATGGGGGGTAACAGACGTTAGTAAGTAAGTAAACAATAAAGTAAAAGACAATTATTAGTTCGCATATATATCGCAATAAACTATGGAGGTTCGACAATCTCACCATTCTCTCCTCACTACATAATGTATAATCTAGTATAATCATTTCGTTGATGTAGTGATTGCACGAAGTGACTGGATGTGATAATACATTGTGTTGTTTACTTTGAGCGGATAAAGGTGAGAACCTCTATAGGCCAACACTGTACAGCAAGAAATATCTCAAACATTAGGGATGTCCAGTTCACAATGAAATCTGGCCAGTATCCATAGTGCAACTCACTAGATGAGAGTTCGTCAGTACTAAGATCTAGATGATACGACACTGACTGCTATCCAAAGATAACTAAGCTTGCCCTTCAGTAGGCTCATCGTAGCGAAATTATACCAATTTCAGTGTCACTGACTGTAACTCTGGATGATACAAATACGGATAATCTTAGAAGTAGATAGCATAGACAATTCATCAGCATATTTTCTTACAAGATATGAGCTGTTCAGCATTCTTGACTGCGAAATTCTGTCAATTTTAACCTTGTCGAGGGGGATTTAGTCTCCTGAAGAGGTTTTCGGGCCCACAGTTGTATTTATTGAGCCGGTGCTGGAAAGCACAAATCTTCACAGAGAGTTAAGCAATTTCGATGTTACGGCGGTGCTGAGTTTCTGTGCATCCTCACTATTTTTGATGCGTGTTCCATCGATGCTTATGTTGTAGAAGTTCTTCTTTAATTCATTGCGCGTCTTTGTTCGTTAATCTGTCTCAGGACTGCATTTTTCCAGAGTCGCTGAAATTTTTCCCAGTCTTGTCAGAGAAGTGACAACGTTTCTCAGCAAATCCCCAATATTTGGATTGCATATATCACATACCTACCTGCTGTCTGACTAAGTCTCTTGTATGCAGTCACTGTAGGATCTGTGGATGCTTTATACAACCCACCCTTGTATTTATCACACTATATTCCACAACAACAAGACGACATCCAGGTCGCTTACATATGCTGTTCATGACCACAGTGAAATATAATTTATTAAATACATCCTAGAGAAGGTTAACGACCGTGAACAAACGATTCGCTCAAAACGGATAGAACGGCTAAAAACGACTAGCATGAAATGTTAGGATGTGCTGAAACTAACTGTGATTTAGAAAGCTGCAAAAGCCCGATAGTATGCCAGAACGAAATCATAGTTAACTGTTAACTCAGATCAAGTCAAAAATACATAGTGGTCTACAGAAGGTGAGGCTCATAATAAATTCTTTGAATCAAAAATAGTACTTTTCTTGCGCAAGGACAGTAAAATCACGTTGAGACTATATTTCTGGTCTGTCTCGATGGGAAGTGTCCGAAATCTGATACTGATACACGGTGTGCTACGCGCTAGCTTTCAACCATCAATGAACCCCTCTGCAGTGATCATCTCGATAGCTTTATTCCTTCTAGTGCCAAATTTTCCTGTGCACATGGTTGACTTTCAATCGTATGCCTGTAACAGAAATTGGTGGGCACGATCCCGTGTCTTGTGATGTGGTTTCCAAACTTATTATGAAGCTGATCACAATCAACCAGATTTCCTGCCTCATCTGGCTATTATTCGATGACAAGTGGAGTCACATGAGGCTCTGTAAATTAACCACTTCCTTACTTATTGCTTATCGTGAGTTAAACTAGCACTTTAGACCTTCCAATCCTGTATATGAGGATACTCTCGCGATATAGAATGAGTTACTTGATATTGATGTCCTGTCTCTTTGAGATGGCGTGAACAGAACTTACTAGTGGACTAGTACAAGTATACTAAGGCCCGAATACCAACACATCCAGAATGATTGAGGTGGCAGAGCAACAACACTGGTTTCTAACCACACAGTCCTTAAAGTTGTACATACAACAACTGCGGAGGAATACCTTGAACGTTGAACACTCAGGGGAGGTCAAGAATAACCAGTCTTGTAACACTTAATTGGGTCTTTGTTGCTCGAGAAAGTAGTTATGATCATTCTATGTACTGTCTTCATCCGTATATTCAACGCAATATTCTTTCCTCAGATCACATGCGCTTTTTAGGGTCCTCACAAGGAGTACTGCTGACAACCACGTGAGGCGAGTGAACAGAAAAGATGGTACGATTTCGATTTTGAACGTTATAGATCAGGCAGTTATGTCCTGACAAGTCCACAATATTCGACCAGATCCATTTTTGTAGGAGCGTTGATATGTACAGTAAAACTGACCTAGACTGAAAGGCTGAGTCATGCCATCTGAATTAGATAAATTAATTGTTCCCAACTTCTCAATCGCTGACCTTCTCTTCGTGTTAATCATTGAATACAAATTTTCTCCGTTATCTCATTTTCAGTTCTGAGGACTATTTGGCTAGGACCAATAACATTACAATACTCTCCCACCAGAATCAACGTGACGTTGGTTCGATACCAAACCTAATGGTATTGTCGCGCACCGATAGTTATCAAGCGAATTATAAGTGTCCTTTAGATACTGCTAAACCAGAAGATAAATAAAAAAGAAGGCGGCAGCAACTGATTTGGAAATACGTGTAATAATTCTAACATGTTTTGTTTAATTTAACACGCGCAAAAAGAGAATATGCCTTAAGATTATATCTGCGTTGTGCAGAGTGAGATTATCATAATAAAAAAGCACTTAATACACAGATATTTTAACAAGTCACGTCAACATGCATAGCAATGACGGCCGTTTAGTAGCTCAAAATGTGAGCAGTACAAGCATTTTGTGCTTAGAAATAGAAAAACAATCAATATTGTATGAATGATGATATTGTTATTATCGTTGCTTTAAGTTAGAATGTCTGTTAATGTTTTTTTCGGTATGCTGTCCGTGTGAGTAGACTTTTGATTGCATTTGCATTGCAGGGTTCACCGATGTAACAGAAGCATAACTGCGGAGGGGAAGAATGCACACAAGTACTCCGGTTAGTTGGTTGAATTTAAAGCTGCCACAGGTATTGAGAGTTTGGAAACGCCTTTACACGTAACATCTTTATAATCAAAGTATGACAACTGAGGTAAGAAGTGAGGAGGTTAAAAGTTACATTTTAAAGGCTATCGATATCTCGAGTAGCGTTTAATCTAAGTTGGCTAACGGTTGTGAGATATGAGTAGCACGACGTACCTACTGGTAATCTGATGCAGATGCGTGATCAAGCGTCTTCTGCTGCATGTGTCCACTGGAACTACTGGGATCTTAATCAAAGGTCGAAGTCTTACAGAACTATTTATTTCAGGGATTTGTTTACCGCTACAAGTTTAATACCATGTAGCTGTAAATAATTCCACAAAATCAATAGCTCTGTAAGTGTTCAACATTGGATGCTGACCACATTAGTTTTAGTGGACTTGTTTAGCTGAAGGCGTTCGGTCATACATCCGCACCAGATCACGTTACAGCACAACGTGGGAAACATTTACGGTCACTAGCCAGATCAGATTAATCGCTCCTCGATATATTGATAACACATCTAATAAATCTTCCAACTTTTTCGCTTCTGACTTCTGATTTTAACTGAGTGGGGCACGATTAGATTATAGAAGGTGTTACTGGTTAATAGTTGTCAAACTACAATGCTAGCGGTATCTTCAACTATTTATTTGGATACGTGGAGATTTTTTCAACCTTGTTACAGTGATGGGATTCTGTAATATGACTGAAACTTATGTACTGCCATTGAAAATGGGATAAGTGCATGAAGATAGTCATAATTATATGAATTTCCGATAGATTACTGACAGTAGTTCGAACGGGAAGTTTAGTCGTAACGTGATTTACGTTTCTCAAACTTTTGCTGTGTTCTTACGCAACGAAAGTATCATTTCCAATCCAAAGAATCTATTCTGAGCTATACGTTCGGTAGATTACTTCTTTTTTTGTGTTTCACTCGAATTAATAGTTAACTGTGGTTTTGCCTCAGCTGACTATCGGTTTTTTTTATAGTTTTCACGTAAAGGCTAGCTTTAGCTTATCGTTAACTGTTTTTATACATTTTTGGTAGTTTTTGTTTACTGTGTGTTTTTTTTAACGGTCCTAAATTTACTGCTTATATTTTTAAGACAGTCTAAATCACTAGCCATGAAAAATTCATGCAAGAGACCTGGTTGCCTTTTTGCCGTTACATCTGGCATGCAACGTGACAACTGTAAAGGTTGGTTCCATGAGGCATGTACAGATCTAACAGCAGCAGCCTATAGCAGACTCAGCAAGTCTGATCGTAGGTGGGTATGTGTTACCTGCAATACCGATACGGTAGTTATGTTGGGTACTATCATTACTTTACTGACAGGTCTGAGAGATAAGTTGTCTAAGAATTCGGTAAATGATATCATCATGACGGGTATCAAAGCTGGAACGCATAGGGCAAATAAGAAAAAGGATACTGACAGGTCGGTTATCGACGGTGCTGTTAACAGCACGAGTGATGATGTGCTGAAACTTAGCACCATCTTAACATCGACTGTCATCGACTCCCTCAGTAAACTTGGGTCCCCCGGGGAACGGTCCTTGAATGAGACAGTGGTTCCTAAAAATCCTGTAGGTGGATGGACTCACGTTAACAGGAGTAATAAAGCACAAGCGTCCCCTCCGAAACTGAACGTCCCAAGTATCGTGCGGAAATCAATTGATGCTTTGGCTGCACAGTCTACACCCAAGACTGTCCGCCCGGTCATCACTGAGCCCAGGAATCGAAAACGCGCCTCGACATCCAAACAACAAGATACCAAACCTAGACGCCCTGGAAAACCTGGGAAATCAATTGCGGTTCGTGACGACTCTGTCATAATCATGAACCTTATTGACAACCCCGAAATTCTTCTCAGTTTGCAGGACAAAAACGATAGGATGCTCTGAGGAGAATTAATCAAGAGGCTTGAACTCCCTAGAATAGAGCCTTTGACCGTCACACGGCTCACTCGGGGGAAGGACTCTAACCACCTAAACCACCCGAAGCTGCTTCGTGTTACACTTAAGAATGCCTCCGACGTAGAGGACGTCCTGCTAGCCAGTCACTTACTGAAGTCCGATGGGAACGTAAGAATACTGCCCGACATACCGTATTCTGAACGAAATCTCATCCGGAACATCCCTAAGGAATCTCGCGAGGCGTTTTTCCGTGGACGAAATATCATTGTGCAAGGTGTGCCAGAAAATATGGACCCAGCTCAAGCAAACTCTGATATTCGGGAATGGAAATTCATCAAGCATTCCTTAAAACTCAAGAACATATTGACACAACAGGTAATGAGACTGGCCAAGAGAGACGGAGACTCTAGGCCCCGGCTGCTGAAGATAACCTTCCCCTCCTCCCACATGGCGGCTGCAACTCTGGAAGCATTTCGTGCCAATAGACGTCGGTTGCCAACTGGCATTCATATGCATCCGGATAGGCCCCACGACAGCAGGATCAAGCACGAACGAAAGCTGGAGCTGACAATTCCACTCGTGGACTGTCTTGATCATAAAAAAACGTGTAAAGGACAGGGACTACCAACTCGGTAAACATCGTATAGGTAGGCTACCTGTCCACTCACACACGTCTCATATAGACAAACAAGAAGAGGCTCACGCGTTCCAAATTGAAAGCATAAACTGCCTATACACGAACGCCACGAGCTTGCCAAACAAAATGGATGAGCTACGTGAACTTAGCAACGCTAATGATGCCCATCTGATAAGAATATCCGAAACTTGGATAACGTCTCAGTTTACGGACCAAGAGTTAGCAATAACTGGGATGTCTTTATTTCGCAACGACAGAAAAACAGGAATGGGGGGTGGGGAGCACTATACGTACGGTCATGCCTGGATGCGCATCAACTTCACAACCAAGAGTTTCACAATCTTGACGAGTTAGTATGGTGCTCAGTAAGATTATCTACCACCTCGAGGTGCCTAGTTGGGGTCGTTTACAGGAAGCCCACTGCCGACATCGAATATGACAAACGTCTGCTGGAAGGATTAACTCGCTCTACGCGTCTTGGATTCTCTCATATCCTGATTCTAGGGGATTTCAATCTCCCTAGAATCAACTTCGCAGAACATACATACATTGGTGGTGCCAACTCTACTGAAGCTCTGTTCTTCAACCTTATCGGCGACCTGGGATTATTTGAAAATGTGAAGTCGGCAACCCGTTGGAGAAACAGTCAGACGCCGTCACGCTTAGACTGGGTATTCACAAACGAAGAATTCCTAGTTGACGACCTCTCAATCCTGGCTCCCCTGGGGAAAAGTGATCACGCCGTCTTATCATTCAGCTTTGTCAGCAAGACGGAGCTACGATATCCTACTAGCAACAAGCGCTGGAACTTCAAACGGTTGAATGTGTTAGCTTTACAGGACTATCTTCAACAGGTGGATTGGGATGTTCGCCCTCAAATTGGAGTGGATGCTCATTGGGATTTTTTACTGCACACGATCTTATGTGCTACTGAGCATTCAGTTCCTAAAATGGTCCCAAAAAGCTACAAGCAACCTGCAATCATCAAGAACCGCACTCGTCGTTTGCAAAGCCGCAAAAGGCACTGTTGGGCTGAATATAAACGAACTGATAACAACGGCGCGTACAGGCAATACAAACATATAAGGAACATATGCACAAAGGCAATAAGAGAGGACAGGCTTCAGTTCCAGACCAAGCTTATCGATAAATTCGTCTCCAATCCGAAAAGCTTGTTCAGTTATGCAGCTTCTCTTCGACAAGGCAAAACTGGAGTTTCCCAACTGCTTGGTCCTAATGGCCCGACCAACAACGACAGTGATGCCGCTAACCTTTTGGCTGAACATTACTCCCGGACATTCCAGCTGACCCACATCAACCATACTGACGAAAGCTTCACCTGCACCTGTACAGGACTTTCCGAAGTGGACCTGAGTGCTGACTTGGTGCTCCGTAAACTGCAGAACCTAAAGAAAGACACTTCTGCTGGTCCGGACATGGTTCATTCCGCCGTATTGAGGGAAGCAGCTTCAATCCTGGCGAACCACTTAGCGTGATGTTTACACACTCGCTAAGCAGAGGCAAACTACCGGAAATATGGAAGCTGGCCCACATCCCACCAATTTTCAAAGGAGGTTGACGCAGTGAACCCTCAAGCTACCAACCAGTGGCCCTTCTCTCCATACCTTCAAAAATTATGGAATCCCTAGTATTCGACGGCATACTACATCACTTATCATCCTCAAAGTTCTCGCCTCAACAGCATGGTTTCAGAAAAGGTCATTCTTGTATGACCAACCTGCTGACTGCGGTGGATAGATGGACAACCATCCTTGATCGCAAGGGGAAGGTTGACGTCATCTACCTGGACTTCTCAAAAGCTTTTGATAGGGTCAACCATGCATGTCCTATCAAGAAGCTTGGACGATTGGGTATAAAACTCCCTTTAATTGACTGGATCACTTCATACCTAGAAAACCGACACTTTAAGGTCATGGTTAACTTCACTCTCTCTTAGGCTATGGAATGTCCTAGTGGGGTCCCCCAGGGTTCAATACTAGGACCTCTTCTCTTCTTGATTTTTATTAACGATCTTCCTCAACAAGTTTCATCTGATTTATTGCTTTTTGCTGATGATGTGAAATTTTGGAGAGAGATACGTAATCACAATGATATACTAGTTCTTCAGGAGGATCTGACTCGACTTCAAAGTTGGGCAGACGACAACGGACTTACCTTCAAAATTTCAAAGTGCAAGGTAATCCATCTGAGACATGTTGCAGACTATAGTTATAACTTAGGTAACTCACCTCTAGAAGTTTCCCAAGTTGAAAAAGATTTAGGAGTGTTGGTACCCTACGACCTGAAATCGTATGCGAACTGTGACAAAAACGCCTCTCAAGCAAACCTTGAACTGGTAACATTGAAGCGCATTTTTGGCCAGTTTGACGGTAGAACCTTCCACATAATCTTCAACAGTTTTATTCGTCCCCACTTAGAGTACGGAAACATAGTATTTCCTCCCTCCCTCCAAAAGGATAAGGTCACTCTGGAACGTATACAACGTCGAGCCACGAAATCAGTTCGGGGTCTCAAATTCAAACCTTATGAAGAGCGCCTTAAATCAATTAACCTTTACCCGTTAGAGTATAGGCGTCTTAGAGGTGATCTTCTTATGACTTATAGTATCCTTAATACTTCTGGTCATCCCCTTAAACAACTTCTTAAGCTTAGTCATAACACTATCCTCAGAGGTAACACCCAGAAATTGGAGACCCTACATAGCAGAACAGACTGCAGACATAACTTCTACTCCGTTAGAGTTGTCAAGTGCTGGAATTCGCTGCCGACTGAGCTAGTCGGAGCAACCTCCCAGGAGTCCTTTAAGAGGAAACTTGACTTATTCTTAAGGACTAAGGATAACATATTATTATGAATTACCAAATTCTTTTTTTCCCTCTATTATCGTTCATATACCTAGGTTCTTGCCTGGAGGTATTGGTGATCCACTGCTACCAGACACGGAAGCCCGTTAAGCGAAAGCTTCTTCTATTCCGTCCTCAACCATTTGAGCCATTTAGTTCGTTGAACATCAGTTCGTCCGAAGGTGACATGCTCTAGACCTAGTGTTTTGGAGTGTTGTTTATGTCTAAAAACAGTTTACTAAGCAAAAGTTCCTGCTTTTCTATCTATGATTATTTAAGCTAATAACGAGTGGTTGAGAACGTCTACAGACGCGCACTCTTCAAGTTGGGTGTAACCTTGTTGGATTCTCGCTTACAACTCGTATTATCCTTTTTCCCAAAACCATATTGGAATATTCAAACGCCTTCAAGTGCACAAACTAAGTTTTCACTCTGCAAGCTAACGATCATAATAATAAATCTGACCATAATCATAACAAGGTTGAACCACTGCACGATAGGTCTTGTATTCTCGATCAACTTCTGTCTTCATAATTGCTTCAACTGAAATTTACGTTCTTTTTCTTGCGAACACGGGATTGTGGATAAGCTACTGGATTAACGCAAAATCGCTTTTGCAGGACGGTCAAAGGTAACTCAGCAATTTTGAGTATCTGTCTGGTCCTTACCTCACATAGCATGTAATCATCTATATCTATTATTTTTCTCCTTCAAAACTTTTGTCTCGCCTGCCTTCCCAAGTTGTCTCGATTTGATTTTTGGCATGTTGAATAGTATGCACAGCAGTAACGTCACCAGTACTTACACAATAACTACAAGAATGACTGGCGATACTATATTTTATGGACCAACCGAACAGTTAAAGGATAAAGGGTCTTTTATTCTGGCGCACAAGCATTTATTTAGTTAAGTGGAGTTTTGGTACTTTAGCTGATGTCAGTACGTGATAGAATTCCTAAATCTAATCCCTAACCCTAACCAACAACTGCAAATCATAATTTTAATGCACCGCACTGGTTTTTAGCCTCCATCTTGTCTTACTTGGTAGGTGGACGCTTACAAGGTCACGTTAGCATTGCCCAAAGGTCGTCCGTAAATTACAATCCCACCGGACCCTGGTAAAATGCAGTCTACTGGTAGCACTGATTAACAATGCCAGGATGTTTGGAATGGGTTCCTCCCCCTCTAAATGTAAATCGTTGCTTCAGGACTGTTCTGCGTCAACACCTGAATTAAGGATAGGTTCCTCACCAAATAGGACTATACTATGTGTATTCCATGTCAACAAGTAGATCTGGTAGGAGGAATTCAGTTGACGAGAGCATTATTTCCAGCAGTAGGTCTTTGATGAAGTTAATCAAAAATGAAGACAGTGACGCATATATATCTGGTGCTCTCCTGAACCAGTGTTTATGTGACAAAATAAATATATACCTGATTAGTTGCCCGTCTCTGTACTTGGTCTAAGAGATTTATACACACAAGTCTAATGAGATCACAATTGCTTCACGAAATACTGTGCTCGCTCCGGTTAGAACTGATCAGGTGATAGGGCTGAGACATAAATCTTACGAGAACAGACTTCAGTACCTGGAGTTATTCTCTTTGAGCTACAAGAGAGGTGATCTGATAATGGCACACAACATTTTAAGTACTTCAAGCCACCCCAACACGAGCATAATACTGGAACATCATCACCATGCTCCTCGAGGCAACCCTCGAATGATTGCACCTTAAAGGACGAACACCCATGTATGCTTTCACTTTTTTCATTACGGGTTTTCTCCATGGGATGCTCTGCCAACTGAAGTGACCCCAACTTCTACAGTAAGTAACTTTAAGAGAAGGCTTGACAAGGACTTAGCATCCTCCTCTTGGACCAGCTATGTCTGATGCATGTCTCATAAATTGTCAGTTATCACTACCGCATAACCAGTAGCCAATTCTCATCTCTCTTATTGTCATCTCTGTTTCCCTTTTATTCTTTCAACTCCGTCTCCTTACATATTATCAAATAAATAGATTGCTTATTTATTCTTGAAACAATAATCTCTTGTCACTCGAGTTATCACTTTATTATTTTCACATTGCAACCAACCAACCTCCTACCTGGTTTTATGATAGCTGCTGGTATCCAGAAACCCTACTGCCTTGAAACAAACGCACTCACTCAACTACAAGATACAGAAATCCCAACCGACAGGAATTAGGGGAGTCGAGTCGTTAGACTATCACCCACTGGACATAACCAAATACCTGAAATTGTACCGAAACAACAAGAAGCAAGCCCCAAGAAATCTATCGGTTTATACAAGCTCGTGACAAAGATATTGGATATTGGAAGAATGGTCTCAAAGGTGAGCAATGTCCAATTTGTAAGGATTTGTTAATCATGAAAAATAGGTGAATTCGAAAACTCAATTTGTGAGTAATTATGATATATTTCTCAAGGCGCTGAAGATGGAATCTGTATTTGACGACAAAAACGACTTTCTGGATGTTGTTTATTGGTTTAGGCAAGTTTTTGCCATTATAGTTGGTGTTGTCTGGGGTGTAGCCTCGTTTACAGGCTTTATGGCAATCCTCATGTTTTTTGTAACAAACATATGCTTTGTCTATGCATACGCTGCAATTTATCAACGTGTTGATGAGGATGAATATGGTGGATATGGGGAGATCATAAAAGAAGGATTAATGACAGCTTTTGCATGCTTTATGGTATCCTGGATACTCACTTATGATTGTGCTCACGGTGTAAACAGCACAACTTGGTAGTTTATCAATGCTGTATTTGTAATATATGTTACTGTTTTTGTACATCCCGATATTCTTTCTTCTAAAATATATCGCGTAGTTCCTAAACGTGTTGTTTCTTTGACGAAATCGGCTAAAATATTTACTAAGTTTGTTCTGTTTAGGAAATGGCTACTCAATGCGCTATGTATCGCATCAAAAAGCTCGAACATAGTACATCAGATACTGGAACCTCGTGTTACAAAGCTACAGATGGATCTCTGTGTTTCTGTACAGTAATAGACTTTAACCACGTTCACGAATCTGGTCGTGATTTAGAATGCTGCCCACTTCATTCACTTTTTAATATACAGTGCGAGCCGATTGTTCTGAAAAGTAATTCGCGCTTTCGCATCATTCTTGGTAATTCTCCCGACACTACACAATTTAAAAACCAGTCAACTTCGAAACAGCTTTCTTTAAGAAGTGTGGTAGAGAAAATCCTGTTTAATTGTACAGCTGGAGACGTGTTCAATGTAGAGATAGAATCCGTTGAGAGAGACGAAAAACACAAAGATCCCACAGTAAGCCAAATCTATATTCTGTTTTTATTTCTGTGTATATCCTCATGTTTTCTTACCTATTGTAAGAAAATGTTTAATATTTTTAGTGTGCATTATTTGCAAGTAAAGTAGATAGTTTTCTTACTCAATTTTTGACTTGCGTAGTTTCAATACATCCTTATCAGATGCAAATCAAGCATATTTAACGATTCTGAACAATCAACAGTTTGTTGGCTTTCCCGAAATTTTATTAGCCGTATAATAAACAGATATCTGGATTGTATTGATCATATTCATTGTGTTCTGTGGAGTCCAGAAATAACCCTCATTATCAATAAATACTAATACTGTTTGACAATGCCTAGGTGTTTAATCAGTGTTCATTTTGAATTATTCAACTAGTGTCTTGTGCAGATAGGTTAAACTTTGAGTCCATGTTGTCACAATAAATGGCTTGGAAACATTTTTGCATAAAGAACTAATGTGAATCACTTGACCCATGATCAAGTACCTCTATCTTTTGCTTTCAGTGGTCATATATGTCGGTCGTAAAGCAGTGTAAAGCAAACCTCTACTCAATATAATATACTGACTATTTTGTAAATGGCTAAATATATTTGATCACAGATAAGTTTTTGATACACTGGTGAATAATTCCGCTACATGAGTCAATTTCCTCACTTTCCGTATTTCTTGAGAGTTATATATTATTGTGCGCGCAATGTGCGTATGTAGTTATAGTGTGGACAATCGTTTATTAACCTCTAGTTAAACTTTATCACGTAATTATCCCTATCGTTGACATCTTTAATCGGAGTAGAGTAAACAGATTTTAAAATAAGGAAGATTGGTTCAGTGAAGAGTTCTCTTTTCGGCGAATTTATTTTCAAAGCTGTATAATCGCAAATATGTATACATATTATTCAGGATGATAATAAAAAAATAGTGGTGATAAAATTCTGTTAAACATGGTATCAGTGAAGTAGAACAAATAAAGATATTAAAACACTTTTTTTTTCAAAGTGACTAATAATAGTTTTATCGCTAAGTGCTTAATAGGGAAATTATACTTGAGAAAGGATGGCTCAGTATGATAAGATATAATATTGAAATGAAAATATGTTATCACGCAGATCATAGAAACAGAAGTAAACCTGTTGGGAGTAAAAGGTTTATAGAGGAGATAGAAGGGAAAGCAGATGGCTTTGAAGGAAAAAAGTATGAAAAAGAAAGAAAATTATGAGCCATTAAGACCATGGTAGAAAAAAAGGTTGTATCAGTTTCAGTTTAGTCCACTTTACACTATTCACTGCTTTGCATGTGCATGTTAGTCCTCATTATCAGGTTTTTGAATCTTCAGAGCACCTAGTTTAATGCAAAGGATGTCAAAAAATACCGTTGGAGAGATAAGATTAGTGGCAGCAATTTATGGCAAAGAGATGGGGACGGAAAACATTTAATAAGAAATCACTATGTTTTTGAAAGACTATCACTTCCAGGAATCTGATTTTGAAGGTAATCGCTTATTTGTGATAGAAAAATGAACCTACAGTTTTATGTAATTATAGCGTAAAAAATCTACTATACTTTATTTTCAAAGTGTTTCGTGTTTTCCTTAAGTAACGTAACCACCTTCGGTTTGAATTCATGAGGCTAAATAATAACCATAATTTTACAACAAACCTAACGACGTTCTATCTTTTCAATGTTTAGAAACCTTTCCAACCATTCGATTAGACAAAATTTGTTCAGTGACAGAAATGTCCTTATGTCGAAACAGTTAAAGATAGGGATTTTAAATGGGTTTTAAAACGGTTAGGATAAGAACCTTTGTTAATGACTATTTAGAACAACATATATAAGTGAACAATATTGTTTTCGATTAGATCCTCATCAGGCTCTACACAAATATACAGTAATATTTATATGCACAAACGAAATTATTAAACCAATCAAGGCAGTTTACGAGTCAATGAAAACAGTGGAGTAGATTACATAACTAAACATATTAAGTAAAGAATACAAATTGATGTTGTGAAGACAAGTGTATTTTATTATTTATTTATTTATTTATTTATTTATTTAAACACGTATATATTGGTACAAAAGGGCACCAGGTACATATGCGCCACACAAAATAATGAAAGTAGGAAGATAAAGGATGAAAAGATAAGGCGGACTGAAATGTACAACCAGAAGACTCTTTCAGTTAGGAAAGTTAGAACCATTCTTTATGTAGAAAGTAAAAGAAGGTTGCAGCAGGCTCGCCACTGGCTTCTATTCTGAGCCATATCTGATAACGTCTCTAGCCACTGTGTTGCACTATCTCTCGGACCCCAGCCAGGGAGTCGTGAAGGGCCAACAAAAGCTAGCCCTTTGCAGCTCTCTTTCATGCCACAACACCATGTCATACACTGACCTCCTCTCCGCTTTCTCCAACCAGTCCCAGGGTCGGCAAATAATGCACGACGTGGAAGTCTCTGGGACGACATTCGTAAAACATGTCCAAGCCACCGAAGTCGGTGTTTCAAGATGGTGACACCAATTGAATTATCGTCTCTGCGCCCGAACACACGATGCCGAACCTCTGCATTACTAACATGGTGTTGCCACTGGATGTCAGCAATCCTTCGGAGACAACGATGATCGAACACAGAGAGACGTCTAACATCCTCAACTCGGAGAGGCCAGGTTTCACAAGCATAGGGCAAAACTGCTCTCACCGACGCTTTGTAGGTCCGACCTTTTACAGCCAGACTAACATCACGAAGGCGCCAAAGATGGCCCAGATTGGCATAAGCCGCTCTGGCTTTCATTATACGTGCATCAATCTCATCACTCACGCCACCACCAGCACTTATATAGCTACCTAGATACACGAACTTCTCAACTACTTCAATCTCCTCACCATCCAGGGTGAGTACAGGATGAGAATCCTGCCAGTCTTGTAGGAGTACTTTGCACTTGGAGGGTGCAAAGCACATGCCGTACCTGCGGACAGTGATTGCCAACTGATTAAGTGCTGATTGCATGCCTTGGGCATTATCGCACAGTAAGACAATATCATCCGCATACTCAAAGGTCGAGAAGTCGTTCTCCAGGCAACATATCCACACCGCCATTACTTACATCCATCAGAGCTGTTTCCAGGATGTCGTCGATGGCAAAGTTGAAGAGGGATGGTGAGATCAGGCAACCCTGCCTAACCCCACTGCTCGAATGGAACAAGGGAGAAAGGTGGTTGTATGTCCTCACTCTGTCTGAGGTGTTCGTATACAGGGCCTTTAAGATGTTAATGAACTTCTCAGGCACACCCTTCTTCAATAGACAATCCCAGAGAGCAGTGCTATTCAACGAAACGAAGGCGGCCCTCATTTAAAAAAAACACTACGATTGTTGGCCTGTGATAAGTATGACGGTGTTCTAACATTTGGCGGAGGGTGAATATGTGATCAATGCATCCTCGACCAGAACGAAAACCAGCCTGCTCCTCGCGAGTCAATCGTTCTCGGGTTTTAAACAACCTACGAAGAATGATAGAAGCCAATAGTTTGGACGCAATCGAAAGTAGACTTATCCCCCGGTAGTTATTGCAGGAACAACGTGAACCCTTTTTAAAGATAGGGACGACTATTGACTCATTCCAAGATGTTGGAACACTTTCTTGCTCCCAAACCTTTCCAAACAACGCAGTCAGTTCCTTAGCCAGAAAGTCACCACCATCTTTAAAAAGAGCCGGAGGTAAGTCATCTGAGCCCGGTGATTTGTAGCGCTTCAAGAGTTGGAGTTCCTTGCGGACTTCCGCCTCTTTTGGTGGATCAGTCTTCACCGGCCATGGGGGGCAGGACAAGCTGGTCGATGTTGCCGGAGCAGCAGGCCAGTTGAACTGCCCTTCGAAAAATTCCGCCCATCGTCCAAGACGTCGAGAGATGTTAGTGATTGGCATCCCGTCATCTTCGTAGATTGTTTCACTCACACCAGACTTCTTGCTGCCAGTGGCTCGGATGAGTTGGAAGAGCTTCCGGCAGTTACCAGATGCAGCTGCTGCTTCCATCTCATTAGCACGCTCCGACCACCAGGCTTCCCGGTCCTTACGCAAGCTTTGCCCGATTTCATTACGTAACAGCCTTCGTTTGTGGTCAAACTCACGGTCACCCGGAGTAGACCGACGGGCTTCCATCAGTTGTAAGGAGCCAGAAGAAACCCAGTGCTTGTAAGCGTGACGTTTCGCGAAGCCGCAAGCGGCTTTACTCGCCATTTACATGGCGTCGTGAAGAAGCAACCAATGCTCATCTATACTTTTCGGTGGGATGGTAGCTAGCCTAGAGGCTAGCCCTACTCGATACTTACTTGCAACAGATGTTGCAGCCAGTTTACTAACATCAATCCGTTGGTGGTGGTCAATCCTTCGGCCACTGAAAAGTAAGGTGAGATTGGCGCAGACCAGGGCATGATCAGACTCCAGATAGGTACTCCAAAAGGAGCGGCAGTCTTGTACACAACCACGCCAGCGGTAGCTGATCGCGATGTGATCAATCTGAGTCCAGGCTTGGGATGCAGAGGGAGGACGTCAGGTGGCACACCGGCGATGACTGTGCCGGAAGTTAGTGCTGGCCAGAAACAGGTTGTGGTCTGTGCACATTTGCAGCAAACGGTCCCCGTTATCTGTCCTGCGACCAACAAGTCCCCATCGGCCACCTAGACGACTCTCTTCTGTGCCTAGACGCCCGACCTGTGCATTCAAGTCTCCGGCTAGTACTACAATATCTGTCGAACGCGCTTTCTGGAGAAGAACTGTTTACTGATGGTAAAACTCATCCTTGACTGCATCCGGGCTGCAATCTGTCGGGGCATAGGCGGAGATGACGAAAAGACACAGTTTCTCATGCCGATTTCTTCTCACTTTGATGGAACTTTCTAATCTAACAGCACATAACCGACTGTTAATGGGGATCCAATCGATTAGTGCTGCCTCAGCCCTAGCGCTTAGTGCGACACCAACGCCAGGAAGACCAGACGAAGATGCCACAGAGTACCCGGATAAGCGCACGTGGAACAAGCTTTTTGAGGCGACAGATGGAGAGCGGATTTGTAGTACTTCACTAGAGTCTTGGATACGGGTCTCGGATAGACAACAAACATCAACATTAAGACCTTCCAAAGACAGCCAGCCCTATCTGTTGTCTGATATGCATTAGTGTGCGAACGTTGAAGGAAGCCAGCTTGAACGGCGTACGTGGTTTCAGAAAGACTGCTTCAGTATTCATTATCGGTGGAAGCATTCACTTTCAACCAGACAGTGACTGGAGATCGTTTAGATAGGACAGATTTTCCACCATGGGCGAGCTGCTGCATAAGTTGAAAGTAAGGTTACACAAATTGGGGATAAAAGGGGTGAGTTAGCGATATGGTAAATAATAATAATAATAATAATAATAAAGGTAATAATAATAATAATGTTAATTGTCTTGCTTTTAGTATGACCAGGGATATTATCGTCAATAGAGTTCATAATTTCATTCATTTGTGTGTGGGCTGTGATACTGCCCGGGTGCCCAAACCGAAGCAGGTGGTTTTCTTAGGGGACCACACCCCGAGCCTTTGACCTAAAGGTCTGATCCACAAGGCAGTGGAGCATCGTGAGGAGATGCAGTCCCATGGTTGCCGTTGACCAATGACAGGTTCTTCCGCCATTCGTTCCATCAGGATACTGGAGCCCATGTGCACCATTGGTTTGGAATCAGGGTTTTCCAACTCCCCTAGGTGGACCCTCCGTGTCCACCAATCCGGTTATAGCGCCGGACATTCGCTTTTCGTCCTCTCACTTTCGTAAACAACCGTAATGCCTTGAGATGGCAGTGAGTAGGACTTCCCTGGTAGAGGCTATATATTCGCTGGCCATGTGAGAGCATTTCGAGAGGGAGAGTAGACTCTCCCCACTCTCGGCCGTACCAGGGCATTTGGGGGCGAAGACAAGTGTACTAGTTGTGATAAGCAATAATGAAAGCTTGAATCAGTGTTACATAATGGGAAATAAGTCAATGATTAGAAAAAATATAGACACTGAAATAACATTCATAAAAATTATAAGATTACGTAATAAGAAATGTTCAGATAATTGGACCGTGAAGCGAATATTTGAGGGAAAAAAGTGGTAAGAGGGGGTGAACAAAGGTAAACGAAGTAAGAGTATGGAAAATAAAATCGTTTATTAACGCTAAGAGTGAGATAAGGGTGCTACAGATTTCTTATGAACACAAAGACTTGGGGTGGCCAGACCAAAACGTGGCACAAATCAATGAAGTCACTGACAAGTGGACTGGGCCATGTTGGTAGGTGTAGACTACCTGGTTGGGATTCGCGAGATGACAGCAACCGATGGTTAGAGACCTTGAATGACATGGCTCAAAATCGTTTGCAATGGCGAAGGTGTATCTACTCTTTGTGTTCTACCAAATTCTAATCTTCTGAATTCCTCATGTCTTTATCTTTTTCTCTTTCCAAATTTATTTCACTGTACTATACTCCTTCAATAATTTCTTCAAACCCTAATCTTTTGGATTTCTGATTATACTCCTACTACTTCTACTACTATGGGAATTGAATCGACAACTGCATCTCTGTGCTAATGTGGTATGGCAACTCGAACTGATGTACGTACGTACGAAGTTCTACGTTGTGACTGACTGACAAAGACTTGGATTGATGGCTCGAATTTCTATAGCTTCTGTTATGTGTAAGAGTCGAGATCGAACCCCATAAAGGAAAACAAGTAGCAATACGATAAATAACCTTAATTGACTTATTTCTGTCAGCTATATGACCGCTATCGAACAAGTGTGAAATAACCGACCTCGGTATTGCCTTGACAATACCTTTTCCTAACCACGAAGTGAGGTGTTCACTAACTATTTGGTTCAGTTTTCTGATAATGCGCCCAATGTAGCTTTCTCCACAGTAGCAGCTGAATTCGTAGATACACATAGTGGCATAACCAGGTAACTTATCCTTTAGTTGAAGAATCACCATAGATCGGGTCGAGTACGATAGACAGAGGTCGGCTGCATTAAACGTTCTCTTCACTACTCTAGGTAGTCTATCACGTAGTACATCACCAACTAATTCGCCGTTGAATTGCAGTTTCAGGAAGAAAGGTTTCTTACTAGCTGTTGATTTCTCTATTTTCTTATTTGTTACACGCTAGTGCTTCTTTTGCCCCCAAATGCCTTGGTACAGCCGAGAGTGGGGAGAGTCACATCTCCCTCTCGAAATGCTCTCATATGGCCAGCGAATATATAACCTCTACCAGGGAAGTCCTACTCACTGCCTTCTCACGGCATTACGGTTGTTTACGAAAGTGAGAGGACGAAAAGCGAATGTCCGGCGCTTTAACCGGGTTGGTGGACATGGAGGGTCCACCTAGGGGAGTTGGAAAACCCTGATTCCAAATCAGTGGTGCACATGGGCTCCAGGATCCTGAGGGAACAAATGGCGTACGAATCAACCGTTGATCACCGGCTACCATGGAACTGCATTTCCTCACGATGCTCCAGTGCCTTGTGGATCAGACATTCAGGTCAAAGGCTCGGGGTGTGGCCCCCTAAGAAAACCACCTGCTTCGGTTTGGGCACCTGGGCAGTATCTCAGCCCTCACACAAATCGAATGAGATTTGTGAGGCCCATATATATCTGGTGCTTCCTTGTACCAATATTTATGTGTTAAAATAAATAAATAATAAAGTGCTTCTTTACGAAACCTTGTGGATAACCCCTTTCAATCAATGTATTATGTATGACCTCTAACTCCTTGTTAATTGAATTGACCGAGCATATCTTCCTAGCTCTATTTGCCAGATACTTGACTAAGTTTCTCTTATAGTGAAGAAGTACAAAGCTTAAGAATTGTGTGTACTGGTTTGATGAGGAACTTTTCTTAAACACACTTCTAATGATAGAACCGTTTGCTTTTTTGTTTAACAAAACGTCAAGGAAATTTAATTTATTATCTAGATCCTCTTCACATGTAAATTTAATTGCTGGGTGTTTGTTGTTAAATAGTTCTAGTAGTTCTTCTTTTCCAATGTCCTGATCGACAATAATGAAAGTATCATCAATGTACCGACTATAGAAGTCAAGCTTATTGATAACATCTTTGAGAGGTCCATGTTCTAGTTTACAGATAGCGTTTGTTAATTGATATGCAATCATATCTCGACATCATTGACATATTTAAGGATTTCAATATATGAGATACCAAATAATTTCATCCTTTATTGACAAGAGAAATCTAAAATCACGAACTGTGAAGACTAAGTGTGATGTTTCAAAGAATTATTCTTCTACAAATTAATGTTCATTCTCGGAATCGTATCAGTTTCTGTAGTAGATCATACGAAAAAGCGATAAACATTGAAATCCCGACTAGTGCATTAAGCTTTCATCGTTTTTACTTTAAAATGCATTTATTAAGCAGTACATGTTGACCACTGCCTTAACACATTAGGACTTCTCATAATAGGTGTTGTTATTGGTTCTGCTATTATTTAGTAAACGGTAATACTTTTATTTAAACCGTGGAAAACTACATATCCCTCCAAATACAATTTTGTGGAGGTTCTGAACTATTTTAATTGTACCTTAGTTTCTCATTATAGACCTGTCTGCCCAACAAATAGCCAATCCTAACCATTGATGATTTCGACATCCATGATGTGGCCCACTGAATTTTTTACTGAGAGAAAAACGGTGGATACTACCTTTTACATAGATGTTCTTTAAGATTCTGATTAATTATGTACACTCTATACGATCGAATTTGTGTGACTTTGGTTTATGGCAGATCCACTAAGATATGCATATACACTCACCAGGGATTGTTCGCAAGTTTCTGTCCTGTAGTTTGGTTGATACACTTAATCATTTTTACCAGAACTAGTCATATTCCATTTCTTCTCATCCCCCGAATACAGTATACCATGTTAGGACTGTCATAGGACAGTGTAGAAACTTTAAAATGAGGCTACAAAACAACTGGAGAGCCTGATTTTTGAGGACCTCCAAAGATATTTTGAACCACAAGAACGAAGATAAAACATGTATCGCCATAAATGGGAATTTAGTAAAATATAGTGTCTATGGTCTCCATACTTGTATATTTGACAGACCAATATGTAGTTTGTATTTCGGTTTACTGTTTACTTGTTAGTTACATTATGTTTTACATTTGTAGTTAACATCTTCAAACCCTAATCTTTCACATTGATGCTTATACTCTTACTACTTCTACCACTATGGGATTTGAATCGATAACTGCATCTCTGTGTTAATGTTGTATGGCAACTCAAACTGATGTACATACATACGTAGTTCTACGTTGTGACTGACTGACTGTAGTTAAAAAAAGTTGAGTGGTATATTGCTGAAATACTTCATGATCGTTTTATAACTATTTCCTATTGTTGTTAGTCATTAGATAACTTTTTAGTGTTCTCATATATTTTCTTCATTTAGGAGTATAAACTATCATTACGCGTTGACTATGTACTTGTTCCACCGATCTGTGGCGATCCTACTATGAATGCTCCAGTTGAAATATTAGAATCAGATGTAAGAGAAAATACTACAGCTGACTGGAATCCTGATTTAGCTATTCAATGGTTATACCGAGCTTGGTATTTAAAAGAAAGAGGTTCTTGGTTAGTAAATCATCATTTGAAATGTTTAACATTACACTCGGATAGTTCAAATGGTAAAAATAATAGAGAGGAATTATTCAAATACATTTGGTCATCAGCTTTTGCATGTTATTCCAGAGCTTTACAGCTTGTTTCATTAGCTTATTGGGCTGAAAAGACTTGTGTAAATGATGTTTTACCACTGGAAATTAACGAAAATGGATCTGACCATAAAACTAGCACAAACAATATACACTGGATTCAAGTGGTATCAGGTGAAAAACCCATAACTTCTAATGGCGGTGAAAAATTGAATAGTTCAGACTATATAGATTGGGATCGTTTTGGGGATATCGATCATAAAACTATGTTTCCACAACAATGTAAACCTTTACGCTTGATGTTTATGTAAGTTTTTGAATTGCTTTTCGTTCGGGCATATTTTTTTGTGAGATATACAGTTCAAGTAACTCGTGAAACCATGCTTTTGTAAGAGTTAGTTTTTAACACTTTCCTAAATTCATAAGCTGCTGATCGATCTCACATACTCAATACGTAAGTTAACTAATAGTCAATGTAATTCATTTACGAAGTACAGGTGTACTTACTTGAATTTGACTCTCACTCTATGTAGGCCTGTTATACTAACCGATTATCTAAACATAAGTAGGTGAAACGATGTTCAGTCTTGCGGTTTTGCTGGTTAAAAACTGAGTGTTTTAAAAACTTAACTTCAGCTTCATCATAATCAAAGCTTTGTATCAAAAGCCCTCATGGTTCGACGACAACGTCACGCTTTCAACTTTACAGGAGTGTGGCGATAGTAAGATGTTTCCTCCAAACAACCAACATCTGGAGTGATACTGCCTTTCCACATTGAAAGATAGAGGTTATAAAAAGTCGGTCTATAAAAATTTCATACATCACCTTAACCCGTAGATTTACATCCCCAGCTCTAGGACCCTATAGTCAGTCAATCACAATGTAGAACTTCGTACATACGTACATCAGTTCGAGTTGCCATACCAAATTAACACAGAGATGCAGTCATCGATTCAAATCACATAATGGTAGAGGTAGTAAGAGTATGAGCATCAATGTGAAAGGTTAGGGTTTGAAGGAGTATAATCCAGTGAAATAAATTTGAAAAGAAAAAAAAGATAAAAACATGAATTCAGAAGATTGGAATTTGGCAGAACACAGAGAGTAGATACACCTTCGCCATTGCAAACGATTTTGAGCAATTTCATTCAAGGTCTCTAACCACCGATTGCTATCATCTTGTGAATCCCAACCAGGTAGTCTACACCTACCAACATAGCTCAGTTCACTTGTCGGTGATTTCATGGATTAGTGTCACGTTTGGTCTGGCCACCCCTAGCTTTCTTCCAACCTACTCCTACGCCATAAAACATTGCACGTCGGGGCAGTCGGTGGTTAGGCCTACGTGACACGTCCTAGGCATCTCAACTGATGAAGTTTCACTACTTCATCAATCGATTTGCCATCTTTACCTAGTACCCGTTTCCTAACAACTGCATTACTTACTCGGTGGTCCCAGGATATACGAGCAATGCTTCGAAGACACCTGTGATCAAATACTAGTAGCCTGCAAATATCCTCTACTCTTATCAGCCATGTTTCACTGCCATTAAGTAGGACGGAACGAAATACTGCGCATTAAACCCATTCCTTGTTGATAGAGGGATATCTCGTCTACGCCATAAATGATACAAGTTGGTGAAAGCTAGACGAGCCTTCTGTATCCGTGCTGAGATTTCGTCACACACCAGACTCCCCTAGGTGAACTTTCCGTGTTCACCAACCCGGTTAAAGCGCCGGACATTCACTTTCTGTCCTCTCAATTTCGTAAACAGCTCAATAAGTGGTTCGCTACTCATTTATATTTGCAAATAATTTAAACCACCTTACTATAGCATTTTCTTATCATTAGTACAGTAATAGTCATTCTATTCTAGTAAATAATATTCGTTACTTACTTACTTTCGCCTGTTACTCCCGATGGAGCATAGGCCACCGACCAGCATTCTCCAACCCACTCTGTCCTGGGCCTTCGTTTCTAGTTCTATCCAGTTTTTGTTCATTCTTCTCATTTCTGTCTCTATTTCTCGGCGTAATGTGTTCTTTGGTCTTCCTCTTCTCCTTTGACCTTCAGAATTCCATGTGAGGGCTTGTCTTGTGACGCAATTAGGTGATTTCCTCAAAGTGTGCCCTATCCACTTCCAGCGCTTCCTCCTGATTTCTTCCTCCGCTGGAATCTGGTTTGTTGTCTCCCACAGTGACTTGTTGCTGATAGTGTCTGGCCATCTGATCCGAAGTATCTTGCGTAGACAGCTGTTAATAAACACTTGTATCTTCTGGATGATGGCTTTCGTACTCCTCCACGTCTCCGCCCCATACAGTAGGACTGTCTTGACATTTGTGTTGAAAATTCTAACCTTGGTGTTGGTTGACAATTGTTTTGAGCTCCAGATGTTCTTCAGCTGTAAGTATGCTGCTCTTGCTTTGCCGATCCACGCCCTCACATCTGCTTCTGATCCACCATGTTCATCAATGATGCTTCCCAGATATGTAAAGGTTTCCACATCCTCCAAAGCTTCTCCGTCAAGTGTAATTTGATTGGTGCATATTGTGTTGTATCGGAGAGTCTTGCTTTTCCCTTTGTTTATATTGAGACCTACTGCTGCTGAGGCTGCTGCTACACTGTTCGTTTTCTCCTGCATTTGTTGTTGCGTTTGTGATAGAAGAGCCAGATCATCCGCGAAGTCTAAATCGTCAAGCTGCATCCTGCCTGTCCACTGTATCCCGTGCATTCCTCCAGATGTTGACGTCTTCATAATCCAGTCGATCACCAGGAGAAAGAGAAAGGGTGAGAGTAAGCAACCTTGCCTAACACCTGTCTTTACTTGAAACGATTCGGTGAGTTGTCCTCCGTGGATGATTTGGCAGTTTAGTCCATCATAGGAGCTCCGTATGATATTGACTATCTTCTCAGGCATGCCGTAGTGTCGAAGAAGCTTCCATAGTGTCGTTCTGTCCACGCTATCAAATGCCTTCTTGTAGTCAATAAAGTTGATGTAGAGTAATGAATTCCATTCGATCGATTGTTCCACAATGATACGTAGAGTTGCGATTTGATCTGTGCACGATCTATCCTTACGAAATCCAGCTTG
Source organism: Schistosoma rodhaini (assembly GCA_944470415.2). Classification (NCBI taxonomy): domain Eukaryota; kingdom Metazoa; phylum Platyhelminthes; class Trematoda; order Strigeidida; family Schistosomatidae; genus Schistosoma; species Schistosoma rodhaini. Next base: position 82,519,110 of record OX104044.1, read on the forward strand.
TTGATCTCGAAGTTGAGCGTCCACGGAATCCTTCATCCTGTTTAACAATACCCTGTTGAAGACTTTCTTTGGTATTGAGAGTAGAGTGATGCCCCTGTAGTTGTCGCACTTGCTAAGATCACCTTTCTTTGGTATTTTGATCAGAAGTCCTTTTTTCCAGTCTGTTGGTACTTGTTCTTCGTCCCAAATCTTACTGAAGAGGATGTGTAGTATCTTGGCAGTTGCTGTTACATTTGCTTTCAGTGCCTCTGCCGGGATGTTGTCTGGTCCCGCTGCTTTGCCACTCTTGATTTGTCTAATGGCCATGCTGATCTCTTCAATTGTTGGTGGGCCAACATCGATTGGGAGGTCTGTGGGTGCTGCTTCGATGTTGGGTGGGTTCAGTGGAGCTGGTCGATTTAAAAGTTCTTTGAAATGTTCTACCCACCTGTTTCGTTGTTCTTCAATGTCGGTGATTACTTCGCCTTCCTTGCTTTTCACTGGTCTTTCTGGTTTACGGTAATTTCCAGCAAGTTTCTTTGTTGTATCATACAGTTGTCTCATGTTTCCCTCTTTTGCAGCCTTTTCCGCTGTCATCGCTAAATCTTCCACATATTTACGTTTGTCGGTTCTGATGCTCCTCTTTACTTGCTTGTTTGCCTCTGTGTATTCGGCTTGTGCCTTGGCTTTTTCCGCTCTTGTTCGGCTGATATTGATTGCTGCCTTCTTGTTCCTCCTTGCTTCAATTTTATCCAGTGTACCAACAGTGATCCATTCCTTGTGATGGTGCTTCTTTTGGCCCAGAACCTCTTGATATGTTGAAACGATTGCCTCCTTGATACCTTTCCAGTTGTTCTCCATGGTAGTTCCCTCTCCATTGAGTAGATCATGAAAGGCCTGGAACCTGTTGCTGAGGGCTATGTTGAATTTGTTGAGTTTGTCAGCATCTCGAAGAAAGGCCGTATTAAACTTTTGTGATGTTGTCCGCACCGTTGTCCACTGCTTCTTGAGTTTTAGTTTCATCTTGGAGACCAGCAAATGATGATCGGATGCTATATCAGCTCCTCTTCTGGTTCTCACATCCTCCATCGTCCTCGTGAACTTTTTGTTGATGCAGATATGGTCGATTTGATTCTGTGTAGTGTGATCCGGTGAAATCCAAGTGGCTTTGTGTATGTTTTTGTGTGGGAATATGGTGCCACCTATGACCAGTTTATTGAAGGCACATAGGTTTGCAAATCTCTCACCATCTTCGTTCCTTTCTCCCAGTCAGTCCATGTCGTTCCATGACGTCTTCGTATCCAGTGTTGTTCATTCCAACCTTGGCATTGAGATCTCCCATCAGAATTTTCAGGTCTTTGGTTGGGCACTTTTCGAAGATCGACTGCAACCTGTCGTAGAATTGGTCTTTAGCGTCTTCATAGTAGTCGTTGGTCGGCGCATAGCATTGGATGACGTTCATTGTAATGCCCTCTCTCTTTGTTTTGAAGGAGGCTTTGATGATCCTTGGTCCATGAGATTCCCATCCAATAAGGGCATTTTGTGCTTTTCTGAACAGCATCAGTGCCACTCCTTGTGTATGTGGGGCATTTTCTTCTTCATGACCGGAGTATAACAGAAGTTCTCCTGAAGAAAGTCGTTGTTGTCCAACGTGCGTCCAATGTGTTTTGCTGATTCCAAGAACCTCCAGGTTGTATTTTCTCATTTCTCCAGCGATTTGGAAGACTCTGCCGGTCTCCCACATTGTCCGGACATTCCATGTACCTATAAAAATAGTTGCTCTGTTTGTAAGAAGGTGCATCGGCCTCATGACTTCCGAATGAACTCGGCTTTCATCATGAGACGTCATAATTATTCCTTCTACTCCCAGGGCAGAGTTTGAATGATTTGAATGATTTTTTCTGGTTAGCGTTTTTTTAGCGAGTTGATTTTCTACGGGATGGGGTCGCTAACCCCATGCTCAACCCTCCTCCTTTACCCGGGCTTGGGACCGGGAGCAACCCCCAGAGGAACTACAGGCGGAGTTAAATAATATTCGTAGTCACATATAAATGAATATGCATTTTTTACACTAGACTTTTAGATACATTTGTTATGTAAGAGGAGAGTCACTTGACCCTTTCTTATAACGGTTAAAATTTAAATGTTTAAACCACTGAACCACAACACTATTATAGTATGGTATCTGATCAATGTAGAATATCATGTCCCATTCCTATAATATTGTACAACATCTTTGGACCAAAGGAATACATTTCGACTATTCTTGTAGTTATAATCTTTAAAACTTGTCAAACAACTTACATTCCTCTATTCATAATCTTGTTGTCGATCTCAGCAACCCTTATTTAGTAGGTTAATCACATTGAAGGATTAATTCCTTATTATAATCACTCGCCTCATTTCACCATACTTAGCATAGTACGCAAAGCGCTGATTTATTGACATAGGAGTGTGTGTAAGGTAGAAGAAAACTAGAGATGAACAAACCAAGAAATGTTATTAGTCCATCAAATCATGGACTCTTAAACAAAGCCGTATTGAAAAACGTAGACTACCTGGTTAAGATCCACCTAATGGCCAGGGTCAGCGGTTGGAGACTTTAAATGTTCTAGACGTTTGTTCTTTTTTATGATCATTGACACCATTATTATCCCAACTTTATTATTCATTTCGCTAGTTTTATCACGCCATCCTTATGTATTATGGTAATTTGGGCTGAGTTACATCTAGTCAGTCTGTACACTGATAACTGTTTTACAGTTTATGCTGATTACTGATATAATAACTTCCAAACGAAAAATAATTATGACTAGTTACAAATTTTAGTTATAGAATACTGCTTTATGAAAAGGACCAAATGTTTTAATGAATAGCAGAAATCAAGACAATTTTTTAAATCATTCGTAATGTACATCGTTACAATCTTAATTATGAAAGATGAGAAGTCCTGCTTTCCGTACGTAGACAGATTCTACTTAATTAAACGTTTTTATAATTTTTTTAATAGTTGAAATCATGAGTCACTTGAAGCTAGACCACCATGGAAAACCTGAATGCACTGGACGGTCGTTTCGTCCTATTGTGGGACTCCTCACAAGTGCGCATCCACGATCCCGCCTCACGAGCGAGATTCGAACCCAGTCTCACTAGTGACTGGCTCCATGCGGTAATTTCTAGAGTTCTAGTGATAAGTCGTGACCAGTGGAACTAATCCATGTCAGGTAGAGACAGGTATCCACCTCGGTACAATGGAAGTTGGTCGCGCAATTTCGTGGATTGGTTGGGGTTAGACATTAACACCGTTGGATGACGGCCGGTTCAGTGGTCTATCGGTCAAGTGCTCTAGCGCGAGACTGGTAAGTCCTGGATTCGAATCTCACAAGTGCGGAATCGTGGATGTGCACTGCTGAGAAGTCCCACAATTGAACGAAACGGTTGTCCAATGCTTCTAAGTTTTTCATGTTGGTATGGCTTCAATTGACTCATCATCTCATCTATAAAATCACAAAAATCTCCACAAAATCCCCTTCTAATAAACCTATTTAATTGTCTTTTCACATTTTCTCCAGCCTGCTTTCAAATGTTGCTTTATGTCAATTAAAAGTTGGATCTAATGATTATTGTGCACGAAATTGTTCACATGCTTTATATCTTCTTTCATATCAATTAGATTCTACCATATATTCATCAACTAATGATTATTATCATCAAGATATCATTAATACAGCATTATTTTCACAAGAAAAACTTCAATTCTATTGGGATAATTTTGAAATCACTTATCAAGATATCCATAAAGTATTATTTCGTCGTGCTCAATCTTATTTTAATCAAGGTAAAATGGATGAAGCTAAATATGATTTGGAATTATGCATTGAATTGATGAAAAGTCAATTATTAACATTACAAAGTAAAGATGATAAGGAGAAGACTATAGAAAGTAATAATAATAATAATGACCAGGAAAGGGAGGAAACGGATAGGGAAAGCAATAACCACTGTAAACAAATTAAAGCAGCTTTACAGGCTAGTGAAAACTTGTTAGTCAAAGTGAATGATCGTATGAAACGTGAACAAGCTGAATTACTCTCTCGTATTAGGAAGCGAACCCATGTAAATGAATGAAACGATTAATTTTATTATATGTTTTATAGTTTTTATTTATTTATTTATTCAGTGAATAATTATACTTCACATTTTATGAAAGTAACGATGTTCGTATCAGTTGTTTGGGAATTTACATCATAGATTCATTTAAAGCTTTACCTGGTGTTGTATCTTGTATCCGAGTGAATGCCTAGTTAATGTGTGACTTGATGAGACCGCCAATCAGGGAGCAGCGAATTATCGATTGGAACAGTGACACACAGAAACCGTACGAGCAGTCTAGAGTACTAACTGGTCCTGCTTCTGCCTAGCCCAGCCAGTTAAGTCCAATACACCAGTAACAGCCTCTGTGGTATAAATCATTATTCACAAACATACTGGATTTATATACCAACTAAACAGACCACATCCTACCGTAAAATAGAAAATAACATTTGTACAATATTTAGCCAAATGTGGCTGTGAATAGAGGGAAAGTAATCAATAAACTGATAATAACTCAAGAAGCATATAATAATAGGTGAAAGGTCAAAATAAGCTAATGATAAGAGGAACATGAATATGATTAGGTTAGTTACTTAACAATTATACAATAGAAAATATACATATTACATTGGTTCACAAATAGTCCTCAAAAGTTACCATTCACAATTCCTTTCGAGATACAACACCTGGGTTTTTCGAAACAATCAAATAAGCAGCACTTAAGGTTAGATACATACTTATTAGGTAGCAATGATGATATATCGATTGGTGAAGCAATGCAACTTCATTGGTTATAAGGTGGCTACGGCATACATTATATTTACTCGTCCTCTGCCTACCTCAAAATGTAATAATGACCAATTTGGTATCATTTTGGATAAAAGCTGAATACGGACAAACCAAAAGGTCCCGCCAGTTTATATTAAATAATTGACTGTTACTCTCAGGCCTGTTGGTTGATGGAAACTTTTTGTTTGAAATCCTTCAGATAACTAGTATCAGTAGTTGGAAACGCTTGTTGACATGGATTAGAGTTATTTGCCCGTAGTTTAGTTGAATTTACTCTATCTCCCCATAAATATTAAGTTTTAAAGCGAGTATATAATAATTTGTATTCCTTGTTTTTGAACTAAATTCTACATATTTAGTCTTGCTATAACTGATACTGCCGCTAGTTCCACTTCTTTGATACCCTGTTAATTTCATTGCTTTGTACTAGTTTGAGATGTGATAACTATAACCTAAACACATCTGTACCATATTCTACGTTGATTACGATGAACTGACTGATAGATTACGATCACTGGAAACAAAATAGTTGGAGGGGGAATTCCGACACTATCATCGAAAGTTGACTGGTTTAATCATCAAGCCATCACTTGATATTGTAATAATATGACCCTAGTAAATATAAGAAGTATCTTAATATAATAGTTAGTTTATTCATAATTTCTTCGTAAGTTCATTATTATTGAGATAAGAAATAAATATCATTTTTACTTCAAACCCTCGCTACCTACCTACCTGGCCATTTTTTTAAAAAAAATCTTAAAACCGAATACAACAGTTTGAAGTTCATTATAGTCTATTGTAAGCTTCTTATTTATTGATTCCGTTAAGCCAGGGAAAATATCAGATCTTGGAAGCTATTATCTAAGACCTCTGTGTATATGTATATAATAACATGTAATACCTTTATGTCTTCTTTGGTAGAAATAATCTCAATAGAAGATTTTACTGATTATTATTTTCCATCATTAGTTCGTTTATTTTTTTTTTTCATTCCCCCTTTCTTAAATATACACTTCATTGTCCAATTATTTGAACAATTCTTATTACGTAATCTTGTAATCCTTATTAACCTATATCCTATTATGTAACATCAATTCAAGCCTCTGTTATTCTTATCACATCTAGTACACCTGTCATCACACTATCAATTTTTACTCTTTACTTATGATGTTTAGTTATGTAATCTATTCCACTGTTATCATTGTCTCATAAACTGCCTTGATTGCGTTAATAGTTTCGTATATGCATATAAATATTACTGTATATATTTGTGTAAAGCCTGATGAAGATGTAATTGAAAACAATATTGTTCACTTATATATGTGTTGTTCTACTTTACTATAGTTAGGCTATGATATATATTTTCATAGTTGAAATCATGAGTCAATTGAAGCTAGGTAACCATGTAAAACCTGGAAGCATTGTTTGACAGCCGTTTCGTCCTATTGTGAGACTTCTCAGCACTGCGCATCCACGATTCCGCAGTTGCGAGATTCGAACCCAGGATCTACCAGTCTCGCGCCAGAGCAATTAGCCGGCCGTCATCCAACGGTGTTAATTTCTAATTTCAACCAGTCCGCGAAGTTGAGCAACTGTTTATCAATTGTCTTCAGTGAGTTGATATCTAACAACAGATGTGGTTCAACTCCACTGGTCATTGCTTCCCACTAGAATTGAATTGAAATTTTCCACCACTGCAATATCTTTTGCCATCTTTCAATTATAATAAATTAATCTGAAACCAGTCACTGAGTTACATACTATTAATATCGTAGTTTTATACTTATTGTAACCTATTATTTATGGTGAGCCATAATCTTATTGTACTTAATGCAAATAATCATATAAGTTTGAATCATACAATTTAGTACCGGGGTACTTATTCAATGTTCCTGAGATTTTGATTGATAGTTTAGAGAAATGGTTTACATTGTCACGTAGTCTATCAATTGTTTCAGTGTATACAATGAACAAGTTTAGAGGATATGTAGTAAGTTGGGGGGGATAATAAAAGAGTATATCATCACATATTCTCCTATTAAAATCATTTACAAACTGAATCATTATGTTTAGATTGATGAATGGGTTCATGTTAGACCACCATTGAAAACCTGGAAGTACTGGATGGCCGTTTCGTCCTGGCATGGGACTCCTCAGCAGTGCGCATCCACGATCTCATACGCGGGAATCGAACCCGTGACCTTCGGTCTCGCGCGCGAACGCTTAACTTCTAGACGAAACGGCTGTCCAGTGCTTCCAGGTTTTCAATGGTGGTCTAAAATTGGTCCATTCATAATATCAATCTAAACTGGACAATCTCCACAACCCTATACCAATAAATCAATATGTGTTATCACTATTTCAGAATAATCGCCTTTCAATACATAATATTACTTTTCACTAGTACCCAAAACACTTTTCTTCAAAGTAGTCAATAATGAAATAAGAGCAAGCAGATATTAGTTTGAATCAATTTCTTTAAAAAAAACCAAACGTCAGCTCAAATATATGAAAAAGATTGTTAGGACAACTGTTTTATTATAACTGTTCAATCAATTCTGTTCAGATGTAAAGAAAAGTTTTACGCTTTTCTTAGGATATATCTTCTTGCATACTAGTATCATGTGGATGACGGATTCAGTGGCAATAACGAAAATGCTACTATACTGCTGGTAGTAATAACGACAGCTGTATATAGCTGTTGACATTTGCTTTTATGGGATAAATTCATAATAAGGTTAAATCATGAAATAGTACATTTGTAGTAATAAGGAATTTCTGTTCCGGATTTGATTGACTGTCGTCTATACATGCATAACCTTGACACTAAAATGAAGATACAGTTTAAACGAAAATTGAATATTTTGTATAAGAATTCCAACAACAAAAAATTGTTTACTTTGATGAACATTAATTCCTTATCTAGAGCCAAGTTTGCACTGTGTAGGGCTGTGAAGAATTCAAACTAAAAAGTGGTATATGAAATATTTCCAGTTGATGAGTCTGAAATAGGACGGAATAGGAGTTATGCATTCTACTGTTAGCCACTACTGTGATTTTAATTGAAAACTTGTAACAACACAGGATGTGTATATGCTGACAAAGACTGATTAATTGCATTTCATGGCATGGTGCACATGGGCTCCAGTATCCTGAGGGAACAAATGGCGTATGAATCAATCGTTGGTCACAGGCTGCCGCGAGACTGCATTTCCTCACGATGCTCCACTACCTTGTGAATCAGACCTTCAAGTCAAAGGCTCTGGTTGTGGCCCCCTAAGAAAGCCACCTGTTTCAGTTTGGGCACCTGAGCAGTTTCACAGGCCTCACACAAATCGAATGAGATTTGTGTGGCGCATATGTATCTGGTGCTTCCTTGTACCCATATTTATGTGTTTAAATAAAATAAAAAAATAAATTTCATGACATCGACAGCAGGGAGATATAGCCGTAAGTGAAGTTCATGCTCGTTGCATAAGAAAGTGGATATCTGAACTCAAACGATGGTGCGTTTTAAGCGAAAGGTACTGCATTCGAGTTGCGGTATGGACATCAAACACTGGGATTTAGATAAATCCACCTGACTAGTCTCAAATAAGAGGAAATACGCGTCTTGTATTGAACTGTTAGCCAGTATTCCGACTTTAATTGAATTCCTACGTTAATTTATCACTTATTTTTGCTTTAAATACTAATTCACTCGTTTCTCTGCATTATATGAGAGGATTTTGTTTTGTTTGGAGTATTCCTTGGTATTATATTGTGGTTGGTCACTTTATATTATAAGTTGATGATTAAATGTAAAGTAACTGTTAAAACAGCATTTGTTATGGATTCGCCTCAGCTGGGTACTGCTGATAAACAAGAGTACAGACAGACGTTGGATTTCCCATCCGTGCAGATTCATAACTCCTTTAAAGCTAATAATATGCTCACCAATGACTTACTTCAAGATGAGTTCCAGAAATACTAGCAAGGGGTGGCAGAGTTAAGCTCTGTCGAAAGTAAGTCGGTTGTCACCAATGGAAGTGAAGTATCTTCAATTTTGGGACATACACTACCTTTCATAGTTGAAAGCATACTATACTACCGACAAATTTATGAAATTTCCAATGAATTCCTCTATCAAAAATCTTGATAACTGAAAAGTACGCTGACAAGAATCCAAGCAGCATCGTACTAGGGTTTCCACTCTGTTGTGTTTGTTTATCTGAAGAGTTATTTAAAAAAATGGGCGCTAGAAATATAAAAGATTACAAATCACTATTCCATATGGAAGAAATTTATGTGTACTACTACTAATAATAGTAGTAATCTTACTTTATATCCAATAGTTCCACGTTTATAAACTTTATGCACTGCAATAATACGATTTTGTGGATCGTATAAACTACCTTTTCTAGCATAATAAATGTTAATTGTTTGACCTATAATGATATTTTGACATGACCTGGAAAAAAATAAGGAAATAAAGACTTATTTTAAAGAAAAGAAAGGTATAAGTCAAGTGTCTAGTACAATTTGATACTATTAAAATAACTAGATTACAGGGTTGTTCGTGTTGGTTAACGCATCATTAGTTTAGCACAGTGACAAGGTTATGAAAGTCGGTGTTTTGATTGGCGATTCTGTCATGTGATAATTGACAATGGCATATGTCATGACAATGTTACAGTCATGATTTGAATTTTCCTTCTGGATCTGATAGTGTGAAGTTAGAAAATTAGCTATCAAGGTGGTCGGTATCAAGGCGATTCGGATGTAAATTCAAGTCTTTCTAGTTTTTTTTTTTAGTCCAAATGTATTATATCTGTATAATGGAATACAGTCTCATGTGAGATGACAGTTTTCTTAGTTAACATTAATTCATTCTTTCTAAGTACTTCATTTTAGGACGGAAACAATCCTCAAGTGATACTAAGTCAGATTACGAAATTTTGATTACTATTTTTTTGTGGAATTTGTCGTAATAAGAATTACACTCGTACGTGGTCGACTGTATAGTTTCGAGTTTCTGATTCTTTGGATTGCCTTCCGTGTAATCATTTGGCATTTAGTCAGATTATAGTTTGAAAACAAAATCACTGTTAGTAGGTATCGATACCAAGGTTGGACTTGTTAGTTTCAAATAAATCAAGCATTGTATAGGAAGTTAATAATAAGTATATATTTTGTGATATCCCAGTGGGTAAAAAAATTGTATTTCTGACGTGTCGTTATTTAAGTCACATCACTGTACTCTGGAGAATTGACTTATATTGTGATACGTCAGAAATACAATTTTCTTCCCATTGGGATATTACAAATACATATTTATTATTAGAGTGACTGTTAGTTATGGTTGATGGATGACTCCCACCCGGTGCTGTTGATTTTGTTTAGTAGAACATAGAAAACTCGAAGACTAAAACATTCAGCTTGGTAAAAGGAAACCCTACCAATACAGTGATTAATGTCATGTTCATCTAGTTATTTACTACTGACCAAATTCTTATCAATCAAATTGCAATGCGGCTACCGATCTAAGTGACTGGCCATCGCATGTACTATGTTCAGATGTTATTAAGTGGTGGCTACCCGAATGACCCTATGGTAACATTTCAGTTCATAAAGCTAGTTGATGCAGGTTTGAATCCCATAGAAGGCATCAGTTCTATCAAGACCGCGGTTACTCTTTGTTGACGAGCCCCATCTAGCACGAAACCTAGATTCAGCCCCCTCCCCGACTAGTTCACATAATCTAATATGCTACACTTTTCTTATTTCCTTGAATGGAGAAAAAGCAACAAAATTCATAAAATGAAAATCAAAGAAACAAACTATATCAATAGCAACAAAATAAACTAAAGTGGGATAATATAATTTGAAAATAACTGACGAAATCCAAGAATATGAGGTATGCGATAATATTAAAACCTCGTACAACAATTTAACAAATGAATGCACTGGCGCTAATGTGATCGATTTTAAGCCATGTAGTTTAAAGTCTTCAAATACTTGAATAGAATGGGTTTTAATGAGTTGATTTTAATTCGTTGACACAAATCAAACTAGAAGCCACTGACACTACAGGTTAGTGCTATGTCCTGGCTTGATAGTCCGTAGCATTTTTTTCCAGTCTACTACCATGACATACATTAAGGAAATCACCAATGTGCATGACAAGGCAATCCCTAACTTGGAATCCGGAAGGGAAGCGAAAAAGAGGAAGGCCAAAGAACACATTACGCCGGGAAATAGAAGCAGATATGAAAAGGATGAATAACAACTAGAAAGAAAGGCTCAGGACAGAGTGTGATGGAGAATGCTGGTGAGCGGCCTATGCTCCTCGATAAGGGGTAACAGGCGTAAGTAAGTAAACTGCCATGACTTCATATAAGAGTAAACGGAGGTTGTATATTTGTAACACGTCCTATCATCAGTAGTAATGGTAGTTGTTATTGAGACAAATAAATTCATTCTGGAAAGGCAGAGAGAAAGCGTTATTTTGTCTTCAGAAAATAAAAGTTTTTTTTCATTTACCAAGATTTTGTTCCATTAGAAAAAACAGTGTTATTTTGTTTTTCATTGAATATATCCACTTTAATCCAATCTGTTATGCGTTTATTGTCTGCATTGCCCCAGATACCAACATGAGTAATAGGTGGTTTTAATGACATACTAATGACTTGTTCCAGTTCATTACAATTTGTATAATTATTTTCTCGCAATGGCTTTAGTCTACAAAAGGAATGCCAAGGTAAAGCAGAGAAGTTATTTTTTTTAAAGAATTATGTGGTTGTTAAATATCAATAAAATAATTAATTAAAACCTATTGTCACAAGTTATGCAACGAACTAATTGTTAAATAGTTGGACATGATCGTTAGTGAAGTCATTGATGATTTGATTGGGTTGTCTTGGTGGGTTCAAAGTACCTTGGTTGGTGTCCACATGATCATCGGAACCGATGGTTGGAGATGTTGAGTGACATAGTTCAGGATCGGCTGCAATGGCTCACTCTTTGTCTTTCCTTTGATTTTACCCCTCGTACGGCCGAGAGTGGGGGCCGCCCTCTCCCTCGAAATGCTCTCACACGGCCACGCCTCTGCCAGAGAAGTCCTACTCACTGCCTTCTCGTGGCATTACTGTTGTTTACGAAATTGAGAGGACGAAAAGCGAATGTCCGGCGCTTTAACCGGGATGGTGGACACGGAACGTTCACTTAGGGGAGTTGGAAAACCCTGATTCCAAACCAATGGTGCACATTTGCTCCAGTATCCTAATGGAACGAATGGCGTATGAATCAATCGTTGGTCAACGGCTACCATGGGACTGCACCTCCTCACGATGCTCCACTGCCTTGTGGATCAGATCTTCAGGTCGATGGCTCTGGGTGTGGTCCCTTAAGAAAACCATCTGCTTCAGTTTGGGCACCTGAGCAGTATCACAGCCCTCACACAAATCGAATGAGATTTGTGAGGCGCATATATATCTGGTGCTTCCTTGTACCAATATTTATGTGTCTAAACAAATAAATTAATTAAACCTTTGATTTCAACCATCAAATTATCATTTTTTTAAAAATTCATTCTTTCTTGAATCGTCTATGTCAAACCTTTCCCGCTACCACTGATATCACAACTACTACTATGGGATCTGTCTGTAATTTCATATCACTGCACTGATATGGTAAGAGAACTTGAACAAGTATAGGTGTTCCAGACTCTACGTTTAACCGATTGATAGTCAACTCGAAGATCACATTTAAACGATGTGTTTACTGGGTTGAATAGTTAGATTCCAAATCTTTGGTTGTTTCTAATTTCCTACCCACCGGGACTTGACAAATATATTTCTCTTATGATTAGTCTACTCAGTGCTTATTTATTATTATGAAGTTAAACCTTAGTCATGATACAATTTTACTGTTTCTGTTTTCAAAACAAGCTTGGAATTCCTTAGCAAATGTTAAGTCAACAGGGAATTTTATTGGCTGTTATCAATAATTCCTTCAGCATTTCTGGCTACTGAAAATAACTTTTAGAAAGTCCTGGTTCTAGTGTTTTTTGTCAGCTGACATTGATCGATAAGGCATATTTGCATTGGTCAGGTATATATTCTGATATCTGGTTTAAATTCAGTAACTCGAACCAGATTTTTGAGTTTGTAAATGCTATCACCGTAGTAATAAAAATGAGTGATATTTGTGATTGCTAGAGGATTAGATAATTTACTTATTTCAATCTACATTGAAGATAAGTCTTAGATAACCGTCTAGAACCGGGAAGGACTAGACAGCTTTTTCATTTTTGTATGAGACTCCTTAACAATGCGTATCCATGGTACCACAAGAGATCGAACGTCAGACCATTGGAACAGCATCAATTGGTTAATTTTCCAATTCTCCATGTCACTTAAATGTCTTTCACTGTCGAATACTTATTTTTCACTTTAGTTTCATTAAACTGCTCATCTGAGTGATACATAAATAGACTAAAGTGTTCTGGTGAGATTGTAATCCTGTTTAGATTAACAATTTAAATAGCTCATTATTTACGTGTTTATAGACAGTATTCACAGCTTTTGTAGTAGAAATGATATTGTTTTGGTGGATAGCAAGTTACAAGAAATTAAAAGATTACATCCAAGCTTTATGTGGTTACCTCATGGTAGTTGATGAGCTAACTATTTAATCAATAAAAAATGATGTATGGTGAAGAAGATTTGTAGCTCAGGTGGATGATTTTGATGGAGTGTTGTTCTCTGAGCTGGATGGTTTGATCATGGAGCTTTCATCATGATTCTGAACGACGTCATCAATACAAACTTCAGGTAGGAGTGAAGTGTTCAAATTTCTTAACATAAAGCTTACAGCTTGTCTTGTAGACCTCCATGTTGATTGGTTATTATTGATCTTTAACCTGTCATTGGTTACTCCTTTGTTTTGGTTGTATCTCCCATTGGTTTGGTTTTTGTACAAGACAAGCTATGAACCACATGTGTAGAAATTCAAACACTTCATTTCTATCCGAAGTTTGTGCTGATGATGTCGTTCAGAATCGTGATGAAAGCTCCACGACCAAACCATCCAGCTCAGAAAACAAAACTCCAACAACAAAAAAAGAAATAATGTATTTTCAATGAACAAAATATTATGTCAGTTATCAGCTTTAGAAAAATGATAAAGCCTCAATAGAAACAATGCAACTATGATAAGAAATGGTGAGCAAAGATGGATAGTGACTAACAGTGGAATCCAGGACGCGCGTTTCGTCCTATTTCAGACTCGTCGGCTGGATGTACCTGCATCTCAGAGTTGATATTCACTCTGGGACTCGAACTCAGTACCTTTCGCTTCAAACGCATCGCGTTATCCACTCGGTCACTTAGTCCTAATAGCCACTTGCTTGTGCAATGGGGTGAAGTTTAAATTTACTTAGTATTGTTTGTTTGGATCTTCCCATTGACTGCAACTGTTCAGTCTCTAATTGGCATATGTGCATCAATGGGAAGATTCAAACAAACAATATTAAGTAAATATGATAAGAAATGTCAAATTTAAAGAAAAACATCACCTTAATACACAAGAACTGAAAGTGTTTTGTCCAAATAATATTGTTTTACTTTGACTAGTATACTTTGTACAATCACCAATATTAGGAATAGGCCACCAACCAAAATTCATTCGACCATATTCATTTGGATATATTATAGGATTTAATGGGTATGGTATCATTGTTATATATGAATTAGTAGCATTAGAATCTTCTTTATAACCAGCTCGAATAGGATAACTTTTTAGGTAGCCTGGATTTCCGCTTAGATAGTCAGTAGCTATTAATGTACTTATGTTGGATAAATTGTTTTCCTGAATATGAGAACAAGGTAAATATAGAAAGATAATCTATCAGTTGGCATTTTTTGTATACTACTAATAAAAAAAAATACAAGACTTAATACTTTGAATATCTCAATAAGAATCCTTTACTCTTAACTATTAATTGACGTTTGCTGGTCAAATTATAGAAGTGTAAGTTATAAGTTGGTAGATATGAATATTCATGTAAGATGTTTGCGGAGGTTGTTGAACTTTATAATTTACATGACAATCAAGAAGCACCGAATAGATGTTTCGTCTTAATATGAGACTATTCGACAGCGCGTATCCAAAACCCCACTAAAGATCAAAACAAGGACCTTTGAGTTAGTGATGAACACTTAACCTTTAGACAACTTATAATTATTTAACTATCAAAGTTAACTACTCATTAAAGGAGGGAACTTATTTCATCTCCATTAGCAACCGTGATGAAATCTGCTCTTCTACACTCTGTGAAAACAAGCTTTGACTACAGTCAGTGTACCTCACGTTTCTCTTTCTATGATAGCAGAAACTCAACACTTGGGTCAGCCAATTATAAATCTGACATAATAAGGCTTAACAATAACAAACTAATGTATACTAGTTTATATTATTCACTAATTTATGATGGTGTGATATTATTCCCACTAGTATTAATAAAAATGATAATAGTATTATTATATAGTTCAGATCATGAGTCAATTGAAGCTAGACCATCATGAAAAACCTGAAAGCAATGGACGGCCGTTTCATCCTATTGTGGAACTCCTCAGCAGTGCGTATCCACCATCCCGCGTCGCGAGATTCGAACCCAGGACCTATTAGTCTCGCGCACTAGTAATTAACCAATAAACCACTGAGTCGGCATCCAACGGTGTTAGTGTCTAACTTCAACCAATCCACGAAATTGAGCAACCGTTTCACCAATATCTTCAGTGAGTTGATATCTCCAGGTTTTCCATGGTGATCTAGCTTCAATTGACTCATGATCTCGACTATATAAAATTACTAAAATCTCCATAAAACACCCTTCTGATGATAATAGTATTCGTTTAATTATTAAAAAATGATGGTTGCCGAGTCTCTGAAGATTTCAGATGACTAATGTTATATATTGTTGATTTATGTATCTACTGTAACATACTGGTATTAAAGTATCGTTTAGTTGAGTAATTTTACCCATATCATTTTAACTCGAGATTACTTTTCTTTGGTTTATTTTAGAGAACATTTGTAGCTCAGAAAGATGACGATAAGACATTGATTTCTAAGCTGAGTAGTTTAGTTTTGAAGCCTTCGTTCACCAATTATTTTTTTACGTGAACAAAATAAGCTGTTAGTCATGTATGAAGAAATTCGAATAGGCCGTTCCTTTGAGAAGTTTGTGCCGATAATGTTGTTTAGAAATAAAATGAAAGCCTGTTGATTCAACCGTTCAGCTCTGTGAACGAAACTCTACCGAAATGGTTTTTTCAACAAACTAACGTTAACTGGAAATTTGTTTTTAAAAAAAGGAGCTTTGAAGATTTATTTCGCCTTAGCCTGAAGACATTCAGCCACTTGAAGTCATAACATCGACAATAATAAAACAGCTGTTCAGCGATTTTTTTTAAATTTTAGATGTTTCTCCAACTAATGTCAATTCATTAGAAAGCTCATCTCCAAATTACACCAAACTGGAAACCTATCGTTGGTAATCAGGTCACCTATTTTTATCCCAAAAAGCAGAGTTTACATCTTCATAATTTACATTTCATTGTTTCATCTAACAAATCTTATCTGATTTTTTAACATCAAAATATGCGTGAAATACAAGGTTGTTTGCTAAAGTATTAAACTTTGGACCATTCTAAGCAAAGATGGATAGTGGATAGCAGTGAAATCCAGGACGCGCGTTTCGTCCTATTTGGGACTCGTCAGCTGGATGTACCTGCATCTCAGAGTTGATGTTCACTCTGGGACTCAAATCCAGTACCCTCGCTTCAAACGCCATCGCGTTATCCACTCGGCCACTGAGTCCTGATAGCCACTTGCTTGTGCAATGGGATGAAGTTTAAATTCATTTAGTATTGTTTGTTTGAATCTTCCCATCGATGTGTTAGGACTTCAACTGGTCAGTCTCTAATTGACATATGTGCATACTGTGCGTATTGCCTCGATATAGCCTTAGTTCACAAGCATGATAAGCAGGTTCAAACAAACAATACTAAGTTGAATTTAAACTTCACCCCATCACACAAGCAAGTGGCTATCAGGACTCAGTGGCCGAGTGGATAACGCGATGGCGTTTGAAGCGAGGGTACTGGATTTGAGTCCCAGAGTGAACATCAACTCTGAGATGCAAGTACATTCAGCTGACGAGTCCCAAATAGGACGAAACGCGCGTCCTGGATTCCACTGTTAGCCACTTTCCATCTTTGCTTATCATGCTTGTGAATCAAGGCTATATCGAGGCAATACGCACAGTATGCACATATGCCAATTAAAGACTGACCAGTTGCAGACCTAACACATCGATGGGAAGATTCAAACAAACAATACTAAGTGAATTTGGACCATTCATTTAGATATTCAGTTACCAATCTACACTACTCTAATTTTGGAGGTCCAAGTAGTATCATTACCCTTAACTAAAATGTCTGGCTTACAAACCGAACACAAATTTATATTTAATTACATCAAAATCAATGTAGACATAAAGACAGTTTGACTCAGAGATTGAAGTGATTTCATTTGAACTTCAGTTGTCCGGTACTGTACATGTTTTTCATAGGAACAAAAAGTATTCACAATAAAGTAAAAAACTGAATTTTCCAGACAAACCGATTCCCTTAGGAGTAAGTGATATATTATTTTTCGCAACGTTTCATATTGATATATCATATCTAACTGATATAACTAGAAGAAATAATTGACTATTTGTCTACGCGTAACTATGAGTTCGCGAAAATCAGTATCTGCATACGCTAACGATCGACAGTTCACGAAGAATTTCCACCCCTCTTCAATCTACTATTTAAAATCCTAGAATGTCCGGCCAGTTTTCTTGTACTATTCTACATTCCTCGGTAAATAATTTCCTTAATTTCAGATTTTCACTTATTCGCCTCATTACCAATGGTTCTATTTCCTGAAATTTATCACCTCCATATCTGGAGATGAATTCTATGAATAAATTATCAGTTCAGCTAACTAATGTTTATAAAAATTAAGCATGATTGTAAGTTATTCAATATATAATCGATCTCAATGAGTATTCAAACACCTCTTGATTAATGAGGGGGGATACTTGAAAAATACTCTGGAATCTTTTGATGTAAGAACTATAAACATACTAACGTTTTTTTTCTTATTGCGATTCCCACTTTCATCTAGCCTTGTTATTTGGGATATAATCACGTTCCTGTTCAACCGTGTTCTGATTTCAGTCAGTCAGTTACAACGTAGAACTTCGTACGTACGTACATCAGTTCGAGTTGCCATACCACATTAACACAAAGATGCAGTTGTCCATTCAAATCCTGTAGTGGTAGAGGTAGTAAGAGTATAAGCACTAATCCTAAAGATTAGGGTTTGAAGATGTTATTGAAGGAGTATAATCCAGTGAAATAAATTTGGGAAGAGAAAAAAAGATAGGGACATCAAGAATTCAGAAGATTAGAATTTGGGAGAATACAAAGAATGGATGCACCTACGCCATTGCAAACGATTTTGAGCTATGTCATTTAAGGTCTCTAACCATCGATTGATTTGGTGAAGTAGTGTTCAGGAATACTAAACAATAGGAGCAGATGGGTCGTAATAAGAGACATTAAAACAGACAGAAATCCTGATTAATAAATGGTAACTTAATGATAATCAAATGACACCTATTCACCATACTAATCTATTAGTGCAAAAAATGAAGTGTTGTCAAAAAAACTGGACATTAAAATAAGCAGTTTCCTTAAAATTTAAAATGAGATACATAAGAGTAAACATGATAAAATGTCCTTTAAAGGATAATTGATAGAATGATATCGTCTTAATAAGTCGCTTACCAATGAATGATATTTAGACTTGACTAAAAGGCACAATTATTACCTACTGTCAGTCAGATAGTATTTTTAATTGTAATTATTGTTAACGCTCAAGCAGAACATTCTTCGGAACTTACTTCAATAAATTGTGCTGTATGAAACTGATCAAACTTTGTAGTTGTGACGTTTGCAATGATAAATTCAACTGAAATGTTTGTTATACCATTTTCATTATAAATAATACTGAACTTCACCTTGATTCAGAAAACAAAATAGCAGAGAAATAAAAATTGCGCTTTAAATTTACACCACTACACATAATTTATACAAATATATCGGCAATATCAAGCTATTATAGATGAGGATTGTCGTACATTCGAAAAGTATCATGTTACAATGAAACAGCTATCCAGTGTTTCCTGGTTCTCAAACTAAAATCAATCTGTGGAATAAACTATGGAAGTCTAAAAATACCCCCCAAACCTCCGCACACTATATAATATATAATCTAGGATGACCACTTCATTTTGTTATCATAACGCAACCACTCAGCGATGGTGAACATCTTGTCCAGTTCAAATGGCTAGTCAAATCTATCGGACATGACATAATTTAGTGACTGGATGTGATTATGCATTGAGTTGTTTATTTTGATGAAATGAAGGTAAGAAGCTCTATAAACCAACACTGTTCAGTAAGAGATATCTAAAACATTAGGGATGTCCAGTTCGCAATGAAATCTGTCTAGTATCCATAGTGCAACTCACTAGATGAGAATTCGTCAGTACCAAGATCTAGATGATACGATACTGACTGCTATCCAGAGATAACTTAGCTTGCCCTCTAGGAGGCTCATCGTAGCGAAATTATACAAATTTTAGTATCACTGACTGTAACTCTGAATGATACATAGTAAAAACCAATATGATACATCTATCTTTAAACATGTTCCCAGGTAGTAAGTGCCAATTAGCACAAATCGACTTAAATACAGGATTTCCTGCCGATTCTATTCAACGAAATGACAGGTAGTCAATCAGAAACACTCATGATATAGAATGCTATTGAACAACAAGAGTAAGTGATACATCACCTATTACTTTAACACATATCAATCGTTCAATAACCAAGATTTATTCAGAATATAGAAATTTCTATAGGAAGTTTTAGCTTTGTGTAATCAGCAAGTCATTTTCGACTCTAAAGTATATGTTGTTTGTGATAAACAATGATGAAAAGCAAATTCACACCATGATTTTTAACTTACTCCCATGACTGCATTCATACACGCTTGTTTCGTTGAATCGAGTAAAGATGGAGATGTTGGACATGATATGACGTCATCGTTTAAGTTCTTACAAATAAATAAACCAATCGAAACCGTATTATTACTAGCCATAATTTCTTCCAAACGAATACTCTTGTTTTGAAAAAGTTTTGATATCGGTAGTCGCAAAAACTTTAATCCATCCGTGTACGTTAAGACACTTGGCAGTTGTGTACAACTTGAACCATTATCTTTAAAATTCAACGTGCGTGTGCACTTGGTTGTTATGTTGTTTAGAAATTCTAAAATAAAATTTTTAATAGTCATAATTCAAAATATTTTTCATCATTCAGAAAGTTTCGGTCAGTTAATTGGTTTTAAACAGGTATGCATTAGCTTCAGTTGACACAACTTACATCTGAAAAACAGAAGATGCAAAGTTGTAGTGCAGAAATAATTTTGATATTAATGATGGCCTAAACATGTAGGAGATAGCTTGGAAAGTTCGAATGAATTCTAGAAATGAAACGTTCGGGAAGTCAAGCTGAACTCAGTAATCGGGAGACTATGTACTATGACCCGTTGAATATCACATCGCGAAACTGCCAATCAGAATACCGACTCATATAACGTTGTCCCTTTGCTAAACCAGTGGTGCTTTAACCAGCACCAGCGGCCTATATTCAGTGCTGAGTCCTTATTGATCCTCTGTATAGCAACTTTTCAACCAGCATAGCCAGTCCAGTTCAAAACACAATATCAGCCTGCGCCGTGTAAATCATATATTACAGACATACGTAGCTTATATGCAAGCAGTCCAGACTGTATGCACCATAAAGTGCAAAATAATAATTATGCAGGATCAAGACAAAAGTTGCTCTGAGTACTGAAGATTGTAAATAATAGATTGGGAATAAATTAAGAATGATAAGTCGTATAACGGTAACGAGTGAGTCAAGTGAAAGCATATGATAAAGAGGATTGCGGACATATAAATAATCTGGTTACTCAGTAATTATCCAACAATTATTTATGTAATAATAGTCCATAAATAATCCTTAGCAGTTACCACTCATTCGCTCTTCGTTTGGATATAAAAGGTCATTCGTTATTGAATCAAACTGTATAAGGAACACCATCTTTTCATTGATTGGTTCCAACAAACCACATCAACGCTAAAAATGAATCAGTGACCAAATACTCAGAAGTACATGGTGTTTGGAATAATATTACAAGATAGGTCAATAATAGTGTAACTGGGTAAACATCACTATGAATTTTTGATGTTTGTATCTGAGTAATTTATGTAAGTAATATATTTTCTTAATTAGTAATTCTTCTGAGAAAACCGTCAGGTCCTGATTTCACTAATGGAACACAGTTAATGAGGACTAATCCTTCAGTCTGGGAAGCATGTAGATAAATTTTTATTTTTCCTTAAATTTTCTTACAGATTAAGTGACGGTCTTACATGTCCATGCAAATAACTGGCAAAAGCTGATAACACTGATAATGGAAGTTAAAAATTTATAAGTTTTTCTCTCTAGATGATAATTTTTCAGTCACTGGTACTTCGAGGATAGGAATCGTCAATTATTTTCACACAGGAAAAACGGAGTCAAGCTAGAAAAATCATATCCCGTTAGGTGGTCTTATGGGTTTAATTCCAAACGTCAGAGGGATTATAAATGACAAAAATAACTTTTTGAATATAAATAGTGTTATTCCAAGGATCCTATCGGATATGAGTCATGCAGAACCGGGCAAAATCCATATCCCTAATCAGAATTTCGAAACACGGGTTGAAGAAACCTCTAGAAATGTATTAGGGTAAGGAATAAACTAACATAAGAGCTAACACTGGGTAACTACAGTAATTGAGACTTTCAGATTAGGAAAGCACGGATGAGCTTACGTCGTTTCAGTGGTTAAAAAAGGAAAGTTAAAAAGGACTTACTTGGTGAAAAATCTACGCGACATCCTAAACCACTAGGGAGTGTGAAACGTCCAAGAATCCTGTTTCTATAGAATAAGCACAGATAATCTTCCGACTATAAGAAAACAGTAGCTAAATATATTATGAACTTAATACTTTACACAATCGTTTATCAAATTTAAGTTAGTTATTGAAATAGAATTCATCCAAAACTGTCCGGAACCGCGACTTAACTGCAGGTAGTTTTCTCTCAAATCTTGCAATTATATTTTACTGCAATTCTTACAGTTTGTGTCGGAAAAACATATATTTTCACCGTCCTGACTCCTAGAAAATGCTGCATTTGATAGGAAATGAAGTCCCTTTGGAATGCACCATCTCGAACCATAAGAACCCCTAAAAAGTTAAGTTGGAATGTTAAATACCTCTCTAAAGAGATGTAGGAGGAAAACGAGTTATTTTCGCCACTAAAGCAGTCTGTGTCACACTGACAGAACTTGTCACAAACCGACGGCCTGATATCACACAAGCATATTCTATCTTTGAACATAATGAAACTTTACAAGTGGTTAGTACCGTTAAAAATGGGTCGAATAAAATGTGTTATGAAGAAGACCAGTAATAAGACTGGGGATTGAATCATGACGGTTGAATGTTAGACTAGCAACGACCTTAAGGTTAGAATGAATAAACATGACCGATAGTTATAATGCACTCTTCGGGAAATAGAAGATACATTGATTATTGCCTGTCAAATGAGGTATTATAAGTGTGGGAGCTATGTCGTTTGATTATACTTAAGAGACTCGACGTTGATATGATTTCCTTTTAAATACGCTGATTTTAGACGATCGATACTGATACTATTGTTAGTTCCGTTCTTATAGACTATATAGTAATTAGGTTCGCACTAAAAAACTTGGAGTGGTCCTTCGTTTGCTGATTCGAGAAGTCGTCGACGTGGGTCTTGACGTACGAAGACACGTGTACTATATCCACGTTCATTGGAGGAAATGAAGGATCCGCGTATTCTCCTGAAAGTCGAAGTGTCGTTCCATAAACAAGTTGAGCTGCAGTGTATCCAGTGTCAGCTTCCACTGCATTGCGGATACGTAGTAAGATGAGTGGAAAGGCGTCGGTCCACTGTGAAACGTTTGCACCTGATAGCGAAGGTTTTAGTTGTCATTGAAAGCGTTTCACCAATCTGTTTGCTTGTTAGTGGTAAGCGGTTGTTCGTAAGCTAGTGATTCCTAGTAGTGTGGTCAAACAGTGAAAAATTTCAGATTCGAGCTGTCGTCTGTGGTCTGCAATGTTAGTTGAATCGCAGCCGAATTTCGCTACCCATCGTTCGACGAGTGCGTGGACCATTGTTTCAGCAGTAATGTCCTTGATGAACTTGATGTGCTTCAGGCCATCGTGTGAAACGGTCTACTCACTTAAGAAATAAGAGAATCCATTGGAATCTGGTAAAAGTCCTACCAAACCCAGATAAACATGGTCGAAACGAGCATCATTAGTTTTGAACTAGCCTAAGGGACATTTGTTGTGCCTAATGACCTTGGATTTCTGGCAGCTTACTCAGTAGCGTGTCCAGTCGATTACGTCTTTATTCATACCAGGACAACAAAAACGTTCTGCTCTAAGCTTGATGGATGCACACACACCCGGGTGAGTAAGTTTGTGCAACACATTGAAGACCTTCCATCGATAATGGTTACTCACGTTTGGACGATCTCTAAGTGTAGATGTGTGGCATAATATGGTTTCCTTACCTGTTCCCATCTGTATAATGCGCAGTCTAAAGGTTGTTCAGGATAACTGATGCTGTAGATCAATGTCTTCTTTTTGAAGCTGGGCGAGTTTAAGCAGGTCGATTCCTTGGAAGCTGTTCAAAGAATTCATACGAGACAGGGCGTCTGCAACTACATGGTTTGCTCTAGAAATGTGTTGTATATCTGAAGTAAAATGCGAAATGTAGTCCAGTTGTCGAGACTCACGAGGTGAGTACTTGTCTGAAGATGAGTTTAAAGAGAAAGTAAGGGTTTTATGATCAGTGAAAGGGTGAATTCTCCGCCTTCAGTGGAGTGTTGAAAATGTCGTACAGCACAATACATAACTAGGAATTCCCTATCGAAAATGCTGTACCTCGATTCAGTGTATAACAACCGTCTCGTGAAGAATGCCAAAGGTTGTCAGGAGTGGTTATCCTATTGTTGTAAGACT
Organism: Schistosoma rodhaini; assembly: GCA_944470415.2. Lineage (NCBI taxonomy): Eukaryota > Metazoa > Platyhelminthes > Trematoda > Strigeidida > Schistosomatidae > Schistosoma > Schistosoma rodhaini. Next base: position 82,543,264 of record OX104044.1, read on the forward strand.
CTTCCGATTGCTGAGTCGGATGCGTCTAATGAGATACCAATGAGTGCTTGAGTTCCTTAATCTTGGAGGATGCTTTTCTCGCGGTGTATTCCAAACTGACGGACGTCGCATTTCCGCGAAGTTCGTTTGTTGGAGGTCTCATAAAGGACGTGCGGTTTGGTATGAACGGTCCACAGAAAATTACAAGACCGTTAAATGGGCGTAATCGCTTAATAGTGGTCGGTTCTGGGTAATCCAGAATGGCCGACACTGTGCCTCTAAGAGGTCGGATGCCTTGAGCATCAATTGTGTGTCCTAAGCGATCTAAGGAGTCGGTTCCGATTTGACATTCCTGAATGTTTACAGTAATGCCATGCTTTTGAAGTCGTTCGAAAATAATGTCCACACGCTGGAGAAGGGATTCTCTGTCCGGATTTGCTATCAAACAGTTATCAACATACTCATGTACGACGTTGAGATCTCGAAAAACGTCATCGATGAACCTTAGAAAGGTTTGGGAAGCATTTCTTAGGCCGAAAGGCATGCGCGAAAGTTCGTAGTGGCCTAAAGGAGTTATGACAGTGGCTTTGGGAATGTCGTCAGTGACCATAGGAATTTGCTTTTAGGCTTGAACGAAGTAAATTTTCTAAAGGCCAGTTCTATCTTTCAAAGGAGTTGTCAAGCTGTGAGTGTGAGGCAACGCGTAACGATTGAGAACGGTTTTTAAGTTCACTCATCAGTTGGATGTCAATCGTTGCTGTCCTTTTTAAGGACCATGTGCAAAGAAGATGCCCAGGTGCTGTTTGACGGTGGAATGATTCCTAACTCTATCATTTGGTTGAATTCATTCTTGGTCAACCTCAGCTTTTCGGGAGCCAGTGGGCGTGCTTTTGAGAATATAGGTGATCCTGTAGTCGTGATGTGATATGTAACATCTGCGACGTATAACAGACGGCTATTTTCGTTGGCTACGGTTGCCGTTAACACGTATCGGATGGGAAGTTTCCTGAATTGTTTTCGTGTCTTTCATTTTTGAATTTGGATAAGTGTATGTTTTACTGCAATTTCTGGAAGACTTTCCATGCCGATTATGATGCCAGCACCAGTCGGGATTATCGGTCCCTCGTCTTCTGTAGCAGATCGCCTACGTAAAGTGCTTCTTCGTAGGGTATGTGACCATTTACGGTCACTGCGAAATCTAATATAACGTGTAAGTGTATGACATAGTTGATGAAAGCTTCATCTGCATCTCCACAGGACTTTGCTGAGTGAAACTGAGCGTTGACTTGGTGTTCAGTAAACTGCAGCACCTAAGAAAAGACACTTCTCCTCGCCCGGATATGGTCCATTCTGCCGTACTGAAGGAAGAAGCTTCAATCCTGGCAACCCCGCTTAGCGTGACGTTCTCACACTCGCCAAGCTGAGGCAAACTGATGGAAATTCGGAAGCTGAACCTTTACCTATTAGAGTACAGGCGTCTTAGGGGTTACTTCCCATTGGCGCACAGAATCCTAAACACCTACTTAAGCTTAGTCCTAACACAAACCGTAAAAGTAACACCGAGAAACTGGAAACAAAACAGCAGAACGGACACAACCTCTACTCCTTAACAGTCGTCAACGCTGGAATTCGATTCCGGCTGAGCTAGTCCACGAAATATTTTTATTATTCTTTTAAGAGGCAACTTGACATATTCTTAGGGACTAAGGATAGTATTTCACTATGATTTACCAATTTTTTTTCTCTATTAACTTTAATATACCTAGTCTCTGCCTGGAGGTATTGGTGATTCACTGCTACTAGGCAAAGAAGCCCATTGAGCCAAAGTTTCTTCCGTTCCGTCCAAAACCATATGAGTCATTCAAACCAGTTGAAAGTAAAATATTGTCCATAAGCAAAAGTATGAAAATCCGAAATCTGTAGGCTACCTAATTTTGAGACGACAGAAACTACTCAGTATACGTTATCAATTAAAATAGAGACATATGTTATTCAAAGCAACAGAAATCAAATAAATGGCAATTGTTGCTTGAGAAGATTAATTGTTTAAACATTTCAAGACAAAAAGTATTTTCACCTTGCGAACCTGGTAAACAGCGGCAATATCATTTTCTTTGCTACATCCTGTGTTTATGGGGATGCTTGGTTCTGATGAGAAGCAACCGTTTCTGAAAGAGAAAGAAGTTACGAATCATAAAAAAAGAAACATTGATTCCTGGTACAAGCGTCCAGTTTGGGACGATGACCAAAAAACTAAGTATATGATGGGGCGCAGTTTTTGTGGATGGAGTTTGTTGGTTTCCTATTGATATAACTGTTACTTTCTAGTTAAGTTTTGGTTGCACTACTTTATTCTGTACATATGTCTGTTGATAATAATGATGGGCATGTTAATAATAATTACTCAGCTTATTATTAGTAATGACCAACCTTACATAACTGGAATGGACAGTCCGCTTGCACTTTCACCAGGTTAGTTTTTATTTATTGTGATTCCAGTTATTCTTTGTCATTATTAATCAGCTCTTTATATGAACTTGTCACACATATATCATGATCTAAACTTCTAGGATTTTTAGATGCCTATTGGTTTTTTATTAGTCATAGTGAGGTTCCCTGGATTTCTACAAAGATACTGAATATATCTTTAAACTTTTGAGGTTAAACATGTCGAGTGTACAATATACAAGACACATAACGTCCTCCTCACATGGTTAGAGATTTTTCTAGTAAAGCACACAATATTAGTACGTTCGGCAAAACTATAATTTATGGAGTGACGAGTGAACTTAAAGATGAAGATTCTTAGGTTTTGAGGCAAAAATAATTATTCTGAACGGTCACGTGGTATTTTGGCACTTTAACTGATGCCATTTGGTGATGGAAACCTTAACTCCAACTAATTGTCCATTCCAAAGGAGATGTTTGTCGAAACCTAACTATCATAAACCTAATCACGTCTGTGAACTGGTTTACATTACTCAATTTATAACTCGGAAATGCTCGTCTTCAAGCTGAATTTCTGGCTAAATCTGGACGACTACCAGATACTGTAGACGGATGTATCTTAGATAGATTGATAAGATCTTGTAATTCTGGAAACGACGGATTATTGAACAACATGTTATTTGTGGTTTGGCTTTTGAAATAGTTTCCTTAAACGTGCATGAATATGAGTTCAGTTTTTGCCATTTTTGCTAGCGACAAAAGATATGGGTATAAATGTTAGGTGTGTGTGTCCAAGCTATCGAAAACAAAATAGAAACATGTCTGAACAATATGTACGATGATTTATCTCGTGATTTTTATTATCATACCAGCATAAAAACATTTTGTATAATGAAAGATGAGAGTGGTTAAATGTGTTTATTTGAATAATGCCTTGTAACTGAAACCAAAACAAATGATGCGTAAAACTTTAGTTGAACTGTAAATTCAGAATTATTGGGCACAACGGATATGTTCTAGCTGAAAAATGTCACACTAATATTTTACCGTTATGTACTAGATGAGAGTGAACATACTTGCCATGTGAAATACTCATTATTAGCATCCTGGTTGCAAATTGACTTGAGACCAGAATGATGGTAGTTAAACGTGTAATAATAAATGCTAAAAGAACGTACTAATGGGAGAATGGCGATAATGTTGCTCATAACCGTACAATTTTATCTTTTCGCAAAGTAAATTGCTTGTTAAGCATAACCAGGTGTTAAATAAGAGTTTATGGTATCTAGTTGGCTTTAAACTTTGATGGTCTCTTTCAGCAATATAAATTTGGCTAATTCACTGCCGAATTTTATAATGGTAGTCAGCACTAGTTCAGATAAAAGCTGACATTTCCAATCTGTGAGTAAAACGCTCACATTTTCGATAAAATGGAATGTTGTTTGTCATTCGATACATACTGTTAATAGTGAAATAGTCGTTATCACTAAACTTCCAATCCAGAGAAATGATGAATACAAGGTCGGGTACAGTGTCAGTAAGTACAAGTAACCTAAGATTGTTTATTGATTAAGGTTTCATGGACGTGTCATATGACTTGCCTTACTTATTTAAAACCTTATGACTCGGTCGTTTTGCATTTTGAGCATAATTTCACCATAAGCATGTGATGTTGCAAATTACTTTATTCACAACACTAGGTTTCTCATTATATTTTGACTTCTGCCACAGTGTTACGTGTAAATGACTATTCCTAAACATATTCTATGCCCTAGAATTTTTTGATTCTTGAATAACGGCAATATATTTTGGTGAGAAAGATGTCTGTGTCCTTGTAAACCTACTATAAAATAGTTTTAAGCACTACTTCAAATAAAACTGCATAATTTAGTCTTGTTTGTAGAAAATAAAATGACTCTATAGCTGAATAATGACTTTTAACGAAACTGAGGCATGAGCCTTTTGCATTAGGGTAAGTTGTATTATCTACTGATTAAATTCATAGGTAAGTGTATTTAAAATATGTAAAAAGCGGGACAAACTCCTTTATTTATTCCTGTAGAAGTCCCATCTTCAAATAAGAATCCCGCCAAGTTTAGCAGGGTTGTAATGTGCACTATTTTTCCGGGATATTAGATCACATATTCTTTTGTCCTTAGTTTAACAGCAGAAAAAAAATGAAACTCAATTGTGTAAGTTTAAGTCTACCATTGTTTCTGACACTGTGAATGGTGTTTCACATGTAGCACTCAGAGCTAATTTCGGATAGAGAGACTATTCTGTAATGAAGCTCTATCTTATGCAACTAGTAGCAACAGGTTGAAAAATTTTAAACTAATTATCAACAATTTTAAGCACAGTAATTGAAGAGGAAAGAAAGTTTTGGCTAGAACATCATTCAATAATAGTTGGTCGAAATATCATTGATAAATAGACTCATGAATTAGATATAAAGAATGTAATTTGAAAAGAATAGTTTGAATCAAGAAATGTAATGTATGTAGTAATGATAAATTCCGAACTTAGAGTCTGACAAATATTAAATACATTGGTACTATAGTTACTGGTTTTGAGTCATATTATCCAGTCTGTTGAACAATGATAGATGAGGATCTTATTAATTCCAAAGAAGAAGTTTGAACTGATAAACACTTGTCAGACTAGTTCACAGTTATTTGATGAACTAATGCTATGTCTTACTCACATTACCTGTCAATTTTATCGGACTTACTTAAACACTATCCTAATGAGTGCATCAAGGTAGGTGGTGGTATAATACACGTGTTAATTGCCTTAGTTTGTAAAGGTTCAAGCATTATTGACCGAGGTTTACCATCTTTGTTTACTATTTTACCCGTACCTAGAGAAAAGTTCTTGTTCGAAGCAGTGATTTATTATACCATTAAGTGATGAATTACAATTCAACTGTTCCGGAGACACTTTTTCCAGTCTCAACATAACTGATAAAAACTAATTGATTCATTACTGAATAATTCATCTAAAATCCATTTGTTTGTTTCTTTTTATTATCGTTTCGGTAGTATGCTTTCTATATTTGTTCATGTTTATTGTAGGCTTAGGAATGAGACCACGTAATGATTTTAAGACAACTTTAATTGCTTACGCTTCATCTGATCCACAAACATATATGCCATTTGTACAAGATATACGAACATTTCTTTATTTCTACGAAGAAGTCAATATACAACCACAGGATGGATTTGCAACGTGTGATAAAATTAAATCACCAGATGATGTTGATTTAGTGTGTAAATTTTATCCACATGATATGGGTGTATGTGTTAAAGAGAATAATTTTGGATATGATAGAAGTCAACCATGTGTCATCATGAAAATTAATAAGGTATGTCAAAATTATATGTGAATTATTTTTTCTGGTTAGCGTTTTTTTGGCCAGTTGGTTTTCTACGGGATGGGGTCGCTAACCTCATGTCCAACCCTCCTCCTTTACCCCGGCTTGGGACCGGTAGTAGCCTCCGGAGGAGCTACAGGCGGAGTTAAAATTATATGTACAGTAACATATTTTTATTTATTTTCATTGCTACTTGTGAGTAGTTCAAAACTTTACCCCTAAAATTGGGAGGAAATTATGGATGGACCATTCACTAAAGACACAGTATTAATTTTCTTCTCAGCTATATGACATCGATCAGACTTTTAAAGGGTTGTCAGTGGAAATAGATAACTCTGATCAATTATTATTAGAGATTCTATGAATTGAATGCGCACGCAATTAGTAAACTTACAAGAAGCATATATGTGCCGATATTTATGCTGAGCTTTTGATGAAAGTTAAAGCCATAGATTCCTTCGACTTAAAAATACTGAATGGAAACCATTAATTGAGTATTTTTAATGAATAAGATTCAAAACATTAGGTTAAGGCGACAGCACACCAGTATTTTTAGGAAAAACACCTCATACGACACTTGTTAATGTCCTTGAAGACAAGCCTATCTGAGCTAGTTAACGATTGGAAACATGGAGTGATTGGAAAGTTGTTCCGTCGTAGAATAGGGTACCCAGAAGTGGGGACTTACGATCTCGCCACCTTAGCTTGAACCAAAGATTTTTGAATTCCCACACGAACGCCTAAGATGTAGACCACCGTGCGGAGACTCAACAGCATACAAGTCCAACTCCAATCAATCTGTGATATCACGCAACCATCTCTAATTGTCTTTGGTGAATACCTACTGCACATCCAACACGGTTATATTCAACTGGCCACAGCCTCTCATCGTAAATCGCAAAGTTTCCTCTCGAAGCTACTCACCATCCTTATATGCAATCTTCTTTTTTTATATATTACTACCATTGCGGTAACTGCTTCTATGAACTTGGTGTTCATTTTGTGCCAACAAAGTATGAGAACTTGGACCGATGCACATATGTGCCCGGTCCCACCTTGTAGCTGACTGACTGGACTAATAGACGAAATCCTATTCCTATAGTCCATTTTGTACAAGGTGATAATAAGAAAATGACAACTATGTGATTAAATTCATTTTGAAATTACTTTGATTATTCTAATGTTGATATTTTCACTAAAATTTGATCAGCTTTGATTGACATATGGGTATCCTATGAGCGTTACCCTGGTATGATCATCACAGAACAAGTTAGTATAGAATATATAGGATGTGACTAACAGTGAAATCCAGGATGCAGGTACATCCGGCTGATTGGTCTCAAATAGGATGAAGCGCGAGTCCTGGATTCCACTACTGACCATATCACATCTATTCTACATATGATTGAATGTTGGGTTTTTGAATCTATCCAGGAATTAAGCGCCATAATTTATTCTATTATGTAATAAAACATAACTAATTCCATCTTCGCTTATAGAATAATTTTCAGGACTACTATTCCATGATTAATCTACTAATGGAAATCATTCGTTTTTTTTGTGAATACTCCACAAAATGCGTTATATTTAGTTTAAGTAGTTGACTAAATTCTTTTTGACCCAACAATAATTATGCAATGATTCCTTGTAGCAATCGTAATCATTTGTGGGTATAGATAGAGTAGTTGATTATGCCGATCTCCACCACCCGTAATGCCGCTCACGTTAGTACATGGGATCAGTGTCATGATCCAGGAGGCACGACAAGGAGGTGTCAGTCGGGTTTAACTAAATTATTGCTCAACGTTTCTTTTGACAATGTATGATAGTAACTTTCCTCAGTCAGTCTGTTCTATGAGGACTTATTTTCTTAAGATACTTGAATTACAATAATTGGATTTCTAGTTCAAACTACGCTCCACATACTTCAGGCTCAAGCAGAAGACTGGTGTCACCAGTGAGTCATTATGCTCATAACATAGAAATCGAGGATGAATATATGTTTTACATTTCATTTTTTGCATTTAAACCTTATTTCGTTCAGGTTTATGGTTGGCTCCCTGATATTGTGAATAAAACCTTATCAAATAATCCTCTTGTTAGATGTCATGGTCAAGTAAGTTGAGAATATTCGGGATATATTTTACCATTTTTTTTAAAAAAAGTCGTTGATTGCCAACTAGTGAAACTGATTTGATTCTTCTGTGATATTTGTTTGATAACGAGTAGTCATTCATTCATAATCGACTCAAAATCTAGAACAAATGAGTATCGGTTTGCATTACCATTACCATATCACCAAAGTATGTTGAACTTAACAACGCGAGATACGAACCCAGGACCTATCAGTCTTGCGAGATGGGATCGTGGATGCTCACTATTGAGGAGTCCCAAAATAAAACGAAATAATCATCCAATGCTTCTAGGTTTTCTATGGTGGTCTAGTTTCAATTGACTCATGATTTCAACTATATAACATTATTTGTTCTGTTTACTATTGAGGTGAATAGTGTCAATCTAACTTATATATTTTTTACTGTTTAATGATATCAACTGTAACATGGAAATGACATTATCTTATTAATTGGCGTAGAATTTTGTTAGGCAGTTATTTACTTGGTCATTGATATTACAAGACCTGCTGCAAATTGGTGTCGATACAGGTTATCATCATTCATTTCACATTAATAGAGGAAATCAACAAGATGAGAAGTAAAAGAGGTGGAATATTTCATACTTATGGCATTGCAACACTAACCGTAATATATATTTACTCTGCCGTAACTTACTTCCGATATTTTTCTGTATGAAATGGGATGGTATATGATGGTAGGTGGTAGCTAGTCATAAGTAACATAAGTTTCAAGAAATAATGTCGCTTAAGGTTTATAGCCTCATCAAAACACTGTATTTATTTATTTATTTAAACACATACATATTGGCACAAAGGAGCACCAGATATATATGCGCCTCACAAATCTCATTTGATTTGTGTGAGGGCTGTGATACTACCCGGGTGTCCAAACTGAAGCAGGTGGTTTTCTAAGGGGGCCACACCCGAAGCCTTTGACCTAAAGGTCTGATCCACAAGGCAGTGGAGCATCGTGAGGAGATGCAGTCCCATGGTAGCCGGTGACCAACAATTGGTTCATACGCCATTTGTTCCCTCAGGATACTGCAGCCCATGTGCAACATTGGTTTAGAATCAGGATTTACAACTCCCCTAGGTTGACTTTCCGTGTCCACCAACTCGGTTAAAGCGTCGAACATTCGCTTTTCGTCCTCTCAATTTCGTAAACAACAGTAATGCCACGAGAAGGCAGTGAGTAGGATTTCTCTGACAGAGGTTATATACGCGTGGCCATGTGAGAGCATTTGGAGAGGGAGAGCGGACCCTCCCCACTCTCGGCCGTACCAGGGCATTTGGGAGTCCAAAACACTGTTCTTAATCTCAACACTACTGACTGGCTAGATAATTCCACTCGATGTTTATAGTTTCACCAAATCGTCTATAGAAATAATGAAATGTTATTTTAATGACCTTTGTTATTGTCATCATCGCTTACTTTGCTAATCAATTCTTATCTACAGAATCCTCAAGACTTGGAAAATTTTGGTGAAGTACTATATTTTCCTAATATTACTGTTGATGGAAAAACTTAGTAAGTTAATTTGTTTTTTATTAAATACTATTACATATTTTTCAAAGTTGAAATCATTAGTCAATTGAAGCTAGACCACCATCGAAAACCTGGGAGCACTGGACGGCCGCTTCGTCCTATTATGGGACTCCTCAGCAGTGCGCATCCACGATCCCGCGCTCGCGAGATTCGAACCCACGACCTACGGTGTTAATGTCTAACTTCAACCGATCCATATATTGTAAAGAAGGCAATAGGCATAAGGAATGTAACTTTTTTACAATGCACTGAAACGCTTCACTCTGTCTGACGATTGTTCCAACTTCGACGACACGTTACGCTACATACTGCTTGTAGACATTCTTGTGAATAGCATCCATTATGAAACGAAATACTGTAATCAGCCTCTGTAATCAATAATGATATTATTTTCTTGAAATTCAGGTTCTACATGAAAATAATTATTAAAATCAGAAGGATTGGTTGAAGTTAGACATTAACACCGTTAGATGCCGTCCAGCTCAGTGGTTCTAGACTTTAAACGCTCGCGCGCGAGAGTGATAAATACTAGATTTGAATCTCACGAGGCGGGATCATGGACGCGCACTGCTGAGTCGTCCTACAATAGGACGAAATGGCCGTTCAGTGCTTCCAGGTTTTCCATGGTGGTCTTGCTTCAATTGACTCATGATTTCAACTATGAAAATAATTATAAATGGATAATATCGTCACTTTTTACGTAAATTCTGTAACTTAACTACTGAACAGTATGAAGTTGAGACTTTTATTAATATGGAGTTTGATTTATATCCTGTAGCTCCAATCATTTCGAAATGATGCAGAAAATATGCAATTTAGGTGGATATTCGAGATTTATTTGTATTGGTTGTTTAATGAACTGTAAGCCATCACTTTTTTTGGGCAAATGTACATCTTGTACTGATAACCTTGGTATCCCTCCATTCAATCATAAGCATTTTAGATATATTTAGATGTTGGCTAGCAATGGAATACAGGACACATGTTTTGTTCTGTTTGAAACTTGTCAACTGGATGTGCCCGAACCCTGATGTTGATTTTCACATTAGGACATGAATCCAGAATCGTTCACTTCATAAGCGTAAACCATTATCTACTTAACTACTTAGTTGAAATAGGCATTGATTTATGCAACAGAGTGAACTTTGATATTCATTTATGTTGGTTGTTTGAATCTTCTCATTTATGTTATGGATTGCGATTGATCAGTATCTGTAGAAATGGTATATTAATAAAGAAATTGGAAGATTTAGATGAATTAGTAACTAAGTATATGCTTAAGGTGTTAGATATCCTTGAATGAAATAATATGGGAAGATCTAATCCTACTAATTATGTAGCCTAACATTTTTCATGGCATAATTGGACCGAATACTAGTTTTGTATAAGAATAAGGTGTTTAAAAGTAGCCGTATCGAATGCCATGTCCTAACAAGTTATTCTCGCAGCCATTCAATATGTACTTTAATAGTCACGAATGGATAAGGATTCAAGACAGAGAACATAGCGAATTTGATTGAATGTAACGAATTGAAATGGTGATTGTGTGGTTAGATATTTACAAAGCAATTGTAAGTTTTACAAACACATTTTCTCGATTTAGATAATTTAATCGTAGAGATCTTGTTAAAAAGAAGGTTCACATGTTGAGTTTGTATATATGATAAACAATAAAACAACATCCCACATAACACAGGTCAATGATGTGTATTAGTAATGCTAATTGTATGTTATATATGAGATGTTTCACCATTAATGAATGGGTAAGATTTGGTAATTTTGATACATTGGATTCATCATATAGTTTACAAAACCATTTCATTGAAAGAAACTATTCTGTTGTTAAAAATATAAACCTTTGATGTTGTATAAAGATTGAATTGGATAGGATCAATTCAGAAAACGATATGAGTCAGTCAGCTACAACGTAGGACCAGGCACATTTATGCTTCGGTCCAAGTTGCCATACCTCGTTAGCACAACAAGATCAACACCGAATTCATAGAAGTAGTTAATTTAGTGGTGGTAATATATAAAAGAAAGGTTGTATATAAAGATATAGTATAGGAAGGAAGAAAGTTATGAAGCAATTTTAATCTCAAGGTTTAAGGGAAGATAAATAGTGTATACACCTACGCCATTGTGATGGATTCTGAGCCATGTCACACAGAGTCTACAACCATTGGTTACGATAGTCACACGGACCCCAACCAAGTAGTTTGCATCTGCCAACATGACTTAGACTAAAAGTTAGTGACTTCAAGCACTGATGCCACGTTTTGGTTTGGCCGCCTCTAACTTTCTTTCAACCATCCCCAACACTAGTCAACATAGCGCGTCGTGGTAATCGGTGTTCAGACATACGTAATACGTGGCCCAAAACGATATAATCTCATTGAGTAATTTATTTTTTTTTCTTGTTTACTAAAGAAATTTATGTAAATTGATAAATTAATTCATTGTTTCTGTTTTGTTTTTTTATTTTGATTGTTTGTTTTAATTTAGCGGTTTCTTTAGTCATTTATACTTTCCATATCTTATGCAAGTGGCTTATCGTTCACCACTTGTTGCTGTACAATTTGCAAGTCCTAAACGTCATGTTCTACTAATGGTACGCTGTGAATTATTTAATGTACATAATCCTGGTGATCCCATGGATTTTGAAATTTTAGTAGATTGATTAACTATTGAACAATGTTGTACTTATAACTCCCTTTTTTGTTTTTTCTTTCCGGTTTATTTGTTTCTTTGAGTCAGTTTATTCATTTTGGTTTGAATAGTTTTTTCCTGGTTAGCGTTTTTTAGCGAGTTAGTTTTCTAACGGATAGGATCGCTAATCATCCCATGACCAACTCTTCTCCTTTATCCGAGCTTGGGATTGGCAATAGCCCCCCTAAGGGGCTACAGTGGGAGTTGTTAATCTTACAATTCACTAATCTTTTTAAATGTACATCTGTTCATCTATTATCTACACGTCTGTCGATCTTTCCAAATTTATGTTTGTCTACTTAACTATCAGTTCAATTGAATACGAAATCTTAGTTTGTTTTGAACAAAAAAACTTTATTTCAAGAATAAAGGAAAATGTAACGGGATGTTTTCTCTTTGAATATGAATTCTTCCTTATTTATAATCCTCAAAATGTTACCATGTCGTTAGCTTTTAATAATTTTTTTCTGGTTAGCGTTTTTTAGCGAGTTGGTTTTCTACGGGACGGGGTCGCTAACCCCATTTCCAACCCTCCTCCTTTATCCGGGCTTGGGATCGGCAGTAGCTTCCGGAGGAGCTACAGGCGGAGTTTCCATGTTGTTAAATGTTCGTTTATTTTGTACAGACACTTTTTGTGAAAAAAGAAAAAAAATTTTTCAGTATTCGTGAAATGTCCGTTCATTTAAATGTTGGAAAAAGAGAAACTCAATAAATTCAATCAAGATTTCTTTTAAATAATAAGCCTCTTTAATTATAATTTGACTTGTGAAAAGCACTCCACTGAACAGATAGATGAAATCCATTATTTATGTTATGACTTTATAAAAAAAGGCCCTTACCAATTGGTTATTGATTTTATGTCCGGCTTTTTATCACATGAATTATCCACCAATCGAAATACGGTTTTCCCGATCTTAACACTGTGACAAATCAATGACGTTCGACCAGTATGGATAGTCAAGCGTCCTTATTGGTCCCCTGTCCGTCTAGTCCTTCCAATTGAGTCCAGAACACCGGTTGCAGCTTCTACTATGCGAATCATTTATTCCAAGCATACTCGGTTTATATACCAGACAAACAGACCACATCATACCATAAAATAGAAAATAATATTTATACAAGATCAAGCCAAATGTGGATGTGAACGTGGGATACAATAATCAATAAACTGAATATAATTTAGGGACAGTAAATCGCATAATAATAATTCATGGGTCAAAATGAAGCTTATAATAAGATGAATATAGATATACACAATCTAGTTACTCAATAATTATAAAATAACAATATATATAGGATAATCGTCCACAAATACGTCCCGGAAGTTACCCGTACTTATGTCTTCACTAAGATATAACAATTTATATACACATAGAACTCAAGACTATGAATATAGATTAAAATATTGTTTATCATAAAGTAACTAAATCTAATAGCCAAATTACCGTGTAATCTCTGACTGATTATACAATGTTTTGGCAATACTGCATGTAGTTGAAGGAGCAGAGAGTATTGTCAGTAAGTCACTTGTTCATGTGTCCAAAGTCATTATACACATGTGTATGTATGGATCCTTTTGACAAACTATATATTCTCTTGAGCTGTAAATATTAATGTCCAATACTTGACAATAATACTTTCCATATATAGTTTTTGTATTCTTCCTTTATGTAATGCATTTATTAGACATTAATGACTCCATTGTATAACAGAATATATTAGTATCAACTGCTTATTACTGATGTATTCTTGTCTAAAAAAAAATGAAAGGGAGACCGAATCACGAACTTATACACTACTAAGGAGTTGCCATTCACCAATTCAAGCCTGAACTCTACTTGCAAAAATGATAAGTTCAACTTCTCATACTTCCTTGGCATTTATTCCCTTTTGAAGTATATTGTGATGTTAATTTTCGTTTTATTATTATTTTGTAATTTTAAACTGTGATTAGTTATAAATTCAGTTGGTATTGTTTGTTTGAATCTTCCCATTGATGTTTAGGATTGCGATTGATCAATCGCACATTGATATATGTGCATCCTCTGCGTAATGCCTCGATATAGCCTTAATTCACAAGCATTATAAGCAAAGATGGATATTGGCTAGCAGTGGAATCCAGGACGCACGTTTCGTCCTATTTGTATATAATGCTTATGAATTAAAGCTATATCGAGGCGATACACATAGTATGCATATTTGGCAAAAAAGAGACTGATCAGTTGCAGTCCTAAACATCAATAGGAAGTGGTGTGTGAGCGAGAATGACAATGATTGGTTGTTTTGCTGAGTCAGACTTTAGATGGGATGACAGGTGCTATGTGTCATATATATATTCCCCTATCCTTATTATGTATTGTCTGTTGTTGATTGACTGTTCCTTGTAGTCGGATATTGGTGTGGAAATATATTGACGTTATAGTCAGGCTAATCTCATGTTCTTAATCTGAGTTGTGTTGAAGTCCGTAAAATAGACACTGGGTGGGAATCTAGTGTAGATATTCGTCTAAGATAAATTAACGTCCGCGTACGTATAAAAAGTGAAAGGACTATTATAACAAGAAACGCTAGCGTTATAACAAGTATCCTACCGTTTATAACAGAAGATTCAAACAAACAATACCAAGTGAATTAAAAATTTACCTCAATGCATAAGCAAAGGGCTATCAGGACTCCGTAGCTGAGTGGATAACTCGATGACGTTTTAAGAGAACGGTAATAGGCTACAGTCCCAGGGTGAACATCAAATCTGAGATGCAGGTACATTCATTTGACGAGTCCCAAATAGGAGAAAACGTGCATTTTGGATACCACTGTTAGCTACTATCTATCTTTGCTTTAATCAGTTATTATTATTACCCTTCATCAATTCTTCGTGATTATTATTCAATTACTATCATAATCTTGACGTTTTTGATTTTTCTTCAGACGCATAAGGTACATTCATCTGCTATTATCTTTCCTAACCCTCTGATTATTACGCAACTCTATTTGATATATGAAATCTTAAATCCCTTTTATAGTGAAGTCTTTTCTATATTTCTATAAACTGATAATATTTACCAAACAATTGTAAATACGAATATACATCTTAAGTGAATGATTTACTTGAATAGGAAATTTTCGTAGCTGAATTTTCTTTACTCTCATTCACTCACAAAATAATTGAGTTACTTTAATTATCTGATATTTTAGTTATAAGAATAACCGGCCAGACCAAAACATGGCACAAATTCATGAAGTCATTGACAAGTGGACTGAGCAATAACGGTAGGTGTAGAGTACCTCGTTTGAATCCTTGAGATGATAACAACCGATGATTAAGGACCTTGAATGACCTGGCACAAAATCGTTCGCAATGTCGATGTTGTATTCACTATTTGTATTCTGCCAAATTCTGATTTTCTGAATTCTTCATGTCTCTATCCTTTTTCTTTTTTTCAAATTTATTTCACTGGATTATATTCTTTGAATAACATTTTCAAACCCTAATCTTTCACATAATGCTTATACTCTTACTACCTCTACCACTATTATATTTGAATCGATAATCGCATCTCTGTGCTAATGTGGCATGGAAACTCGAACTGAAGTACGTTCATATGAATGTACTTATTTCAAGATGTTATCTAATTTTGTTTGTTTTATTGCATCACTATGGCTAATAATCGCATTACCCATTCAGGTGCGTTTCTGAATGATGTACAAATTTTCGTAGTACGAGTCACAAAGGTTCAATTAGAGATATCGTGGTTGATGGCAGTATGCAGCGAGAAGAATATACATTATTTAGATTTCCATCGACCGGAGTGCTAACTTCTTATCGGCCATCACTCAATATTTATCGTCCGGATCGATCAAGGAGTAAGAAGCGGAAACTTATTGAAACACAACGTGCTGAGAGTTCCATATTGTACCAAAAATGTATTGAATAAGGGTAATTATAATAATAACTATATATATTCAAGAGAAATTACTAAAATACTGGATGCGTAAACCGGTGTGTTCATATTGGCTTTTCAGTGTATGTAGTAAAAAAACCCGACCTATAATCTTTATTAATGAGAATCATGAACTACCTAGCTTATGGTAGTTTGTAGTGACTTTGCTTCGTTAATCTATAACCGTTATAACATAATTTTTAACTGTGTTTGTGTTAGGATATTCACAAGAATATCCCAAAAATTATCTCGAATGTAAAATGGTATGTTTCCAGACTCTTCACATAATTCGCATGTTATTTCCTATTGGCCATTATTTACAGTGTCCTAACTATGACTTTCATGTGTCGTTTCCCTATTGGTCAATTTTGAGTCGTCCTAATTATAACCTTTACGTGTCCTTCTTTTCCATTGGTTACTGTTAATAGTCATCGTAACTGTATAAATATGCCTTATCTGTAAACCATTGTTGTTCTGCTGCTGACCCCATAAACAATTCTCATTTAACGGCTGTGTTCTGATTTATTGGAGTTGGGAAATAGTATTGGGGTCGAACTAGGATATCTGAATTTGGTCAATCGGTAGAATTTAGCGTAGTCCTATCGCAATACGCTATATTTCGCATTATAACAATTGGCGACGGGGACAAAAGTGAAAAATGACGCTCCCTTCTGACCGCTTACAGTTGCTATTTGACCGACATTTGGAGTTCATGGTCAAACTACGCTCACAGTTTCTGGATCATCAATGCTTCGCATATGCGTCGGAAGTGGATGTATTAATCTCTGAATTGCACACAGAGCTGGCAAATGATCACAGCCTCCATGAATCCTCGACCAGCCACAACTCAAACGAAACAGCAGACTCTCAAGAGACGCCCGGTTGTCCAGCACTATCCGTTTCAGAAACATACCCGGTAGTGGATTCAAACCCCACTATCCCTGAATTAGCAGGTCCTAACAATGCCGCTTTCAGCTCTCATCAATACGATGCTATGTTAAAAGCCCATGAAATGGTCGCACCAATCGCCCACAGAGTACCGGTTCACAAGAAGCCCCCTTCTCCATGTTGGCACTGTGGAGCCTGGCATTATGTGAAAGTTTGTCCATTCAAACAGCAGGTGTGCGATCGCTGTCATAAAGTTGGTCACAAAAGCGGTTTTTGTCAATCTCATCGACCCAATTGGCGTCGAAATGCACAGACGCAACGTCGTTATACTAAAAAGCAGCTTCCCTCATCAAGGAGTTTAGCAGCAGTCTTTCACACTCATGCCGCCACGCGACGCAAATTTCTAACCCTCTCAATCAATGGTCAACCAGTTCGATTGCAGTTGGACACTGCATCAGATATCACTATCCTGTCGAAAGATACTTGGCGAACCTTGGGTCAACCTCCCATCAAACCGTCTTCGCAGACAGCCGTTAGTGCATGTGGTGGTCATCTCCGACTTCATGGTGAACTTAACTGCTGTATTTCGTTCAGAGGTACAACCTTCAATGGTACGTGCTACATCACTAAATCCCCTCTCAATCTTCTGGGTTTAGATTGGTTCGAAGAACTTGGTCTTGCCAATCTACCTATTAGCACTATCTGTAATCAAGTAAAAACTCTTGCTACTACACAACAGCATGCTGCAGACCTCCAAAAACGATTCATTGAACTCTTTCAGCCTGGTCTTGGTCTTTGTTCCACAACTGAAGCTGTTTTGAAACTTCAGCCAGAAGCTACGCCAGTTTTCCGTCCAAAACGTCCAGTCCCATATGCATCCCTACCTCTGGTCGACGCTGAACTGCAACGTTTGGAAACTGAAGGTGTCCTTGTACCTGTTTCTTATTCTTCATGGGCTGCACCAATTGTGGTTGTCAAAAAGTCTAATGGTTCCATACGCATCTGTGCAGACTTCTCTACAGGACTCAACGCGGCGCTGCAACAGCATCATTATCCGCTGCCGATCCCAGATGATTTGTTTACTATTTTAAATGGTGGTACCTACTTCGCTAAGCTAGATCTCGCGGATGCTTACCTTCAAATTCCTGTCGCTCGCGAATCGAGAGAATTGCTGACAATCAACACTCACCGAGGTCTTTTCCAGTATACCCGATTACCCTTTGGTATCAAGACTGCTCCAGCGATATTCCAGCAGATTATGGATACTATTCTGGCAGATGTTCCTGGTGTTGCTACGTATCTTGACGACGTCCTCATTGTCGGCTCAACTGCTGATGAACTGCATTCCAGAACATATTTAGTTCTACAACGCCTCCAAGATAATGGTTTTCGCCTTCGTTCAGAGAAATGCCAATTCTTTCTACGCTCCGTTAAATACCTGGGGTTTATCTTTGATGCTTCTGGACGACATCCTGATCCTCAAAATACTCACGCAATCCAGCAAATGCCTGCTCCCACTGATGTCTCTTCACTGCGATCATTTTTGGGAATGGTTAGCTACTATTCAGCATTTCTACCATCACTACATGAGGTACGATATCCATTAAATCATCTGCTAGAAAAGAATGCTACTTGGAATTGGTCCACGCAATGTGAATCAGCTTTTTCAAAACTTAAAGCCATGTTAAGCTCCAAACTACTGTTAACCCACTACAATCCGAAACTACCAATTGTAGTTGCTGCTGACGCTTCAACCCATGGACTGGGTGCCGTACTACTGCATGTTTTTCCCGATGGTTCAGAGAAAGCAGTGATGCATGCTTCGAGAACACTAACAGCCGCTGAAAAACGTTATGGTCAAATCGAGAAAGAAGCCTTAGCTCCGATTTTTGCTGTCCGGCGTTTCCACAAATTCATTTACGGGCGCCGTTTCACTTTGCTCACAGACCATAAGCCGCTGTTGTCAATTTTTGGATCAAAGAAAGGCATCCCTGTTCATTCTGCTAATCGTCTTCAATGTTGGGCGTTGGCGTTACTGAGCTACGACTTCGACATCCAGTATCGACGTTCTGAAGATTTTGGTCAAGCGGATGCATTGTCCAGACTTATCAGCAAGCACTCTACAACTGATGAGGATACACTCATAGCCACAATAGCAACGGAAGATGATTCTGGTGCAACACTATTGGCGAATGCCGTGCGAGCTATGCCTGTTACGGCTGAAAACGTTCGAGAAGCTACCAGAAACGACCCGATTATTCGAGAAGCAATCACTTATGTTCAGAGCCGATGGCCAGTTAAGCAGTTCAGTGGTGAGATGCTACACCTAGCGAATCGTCGCAGCGCTCTTTGTGTTGTCAATGACTGTCTGATGTTTGGTGACCGTGTAGTTATTCCAACAACCCTGCGTGCCAAGGTCCTACGCCAATTTCACGCTGGTCATCCAGGGATAAACCGTATGAAATCTATCGCTCGTAGTTACGCATACTGGCCGAACATGGACAAGCAAATTGTCGACTTCGTCAAAACATGTCCACATTGTCAGACAGCTGCGAAACATCCTCCTAAATTGCCACCAGTACCCTGGCCCAAGTCAGAAAAACCCTGGTCGCGAGTGCACATTGATTTTGCCGGACCCCTAGATGGTACCATATATCTGATACTGGTCGACTCCTTCTCCAAATGGCCGGAGATATTGCCGATTGCACCACCCTCTACAACTCGAACCATCCAACTCCTTAACCAGATCTTCGCTCAGCATGGTCTGCCAGAAACAATAGTAACAGACAATGGTTCGCAGTTCACATCCAGTCAGTTTCGAGAATTTTGCTTGCAAAACTCGATCAATCATGTCCGTTCTCCGCCCTACCATCCGCAATCTAATGGACAAGCTGAACGCTTCGTCGATACATTCAAACGTGCCATGCTTAAGGCAAGAGGGGAGGGAACAACACACGATATTATAGAACGATTTCTAATTGTGTACCGGACGACTCCTCATGATTTATTGCCGAACTTCAAATCCCCTTCGGAGGTACTTATGAGACGGAAGCTACGAACAATTCATAATGCAATGACACCCAGGCGAGTAGCCCAACAGAGTCCTCACATGAAGAATACCCGAATTCCTTACGAAGTTGACGCAAAAGTGTATGTGCGGGACTATAGACATGGGTATGATAAATGGATAGAGGGTGAAGTCGCAAAGAGACAGGGGAAGGTCATGTATGAGGTCAGAGTAAACAGAGAAATCTGGACCAGGCACCATAATCAACTAAGGCCAAGAGAAGCCAAGAAAAAAATTGAAGTTACGAAACGCGTCCCACTCGATTTATTACTGGATACTTTCCAACTTCCGCCAATACCTACAACGGAGGCAACTCAGTCATCTAATCAGGCAGAACATTCTTCCGGTTCTCGGTCGTTACCTCCAAGGAGGTCGGGACGCAAACGCAGAAAACCAAAAAACTTTCAAGTAAACCCACGATTGCGTCGCTATTAATTTTTTCCAAGGGGAGGTGTTAGGATATTCACAAGAATATCCCAAAAATTATCTCGAATGTAAAATGGTATGTTTCCAGACTCTTCACATAATTCGCATGTTATTTCCTATTGGCCATTATTTACAGTGTCCTAACTATGACTTTCATGTGTCGTTTCCCTATTGGTCAATTTTGAGTCGTCCTAATTATAACCTTTACGTGTCCTTCTTTTCCATTGGTTACTGTTAATAGTCATCGTAACTGTATAAATATGCCTTATCTGTAAACCATTGTTGTTCTGCTGCTGACCCCATAAACAATTCTCATTTAACGGCTGTGTTCTGATTTATTGGAGTTGGGAAATAGTATTGGGGTCGAACTAGGATATCTGAATTTGGTCAATCGGTAGAATTTAGCGTAGTCCTATCGCAATACGCTATATTTCGCATTATAACAGTTTGAAATCAGAAGGCAGTGGAAAGCGGCAACCACAGTTTATTAGCGGATAGCGTAGATCACAAAGTCAGGCACATCAAGTGAATTTGAAACAGAAAAATGAATATATGTGTGTGCAAGCAAATACAGAGGCAAATTTATAGTCGTTTTATCGATTACTTGAGTTCCCAGTTAATATATGACGTTATACGACCACCAATCGGAGAGCAGTGAATTTATTGATCACCCAATGATACACAAAAGCCGTGCAAGTAGTCGTGAGTACTTATCAGTCCTGCTTTCTGCCTAACCCAGCCAGTTAAGTCCAGAAAACCAATAACAGCCTCTGCAATATGAATCATTATTCTCAAACATACTGGGTTTATATGCCAATCAAACTGACCACATCGTACCATAAAATCGAAAATAACATTTGTATAAAATTTAGCCAATTGTGGCTGTGAATAGGGGGGATAGTAATTAATGGACTAGGGACAACTCAAGAATGGTAAATCGTATAATAATAGTTCATAGGTCAAAATGATGCTTATAATAAAATGAACATGAATATGAATAGTTAAGTTAATTAGTAATTATACAATAGGAAATACACATATCACATTGGTCCATAAATAGTCCTCAGAGTTACTATTCATAATTCTCCACGGGATATAACAAAAGTCAAATGGAATAAGGGCACAGCAAGGTAAATAAAAGGCTAATAATAGAATTTGAGTACATATATACATGGGGAGGATGATGAATCATCAAATGATAATTAAGCAATCAACACTTCAGCTAGAGTCTGTCATATGATTTAGCGATCATAACAGTAGAAAGATATAGACGAATTGTTACTATTCGAATAACATTGTCTGTTAAGTAGGTTAACAAAAGCGCCTAACCAAAATTAACCATAATCGAAATTAGTTGTAGTATAGTTGCTATAACTCGTTACGGTAATTATGACATTAGTGATTCAGTTTGTATGTAAAAGTAATGATCACTGTGAAATTTAAATGTGTATCACACAATGCAGTAATCAAAAATATTACCACGGATTTATTCTTATTACCATTGGACTTCTGTATAATTGAAGTAGTTATATCAATTGATTATTTGATGGTCAAGTGTTTCATCTTGTTTCGTACTTGACTTTATATGATAATTAGAAGTATTTGAATTGTAGTATAAACTAGTAATCCCAGGAATAACGCAATTTAATCAAGAAGTATCAGATGAGCCCGAACGAATGAATTGTATTTGGAATTCGAAATTACAACAGTCATCAATACTAAGAAGTCATTGATTTATTTAAACATCACATCCGCCACAGCTCGAATTGAAGTGTAGGTGTATCTGTCCGATGGTGTATTGAATGTACACTCTGTATTATCTAGAATGCACTCATTAGTATTAGAATTAACAACGCAAATTGGAACAGACTAACCTGGGTTCTGGAATTGTATACAATCAGCACTCCGGCTTTGTAGTGAAACCATTGATATTTAGAATTTGCATCATGGACTTTCCAACAATATCCTCCCCCACGAAATAATGTTGGGCCCTTACTTCGCAATGTTTTAGCCAATATGACGTTCCCAATTTGCATCATCTTCTCAAATCTTACGCATCGACTACTGTATGTGAGTATTTGGGAATAAACACTGATATATGATTTGAGGTATTCCATCATGTGACTTTGATTTGAATAAAAATCATGATACATATACTTTTTGTTATTCATATTAAAATATACAGATGGATATGCATTGATATATGTAATTAACACATGTGATTCAACTAGGCTTGATTTACCTGCGAAACAATCGAATAGAAAACATTCATCTGCCTCATATTCATTAGAATAATCTTGGACTTGATTTGGATTCTCTGTCTGTGCAAACTTCACTTCTGGGCAAACTCGTTCTCTGGTTGCTTCGGGAAATTTCGCTATCCCATCTGATTCATCGTACCACTGACTAAGGATTCTACTCGAAACACATTGTTCGTGAGAATATGCAACATCTGATACAAGAACATCAGAAATATGACTAGAATTCGACTTATCAGGAACATATTTGTCACATTCATTGGGAATATCATTAGAGAGAATTTGATTGTGAGGACCACTGACACTTGATATGATATGAGATTTCGATTCTTCTGAAATATTTTTCTCAAATTGATTAAGAGTTTCATTAGTTAATGGATCATCAGGGAATTCAACATCTACCATGACTGAATTTGGTTTTTGATCATGATTTGACTCATTTAACATTCTATTCTCAGAGTTGTAAGAAATTCCATCAGAAGTATGTGGATTATTACGACAAACCATATCTGGTTCAATATCATGAGAAATCCGATAAGTTTGTTGGTTAAAAATGTTTGTCTCACAATGATTCTGAGTTTCAGTTAACTCTGGACTGCTATGTGACGTTATACCACTTCTAAATAAAGATAACTGATCATTAGAAGCATCCATTTTAGCATTACTTTCAGCGAAATGAACCATGGTATTACAAACTGACTGAATATGTCCAGTTATACCACATTTAAAGCATTTAGAATTACGAAATATACATGAATTACATGGGTGAAACTTGCCGCAGAACATGCATTTACTAAACTTGTGCTCATCATCATGGACTGTTTCACAACTCAATGAAGTATTGTCTGAATAACTTTCATTACGCATCGAACTACGACGACTGTTTGAATAAGTGGAATTCCTGATGTTCTGACGAGTCATTTTATCGGATTTTCCTTTCTTACCGCATTCGGAATTTGTATACTTTACATGATCCAACAGCAGTTGCTTGAGAGTTGCATAGGGGAATGAAATCGGTTTGTCTGGAAGTGCCAAAATCTTTATAAGGCTGTATGCTTCTTTCCCGATGAATGTAAGGAAATGGGCCACAATATTAAAATCCTCATCATCTTCTTTGGTCATAGCCCAGATTTCGAACCTTTCCATGTACTCCTCAAAAGCATTAAAATCTGAATTTATATTTAACCGTTCCATCACAGGCTCAGTCGCGACGCCAATATGATAATTAGAAGTATTCGAATTGTAGTATAAACTAGTAGTCCCAGGAATAACGCAATTTAATCAAGAAGTATCAGATGAGCCCGAACGAATGTATTGTATTTGGAATTCAAAATTACAACAGTCATCAATACTAAGAAGTCATTGATTTATTTAAACATCACACTTTAGTCAAATTCTATTGAGTCATGATTTCATGTAAAAACGACAGCTGAAATTTACAGTTGGTTATTATTCAATTCGAATAAGGCAATAATATGGTTTGAAATAGACCTCTTGGCTTTAGACAAAGCCAATCACACTTGATGGCGGAACTCTGGAAGGGGTGGAAACATTCACCTATCTGGGAAATTATCATTGATAAACAAGGAGGATCTGGTGCAGACGCAAAGGCTAAAATTGACAAAGCGAGGGCAGCGTTTCTACAATTGAAGAACATATGGAACTCAAAACAACTCTAAACTAATTTCAAAGTGAGAATCTTCAATACGAACGTCAAGACAGTCCTACTGTACGGAGCTGAAACATGAAGAACCACCACATCCATCGTCAAGAAGATACAAGTATTTATAAACAATGTTTACGCAATATACTCAGCATTCACTGACCGGATACTATCAGCAACAAGCTTCTGTGGGAGTGGACAAACCAGTTTCCAGCTGACGAGGCATTTAGGAAAAGGCGCTGGAAGTGGATAGCATATACATTAGGCAAATCACCAATGTGCATCACGAGGCAAGCCCTAACTTGGAACGGTAAAGGGAAGCGGAAAAGAGGAAGGCGAAAGAACACATTACGCCATGAAATAGAAGCATATGTGAAAAGGATGAATTTTAACTGGAAAGGATTGCCCAGGAAAGAGTTGGATGGAAAATGCTGGTGGTTGGCCTATGCTCCTCCACGAGAGATAACAGTCGTAAATAAGTACGTTAGACAAATTCTCATGCGTAGAAGACCACTTAACTCCGCCCTCCGCTCCTACGTAGGCTACTGCCGGTCCCAAGCCGAGGTAAAGGAGGAGGGTTGGGCATGGGGTTAGCGACCCTATCCCATAGAAAACCAACTCGCTAAAAACGCTAACCAGGAAAAAACTATTCAAACCATTTTAAATCTGCCTTGGGAGCTGAAAGAATAACTATGACGCCTCATGATGAAAGCCGAGATTCATCAGAAGTCACGAGGCCGATGCACCTTCTAACAACCAGAGCAACAAGTTATATAGGTGCATGGAACGTCCGGACAATGTAGAAGACCGTAAGAGTCCTCCAAATCGCTGCAGAAATGAGGAACTACAACATGGGGGTGCTTGAGATCAGTGAAACACATTGGACGCAAGTTGCACAACAACGACTAGCTTCAGGGCAGTTTCTGTTAGCACTCCGGCCATGATGGAAATGCATCACATACACAAGGAGTTGCATTGACGTTGTCCAAACAAGTACAAAATGCACTTATAGGATGGGAATCTCATTGACCAAGGATCATCAAAGCCTCCTTCAAAACAAAGAAAGAGGGTATTACAATGAACGTCATCCAATGCTGTGCGCCAATCAACAACTACGATGAAGACGTTAAAGACCAATTCTACTGTCAGTTATGTCCATAACTAACCAATCAAATCGTTGCCTAAGCTACCATTACGTTTATCTGATTTGATGTGTCTGTAAACTATGCTTGTTGCATGTGACCTACCAATTGAACGACTTTGTTATCCTATTATATTGATGTGACTCATAAATTTTATTCATTTCGATAAGACACGCAATACTGGTCGGTATGTTTGTGCGTTTCACTTAACGACTGTAATTCTTTAATTATTGTACTAATCTGATTGTTTTTATGTTTAAAAACAGATAAAGATTAAAGCCAAGTTGTCCTTGTTCTGACTATAGCTTTCGCATAGACTCTGGGATCGCCAGTATCACGTTTACAGTTCTAGTAGTATATCGGTAGGACAAATTAAATCCTACATCTACGATAGGCTGCAGTCGATCGTCGAGAAGTGCTCAACAAAAGACCTGACCATTTTGATGGAAGATTTTAATGCCAAGGTTAGGATGGACAACACTGGATACGAAGACGTCATTGGACGATATGGACTGCCTGGGAGAAAGGGACGAAAATGGTGAGAGATTTGCAAGCCGGTCATAGCACTCACGATGTTGGTCCATCAACAATTGAAGAGATCAGCATGGTCATCAGACTGATAAAGAGTGGCAAAGCAGCGAGACCAGACAACATTCCATCAGTGACACTGAAAGCAGATGTAGCAGCAACTGCAAAGATACTTCACATTCTCTTCAGTAAGACTTGGTATGAAGAACAAGTACCAATAGACTGTAAAGGACTTCTGATCAAAATACCAAAAAAGGCGATCTCAGCAAGTGGGATAATTACAGTAGCATCAACGTTCTCTCAATACCAGGAAAAGTCTTCAACAGGGCATTGTTAAACAGAATGAGAGACTTCGTAGACGCCCAACTTCGAGACCAACAGGCTTGATTCCGTAAGGATCGATCGTGTAAATCACAACTCATATTAAAAAATTATTTACTAGTTGAATTCATTGGTCAATTGAAGCTAGACCACCATGAAAAACCTGAGAGCACTAGACGGCCGTTTCGTCCTAGTATAAGACTACTCAGCAGTGCTCATCCATAATCCCGATCATGAGATTAGATCTCATGGCCTATCGGTCTTGAGCGCAAACGCCTAAACTCCAGACTACTAAGCTGATCAGAATTCAATGGTGTTAATATCTAACTTCAACTTACGCACGCAACTGCTCCACTGTCCACCATTGTCTTGAATGAGTTACTATATCACAACATAAACTGTTGAACTTCACTGATCACGGCTTCCACAAAACACCTCCCTGAATAAAAATTTATTTACTCTAGTCACTTGAAATTCAGTTATACACACAGTCCAAGTTAAAAGAAACAAACAAATTGATTGGTCAAGATAACTACTCTGGTATAATACAAACCATAATTTATAGGTAAAACAAATGACCGAGGACTCCAGTTTCCCAAATCTCATTAACATTTCACAATCTCATTATAAATGAGCATTTGTATATAGTACTAATATTTAAATTTTAGAAATGAGAAAACTATGCAAAGAGTAAAATGCTTCAAAGCATAACTATCTTTCATGACACATTGAACACTGAAATATGACTGTTTATTCAGAGAAAAAGGAACAACATTTTAAGGAATTGTTGTCAACAAATATTCCTCCAATGTTTCCATTGGGAATGCATGTTCATCTAATTTGGTTAGATTTATTAAATAAATTGAAGTTTTAACGTTAGATAAAGTAGTATTTGTTGAGTTCAATATGTTGTAATCTAAAGACGAAGATATCCACATTAGTGTCAAAAACAATTTCCACCAACAATTGTAAAAAATTCCACCTGTTAATACTAAATCCATTTGACTGTACCGAAATTCACCGCCTCCAAACACCATCTTCACTTCACATAATAATTTCTATAAAAAAAAATTATGAATATGTAAAAGTATGTACAATCAGTTTCGGAATATTTGTAAAACTATTCTTCATATTATAGTTGAATTGCTAAGATTTCTAATCTAGTTAATCAAGTACTGGATTCATTTCCATGTTAAATACTTTAAACAGAAGATTCTAGAATCCCAGGGTCACTTGGAAGCTTAGAATTGAATTATCACATGTATACATAAACTAGTTGTTAAGTCGTATCCTGTATTTGTATTTCCGTCTTTCCAATTTCTTTTTTGATTCGATTGTGTTAGACTAAACATCAACTACGAATTCAGAATTAGATGATTTTATGTATCAGTAATATCATGAAGAAGTTGAATAGCTTACTTGAAAATATACACTTCTCATCAAAAAAATATGAGTTTCAGTCAGTTGCCGAACAATTTGAAAGTACTAGTATGGGTGTTGTGGAGAATTTTTGATTTTAATAAGATCATGAATTGATGTGAGTTAGCAAACTATGTGAGATTTGGATGCACTGGATATCTGTTTTGTTTAGTATGGTAGTTTTTATCAGTACTCAACCACAACCTCAATATCGCTATCTTATTGAGGACATTGGATCTTGCACGAGCACGTCTAACATCTAGACCACTGAGCCAGGATTCAATGATCTACACGTCTAACTTCAATCAATATACAACATGGTGTAATTGGATTCACATGTTCAAATGAAGTGTTGGCAAGCCTTCAAATTGCTATTAGTATTGACCATATAATTATGATGCAATAATTAAAATTGAATACATTATACAACATTGACTTTCAAAGAATACGTGTTTGATAGTTAGTTGAGGATGTTCCATCAAATGTAAAAACAGTTGACTTACAAAAAGTGTGAATGGTAAAGCGATTGCACCAGCAACAGTTAGTACAGTCTAATAAAAGATGGAGAGAAATGGTTACGAAAGAAGTTTCAGGTTATCAAAAATCAATTAAGTTAGACAATTATTGATTTAACATTGAATAAAAAATTAAGTATAAGCAATTGAATATGTGATTTATTGAATCACTTTCTATCACAAGTCGATTGACAGATCAACTTTCACTAACATAAACATTAACTCAGTTTCGAATCAATAGAATGACGAGTGAAGTTTGACTTGAGAAAGTGGAGATTTATAGATTGAGTGGATGATTTTAGTGGATTTTCACTCTGCAATCTGAATTGTTTAATCGTGTATTACGCTGAAATCATTCAGCTCAGAGAATGAAATTTCACGTACATCTTACACTCTTCAATGATTGATATCAACCAAGGGAATATAATCAATCGAAGATGTCATGGGACAACTATTTTATATCAGTTTAAGATCCCACAGGAATATGAACCCACAAACATTTAGGAAGTGTGTATAATTCAGAGCTTTTAGGAGTAGCAATGAGTACATTACCGACAAGCCTTTTAGTTTGTATCTAATAGACCACATATTTAACTTCATTCTAAGAAGATGAGAATAAATGGTGTTTTCTTTTTAGTTACAGGTATTGAGTAGTTATGAAAGGATAGAGGAATAAACTGATCATTTCAATTCATTTGAATCACAACCGTTCATTTACTTTCTAATAGTTTTCAACAATTGCGTTGAACTCAAACAACTATTGTGTGATGACTATGAAGGTTATTGAACATGTACGAATTTCGAACGTATCCATGAAGATTTCGTTATCCTCAAAACAATGTCTGAATTAAAACAAACCATATATATATCTATCGATTACTTAAATCCATTGAATACTGGCAGTTCAAGCCCCATTGAATATGTGATATCTCCATTAAAACTGAAACTACATAACCTGAAAGGCTTAATCATCATTGTGTTAGCACGTTCATAACCAATGATAACATAGAGTTAATTACAGAATTACAATAAGGCATCAATTTAATAAAAGCAAACAACATAATCACATTATTGTTCTTCAATATGAAGTAAAGAATCTGTCCAATTAATAGTACCAAATCCGTAAATAATGTAACAAACAGATTTACGGTGTGATATTTGGTGAAATCACACCTTAGAATAGTTACGACGTAAATAATGAAATTAAATAATGTCACCGACACACCGAACATAGTATAAACAGTAACTTCGGAATACGATGTTGCATCCGATGCGATTGCAACGGTTGAAAATAATGTCTGTAATAATAAAAATAATAAAGATAGTGATAATAACAGTAGTGAATAACAGATAATGCAATTACACCGTTCTTATATGAAGATGGCACTGTAATTCGAAAAGAAATAAATCACAACAACGTAACTGAAAGAGTAATCTTTATTTCCTATGACTGCTAATTCTTACAAAACTTAAGTGACTAGTTGGATAATGATCTTTGGAGCGACTGGGCAAATGGATAGATAGATAGATTGATTGATTGATTGATGTATGGATATATAAACTGAATCCAATATACAGACTTCTACCATGTGTGAATCTTAACTAAACTTTGAATGAATTACTACTTACCATCAGTATTAAATACATTATATTGTATGGATATTTCCTTGATAATGCTGGAACAAACATCCAAATTAATTGAAGAACTAAGTAGATGGCGCTATAGATAGTGAAGAATGTTGATAACAATATTAACGTAGTGATAAATATAAGAATATCAATAACAGTTACAAATTATATTTTGATATAATGGAGATGTGTAGCTTTGAGTGGAGATCTTCATGCTGTGAGAACGTAGAAAGCCTAGTCAGAGATGTTTTAGGAAACCGGTTTATATGTGTGCTTAGTCAGCACTCAATGAAATAATGTTTATTGTTGATGTTGCTTCACTACTTGAGAATTAGACCTGTTGTACAATGATTCAGAGAGTTGCTCCTTAATAAAACCACACGCTTCTGTCTGAAAGTCTCCACAGTATCACATCCTTCTCATAAATATGACAATGAATAATTATGGAGGGATAGATTTACCGTCTCCACTTCACTACTAACTAAAAACACAATTATTTTCCATCTAATTCATCTGTCATTGTTTTACCTCACTCCACTTTCTATTCCGTTTTATGCATTTTCTGTGTTTATGTATATTCCTCAAATCACACACCAGCTTTCAATTGAGCTGAGTGTTGATGGATATTCTGAATGAGCTTTTATGAAAACAGATCTTCCATTCGTATTGGCCTGTTTCAATATTCTCACACTAGTGCAGATGGGATAACAGATAGATCTAGCTAATTATTTGAAAAGACAATATCAGTGTTTGTTGTTTATCCGTGACCCGTATTCAACAATCTGGTGTAGTGCTAAAAAGTCCAGTGTATCTGTCAATATGTGCTATAAAGGTGATCTCAGTGACTTCTATAACGTGCTTCATTTTCAGAGACTGGAAGTGGTAGGGGAAAGTTGAGAGATGGTTGATCTATGACATGGTTCAGTAGTATGAAAGCTGTACAGGACTGGTGTCTATCATCCCATCACGATTCTCTGATCGGTGTCTGAGAGATAGAGCAACTCAGAAGCTTGATATCTTACCAGACACAACTGAGAATAGAAGCCGATTGATGTCATTTTGTAGTTTCGTTCCACATTCTTCATAAAAATGAAAGGAGATTCTTCTACTGTAAGAATCCTCTCTGCTTATATATTTTCTACTGATCTCTTTTTCCCATTCTGTACCACTCTCGTTCACTTATCTTTATTCATCCATTTATTTAACTATACTCCCTCTCCTTCACTCATCCCTTCACAATCTCATCTTCTTATCTGTATTGTTCATACAAATTTGCTAACAAACTCTGAATGTGGATTACCAATTCATATGAAGGGTATGGATTAATCTGAAATAATCAGATCTCAATTTAGCAATTACTCAATTGGAATCCTGAGAGGAAATAGAAAAATGAGAGGCCAAAGATCACACTGCATCAAGAATTGGAAGTAGATATGAAAAGGAAGGATAGCAACTGGAAAGAATTGTAAAGCGTTGTCTAGGACAGAGATGGATGGAGAACATTGGTGGACAGTGTATGCTTCTCCATGAGGGTTAACAGACGTAAGTAAGTATAGTAGTAAGTTCTTTGTCCTCTTACAGATCAGGTATATTAGAACTATAATGAGAACTTCACAATATAACCATTTGTTTGATTTGGATTTCACTGAACGTTTTATCAACATAATATCATTTCAATCACTTCATTGAATTCATTATTTTATCAGATTATCAGTACCATCGTGACAGACATTCAATATTATATGAATGTATATGTGAGTAAACTTGATGGATAATGATACTGAGTCGTATTGACAGTATGTCAATTTAACAAGGGCTTAATGGGGAACTTACTTACTTACGCCTGTTGTCCCTCGTCGTGGAGCATAGGCAGCTCACCAGCATTCTCCATCCAACTCTGTCCTGAGCCTTCCTTTCCAGTTCATTCCAGTTGCTATTCATCCTCTTCATATTTGCTTCTATTTTCCGGCGTAGTGTGCTCTTTGACCTTCCTCTTTTCCGCTTCCCTTCCGGATTCCAAGTTAGGGATTGAGTCGTGATGCACATTGGTGATTTCCTCAATGTATGTCCTATCCACTTCCAACGTCTTTTCCTAATTTCCTCTTCAGCTGGAACCTGCTGGTTTGTCCTCTCCCACAAAACGCTGTTGCTGATAGTATCCGGCCAATGAATGTTGAGTATTTTGCGTAGACAATTGTTTATAAATACATGTACCTTCCTGATGTTGGTTATAGTAGTCCTCCAGGTTTCATTTCCGTACAGTAGGACTGTTTTAATGTTCGTATTAAAGATTCTGACCTTGAAATTGGTTGAGAGTTGTTTTGAATTTCATATGTTCTTCAATTGTAGAAATACTGCCCTTGTTTTGCCAATCCTCGCCTTTACATCTGCATCCGATCCTCCTTGTTTATCAACGATGCTCCACAGGTACTTGAATGTTTCTACCTCTTCTAGAGTTTCGCCATCAAGTGTGATTGGGTTGGTGTTCTCTGTGTTGCATTTGAGAATCTTGCTGTTTCCTTTGTGAATGTGGAGGCCTATCGATGCGTTAATGGGGAACACCATCATATTTTCATTTTATTAGTGTTATTATTAATATAATGAATAATGATAGTAAAGTAAGTGGCTCTTACCTTGAGACCCATAAGATTGTTTCGTGATGTTTAATCCACTCACTGATCTGTTGACTAAAAATAAGTTTGATTCAACTTTACTAAACAGAAATACTACATACACTAAAATAAACAAACACGTTCCTCCAAAAGTGATTGCAAACTGAAGAACTGTAATTGCAAGTACCTGTAAATAAGTAAAATAGAAGATGAAAACACAAAGAAACATGTAAAATGGGGTTTATGTTTTGCTAGTATAAATAATTTTGCCATGTCAAATTAATTTCACATTTATGGAGAACTCCCATGTTGTATGACTAAATTTGCTTAAATCTAAGATGGAGCCTCCCATAGATTAATCCATTTTGTAGAAAATTAATTCCTCTATATTTGACTTCAATAAATGAATAATATCTTGTTGACTGAATATTTAAAACAGGCTAAATCTCCTAGTGGCAAAGCAAGGGCAGCATTTCTACAATTGAAGAACATATGGAACTCAAAATAATTATCAACTAATTTCAAAGTGAGAATCTTCAATACGAACGTCAAAACAGTCCTACTGTACGGAAATGAAACCTGGAGAACCACCACATCCATCGTCAAGAATATACAAGTATTTATAAACAGTTGTCTACGCAAAATACTCAACATTCATTGGCCGGATACTATCAGCAACAGCGTTTTATGGGAGAGGACAAACCAGCAGGTTCCAGCTGAAGAGGAAATTAGGAAAAGACGTTGGAAGTGGATAGGACATACATTGAGGAAATCACCAATGTGCATCACGACTCAATCCCTAACTTGGAATCCGGAAGGGAAGCGGAAAAGAGGAAGGTCAAAGAGCACACTACGCCGGAAAATAGAAGCAAATATGAAGAGGATGAATAGCAACTGGAATGAACTGGAAAGGAAGGCTCAGGACAGAGTTGGATGGAGAATGCTGGTGAGCTGCCTATGCTCCACGACGAGGGATAACAGGCGTAAGTAAGTAAGTAAATCTCCTAGTTGAATTACCGGTTTACTCGAGATTATTCAAAAGTCTGAACACCAGTTATAGAGATAGTTTATTGTTGAAGCTTTGGTAAAAATCCGCCAGTGTACAGGTAGCAAGCACACAGGGAAAACAAGTGCGTGAGTGTGTGTGTGTCCCACAAGTGTTAAAAAATCCATATATATTTATTAGTGTTAATGGGTTGGGGATAAATTATTGATTGTCTTTGCTTACAACCAATGAGAGAATAGATGAAAGATTGATGTGCAGACACATGCGGCTCATTCAGACTCACACATAAATTTACAAAGTGGATTAAATGTCTAAATTACAGAGAACACACAAATAATACATTAGTTGAATGGGCCTGTTATAATCTACAGAGTAGTTTACTGATTGCAGTGTATATACTGTGGTGCGACAAGTCAGAAGTCCTATTCATTGATATGATTCTATGGGATAAGATAACTTCATGTATCACCGGCTTGAAAAACGTTTTCCGCCCTTTAATTATCGAATAGCTTGAAAAGACACTTCTATTGTAGTGAAAAATACAAGTGTGTAGTGTGCTATCAACTATGTGCAATGTTGGAATGCATCATCATTATCCTTATGGAAATATTCGTCTAAACTAAGTGAACAAACATCTTGTCAATAGAGTTAAAGTCTGTTTACTGGATGTGAATCATTGAGATTCTCTTCCAAAACTAATGTGTATTCAGTTCGACAGTCATAAAATCGTGAATAAAATTAATGATATCATAAAGAGATTTTGTCGAAACATGTAGGAATCGACAGTTAATCCGATGGATACTCTCAATTCTTAGAAAACATAAAATTTCTAGCATACAAAGTGAGAAAGATATTAAACGATTGTTCAGTTCTACATTGATCACTTTATGGATTATAGTCATAGCCTCGACACCGATAAGAGTAGAAGCTATAAACTGAAACAAGTTACTGAACTGCTATGTAAGGAAGAAAAATGAACTGTAGATAACAAGACTGAGAACAGTGATATTCAGGAGTTCTTATCGGATTATTAGTAACATGATGACGAACAAAGCATACAAAGATTATATCTGCTTACATTCAAAGTAAAAATATCTTCATTATCTGAATACTGTCGTTGATTAATTGATGCTTCTTTGAACCTTTCGAAGTTGTACCTTACTCTCTGTGTCCACAAGTTGTCCACTTTTCCAATTCCAAATTTATGCATCATACCTCCTATTGAAAGATTATAACAATTGATAGAACGTAATTTAGTGACGATTGATTTGAGTCTGGAAGGAAATTACAATTAAAAAGATGAGATCGTGCAATATAGTTCTCATGTAATAGAACTTCGTAAATAATTCCCAAAATATTCCACCACACAATTAGATGTCAAGGTTTTTGTCAATGAGTATATGTAAACGACAGATACACCTTATTGGTGAGTGCGGGAACCGATGTGTCATTTATAACATTCTGTTTGTTTAACTACAATCAATGAAAACAGATTTAACTCAATTTCGGTAATTTATAATATGATCGGTGTCCGACATTCATCATTCTCTGTTGATCGAATCAAAACACCGAATACTAGTCGAAATGTATAGTCCATTTATAGTGGATTTCAAATGCAATTCGATCCACAGTAATAAAATAATTGAAATGAGAAGAGTGATTTTGTTTGCAAATGATATTTGTAGTAAAATGAGATAGTCTCGTGAATGTCATTTGGTTTTCATCCTTAGTTAATAATCAATCACCGATGTATGTTTCAATATCTAGCTTTTATCCAACGTTCAATAGTCGATAATGTAAAAATTAGAATTGATGAATAGATGTTGAATATTTTCATGATACGACTTTTGGTAATTTGTTGGTAAAGCTGATGAATTGATCAATATCACACCCCGAATTGTCTGTCGGACCGAAAACGTATATTGGGAATCAACACAGTGATGGATGAAGGACAATCTAAGAATCAACACCTATTGATCCTTGAGTCGTTCATTAGCCTGTAGTTAATCGTAAGACAATGATAGGAGTCAGATTACCTCATTCAATTATCGCTCAAATAGCATCCATCAATATACTTGAAATGCGTGATCACACAGCACATTAAACAAGAAATCACACTCTAAGCACAGTCATATCATGTGTGGTAGAAGGCGAGGCAAACAGGTGATCATCAATCAGCAGGGAACATCAAAACATTTCACATGTGCGTGTTACATTATTTAGAATCAAGAAATAAATGTACTGTATAAATGTCTACTATCCATCTAAGCGAAGAACAATTAACAGGGAGTTAGTGAGTGGTTTAGAACAGGGTTTTCCAAAATTTTCATGAGGAAATGAGACGAGTTAATTGATTTGAAAATAAAGTGGGATGGGAGATTCAAATAAACTCAAGGAGAAAATAATGATAGTTTAATGGTCAATGATAACCAATCAACATCGAAGTCTATAGGACGAGCTGTGAGCCATATGTAGAAACATTGAAACACACCAATCCAACCTGGAGTTTCTGCTGACGATGTTATTCAGAATGATGCTGAAAGCTCCACGACCAAACCATCCAGCTCTGAGAACTAAACTCCATCATAATCATCCACCTGAGTTTCAAGTCTTCGCCACCATCTGGAAATCGGATGATGGTTACTCATGCTATATCATCAACTGACTGAATGTGGAAATTGTGATTTACGTGATTACATTTAGTTCCAACTCAGTGGTTGTTTGATATCATTTTCATTACAAGAATTGTAGTTCTCATATCTAATACAGAGAGTTATGGATACTGACTTCTATGTAATCTCTAACTGAAGATTACTGTGAAATACACTTATGTATGGGGAGACCTTTTTATACATACTAATTGATGTAATCAATATGAGTCCGTCAGCAACAGAATTTAGTCAGACAACCACTGAAATTGAATCGAAAACCCAATCATTATATTACTCCATTCGTATTACTTTGTTTGTAATCATCTTGAATGTGAAACTGGTAATGTTCCTACTCTAGTTAATTAAGTGGAAAGTTAGGTTAGAAGTCGTACACACATATATTTGTAAAAATGAACAAATTATAATACAATTTACGAACCTGTTTTTTTTTCTTCAATACAATCAATTATTTGGTTATGATAAATTCAACCTCCAAACTATGGTATTCACAATGTTTTCTCAACCATATTTATGCAATATGTTGAAATGGTAGACGTGAACGTGTTAAATTAAGATTTTCCAAATCATATTAATGTTAGTTTAACTGAATAATCCTATGTGTATGCATAACTTCGATAATCCGAATTGGACTTTGTCTAATCAATAACCATTTCAGATACAATCCAATTTTTTGAATAATTGAACTTTGAATTGTGCTGTTCAGTGCTGAAACAAGCTATTAACAACTTATTCACTCATATTTCACATATCTTACTACTTATGCAAGTTAGTAGTATTTCCAATGTTGATGGAGTTTTGTTCCCTGAGCTGGATGGTTTAGTCGTGGAGCTTACATCGTCTTTTTGAACGACATCATTAGAACAAACTTTGGGTAGAAGTGAAGTGTTTGAATTTCTCCTCATGTGGTTCATAGCTTGTCCTGTCCTTGGTTCTTGTTGACCTTAAACATGTCTTTGTTTATTTCTTTGTTTTGGTTGCATTTCCCATTCATTTGATTTTTGTTCCTATGTTTCCGCATAATTTTCCTGATTGGTTGATAAATTGAATTATGCACCACAATAGTCTCGAGAGATTACAATAATCAATTCACTAATACAATTCTCTGATAGTGATGAAACTACACAGTTGGTCAATGTTCAAGAAACGGTTAACAGAGAGTTTAACAAATTTCAAATACAGAGGCTATCAAATTAAAGAAAAACGATTGACTAACGAGGTACTACCATGTAGTACAACCTGGAGGTGCATGAGATTAGTAAAACAGATTGGATGCAAGTTGCACAACAACGACTATCTTCAGGGCAGTTTCTCTTGTACTCCGGTCATGAAGAAGAAAATGCCCCACATACATAAGGAGTTGCATTGACGCTGTCCAAACAAACACGAAATGAACTTATAGGGTTATAATCTCATGGACCAAGGATCATCAAAGCCTCCTTCAAAACAAAGAGGGTATTATAATGAACGTCTACCAATGCTATGTGACTACCAACGACTACGATGAAGACGTTAAAGACCAATTCTACGATAGGCTGCTGTCGATCGTCGAGAATTACCCAACAAAGGACCTGACCATTCTGATGCGAGATTTAAATGCTAAGGTTGGAATGGACAACACTGGATACGAAGACGTCATGCGACTAAATGGACTGACTGGAAGAAAGGGACGAAAATGGTGAGAGATTTGCAAACCTATGTGCCTTCAACAAACTGGTTATAGGCGACACTATATTCCCTTATAAACACATTCACAAAACCACATGGACTTCACCGGTTCGCACTAAACAGAACCAAATCAAACATATCTACATCAACAAAAAGTTCAGGAGGACGATGGAGGATGTGAGAACGAGGAGAGGAGCTGATATAGCATCAGATCATCATTTGCCGGTCGCCAAGATGAAATTAGAACTGAAGAAGCATTGGAAAACTGGGCGTACAACATCTCAAAAGTTTATTACAGCCTTTCTTCGAGATGCGGAAAGACTCAATACATATGAGATAGTCCTCAACAATACATTTCAGGCCTTTCGTGATCTACTCAATGGACAGGGAACTGCTATGGAGAGCAACTGGAAAGGTAGAACACTTCAAAGAACTCTTGAATCGACTAGCTCCACTGAACCCATCCAACATCGAACTCCTAATCGATTTTGGCCCACCGACAATTGAAGTGATCAGCATGATCATCAGACAGATAAAGAGTGGAAAAGCAGCAGGACCAGACAACATTCCATCAGAGACACTGCAAAGACACTTCACATCCTCTTCAGTAAGATTTGGGATGAAGAACGTGTACCAACAAAGTGAAACGAAGGACTTCTGATCAAGTGTGATAACTACAGGGCATCACTCTTCTCCTAATACCAGGAAAAGTCTTCAATAGGTTACTGTTAAACAGAATGGAGGACTCCGTAGACGCACAACTTCGAAATCAACAGGCTGGATTCCGTAAGGATCGATCGTGTTCAGACCACATCGCTCCTCTTCGGATCATTGTGGGACAGTCAATTGAATGGAGTTCATCACTTTACATCAACTTCATTGAATACGAGAAAGCATTCGATAGTGTGAACAGGACAACACTATGGAAACTTATTCGACACTACGGCGTGCCTGAGAAGATAGTCAATATCATATTAGAATTCCTATGATGGATTAAACTACAAAATCGTGCTTGGGAGACAATTCACTGAACCGTTCGAGGTAGAAACCGGTGTCAGGCAAGGTTACTTACTATCACCCTTTCTCTTTCTCCTGGTGATCGGTAGGATCATGAAGACGCCAACATGTGGAGGGAACACGGTATATAATGAGCAGCTAAGATGCAGCTGGACCATTTAGACTTCGCAGATGATCTGGCTTTTCTATCGCACTTCCAACAACAGCATCAGCCTCAGTATCAAGATTCTCCGATAGAACACAGCATGCACCAGTCGAATCACACTTGACGAAGATGTTTGGGGGATGTGAAAACCTTTACATATCTGAGCAGCATCTGAGCAGCAGATCGGCAAAGCAAGAGCAGCATATTTACAACTGAAGAACATCTGGAACTCAAAACAACTGTCAACGAACACCAATATCAGAATTTTCCATACAAATGTCAAAACAGTTCTACTGTGTGAGGTGGAAACCTGGAGAACTACGAAAGCTACCATCCAGAAAATACACATGTTCATTAATAGTTGTCTACGCATGATACTTCGGATTCGTTGACCAGACACAATCAGCAACATGCTACTGTGGGAGAGAACAAACCAGATTTCAGCGGAGGAAGAAATCAGGAAGAAGCACTGGATTTCATGCAATTAGTTCCCTTTATGAATTTAAATAAAGACAGAACAAATATTGATGCAGAATAATATGAATTCATTATATTTCGTGGTTTATCACACTGAGGAAACACATTAAGGAAATCATCCAACTGCGTCACAAGGCATGCCCTCATATGGAATCCTGAAGGCTAAAGGAAGAGAGGAAAACCAAATAACACATTATGCCGAGAAATAGAAACAGACATGAGAAGAATGAACAAAAATTGGATAGAACTAGAAAGGAAAGCTCAGGATAGAATGGGTTGGATAATGCTGGTCGGCGGCCTATACTGCATTGGAGGTAACAGGCATAAGTAAGAAGTCGACTTGAAAATGCTCGTTTTAAAACAATTTTAAACAATTTCTTGAATATTTAAATGGCTACTTTTAAGTGATAAATAGCTGCTATGAAGTCAAATAGCAAAGGATTAATTTCATATCAATATTAGCACGTTATACCAAGATTTTTGTTTTTAGAATAGATTGACTGTGACTAGTAGTGAACTCATCAGCTGGATGAACCTGCATCGAAGTTCCAGTTTTCACAATGAGACCATAATCCAGTTGTCTTTCGCTTTAAATTACAAAGTTTTATTCACTTAGCTATTGAGTCTAGACAACCACCAGCTTGTTTAAGAGGGTATGATGTTTATATTTTTATTAAAAAGGTTTTGGATTATTCTGTTTCTTATTATTTAGGCCTGAATTTTAATTACTCTCAGTTGATGATCTGAACGAAGGTTAACCCATGTTACCGTAATATAATCATGTAAATCTGATGAATTTCGAACATACTACTTAAATTGTCAGCAGATATTGTCACCCTAATAGTCTA
This sequence comes from Schistosoma rodhaini, assembly GCA_944470415.2. Taxonomy (NCBI): domain Eukaryota; kingdom Metazoa; phylum Platyhelminthes; class Trematoda; order Strigeidida; family Schistosomatidae; genus Schistosoma; species Schistosoma rodhaini. The sequence continues at coordinate 82,583,692 of OX104044.1, forward strand.
ATAAGAAAACTAATCATTAGTTGCTATGCTAACTAAAGGATTTTTTTTATATAAAGTGTAAAAAAAGAACAAACAATTTAACTAATTGTTGGTTTGAAGTTTAACTAATCTACTTAGCAACATTAAAGATACACCCTTATACAAGCAAATTCACCAATTACATTAACTATCTCATTAACGAATTAAAAGAAATATGAAAAAGAAAACCATGAAGCTGAAATTAGATATATTTTCACCTTTTTTTTCAATCTACGTATTTCATGATTCTATAGTGGAACTTTATTGTAACAACCTACTCAACTATGATAAGACTGACGACTATACTACTTATATTAGTAGTTTACACAAATCAATGTGATAGTGTTAGTTTCCATGATCTATTGAAATATTTCTCTTCTTCTAAATGTGGTTATGATTCATGTGAAACTGGAAAATCAGGATATCTTAATATACATCTAATACCCCATACACATGATGATGTTGGCTGGTTGAAAACAGTAGATCAATATTATTATGGTGTGAATAATACAATTCAACGAGCTGGTGTTCAATACATATTAGACAGTATTGTATCTGCTTTAGCACATAATCCAAATCGTAAATTTACTTACGTTGAAATGGCTTATTTTTATCAATGGTGGATAGTACAATCAAAAGAAATCAAAAATCTCGTTAAAGATTTAATTAAATCAGGACAATTACAATTTGCTTTAGGTGGTTGGAGTATGGCTGATGAAGCTACAGTTTATTATACTGATGCAATTGATCAATTAACATATGGAAATAATTTATTAAAACAATTATTTGGTGATTGTGGACGTCCATTAGTTGCTTGGCAAATTGATCCATTTGGTCATTCACGTGATCATTCAGATTTATTTCAAGATGCTGGTTTTGATGCTGTCTATTTTCAACGTATGGATTTTCGTGAGAAATTAATACGTAAACGATTAAAACAATTAGAAGTTTTATGGGATACTACTTATACTACTAATAATATTACTGATAATGGCAAATTTTATGGTTTATTTACTGGAATGTTCTATGATACTTATTGTTATCCGCCTAATTTTGAATTTGATGCAAGCTATCCAGATCATTCCATTGTAGATAAACCATCTATTCAAGAATATAATGTTGATATAGTTGTAAAGACATTTATAAAGTATGTTAAAAACTTATCCAATTCATTTAAAACAAATCATATTATGATTTTAATGGGTTGTGATTTTACATATGAAAATGCTCATATGAACTATAATAATATGGATAAGTTAATTAAGTATGTTAATGCTCAACAGAAGTATGGTAACAATGTGAATGTATTATATTCTACACCAGCATGTTATACAAAAGCGGTAAATGAAGAATTTAATCGAATTGGTACAATCAATCGTCGTAGTGGGGATTTCTTTCCATATGCTAGTAGTCCATTATCATATTGGACTGGTTATTATACTAGTAGACCAGCATTGAAATACTATGTACGTCAAGCATCAAATTTATTATCAATGTGTGAACAAGTAAGTAATTTCTTGTTGTTGTTTGTTTTTTTTTGAGACGGGGAAAGGTTTGTTGGAAAGTGGTAACTATTTTGCCTTATGTATCATCCTTTCCTGGGAGGCAAAATCTGACTCACAGATCCTCGTCGTGCCTCCTGGATCATGGCACTGATCCCATGTACTAACGTGGGCGGTAATATGGGTGATGGAGTTCGGCCTAATCAATCACTCTATCTATTTCTGCAAATGATTACGAAAGTTACAAAAAATCATTGCATAATTATTGAGGGTTCAAAAAAGATGGAAAAAATGAATCTGCCCAAGAAAAAGAAAAACAGAATGAAAGTGTTGTGTAATGATTCTGCGTAAGCAATGCAAAAATAACTATTGCGCTCTTATAGTTGTGCCGTGCTTCGATGAAGCACTCTTCTCCAAAACGGCATACTAGGCTTCACCATGTTCCAATGGCTGGGGTGGAGGATCTTCCTTTTCTGTTTACTTTAATTTCAACTGACAAATACATAATCTTACTTTTAAGCTTCGTATACGTTTAAATGCTGGTTAGTGTTTGATTTTTGTTACATACAAATTATGCAATTCATTGAAAGTTTTGTATTAAATTCACCTATACTTAGTAAAACTGTAATTGGTAAAGTGTTGTAGTGCCGTGCTTCGTTAATCGTTCACCTTGATAACCGTTATAATTCTAATCTTAACGGTGCATAAAATCAGAAGACAAAGCGAAGCAGCAAATACAGTTTATTGTCAAATAAGTCAGTCCAGAAAGCTACCAGCACCTGAGCGAATATCAACGAGCGAGCAGCAAGCGAACTAGCAAACAATCATATAGGCAATTTATAGTCAAATTTAACAAGGGCACAGGAAAACAAAAAAGGCTGGAAGTAGTAGCATAAAAATAAACTTAAAGAGTAGTATTTGTTTACAATATGAGGGAAAATCATAACCTTTAGACTAGATAGAACTAATTGTTTATTAAATTGGAAAGTTTTTTTTTTCAATATCAAACCTGAACAATCTTGGTTTTCAAGTTTCAACTATTCGTTCACAGCTTGATAAAAGTATCAATCATGTAACAGTCATCATAGTTCAGTGAACGATTTATTTTCCGAGAAAGTTCACTATTGGGTGTCATTCAGTGATGTTAATTCCATTTTGGATTGTAAGTCTGCACATAAACAGCCTACTCTTTAAGACGACAAATATAAGACAGGTTTGAAAATTTTTAGTTTGTTTGATGTTGTTGAAGGATATCAATTATTGTTTCAGAGTGGCCTAACTGTTCCCAGCTGGTTGTGAATTATATAAGCCGTTGATTTCAGTTAGTCAGTCAGCAACAACATAGAACTTCGTGCTTAGGTACATCAGTTTAAGTTGTCATACCACATTAGCATAGAGATACAATTTTTGATTCAAATCCCATAGTAGTATTACAGTAAAAGTATAAGCAGTGATCGGAAAGATTAGGGTTTAAAGATGTTTTTCAAAGAGTATAATCCAGTAAAATACATTTGGAAAGATAAAAATGGACATGAAGAATTCTGTTAGCTATTTACTCTATACAAAATACAAAGAACTTACACTGGAATGATGAACAATTGCCTACTTTACCACCGTTCTAGTATTTCTTAAATTTGGATCAGAAGGGGTTTTGTGGAGAATTTACTATTTTCATAGTTGAAATCATGCGAATTGGTGAACGGTTGCTCAAAATCGTGGATTGGTTAAAGTTAGACATAAATACCGTTGGATACAGGCTCAGTGGTCTATCGGTTAAGTGCTCGCACACGAGACTGATAGGTTCTGGGTTTAACTCTCTCGAGGCTGGATCACGGATGAGCATTGCCACTGAGCAGTCTTACAATAGGACGAAACGGCCGTCCAGTGCTTCCAGGTTTTCGATGGTGGTCTAGCTTTAATTGACTCATGATTTCAACTATATAAAATTACAATAATCTATACAAACTTCCTCTCTTTTTTGTATTTTTTCACCAAATAGATTCATTTATTTGCAAATCATATCCGAAATAAAAACAATCCATATGATAATGAAGTAAATATTAATCATTTACGTCAAGTACTTCATATTGTACAACATCATGATGCTGTAACTGGTACATCGAAACAACATGTAACTAATGATTATGCTCTACGTTTATATAATGGTACAAAATCCTGTCAATATTTAATTAATAATTCATATATGAAACTGTTGCCAAGTTATCAATTCAACCAAACGAATCAATTCGATGTAACATTTTGTGATTTATTAAATATTAGTTTATGTAATACTACTGAAGATTATCAGTCATATTTACATGGATCAAAGAACAATCATAACGAGGATGATCATAACGAGGATGGTGATGGTATCTTCATTCTTCTATATAATACATTAGGTTGGGAACAATCCAATGTATGGATTCGATTCCCAATATATATTCCAATTAATAATGATCATAATGTTGATAGTTTATTAAATAAATTTCAAATTATAATAAAAGATCTTCGTAACACTTCAAAAACACATCAATCTTTACCTTATCAATTAAATTTAATCAATAAAAGAACACTTCAAATACCTGAACGAAAATCTTCATTACATCATGAAAATTATGAATTATTATTTAATCCTAAAAATATATTACCAATTGGATTTAATATATTCTATTTCAAGATTACTCATTCATCAACATCATCATCAACATCCTCATCCTCAACATCACCATCATCATCAACATCCTCATCATTGACATCCTCATCTTCAACATCACCATCACCATCATCAATATCCTCATCATTGACATCCTCATCATTGACATCCTCATCATCAACATCATCATCATCATCATCATCAACATCCCCCTCCTCATCATCACCAACCTTGGAAACCACAACACATAGAAGTTCTATTATTGTTACAGATACTATGAAATTAAAACTATCCTATAATAAATATAATAAATTTATACAACTTATAATGAAACATATTCAAAGTAATATTAAAATAAAATTAAATATTGAATTAATGTATTATATAGGTGAAACAAATGGACAACAATCATCTGGTGCATATATATTTTTACCTAAATATAAAACTTATGCACAACGATTTCATTCAATTCATGGAATAGTAAGTGATAAAATGGTTTTATCGAGGTTTTATCGAGGTATATCGAGGCAATACGCACAGTATGCACATATGCCAATTAGAGACTGACCAGTTGCAGTCCTAAACACATCGATGGGAACATCCAAACAAACAATACTAAGTGAATTCAAATGGTTTTATATGTTTATCTAAAAAAAAGAAGAAAATAATTAGAAAAAAAAGAAAAAGAAAAGAAGAAGAAGAAGAAGAAGAAGAAAACATCTATGAATGTACTCAAAGTTCATTAAACTACATCATGTTTGTTACCATAGATATTATTACATTCATAGCTTTATAGTAATAGTGTGTGGTGTGTACTACTGATGTCGACAGATATAAGTAGTATATATCATCAATCAAATGTGAAATGTCTTGGATCTTCCTTTATAGTTCTATCTAATGTCTCTTCATTTTTTTTCTAATATCTGTCTCCATTTTTGGGCGTAATGTGTTCTTTGGTCTTCCTGTTCTCTTTTGGCCTTGAGAATTCCATGTGAGAGTTTGCCTTGTGATTCAATTGGGTGCATGTATATATTTCTACTTAAATGTAAATCCCATGCAAAAAGATTTCATTTAATTCATGGAATAGTAAATGATAGAATTGTTTTATATATTTATCTATGAAAAGAAGAAAACATTTATGAATGTACTTAAAGTTCATTAAAGTACATCATGTTTGTTATGATAGATATTATTATATTAATAGCTTTATAGTGGAAATCTGGTGTGCACTACTGATGTCGACAGATACAAGTAGTATATATCATCAGTCGAAAGTGAAATGCCTGGTGACAGTAAGTTAGGAAGATCGAAGAAAAGAGAATGATTCACTTAGTATTGTTTGTTTGAATCTTCCCATTGATGTTTAGGACTGCAACTGGTCAGTCTATAATTGGCATATGTGCATACAGTGCGTATTGCCTCGATATAGCATTAATTCATAAGCATTATAAACAAAGATAGATAGTGGTTAGCAGTGGAATCTAGGACGCGCGTTTCGTCTTATTTGCATATAATGCTTGAGAATTAAGGTTATATCGAGGCAACACGCACAGAGGGTATATGTACCAATAAGAGACTGACCAGTTGCAGTCCTAAGCATCGATGGGAAGATTCAAACAAACAATAATAAATGAATTTAATCTTCACCCCATTGCACAAGCAAGTGGTTATCAGGACTCAGTGGCCGAGTGGATAACGCGATGGTGCTTGAAGTGAGGGTACTGAGTTCGTGTCCCAGAGTGAACATCAATTCTGAGATGCAGATACATCCAGCTGACGAGTCCCGAATAGGACGAAACGAGCGTCCTGGATTCCACTGTAAGCCACTATTCATCTTTGCTTATAAAAAGAATGAATAGTGTGAAAACGAAAGATTAATGAAGTTTGAAACAATCGATTGACATTTCGCAAATGAATTATTTACTATATGGTTTAAAACAATTAGTCCCTTTGATAAATTTTGAAAACGAAGATTATCAGAACTATGTGATATTCGAAAACAGTTTGTTCTCATCTTAAACCTACCCTGGTAATATTACCTTATTAACCAGAGTAATTAGGTTTCAATTTGTTTTCACATTATTGTTATTATTATTGTTATCCTTGCCTACTCTTACCCTCTGCCCCATTTCTAGTCTATTTGACCTTTTATTTTTATAAATAAATATTCTTAACAAGTATATTATGTGTGATCAGATTGTTCGAAATGTATTACGCTAATATATCATCACATAGTTCTGAATATCTTCGTCTTTTTATTATACTATATGGTTCACAGATTTCACTATAAGATTCAAATTTATCTATTTATTTATTTAAACACATCAATATTGATACAAGGAGGCAATAAATACATATGCTCCGTACAAATCTCATTTGATTTGTGTGAGGGCTGTGATACTGCCCAGGTGTGCAAACCGAAGCAGGTGGTTTTCTTGGGGGGCCACATCTGGAGCCTTTGACCTAAAGATCTGATCCACAAAGCAGTGGAGCATCGTGATGAGATTCAGTCCCATGGTAGTTGGTGACCAACGATTAATTCATACGCCATGTGTTCCCTAAGGATCCTGGAGCTCATGTGCACCATTGGTTTGGAATCGGGGTTTTCCAACTCCCCTAGGTGTACTTTTGGTGTCCATCAACCCGGTTAAAGCTCCGGACATTTACTTTTCGTATACAACACCCGTGGTGTGAGAAGGCAGTGAGTAGGACTTCCTTGGCATTTGGAGAGAGAGAGCGAACTCTCCCCACTGTCGGCCGTACCATGAAAGTTTCACTATTATGTTAAAGTCCTAATTATGAACAAAGAAAAAAAGTTTAGTATAACATCAATTCTCTGAATATGTTGATTATCTTATGACACTTTTACCAACAATATCAGCCACAATTTTAGAAAATAAATGATCTATATGGGTTTTCTATGAAAATTATTCAATCTGAATCAGATTACCATCTATAGATTGATAACATATTTGATGGTAAATGATTTCTCCTAGTCTATTTGATTAGTCTATACTTTAAAAAGATTAATTCACCAAGTCTCTATAGCTATAAGTGACCAAATAACTGAAAATCTACTGTGAAACTCTTGTAAATAGAAGTCGAGAGTATTATTAACTCAAGGTAGGTAGGTAGGTAGGTAGGTAGGTAGGTAGGTAGGTAGGTAGGTAGGTAGGTAGGTAGGTAGGTAGGTAGGTAGGTAGGTAGGGTAGTAGTAGTAGTAGTAGTAGTAGTAGTAGTAGGATTCAGAATTTATATGTCTCATGAAGTGTACATAATTGTATTCTGATGATTCGTAAAACTCCAATGTTTTTATTCAAATTATATACTGACATTGATCACTTCAATGATGCAAATAAAATAGCATTGGTTTACAAATCTCTCCTTTTTTTTTTAATTATTTGAATACATAAAGATAACACGTGGATCTTTAGTTGATGAAGCCTATATTGAATATTCTTCATGGGCTTCCCTGATTGTACGTCTTTATCATAATGGAGAATTAGAAGTTGAATGGACAATTGGTCCATTTCCATCTGATATGATTGGTCGAGAAACTGTAGTGCGATACACTATCCATGGAGATGATGTTCAATATCGTGATACAGGTATTTTGAGCACTTATTTAACGAGTCATAATGTCTTATACGTTTAGATACTGATTAGAATATTTATAGACTTTCGTTAACAGGATGAGAAAAATGTTGTTCCATAATGTTATTACACATACTTCCCTGAACAATGTATTAGGAGTATTTCACGTATGGAATTTGATTTACATTTTTTGGTCGGCTCTGAGAATTGAATGAACTTGATATTGTTTACTATTCAATGATTAATCAGTGTAAAAAGTAAGTACCTGGAAACAAACCGAAATCACTTATTGAAATCATGAACCGAACGACGTTATACCATCATTAGAAACCTGAGAGCACTGAACGGTCTAGTATGGGACTCATCAGAAGTGCGGGATCCTCACCCAGGACCTTCAGTCTCGTGCGAACCCCTAAATTCTAGACCACTGAGCCGGAATCTAATGGTGTTAATGTCTAACTTTAACCAATCTACTATGTTGTGGGATATTCTTTCATTGTATTCTGTGGATAAACGCCTCACATCCGATATGATTGATGTTCACTTGTCACGGCTTCTCACTAGAACTCCGAGAACTGAAATCATTCAGTGCAACTCTTTTTATTCAGTTTAGAAAGTGCGACAATAATTCACATATTCTAGAAGTGTTGCTTATCAATCACAGATCACTGAAATTATAGTAGTTTGCATAGTTTAACACATTGTTGATAATTATATGACCGTGTCATAAAATTGAAATTTCAGTTGAAAGAGGTCAATACGTATGTAGAAGATGAATATGAGAAGGAGTAGACAGTTGTTTCGTTGCAGTCTGAGACTCATCAGAAGTGCATATTAACAATTTCACTACTGATCGAACCCAAAAATATTTACGTCTTGAAGAAAGTATAGAACCCATGAACTACTGAGTTTGAAATTAAGTTCGGAATCTTCAATCACGGAAAGACTCTTCATAAGTTGCAGCTGAGGTATGAAAAAATATATGTTCATTTGGAAAACCTCAATGATTTCTAATTTGAGATTAGTTTATAGATAAGATTACTTAATTACTTACTTACGCCTGTTACCTCCAATGGAGCATAGGCCGCCGACCAGAGCTCTCCAACCCGTTCTGTCCTACTGTGTTCTTTGGTCTTCCTCTTCTCCTTTGGCCTTCAGGACTCCATGTGATGTCTTGCTTTGTGACGCAGTTGGGTGATTTCCTCAGTGTGTGTCCTATCCACTTCCAGCGCTTCTTCCTGATTTCTTCCTCCACTGGAATCTGGTTAGTTCTCTCCCACAGTAGGTTGTTGCCGATAGTGTCCGACCAACGGATCCGAAGTATCTTGCGTAGACAACTGTTAATAAACAACTGTATCTTCTGGATGATAGTTTCAGAATACTACTTTATGATTTATTTGACTTAATTAACTAATATTATAAATTTCAATTTATTTCTATCTTTAAGGTGAATTCTTCACAGACTCATCTGGTAGACGTTTAATAAAACGTTTACGTAATCGAAGAGATGATTGGGGTATACCAATGAAATATCATGAAGAACACAATATTACTGGTAATTATTATCCAATTGTCAATAGAATTATGATTAAAAATATTCTACTTAAATGGTTGAATAAGAAAATTCCATTCGGTTTAGCAATCTATACAGATCGTAGTCAAGGTGGAACAAGTTTAAATGATGGACAACTGGAATTGATGCTACATCGTCAAACAATTAATGATGATAATTTAGGTGTAAATGAACCATTGGAAGAATTAGGATTGGATAATAAAGGTAAGTTCAAATAGAAAAAAGTCTTTTAATTGGATTGATTTCAATGTGTTTGTTGATTGATCTGAGTGCCAAGCTCCTGAAACTTCTCTGACGTTCTTTTAGAATTGCATCTATCCAATATCTCAACATTTTTCCAGTCCAATATGTATCCACAGTTGTCCATTTGCATTGATATCACTGAAGATATGTCATGGCGTTTGACTGCTAATTTATTTTCATTTAAAACAGTTAGTTCCTTTGGTAAATCTCGATAATGTAATAAGAAGACGAAGATTATCAGAACTATGTGATGATATATTAGCGTAACACATTTCGAACAATCTGATCACACATATACTCGTTAAGAACATTTATATATAAAAATAAAAGGTCAACTAGACTGGTAATAAGGTTAAGAAATAGACAAGGATAATAATGATAAAATAATGTGAAAACAACTTGACACCTAATCACTCTGGATAATAAGCATTTATTACCAGGGTAGGTTTAAGGAGAGAACAAACTGTTTTTGAATACACAAAGGGGGTTTGAATTTTCGTATGGCTAAGGCTTCAATAAACCTCAGTATACGCCCTTTTACACTTTTAAACAACACAACAAAAGCTGAGTTTAGATCAATCTTATGACCTGTTTCGATTATATGTTTAGCAATAGAGGATGATGGATGTTTATCCTCTACTCTTATTAGAGTAAACCTGATGACGATCTAATTGAAAACAATATTGTTCAATTACATGTGTTGTTCTAGTATTCATAAGTGCTGTGAGAAGAAATTTCATTCACAAATTATTACCTCTGATCGTTGAACTTTTACGAAAACATACGATCTCTATATATGATATTAATCAAATATTGTCATAGTGAGCATAAAATGAAGGAATGAATGTTTGTGTTATTTTTGCTGTTCCAGTTTATTGTTTATCATATATTTAGATAAGACAATTGATAGATTAAATGGAATAAAGTGTTCAGGTTTACTTATTGATTATTAGTTGTCAAGGTGTAGTGTGGTCTACTTATATCCATATAAGTAGTATATGATGATGGTTAGACATAGAATGTATTTTGGCAGAAGACCGATAAGGAAAGAACTGAAATGAAGCGCAATCAGTAAGAAAACGCATGAACAATGAAATTAGAGAAGATGGATTGATATTTACAGAAGGAACAGTGAAGATTGAGACAATTGGTTATTATTTTGCAAATTGACTGTTTGCTGTATGGTTATCAGAATTTAGTGAGATAGTCTGTAATTTGTGCTTAAATACATTCAGTTATCCTAACTGGTGTTCATGTTCTCTACAAAGGCATAGCTAATTGTATTCCATCTCTCTTGATAATACTATTTAGATTTGTACTTATGTGTATAGCTTCGGCTGTTAATCTTTCTTTGTAAGGATCAAAACCTTCTTGAAGGACTCTTGTACCATTGAAATCAAATGTATGATCCTGTTAAATGAACTGTTAAATCATGAAAACACATTATATACATAATATACCATAATAGGACGAAACGGCCGTCCAGTGCTTCTAGGTTTTCCATGGTGGTCGAGCTTCAACTGACTGACGATTTCAACTATGAAAATACTGAAATCTCCACAAAACCCCTTTTGATTGATAAATTAGTATCAAAAATTGTCTATCAGTAATCGTCATCACCATTTTCCAGGTGATTGGAGTTAATCATAAGGAAACCTGTTATCTTGGTGCTTATTGAATTGTCATATTTGTAACTTGAAGGGTATCGACACTTGTGGTGGAATTCAGACCAGAATCACCTAGTTTTACAGTCAGAAATGTTACAATTTAGCTATTTTTGAGTAATCAGACTACCTTATTACTGTGATATTTGTAGTAGCTAATCACTTAAAGAATTCTACAATTTTGTCGACAAGATTCCATGAAAACAAAAAGATTTACATAAACACGATATTGGTCACAACTAAATGGACAATCAATTGATTACCAACATTATTTAGCCAAAGTGTTCGCTTCCCTAGTTATAGGTACACTTAAATGATCACACATCGGTTAAAGTAGCTTCAATTCATATTAGCATCTTAATAGAAGGAAATCAAGAGCATGTAATTTGTGGGAGTTGGATGAGATATGGCAAAAGTGCCAAACATCATGAATATTATCGTAGAGAACAAGTGAAGTTAGTGAGTAGAAGTTATGAAGTAATATATTGATGTACAACTATAGATTATGGCTACACCAAGAACTCCGATTATGTAAGATATATCTCCGTTTCTATATAAGAACTATATTCAATAATATATATGAATTGATTTTAGATATTTCCATTATCAAGATGTGATTCTCAGCACAAGGAAACAATTGGTCATTTTAGTCAGTTCGAGTTTCTTAACCCAGTTATTTGGTCAGGGACGTTAGATCCACACAGTTACAGCTTCAAAAACTTATTACATCACTGAATCCAATGTACTGTTATCGAAAAAAAAAACAACCAATTTAATGCTCTCTGTCTTGTCTCATGACGAGTTTTCATGGTCCCCACCCATAATTTATTTAGAAATTTGAATGAATAAATGTCATGCTGTTCTCTATTCAGAGTTGAACGATTGCCAGTAGTCAATATTCACCCGATTATCATCGAGTATTCGACAATACTTTGGATTTTCTCTGAGTTATTATAATATTTTGTATTATAGACGATAAATAATTGACATTGAATACAGTAACTTCATTTATTTTTTGCCTAATAGGTTTAATTGTTCGAGGTACACATAAAATACGATTTGATGAATTGAATTTGATTGAATCGGAAGATAGAAAAACTGCTCAAGAGATGCGTAGACCAATCATTCCAATGTTTATTCGATCTAACAAACAAAGTTTAGCAGATCCTTTCAATGGATGGAGTGGAATCATGAAATGTTTACCCAACAATATTAACTTGCTTAGTCTAACATCATGGCCTTTGTATGTCGTTGACAAACCAGAATCTAAAAACCAAATTCTCGTCAGATTTGAAAATTTGCACACGTTGGACAATTTAAAACATACACATATAGATGCTTCACATTTATTCTATGGTATCACAATAACTGATGTAACAGAGATGACACTAACGGCTGATCGATTGAAAGAAGAAGCTATGTCACAAAGACTTCATTGGCCAACGGAACCAACATTTCAATCTGTCACAAAAAACTATGAAATGAACTCGTCGAGTGTTATTTTGAAAATACCTCCAGATAAAATAATTACGTACATATTGACTTATAAAATAGACGATTCTTCATATTTTCCTGATTAAAATAAATTTGTAAACATTTATTTCAGTAAATTTAAATATAATTTATGAGAGTTCAACAAACGTTTGGTTATCATATGATGATGAGTTTGCAAACAATGTTATTGTTTTTAACTTGATAATACAACAACAGTTTTTACGATGGACTATGCGACTATAAGCAGAGATTGATGATGGCTAACAGTAAAATTCAGATGGTTTGTTTCTTTTCATTTGGGACACGTTGAACGGATGCAACCGGATTCAAGTGCTAGTCATCATCCATCTCTGCTTATAATAATACTTGTGCCTTAAGACATCATCGAGGCAATCTGCACAGAATGTACATATGCCAAAAAGTGACTGATCGATTACAGTCCTAAACATCAGTGATAAGATTCAAACAGTCAATAAAATGAATGAATATGTTACTGTTTCAGATTGTTCCTCTATATTGTGCCATTACCATGTTTGTTGTTCAATACATTCCTGACTGTTTTTGAATTCTTCTGCAGTTTCCACTTCGTTGTAATGCTACTCTGTTTAGACAATATGAACTACGAGAAATAAAAGCAAAATAGGTGGCTTTATGTGATTAATTTATGTTCCAGACTAAGTTATTTAGTTTGATGATGTAAGTAGTTGGAAATATGATACATATATGTAATCTCTTAGAAAATGAATTCAGATTATATCATGAATTGTTCGGTACAAACAACATTGTAATGTAGTTATTTAATTATCTAAATGTAGATAAACATAGATATGTAGGAAGTATATTTAATGTAGGAAATTACCCGTTTGGTGAATATAGTGATATGCAAATAATTGGGTACTAAGTTGGTGACTTTAGGATTGAGTGATTTCCAAGAGACCTAGATGTTCTAGGTTCAATTATCTATAGAACCGTAGATCACACTTTTGCGAAGTCGAAAGAAGGGGCAAAATGGCTGCTCAGTTATACCTGGTTTTCAACGGCAATCCAATCTCTCAGTAGATCCTGTAGAGCTTGAAACCTGTTGTTGAGAGTTATCTTGAATTGGTTGAGTTTGTTAGTATCGCTAAGGAAGGCCGTATTGAACCTTCTTAATGCTGTTTATCCAGTTGTCCAATGTATTTTTAGCTTCAGTCTCATCTTGGACACAACCTGGTGATGATCTGAGCTATGTCAGCTCCTCTCCTGGTTCTCATATCTTTCGTTGTCCTTCGGAATATTTTGTTGATACAAATATGATCTATTTGGTTCTCTGTGATGTGGTCCGGTGAGATCCATGTAGCTTTGTGCATGTGTTTATGTGGAATTATTGTGCCGCCTATAAACAATTTGTTGAATGCACATAGGTTTGCAAATCTCTTCCCATTTTCATTTCTTTATCCTAGTCCATGTCGTCCAATTATATCTTCATATCCGGTGTTGTCCACTCCGACTTTGGAGTTTAGGTCTCCCATCAGGATAGTAAGGTCCTTTCTTCAGCACTTCGCTATGATTGATTGAAACCTTTCATAGAACTGATCTTTATCGTCGTTGCTATCATTGATAGGTGCATAACATTGGATAACATTCATTGTAATCCCTTGCTTCTTTGTTCTGAATGATGCTTTGATTATCCTGGATCCGTGAGATTCCTATCCTACAAGTGCATTTCGTGCTTCACTGGACGGCACTAGAGTAACTCCCTGAGTGTGTGGAGCATTGTTCTCTTCGTAACCAGAGTACAGCAGCATCTCTCCCGTATCTAGCCTTTGCTGTCCAGCTTCAGTCCAATGGGTTTCGCTGATTCCAAGTACTGCTTATTTGTATCTCCTCATTTGCATTGCTAATTGACTGGACTTCCCGGTCTCCCACATTGTCCGGACGTTTCGTGTACCTATAAAGTGTGTTGCTATGGTTATTAGAAGGGGCATCGGCCTCGTGACTTCCAAAAAATCTCGGCTCTCATCATGAGGCGTGATAATTCTTCCTTCAACTCTGAGGGCAGAGTTTGAATGATTTGAATATTTTTTTCTGGTCAGCGTTTTCTTGGCGAGTTAGTTTTCCCACGGGATGGGGTCGCTAAGCCCATGCTCAACCCTACTCCTTTGTATGGGCTTGAGACTGACAGTTGCTCTAGGAAGTGTATCAACCTGCAATTAGTACCTGCAATTGGTGCCATTGATCAGTTTCCTTTAACACAGTAGGATCATGTTTAAACATTATCATGCAATTGCTTCCATGCTTACTGATTCCTCCGTGTAGTTCCTTACCACCACTGTAGCATACCGAACATTTTGTAAGTAGGTTCACGATGAAGGACTTTGAAGGGTCCTTCGTATGCTATTTCGAAAGGTCGTCGTAATGAGTCGTGACGAACAAAAAAATTCATTCAATGTCGTAAGGCGGGTTAAAGGAAAACATCGGTTGACTCCGGTCGAGTGAAAACAGGCTTGAGTGAAAGCATGACGCTTGTAAGCTTGTACGTATAAAATTTTAGATCCGCATGCACTGAAGATGGAGGATTCATGAATTCTCCTGAGAGTCGGAGTTTTGTTCCATAAACGAGTTGTGTAACGATGTACCCAACGTCGTATTTTACTGCATTGCGAGTACCGGGTCACGCTAGTGGAAGAGCGTCAGTTTATTTTTAGGCGTTTTCAGGCGAAGATGAAGCGTTTATCCGTCCATGAAATCGTTCTACCAGACCGTTTGCATGTGCAATGTAGGTGATCGTTCGGAATAATGTGATACTTAGTAGTGTAGTGAGACAGTAGCAATGTTTGGGTCCGAAATGGCGTCCATGGCCTATAGCGATAGGTGAAGGGAAATCCGAGTTTCGCCCTTTCGTTCGATGAAGACACAAGCCACTGTTTCAGCAGTAAAGTCTTTGATGAGCACTACCTGTGACCATCGTGCGAGACATTCTACATGCGTCAAGAAGTAAATGTGAGCCTGGCAATGGTCCTATGAAATCAAGATAAGCATGTTTCAAATAAGCATAAAGAATTTTGAAAGAGCCTAAAAAATATATTTTGTGTGAGAAAGTATGTGCAACGTATTGAAGGCAATGCGTCAATAATGTTTCGGAAAAATTGGACGATCCCTACTTGTAGATCTGTCGCACAGTAAAGTTCTTTTGCCTGTTCTCTTCTGTTTAATCCATAGTTTCAGGGTTATCGAAGATAACTTGTGCTAAAGACCAGTATCATCATTTTGAAGCTGGACGAGTCTAGGAATTTAGATTCCCTGCAAGCTGTTCAAAGAAGTAATACGAAACAAGGCGTTTGCAACTACGCCGCTTGCCCGAGAAATGTGTTTTTTGTCTGAAGTAAACTGATAAATATAGTCCAGTTGTTGAGACTTTCAAGGAAAGTACTTGTCTGAAGATGAGCTTCAAGAGAAAGTAAGAGGTTTATGGTCAGTAAAAGGGGTCAGTTCTCGGCCTTATATGTTGAAAATTACTTACAGAACAATACACAGGTAGGAGTTCCCTATCGAAAGTGCTATACCTCAATTCAGTGTTTAGCAACGATCTCGAGAATAATGCCAAAGGTTGCAGAGTGTGGTTAACCCATTGCTGTAAGACTCCTCTGACTGCTGAGTCGGATGCGTCTACTGCGACACTAATGGGCGCCTGAGTGTCCTGATGTGCGAGCATGGTTGCCTTCGCGATAAATCCTTTAACAGACATTTTAAGGTCAGGGTTAACTTCACTCTCTCTCAGGCTATTGAATGTCCTAGTGGGGTCCCCCAGGGCTCAATACTAGGACCTCTTTTCTTCTTGATTTACATTAACGATCTTCCGGAACAAGTTTCATCTGACTTATTGCTTTTTGCTGATGATGTGAAACTTTGAAAGAGATACGTAACCAAAAGGATATACTAGCACTTCAGGAGGATCTGAATCGACTTCAAAGTTGGGCGGACGACAACAGACTTACCTTCAACACTTCAAGGTGCAAAGTAGTCTATCTGCAACATGTTGCAGACTACAGTTACAACTTAGGTAACTACTCTCTAGAAGTTTTCGAAGTCGTAAAAGATTTAGGAGTGTTGGTACCCTACCGCTTGAAGTCTTACGCTAACTGTGACAAAAATGCCTTTCAAGCAAACCTTGCACTGGTAACATTAAAGCTCATTTTTGGCCAGTTGGACGGTAGAACTTTCCACATAATCTTCAACAGTTTTATTCGTCCCCATTTAGAGTACGTAAACAATATTTCCTCCCTCCCCCCAAAGGATAAGGACACTCTGGAACGTATACAACGTTGAGCCACGAAATCAGTTCGGGGACTCAAATTCAAACTTTATGAAGAGCGCCTCCAATCACATAACCTTTACCCGTTAGAGTACAGGCTACTTAGAGGTGATCTTCTTATGACTTACAGCATCTTTAACACTCCTGGTCATTCCCCCTAAACATCTTCTTAAGCTTAGCCACAATACTAACCTAAGGTGAAACACCCAGAAACTGGAGTCGCAACATAGCAGAACAGACTGTAGACAACTTCTACTCCCTAAGAGTTGTCAAGTGTTGGAATTCGCTGCCGACTGAGCTAGTCCAAACGACTTCCCAGGAGTCCTTTAAGAGGAAATTTGACCTATTCCTAAGGACTAAGGATAACATGTTATTATGATTTACCAAATTCTTTTTTTCCTCTATTATCGTTCATATACCTAGGTTTTTAACTCCGCCTGTAGCTCCTCCAGGGGCTACTGCCGGTCCCAAGCCCGGGTAAAGGAGGAGGGTTGGGCATGGGGTTAGCGACCCCATCCCGTAGAAAATCAACTCGCTAAAAAAACGCTAACCAGAAAAAATCATTCAAACCATTCAAACTCTGCCCTGGGAGTAGAAGGAGAAATGACGTCTCATGATGAAAGCCGAGTTCATTCGGAAGTCATGAGGCCGATGCACCTTCTTACAACCAGAGCGACAATTTTTATAGGTACATGGAACGTCCGGACAATGTGGGAGACCGGCAGAGTCTTCCAAATTTCTGCGGAAATGAGGAAATACAACCTGGAAGTGCTTGGAATCAGTGAAACACATTGGACGCAGGTTGGACAACAACGACTATCTTCAGGGGAACTTCTGTTATATTCCGGTCATGAAGAAGAAAATGCCCCACATACACAAGGAGTGGCACTGATGCTGTCTAGAAAAGCACAAAATGCACTTATAGGATGGGAATCTCATGGACCGAGGATCATCAAAGCCTCCTTCAGAACAAAGAGAGAGGGCATTACAATGAACATCATCCAATGCTATGCGCCGACCAACGACTACGATGAAGACGCTAAAAACCAATTCTACGATAGGCTGCAGTCAATCTTCGAGAAGTGCCCAACCAAGGACTTGACCATTCTAATGGGAGATTCCAATGCCAAGGTTGGAAAGGACAACACTGGATACGAAGACGTCATGGGACAACATGGACTGGGAGGAAGGAACGAAAACGGTGAGAGATTTGCAAACCTATGTGCCTTCAATAAACTGGTCATAGGTGGCACCATATTCTCACACAAAAACATACACAAAGCCACTTGGATTTCACCGGATCACACTACATAAAACCAAATCGACCATGTCTGCATCAACAAAAAGTTCAGGAGGACGATGGAGGATGTGAGAACCAGAAGAGGAGCTGATATAGCATCCGATCACCATTTGCTGGTCGCCAAGATGAAACTAAAACTCAAGAAGCACTGGACAATGGCGCGGACAACATCACAAAAGTTTAACACGGCCTTTCTTCGAGATGCTGACAAACTCAACGAATTTAACATAGCCCTCAGCAACAGGTTCCAGGCCTTTCATGACCTACTCAATGAAGAGGGAACCACCATAGAGAGCAGCTGGAAAGGTATCAAGGAGGCAATCGTTTCAACATGTCAGGAGGTTCTGGGCCAAAAGAAGCACCATCACAAGGAATGGATCACTGTTGGTACACTGGATAAAATTGAAGCAAGGAGGAACAAGAAGGTAGCAATCAATATCAGTCGAACAAGAGCAGAAAAAGCCAAGGCACAAGCCGAATACACAGAGGCAAACAAGCAAGTGAAGAGGAGCATCAGGACCGACAAACGTAAATATGTGGAAGATTTAGCAACGACAGCGGAAAAGGCTGCAAGAGAGGGAAACATGAGACAACTGTATGATACAACAAAGAAACTTGCTGGAAATTACCGTCAACCAGAAAGACCAGTGAAAAACAAGGAAGGCAAAGTAATCAACGACATTGAAGAACAACGGAACAGGTGGGTAGAACACTTCAAGGAACTCTTGAATCGACCAGCTCCACTGAACCCACCCAAAATCGAGGCAGCACCCACAGACCTCCCAATCGATATTGGCCCACCAACAATTGAAGAGATCAGCATGGCCATTAGACAAATCAAGAGTGGCAAAGCAGCGGGACCAGACAACATCCCGGCAGAGGCACTGAAAGCAAATGTAACAGCAACTGCCAAGATACTCCACATCCTCCTCAGTAAGATTTGGGATGAAGAACAAGTACCAACAGACTGGAAAAAAGGACTTCTGATCAAAATACCAAAGAAAGGTGATCTTAGCAAGTGCGACAACTACAGGGGCATCACTCTCCTCTCAATACCAGGAAAAGTCTTCAACAGAGTATTGTTAAACAGGATGAAGGATTCCGTGGACGCTCAACTTCGAGATCAACAAGCTGGATTTCGTAAGGATAGATCGTGCACAGATCAAATCGCAACTCTACGAATCATTGTGGAACAATCAATCGAATGGAATTCATCACTGTACATCAACTTCATCGACTACGAGAAGGCATTTGATAGCGTGGACAGGACGACACTATGGAAGCTTCTTCGACACTACGGCGTGCCTGAGAAGATAGTCAACATCATACGGAACTCCTATGATGGACTAAACTGCCAAATCGTCCACGGAGGACAACTCACCGACTGGTTCGAGGTAAAGACCGGTGTTAGGCAAGGTTGCTTACTCTCACCCTTTCTCTTTCTCCTGGTGATCGACTGGATTATGAAGACGTCAACATCTGGAGGAATGCACGGGATACAGTGGACAGGCAGGATGCAGCTTGACGATTTAGACTTCGCGGATGATCTGGCTCTTCTATCACAAACGCAACAACAAATGCAGGAGAAAACGACCAGTGTAGCAGCAGCCTCAGCAGCAGTAGGTCTCAATATAAACAAAGGGAAAAGCAAGACTCTCCGATACAATGCAATATGCACCAATCAAATTTCACTTGACGGAGAAGCTTTGGAGAATGTGGAAATCTTTACATATCTGGGCAGCATCATTGATGAACACGGTGGATCAGATGCAGATGTGAGGGCAAGGATCGGCAAAGCAAGAGCAGCATACCTACAGCTGAAAAACATCTGGAGCTCAAAACAATTGTCAACCAACACCAAGGTTAGAATTTTCAATACAAATGTCAAGACAGTTCTTCTGTATGGGGCAGAGACGTGGAGAACTACGAAAGCCATTATCCAGAAGATACAAGTGTTTATTAACAGCTGTCTACGCAAGATACTTCGGATCCGATGGCCAGACACTATCAGCAACAAGTTACTGTGGGAGAGAACAAATCAGATTCCAGCGGAGGAAGAAATCAGGAAGAAGTGCTGGAAGTGGATTGGACACACTTTGAGGAAATCACCCAATTGTGTCACAAGACAAGCCCTCACATGGAATCCTGAAGGTCGAAGGAGAAGAGGAAGACCAAAGAACACATTACGCCGAGAAATAGAGACAGACATGAGAAGAATGAACAAGAACTGGAAAGAACTAGAAAAGAAGGCCCAGGACAGAGTGGGTTGGAGAAAGCTGGTCGGCGGCCTATGCTCCATTGGGAGTAACAGGCGAAAGTAAGTAGTAAGTAAAGTACCTAGGTTTTTGCGTGGAGGTATTGGTGATCCACTGCTACTAGACACGGAAGCCCGTTAAGCGAAAGCTTCTTGTATTCCGTACACAACCATTTGAACTGTGGTGGCTGCTTTTCGCGCAAAGTGATCCAGATTAATGGGCTTCACATTTCCAAGAAATTGGTCAGTTAGCGGTTTCATAAGGGACGCGTAGTCTTTTATGAACGGTCTTTAGAAAACCCAATGCATAATTGTAATCTCACCTGTCGACGCTCTCGAAATAAAATTGGATCAATTTAGAGACCACGATTACCAGGAATAACAAAGGACATCCAGCATTCTGTCCTTTCTGAACTGAAACTGTAACTAAACATTTTAGGTTACCTAGCCTCAGTGGCACGTTTTACAAACGGATGCGTTACTGCCGATAAGTATTCAGTGGTCGTGGCTTAATAAATGTGGTTTTCATGTCTGCCTGTAAGTAAATCGAAATATTTTTCCTGCATTCACTCCTGTCAATCCAATCTTCTGTTTTGTCAACGAACAGGATGATTCATAACTTTTATCATATTTCTATACCAATACCGTGAAATTAATTAATCCCTTCATCTAAATATCTTGAAAGCTAATCTACTTACCGATTGTTGTCAGAACTTGACAACAGCTCAGTAAAGCTGTGGTTCTGAGGTTCTTGTGTCAATGAAATGTTTTATTAATCTTAGTTATGATCAGTAGGCCATAAACTTGGTGGCTGTAAAACTTATTGTCTTGATATTATAAGAACATCCAATTTTCCATTTGCTAATATCTTCCAAAATGTTAACTATTAGTCATCTGTTTGGCTCATTACATTATTTTACACTCAAGTTAAAGTGAATTCAGTTTCAATTGAGAAAGGACAGAATACTGGAAGACCTTTGCTACTCCTGGTAATCGTGGTCTCTCAGTTGATCCGACTTTATTTCGAGGGCGTCGACAGATGAAGTAGTAATCACGTATTGGGGGTAACGCGTCCCATACGCTTATGATTCAATGGGATCAAGTCACCTCTTGTTCTTCTACATGACATGATATATAGGTTTAGCCAGTCTAGCATCATACGGGAGTTTAGTGATTCTAGGAATTAGTTCATCTGTGGTTCATCGAACCTATTCTATGAGGTCACTATCTACTTTTAGACAGGGGCTAGCCGCTTGTATGCAATACTTGAGTTTACGTTCATCAAACATTGTGTACTGAATCTAAAAGGTATGAACATTGATATGTATGACAGCTCTACTTATTGACCACAGGGTTCCAAAACCGTTGCTAGCTATCGCAAAGTTGTGTCCATTAGTTTTCGAGTCTTGACTAATGACAACTCCTGAGTCATTGTGTATCAGGACAACAGGCAGCTCATTGTTATTTACCGTTCATGTATCGGTACCCTGGTGACCAATAGGCATCATGGTGCAGTTGGAAACATTTATCGGTAACTGTCAGATTTTAGACCATTCATAGAATTTCCCCAAGTCAGTTTGAAACTAGACTATTACCTTTACCTTTTATCGCTCTACATTATGTTGACATCGTCGGTATGTAAAAAGTCCTATGGTTGTAGGAAACTAGTAGAGTTATTTACATACAAACGGAACAACACTGTCCTGAAACTGTACCCTGAGGCACTCTATCAAGCACAGTTTCCCAGCTAGAAAACTTGTACCCCACCTGTACTGTTTGTTGACACCCAACTAGGAAGTTCTTTATCCACAGAAATAAGTTGTCTCCAATCCGGATATCACTTAAGTTAGATGGCAGCCTGTTGTGAGGGCGTTTGTCAAGAGTCTTACTGAGGTCAATGTAGGCAATGACTGTGGGTAAATTTATGTGATTAGAGCGCGCTGACTTTCACGGGGTACTAACATGTTAGTGAGACATAAATAACCTTTTCGAGAGCGATTTTGATTCTGAGAAGGAATCGGGTTATCGTTTTGATAGACTTGTCTCGAACAGTGTTTTACAAAATTTTCACAACCATTCTAGTTAGGCTTACGGGTCGATAGTTCTCGAGAACCTAATCAGGTTTGTGTGTTGTACCAGTTTTGTAGACAGGTGTTACTCTGACATTCCTTCAGTCTTTTGGTGATCTATCTTGATTTACAGGTAGGTTAAAGCATATAGTAAGGAGATTTACGATAAAGTTTGCTAATTCCTTTGGTAGTTTGAGAATACCTGAGCTTTACCATAATTGTCCTCCACTAATGATGTACTATTGTCTCCTCATAGTGATGGGATTTTGCCTCTTTTCCTAGTCCTTTGGTTTATGTACGAGTATGATGAGCGTTTGGGTTATTCTGTAGACTATTTGAAAAGCTTTTGTTTATGCAGCTGTCTAGACTTGAGGAGCATCGAGACACAAATATTCTGAGTTTGTCGATATTGAGGTTGTGTCTCACTAGTGTACAGTAACCTAAATGTTTCCCACCCTTCTTCCTCTTACGTAGGAGGGTGCGAACCTCAATATTGGACGACAGTGAGATTTATTGTGAGAAAATTTTGAGTTAAACTATCCTCACATGATTATCCATTGAAGAAAGTTGTGTCACTGTGCAATTTAAGCTAGCTACTATATATTTTCATGAGAACTGTTTTTATAACTATGTGAAATGAGTGTTTGTATTGTGGCTGAGAGTAATTTACAGGACTCCTGTTGAATTGTTTGTCGTTTTTTAGGAGCCCATGATTTTCCATTCAAGTGTCTGGAAACTGAATAACAACCTTTTTTCATAGTAATTGCATTGTTTAACATTGTGTTTGTCAGAAAATGGTGCACTGAATCGAATTGTATCTGCCATCTAAATGTTACCTAGAGTTATAGCCCTATACAAATTTGTAAAACGTAGGGCTTATACTTATTTGTTTTGGTAACTTTATTTTGCTCAACTGATGTAATGTGTCGGAATTTCGACCGACGTATGTTTGCGCTAAACCCCACGTCGGTTTTAACTGACAGTGTGTGCAGTTGATATTATTTTGTCCCTAATATGATGTGGGTTTGGTTAATTCGGTGTCAACAAATGATGGAGCAATCTTTGGTGACCGGTGCCATGGTTGTTTAGCACTTTAGTGCTAATGAAACCCTGTCGGTCAAGGTGCAGCCTTATTTCTAGTGGCTCAACATCGTGGTCACCATGTTGAAATTTTCAGTGTTTGTATTTGGTTGGTAAGAAAGCTTATTTGACCTAGGTTCCTTGATGGTTGTTATTCGTGAATAAGATAAACTTGTGCGCTTTGTCGAGTCACACTAGTAACGATAGTGCAGTTTGATCGACAGAAGTCGATCGACTTCAGTGTTTGTAGTGTTTAACATTGTGTTTGTAAGAAAGTGGTGCACTGAGTCAAATTGTGTTTGCCATCTGAATGTTACACAGAATAATTGCCCTACACAAGTTTGTGAAATAAAGAGATTATGCTGCCTCACGTTTGTCTTTGCGTAAACTTCCACTACCTGTTAAGTTAAAATGAAATATCAGTTTTTGAAATCACAATCCATGTAAGAGATTATGACTAATAATTTCTAACAATTATCTGTTTATAAAAAAAATTCAACCTTAAAATTAAAGAAATGCATTGACTTGGTCAACCGATGTTGATAATTTGATGGTTTATCTAAGTTCGTTGAAAGCTGACTTGTTGATCACAGTACAGTAAATGAAAATTTGACCAATTACAAACTCACTAAATGGCATTTTTATGTGTTTCATTTCTATCTTGTATGTCTTCCAAAATAAATATCTGCAGCTTTTCTCTGAGTACTCTACTTCCAATCCTCTCGCCTGTTGTACAGTATGAAAAAGTGCAGTTTTCAACACTTCACTATTCACTTTCATGCATGCCTTGTTAGCTAGACTTGATGTACAATTTGTTCGGTATATGTCTCACCTAAGTAACAGTTCTCATCCGCTATCATAGCAATAACAAATGGACTTTCGAAAGTTACACTTCATTAACTACTAACTACGAAGATGTTTGGAACAGAAATTTATTTGAATTTGGAGGCGTCTTGATCTTGTGATGGAGTTGATTCTCCTCACAACCGCATCTGCGTGCTTGAGCATCGACTTTATAAGATTACAAAATTTGTTATAGATACCAGTTACCGCAAGTTTTATCCGCTAAAGGAGATTTGAACGATATTTATGGAACGTTTCTGTAATTAGTTGTACTTGATCGTATTTAATCCCAGAAAACTCGTTACTATGTAATAACTCCCACAAATGACTATTTGCTTCAACAGTCAATGGTTTTTTCCTTATAAGGTGTGATTACATCTCAAAAATGACATTTAGCATGAAGTAGTTACACACATTTAAGTTTTTCATTCCTGAGAGTCACTTATTTCATGTGTTTTCACTCATTAAAAACCTAAATCACGTACACATCTAACTCTTCGTTTCTTTGGCCCCCGAATTTCATAGAGTGATTTTGAAAAGAAATTAGTGAGTCCTTAAATTTGTTGTCAGAATTCAGCACTGGTTGAAACTGTCTAACCCTATCATTGTCAGTACAAATACGTCATATACTCCTGTTTGGAATCTTAATCTTTTCTCTTATTTACGCAAGTGGTAGAAGGTAGTTGCTGGAAAGTAGTCGGTTGGATTCTATCAACATTGAGGACTAGACAAGATATAGGTTACTTACCAGCATAGTAACATGGCTGTCTACGTTTCACCGGAGGTTTTTGTGCTCCCGAATAGTTCCCTAGTAATGTTTCTGAACATAAAAATGGTTGATTCCTGATCAAATTTCATGGGAATCACTAGTTCCCACAATATTGCATATATCCTTTTTTGATGAGTGCTAACAAGCATGTATTCTAGATCTGGGACTTCTCATAGGTTACTTTTAACAACCACTAAGTTCCGGGTTCGAATTCTGTCTTATCTTCGGTTTGATAGGTTGGGTAGCACATTTACACATACTAAGTATGGTATAATACCGTTTTGCTTATAATCTCGAAAGTTTCAGTATCATACCCGACCGTTGCTGCTACCTTGATGTGGTGGTCGGGCTTGCCTATCGTGATGAAACAATAGAGTTATATTGGCTGGAACAATCGTTCCTCAAGGTCCCACCATGCCAGACAGGTCGGTTGAAGAGCGATAAGACTAAAAGCAGTAAACCCAAGGTCCGAAGGCGAAGTCATACTGCTGACTGTACAGAGGTGTGACAGCAGTAAGGTGTTTCCTTCAGACAACCAGCATAACAGCGATGCTATCTTCCCTCAAGGAGGGATGGGGTTAGTAAAGGTCGACCTTGAAAATACACACCTCGCCTTATCCCACGGATATCCGTCTCCGGCGGTAAGGTCCCAACAAGTAAAGTGCTATACAAAAAATACCCACAAAAGGTCGTGTGTGACCGACCTCAAACAGTTGTCCCTTGGGCACTGCGGTCACGCTCTCAGGTCATTAAAACCACTTCTAACCCAATTTCCTTTTCAGGTACCTCTAGAAGAACCCTTCCACGGTGTGGGCAACCGGGAAGTGATAACCACCCTCATACCTCTAACAGCATTCAAGACTGACTTCAATATCATGATAAACATTTTTATTCAGTGACTAGCTATTTCTCGCAAATTCTAACCACCCTCTCTACTTTAGGTAGTTCGATGCTATGACTCACGTATACACTTGTAAATCAAGGTCAAGTACGTGATACTATGTTTATAAGTTACATTTCAGTTAAAATAGAACTTTGTGGATATGGCCAACAAACAGCTAAACGATGTGTTTATAACATTTATTTCTACCATGTCATTAATTATGTTCATCTTTTTCAAAATCTTAAGAGTTTTTATTCTCCTATAGAGCAGGATTTGACACAAAGACATGGACAAACGGCTGAAGTGAAGAATTAACTCTTTTTCAATTGAATCCTTGCAATCGTATTTAGTGATCAACGTTCGAGAAGTTTATGCAACTGAAAGATCTCAAAGTTACGATTACCCTTCATTTCACTGGAGCTAACAACTGAAATTCTGTCGACAAATATATCGAACCTCCTACAGATGTTGGTTAGGTGTTTCCAATAAAATAATGGACTGCAGAAGACAATCTGAATTGGAACTTCTAGCCAAACTTGAGGAAAAAAATCGGTATTAGTTTAAGACCAATAATTGTTTATAAGTCCTCAGAGCCCTTTTTTCAGATGCCAAAGTCGTTCCATCTTTACATACTCGTCGACGAGAAGGTTCTATATCGAGTAGCATTTCCACTGGATCTGGGCAGGATGATACACGAAGTAAGATCGTTACTAAAGAACTCAGTGTTTATCCCATTTCACATCATGTTTTAACTATCACATTTTTTTGAAATTTGCCCTAGTGTTAACTAGCTTTCACTTCCTCTTTGAAGGTTTACATCAACATTCCTCATTTACACTTCACGATTTCCCTAAAATATCTTTTTTTCGGTGTCCTGGTTTGAATGTTGAAGACATTTTAAATAGTTCAAACGAGATTTTCGATATTTTGCGATTTAAGCCAATCACCTACTTAACTATTAATATCCTGAAATTACATTCTACAAAGTTACCGACTTAAAACCTTGACACCATCTAAACTACGAAATTGTCCACTGATAGTACAAAAGCAGAAGAATAACCACCAAGAAAATAGACTAAACTTAACAGAAAGAATGACGTAATTATATGAAATAAAACGTCTTTTATTCATAGAAGTGTTAATATAATGTCCCTTCATGGTTTTTATGGTTTTATAACACTTTTCTCACTATGTGTAACGACTGAAATACCAATATTCTTTTTGAACCCAGAATGAACGAACCAAAGTTTATTCGATTAGTCCAGATTACGTTCTTCTGTATAGCGTAAGAAGCCTTTTTGAGTGACTCATATTAAATTATATTGAAACACAAATTCTGTGTTCAATTTTAACGATTCCAATTTGAGGAAGTAAACACATTGTATCAAAAGTACAAAATGCATCAAAAAGTACAGCCTGTGCTGTACAGTCAAGATTTTCTCTAACACAAGCTAGTGTGCATAACGACCTTATTGTCAATGGTCCAGTAACATGCAGCAGTAAGTGAAGTAATCAAAGGTAAATATTTAACTAAGACGAAATGACAAAGTACACGATAAGGAAGACTGAAGAATGTAGAGTGTAGTTGAAACGAGACCTGAATAAAGGTTGAAATACAAGACAGATAGAAGAAACAAATAAATGACAATACTGTCCAATGAAATTCTGTGGGGGAGTTTTCAGCGTTTTTTCTTCCCGTTACATTATGTGTTACTTATCGATTGTTGCTGTCTAGATGTAATAGTTTTAGGTAACCATCACCTAGAATATTGCCATTGCATATGGTATTCTAGCATGCGTTTTGAGAGCCTGACACAGTCACACACAAAAGATCCACATTAGCAATTTTTAATAATCTCGATGGTTCTCCTTAACACACAACACCTATTAATTGAAAAATCAAGGGAAGTTAAGTGAGTTTACTGCAGGTTCAATCGTATAATAGTGTCTGTGGCATAAGTGTAGGTGTGTGTGTTTGGAGGCGGTAGAAGACATCAGCTTAGTCTACAAATCTGTATTTTTTTCAGAGGTAAAGTATTTTCTGATGTATTCTATATAAGCAGTGTGGCTTAAATTATAATATTTGTTTTGTCCACTCATATTAGGTAATGGAACAACTTCACTGCAGCTTAATGGTCATTCAACACATGGGTCGTCGAAATCGAGTAACACCTCTGGAGTTTTAATTCCTTTAATGATTGGTTGGACTGCTGGAGCACCAATTAGCAGTTCCATTCGTGAACAGTGGGACTACGTAATAAATAATTGGGATCAATGTTCGAAAAAGAAATCCTATGTGTCTGTGGGTTGTTAGAAACATTTTTTCTTAAGAAATGTGTTTTCAAATTCTTATTCACCGTCATCTTTAACGCGTCATAATAAGTCAATATAATTACTCTGGATGAATAGTTTTGAAGCAATTGAACATTTTCGTGTCAGAAGTGCCCTTAAAATTATTCATTATTGAGATTTTATTACTCAAGTACAGGTTAATATGATCAACTTTCAGCCACACTTTTTTGAGGTATAAAGTGATACTACTCGGTTACTGCTCGAACCGAGGTAAACAGAATAGGGATTAGAATTGGTTGTTGAAAGTCAATTGCCTTAACCACTTAGTCATCACGCTTTCGGTGACTGAATGGGAGATTGTGTCTCCAACGTGATATGGTCGCCGACTGAAACAGTATTTCTGTCTGTTAATTTGATCAATTCCGCAGATATTTAGCCCGAAAATATACATAAATATTCACGTATTTTAGGCTGTACAAACGATAGACATTTCTCGGGTGTTTGTAACAGATGCTTCTATGGTAGTTCCTGTGGTTAATGTTGATGGCTTAGATTTAGTAACTGTATTACAGAACATGGTCTAACAATCCCGTTTCTGTGCTACTGTCAGAAAATGGAGATATACTTACTTACACCTGTTCCCCAGTGTGGAGCTTAGGTCTTCGACCAGGATTCTCCAACCAACTTTGTCCTAGGCTCTCTTTCCTATCTGTTACCAAGTGCTATTTATTCTTTTGACGTCTGCCTCTGATCCCCAGCGCAACGTTTTTCGTGTACTTCTTTTCGTTTTGCATTCAGGATTCCAAGTTAGGTTTTGCCCCGTGATGCAGTTTGGTGATTTACATAATGGGTTGTTACTGATGTTATCCGATAAACAGATTTGTAGTGTCTTGTGTAGACAATTGTTTATAAATACATGTACCTGGTATATATAAGTTCATCAAACGTTTTACACAGCAGCTCCAGTTTAACTCTATTTTTCTATTTTGCAAACAATAAGCCAATGTTCATCTAAAATGACTGCAAATTATCTCACTTTTGGTCGTCTTTTCCCATATTCTCAAATAATCTCGAATCGTCTCATGGAATCATCATTAATGTTAGCCAGGTTTATGATGAATATAATTTTTTGCACAAAATATTTATTATAATCAAAGCAAATTTACAAACTAACGTATCTTTACAGATCATTTGAAGTTAGTTTTCATCTGAGAAACCATTGAGAGCTAGGAAGCTGTTATAATTTCTCTTATTACGACCCAGCTATCCCTATTGCTTAGTATTCCTGGACACTAATTCACTCGGCAAGTTCCCGAATCAGAACACGGTTGAACAGGAAAGAAACTATATCCCGAATAAAAAGGGTAGATGGAAGTAAGAAGCACAATAAGAAAAACGCTAGTATATTTATAGTTTTTGCATGAGAAGATTCTAGTGTTCTTCAAGTATCGACTAACGCTAATTGGATAAGAATTAGCCAATCAACGTGCAGCAACGCAATCGTGCACGGAACATGCTTTAATCTAATCTATGTCCCGTTAACAGAACATTGTACAAATACGTTTCATCTCAGTTCAAGACTTCGACTTTTGCGCATTCATCACTCACTCCACATAGGATTAAACCCATGATTGTCAGATCTCTTGTCTCTAGTGAACACTATTCAGAAGTCTGAAACTCGATGAAAACACTTATCTAATCCCCTTTCGCATTTAATACTTCATTATGACGATATCAGCCATAGATGTGAACTAACTAGAAATTTTTGTTAAGCCAGTCACTCATTGAGATTACATTTTAAGTACGCGATTTCAATCAACTTCTTTATGTGTTGGAAAAATATCTAACGATTATTTATTTATTTTATTAGGATCTTATTAAGAAAGGTGTTCCTGATGAATTTCGTCCATTAATTTGGCAACTATATTGTGGAGCTTATGATTCAGCTGTTAAAAAACATTATCATAATTATCTGTTAGTTGATTCACCGGTTGAAAAAGCCATCCGACGTGATATTGCACGTACATTTCCTAAACATGATTTATTTAAAGATGAGGTAAGTTATTTAACTTAGAATATTTCATTCCAGCATTATATAGAAATTAGTTTCGTCGTTGAATTCATACTGTTTTTTGTTAGTATGTTAGGCAATTCTCTAATTTATTTTAGATACGTACTTACATACATCACTTTCAACAATTGGACTTAAAGTGCATTGTATCTTTGACTAGTGACGTCATTAGGCTTGGTATTAATAAGTTTGAATTAAAGTATTTATACATTACCTCATTCAAAACAGTAGTGTCCAGTAGTTTTCGAGTCTTGACTAATGACAACTCCTGAATCATTGTGTATCAGGACAACAGGCAGCTCATTGTTATTTACCGTTCATGTATCGGTACCCTGGTGACCAATAGGCATCATGGTGCAGTTGGAAACATTTATCGGTAACTGTCAGATTTTAGACCATTCATAGAATTTCCCCAAGTCAGTTTGAAACTAGACTATTACTTTTACCTTTTATCGCTCTACATTATGTTGACATCGTCGGTATGTAAAAAGTCCTATGGTTGTAGGAAACTAGTAGAGTTATTTACATACAAACGGAACAACACTGTCCTGAAACTGTACCCTGAGGCACTCTATCAAGCACAGTTTCCCAGCTAGAAAACTTGTACCCCACCTGTACTGTTTGTTGACACCCAACTAGGAAGTTCTTTATCCACAGAAATAAGTTGTCTCCAATCCGGATATCACTTAAGTTAGATGGCAGCCTGTTGTGAGGGCGTTTGTCAGGAGTCTTACTGAGGTCAATGTAGGCAATGACTGTGGGTAAATTTATGTGATTAGAGCGCGCTGACTTTCACGGGGTACTAACATGTTAGTGAGACATAAATAACCTTTTCGAGAGCGATTTTGATTCTGAGAAGGAATCGGGTTATCGTTTTGATAGACTTGTCTCGAACAGTGTTTTACAAAATTTTCACAACCATTCTAGTTAGGCTTACGGGTCGATAGTTCTCGAGAACCTAATCAGGTTTGTGTGTTGTACCAGTTTTGTAGACAGGTGTTACTCTGACATTCCTTCAGTCTTTTGGTGATCTATCTTGATTTACAGGTAGGTTAAAGCATATAGTAAGGAGATTTACGATAAAGTTTGCTAATTCCTTTGGTAGTTTGAGAATACCTGAGCTTTACCATAATTGTCCTCCACTAATGATGTACTATTGTCTCCTCATAGTGATGGGATTTTGCCTCTTTTCCTAGTCCTTTGGTTTATGTACGAGTATGATGAGCGTTTGGGTTATTCTGTAGACTATTTGAAAAGCTTTTGTTTATGCAGCTGTCTAGACTTGAGGAGCATCGAGACACAAATATTCTGAGTTTGTCGATATTGAGGTTGTGTCTCACTAGTGTACAGTAACCTAAATGTTTCCCACCCTTCTTCCTCTTACGTAGGAGGGTGCGAACCTCAATATTGGACGACAGTGAGATTTATTGTGAGAAAATTTTGAGTTAAACTATCCTCACATGATTGTCCATTGAAGAAAGTTGTGTCACTGTGCAATTTAAGCTAGCTACTATATATTTTCATGAGAACTGTTTTTATAACTATGTGAAATGAGTGTTTGTATTGTGGCTGAGAGTAATTTACAGGACTCCTGTTGAATTGTTTGTCGTTTTTTAGGAGCCCATGATTTTCCATTCAAGTGTCTGGAAACTGAATAACAACCTTTTTTCATAGTAATTGCATTGTTTAACATTGTGTTTGTCAGAAAATGGTGCACTGAATCGAATTGTATCTGCCACCTGGATGTTACATATATTAATATCCCTATATAGTCAGTCAGTCAGTCAGCTACAACGTAGGATTTTGCACATATATGCATCAGTCCAAGTTGCCATACCTCGTTAGCACAACAAGATGAACACCGAATACATAAAAGCAGTTAATTTAATGGTGGTAATATGTAAAAGAAAGATTGTATATAAGGACATAGTACAAGAAGAAAGACATATATGAAGCGATATTGATCTCAAGGTTTAAGGGAAGATAAAGAGTGTATACACCTACACCATTGTGATCGATTGTGAGCCATGTCACACAGAGTCTACAACCATTGGTTACGATAGTGACACGGACCCCAACCAAATAGTCTGCATCTACCAATATGGCTTAGACTAAAAGTCAGTGACTTCAAGCTCCGATGCCACTTTTTAGTTTGGCCGCCTCTAACTCTCTTCCAACCATCCCTAATACTAGTCAATATAGCGCGTCGTGGTAATCAGTGTTCAGGCATGCGTAACACGTGGCCCAGCTGTCTCAGAAGATTCATGATCTCATCAACTGATTTACTTATAAAAATTTGTAAAATAAAGGGCTTATGCTTATTTGTTTTGGTAACTTTATTGTGCTCAACTGGATCCCAGTAGACAGTCGTCTATGCGCTGTCCGACTAAACGGATCAGTAAGGACTCGGAAAGATAGGGAAACCCGTCGTTGCCTCTTCATCGTCTCTGCCTACTCTCCCACTGACTGCAGCTCAGACAATATAAACGATGAGTTCTACAGGAAACTTTCTGACCTTCTCCGAGAAGCTAGGCGTTGTGATGTAGTAATAGTAGCAGGTGATTTTAATGCTCAAGTAGGTAAACTAAGTGAAAGGGAAAGATACCTGGGTGGATCTTATGGTGTCGTGGCTAAAAGGACAGATAATGGCGACCGTCTGTTACAGCTGTGCTCAGATAACCGCCTATTTCTTGCAAATACTAACTTTAAGCATAAGGAAAAACATCTTTTGACATGGCGACCCCCGAATTCGTCCCAACGTTGGACCCAATTAGATCACATCGCTATCAGCCACCGATGGAGGGGCTCGATAGAAGACTGTCGCTCATTCTGGGGCACATGTTTAGATTTAGATCATGCTCTAGTGCGAGCACGTATCTGTCTGCGTCTTACTGGACGTAGGAAAGACATTGCAGGGAAGCCTCTAAGGGTTCTACTTAATGATAAGCAAGCTAAGAATATATTTCAGGAACAACTGGAAAAACAGTTAGATAGACATGTAAGTTGTGCCCACCTCGAGGCAGCGTGGAATGACATCCGAAAAGCTGTGGAAACAGCAGTGATATCCTCTATTAAGGTAGGCCATAAGGTGAGGGAGAAACAATGGATCTCAACAGCATCTACCGCACTGATAGATGCTCGAAAACTCATCCCACCTGGCTCTGAACATAACGAAGAGCAGAGTCAGCTTAAGCACAGGCTAATAAGAAGCCTACGCAATGATCGTGAACAGTGGTGGGTAGCGAAAGCAAGAGAGATGGAAAAGGCAGCGGCAATAGGTAACAGCAGACAGTTGTTCAGACTTATTAAAGAAACCGGCATTAGGAACCCAACTATTAGCGAAACTATCTCAGATGAAGTTGGGCATATCATTTATTCTCAATCCAGGAGATTGGATCGATGGGCAGAACACTTTAGGGATCAGTTCAACTGGCCTTCAGCCACACTTCAATTACCCACGATCCCCAGTCGTCCTGAATGGCAAATTGATGTAAGTCCTCCAACATTCTACGAGGTTGAAAAAGCTATAGGAAATCTGAAGCGAGGGAGAGCAGCAGGCCCTGACAGGTTGACCCCTGAGATTTTTAAGGATGGCGGTCCAGTACTAGTAGTGAGATTGACTAAGGTCTTAAGTAGAATCTGGGAACTGCACGTAATTCCATCTGACTGGTCCCAATCACTGATTGTGCCAGTCTATAAGAAAGGACAAAAGTCCTCCTGTGACAATCACAGAGGAATCAGTTTGACTAATATAGTGTCTAAAATATTAGCTTCAATAATACTTGGACGCCTAACCAAAGATCGCGAAGAGCAGACTAGAGAAAACCAGGCTGGTTTTCGACCTGGACATGGTTGCATAGACCAGATATTCACTCTACGTCAGATCCTAGAACATAGACATACATTCAGACGTCCCACAATCGTAGTATTTCTTGACTCCGTCGAACGTGAGGCTCTATTGCAGTGTTTGTCAGTGAAAGGAGTCCCAGAAAAGTACATTAACCTCATAAAGGCTCTCTACTCGAACACAACTGGTCGAGTTAGAGCCTATGGCGAACTGTCATCAGAATTGGTTACCTCAAGTGGTGTTCGTCAGGGCTGTCCACTCTACCCATTCCTGTTTAACTTTGTCGTCGACATGCTTTCAGAGATATCACTTTCCTCATCTCAATCTCCTGGAGTTGAACTTTTACCGGGAGATTCACTTGTTGACTTAGAATACACCGACGACATAGTTTTACTCGGTGAAGACTCTGACTACATGCAGAGTCTTCTGACCACCATAAGCAACAATGCAGGCATGTTCAGGATGCGATTCTCTCCCTCGAAGTGCAAAATGTTACTTCAGGATTGGGTTGCATCGATACCTGAACAAATGATAGGGAGTGAAGTAGTTGAGCGTGTTGACAGCTTCACTTATCTTGGGAGTCTCATCAGCCCTAGTGGTCTGGTGTGTGACGAAATCTCATCACGGATACAGAAGGCTCGTCTAGCTTTTGCCAACTTGCGCCATTTATGGCGTAGGCAAGATATCCGTCTAGCAACCAAAAGACGTGTTTACTGTGCAGCAGTTCGCTCCGTCCTACTTTATGGTAGTGAAACATGGCCGATAAGAGTAGAGAATATTCGTAGGCCACTAGTGATCGATCATAGGTGTCTTCGACGCATTGCTCGTATATCCTGGGACCACCGGGTAAGTAATGCAGATGTTAGGAAACGAGTACTATGTAAGGATGGCAAATCGAATGATGAAGTAGTGAAACTTCATCAGTTAAGATGTCTGGGACATGTGTTACGTATGCCCAACCACCGACGTGCAATGCTTTATAGTGTAGGAGCAGGTTGGAAGAAAGCTAGGAGCGGCCAGACCAAAACGTGGTACAAATCCATGAAGTCACTGACAAGTGGACTGGGCCATGTTGGTAGGTGTAGACTACCTGGTTGGGATTCGCGAGATGACAGCAACCGATGGTTAGAGACCTTGAACGACATGTCTCAAAATCGTTTGCAATGGCGAAGGTGCATCCACTCTTTGTGTTCTACCAAATTCTAATCTTCTGAATTCCTCATGTCTTTATCCTTTTTTCTTTCCAAATTTATTTCACTGTATTATACTCCTTGAATAACATCTTCAAACCCTTATCTTTCACTTAATACTTATACTCTTACTACTTCTACCACTATGGGATTTGAATCGACAACTTCATCTCTGTGCTAATGTGGTATGGCAACTCGAACTGATGTACGTACTTTCGAAGTTCTGCGTTGTGACTGACTGACTGACTGATTTTGCTCAACTGATATAATGTGTCGGAACTTGGGCCGACGTATGTTTGCTCTAAATCCCACGTCGATTTTAACTGACTGTATGTTCAGTTCATATTATTTTGTCCCTAATATAATGTGTAAATGCTAAGGGTTGGGTTAATTCAGCATCAACAACTGATGGATCAATGTGTGGTGAGCGGTGCCATGGTTGTTTAGCCCTTTAGTGCTAATCACACTCTGTCGGTCAAAGTGCAGCCTTATAGTAATAAGGCTCAACATCGTGGCCACTATGTTGAAATTTTCAATGTTTGAAATTAGTTTGTAAGAAAGCGCATTTGGCCTAGGTTCCTTGCTAGTTGTTATTGGTCAGTAAGATAAACTTGTGCGCTTTGTTGAGTCACACTAGTGACCTTAGGGCAACTTAGTCGACAGAAGTCGATCGACACTAAAGGGCTAGACAAACAACATCGGTCACTACTCAGTAGTCAATTGATCATAACTATTTCTGTCCTACAGGAGGTCTGTTGTGACCTGAATACCTGATTGATTCCATTCCAGACTGTGAAGTTGGGCGACACGGTTTCAAATCCAACCTGAACCACTAATCCCCTGTCTGACGTGTGCGAACGAGTGCGATACTTAGGTTCAGGGTTCCTTTATAACTACCTCCATCCAATTATTTATTCAATTTTGAATGAGATAGAGATAATCCTTTCAACTCCTAATTGCTTTTCCCTTTTTTCTTCAATGCATCTACCAACTATTTTCTCGTTTCATTCCATTGTCATTATACAGTTCACGTCCTTGAAAAAACTTACACTACCATTCTATTGTTACTATTAAATTTCACATTACATAGAAACTTGATTGACCTTTTATTAACCAATTAAAACGAATAAAGTTTGAGCTTTGTTTTACTTTATTTATGTGTTTTAGCCCATTTAAATTTACACGATATACTTACCGCATATTATCGATTTTGTCCAATATTCTCTTCCTCCTCCTACTTCAGTTTTTTTAATGTTATCTTCTTTTTTCAATATTGTTACATGAGTATTGTTTTAAACTGTTCACTAGGAAGACAAGTTTTTCCCATCTATTTTTATATCTAAAGTAATTTGTTACATTTTAATTCATTGGAGACTTATGACATTGAATTCATTATTTCTTTGTATGTTAAATTAGACTTTATCTGCCCGTTTGGTCGGTACTTCTACGTCATTAAGAATGAGACAAGTAATTGTTTGATGTGACTACATTGACTTTATGATGTTAAGCTCAATGAATGTAGTAACATAAGGGGATACAATTTCGCGGTGGATAATGATCACAAATGATATGTATTTAATTGGTTCTGAGTGGGTCCCGTAGCGGGTCTGCACGAACTATATATATATATATATATATATATATATATATATATATATATATATAAACTCACTCATTAGGTATTTATATATAATTCACACCCTAAGTGTAAAGAATAATGGCACTATCCACTTGCCCAATTCAAAGTGGGTGAAGCGGGCCTCGAACCTAGGACGTTGTGCCACAGATTTCAATCCTTTAACTACTAAACCAACGCTTCACTGCCTTCCCTCGTATTGTAATACGTACCTACTGTGGTCACGTTATGTGTGATGATTTAGACAAATAAAATTCTTACAGTGTGTACATGTCTGCCACACATAACATCAATAACAGGCTGTCTAAATTTTCATTACAGTACAAATGACCATACACATTGGAATACAGTTTAGTCTAATTTCATTTTCGATCACTTAATTCTCCCGCTAAAATAACTAATAACAGTGTACCAAACCAAAGCGTGGCATCATTCTTTGTCTTCTTTTAAAC
The DNA here is from genome assembly GCA_944470415.2 of Schistosoma rodhaini. Lineage (NCBI taxonomy): Eukaryota > Metazoa > Platyhelminthes > Trematoda > Strigeidida > Schistosomatidae > Schistosoma > Schistosoma rodhaini. Next base: position 82,621,413 of record OX104044.1, read on the forward strand.
CGTGAAATTAAAATTACTTTATGCCTTTCTTTTTCTCTGTATCATATCCCAATACGATGAGATAGTTTTCCAATGATGATGATCCTTTAGGTAAATTAATTATTCGTTAGATTCAATCACCTAAAATTCTATCTGTTTTGCTAATAAGGTATCTTAAATTTTCATTGGGGTCAATAAGCTATTAAGCTAAAAATATCACAGCGACTCCAGGATTTTATCTTACATTTCCAAAAGTATCCACTTAAAACCGTGATTCGACTTGGTATATAGTTATTGGTTAGTACAGAACTTTTGGTTTCATTTCGATACCTGGATACAGCGATTCCTTGCCTTATAATTTTTTCTACTCAAAAATATAATCTTTTAAGGAAAGTTTATTTAGTAGGAACTTAAAACGACATACTTAAGGAAGTAACACATTTGTACAGGTACATTCTCAATGGCCTTACATATAGAGCAAAAGTCTAACATAGAAGAGCTAGCGGTCAATAGGGAAATGTCTTTAATAGTGGTCAATATAAAGAATAACTCTCGTGTGAAGATTCGGTGCTAAAAAGTAAAAATCCAAATCAACAGAATAGTCAGTAATTAAGTCCTTTACTGGGAATTCAATAATTTCAACAGGTGGATATGCAATTTCTTTTTTTTTCAAGTCCTGTATGGTAGACTAATTTATCTATGATGTACTGATTATACTATTTGAATGCTATTCTCTTATTTATAGAAGTAACCATGGACAAACCTAGATATTAGTATTGTACAAGCATTGAATTAAGTGGAATAACTTCCTCAAAAATAGCTTTCGTTGTTTATCATAGTTTCTTTATTTCTGTATTCACGATTATATATTTATGCATACCTATATATATTTTCACAGAACGGTTGTGGTCAAGAAAGCTTATTCCGTGTAATCAAAGCGTATTCAATTCACGACCCAGAAGTGGGCTATTGTCAAGGCTCAGCATTTATTGTTGGATTATTATTAATGCAGGTAAAATCAACAGTTATTAATTATATGTTTATCATTAATTATCTTACCAGTTTAGTTATATTTATTATTTTCAGAGGTTATTGTTATTTACAACCGGCTATTCATTCATTGGATGATTTGAAGTGGGATAATAAAATTGATTCATTGTTTGTCCCTGACTCTCAACTAAACAGACAGAGGCCCCCAAATGCCCTGGTACGGCCGAGAGTGGGGAGGGGCCACCCTCCCTCTCGAAATGCTCTCACATGGCCACGCGTATATAGCCTCTACCAGGGAAGTCCTACTCACTGACTTCTCGTGGCAGGGGTGTTGTTTACGAAATTAAGAGGACGAAAAGCGAATGTCCGGTGCTTTAAACAGGTTGGTTTACACGGAGGGTTCACCTACGGGAGTTGGAAAATCCTGATTCCAAACCAATGGTGCACATGGGCTCCAGTATCTCGAGGGAACAAATGCCGTATTAACCAATTGTTGGTCACCGGCTACTATGGGACTGCATCTCTTTAGAGTGCTCCACTGCCTTGTGGGTTAGACCTTTAGATCAAAGGCTCCAGGTGTGGTCCCCTAAGGAAACCACCTGCTTCAGTTTGGGCACCTGGGCAGTATCGTAGTCTTCACACAAATCAAACGAGATTTGTGTTGCGCATATGTATCTGGTGCCTCTTTGTACCAATATTTATGTGTTCAAATAATAAATAAATAAATAACATTATTAGTTAATCTTGAATACCTGGTTGAATTTTTATAGGATGGCTAATGAATTTCAACTATTGAACTCACGTTTATCATCCTGACAATTTACTACTGATTTAACAGACAATCAAATCTTGATTCCACTCCAATTAATCGCTTATCATATGGTATTTCTACCTCATAGAAGCAATGTAGTCAGTCAGTCAATCAATCGTATGCAACGTAGGATCTGATTTATGTTCGTCAGCTCCACTTGCAATATCACATTAGCATCGAGAGACAGAATTACTTGGAAAAATCTCATAGTAGTAAAAATAGTATCAGAAGTGGTAGGAAATATTACTTGTAAAAATGCTTTGAGCAGATTTTGGGGATTTATTATTATTATTTAAACACATAAATATTGGTAAAAGGAAGCACCAGATACATATGCGTTATACAAATCTCATTCGATTTGCTTGAGGGCTGTGATACTGCCCAGGTGCCCAAACTGAAGCAGAGGGATTTAGGAACTAAGGAAAATCAAAAGTGACATACTTGCGCCATTGTAGACGATTTTAAACAATGACACCTAAAGTTACTCTGATGACAAATTGATTGGAAAGTTAATCGATTGAATCATTTTCATTCAAGATAAGTGATATCGTTGCGTCCTTGATCTGTTTATCTAATAACATACAGGAGAGAACTTGTCTCGATCCAGGTTATGACCTTGACACGATAAGCTAACTGGTTTAACGTAAAAGCTAAAAACGCGTTAGTCCGAATCAACACTAACGGCCTTGGTCAAAAAGACCTAAACTACTATATCACCTGATTGGTTAACAAGTAAGATAGAGAAGACAAGTCAACTGGAACACTATTCGATTTATTCCTGATTCGGATTAGTGTAAAAAAGTACATGAGTAAATAGATGACTGACACGACCAACACGCACAGACAATTAGAAAAATACAATCAAGTCCAAACTAACCATTAGGGTAGGAAATTGATGTACAAAAGATTATGTTTAAATTACAATTACTTTGGAAGAGGAAAGAGTTTGACAGTGAATCATGCATGAAACGAAACCTTACGATTTGTAGAAATAACCTAAATGTTTGTTATAGTTTTTTTGTTTCTCTGTTCACATCAGTTATACTTTGATCTGCGTTATGATGCGGAAGTCTTACTTGGTTTTTATCTAACTAACACCATCTGTGACGAACCTTACAAATAGAGAATTTACTAGATATCAGTCCTCTTAATAATAATCTGTGTCTATAATATTACCGAGGTAATAAAGCTATTATGCAGCGTAAGGTATTAGGGATATATAATAAACTGGTTAATGAGAACTTGAAACTTAGTTGACTAATTTGTCTGGAACATGTCTTATTATAAACCTTGTCACTGCCCAACTTGCATGTTACTTTTGACTAATGTGAGAGTAAGTTAATAGCAAATTCAGGTTGTTAAATCATAACATCGTATCAGCTCATGACAGGGTTGGATGGAGAATGCTGGTGAGCGGCCTGTGCTCCTCCACGAGGGGTATAAGGCATAAGTAAGTAAGTATCAGCTCATGAACTGTTTGACTAATTTTATGAAATGTATCATAAAGTGCAAATTATGATCATTATTTAGGTAATATACTTCAAAATTAGTTTACGTTCCATGGATGTATTCACCTTCTCCCATAGATATTGACTTTTGTTATCTATATTTCATTGTGTTTCAGCTTTCTTTTCCATGTTTTATTTTATTATCATTGCTCGCATCTGCTGGGATCACCGGGTAAGTAATAATGAGGTTAGACACAGGGTATTAGGGAATGATGGTAAATCAGTTTATGAGGTCATGAATCTTCATCGACTAAGGTGGTTGGGCCACTTGTTACGTATGCCTGAACACCGATTACCACGACCGGTATGCTGACTAGTGTTGGGGATGGTTGGAAGAGAGTTAGGGGTGGCCAAACAAAAACACGGTATCAGAGCATGAAGTCACTAACTTCTAGTCTGAGCCATGTTGGTAAATGCACACTACTTGGTTGGGGTCAGCGTGATCATAGTAACCAATCGTTGGAGACTGTATGTAACATGGCTGAGAATCGATCTCAATGGCGCAGGTGTGTACGCTCTTTATCTTGCCTTAAACCTTAAGATTAAAATTGCTTCATATCTGTCTTCTTTCGTATACTATATCCTTATACACAACCTTTCTCTTATATATTATCACCACTAAATTAGCTACTTCTATGAATCCGGTGTTGATCTTGTTGTGCTAACGAGGTATGACAGCTTGGACCGACGCATATACGTGCCTGGTCCTACGTCGTAGCTGACTGACTGACAAGTAATTTAGTTTCCTTGATTTTAATCAAATCAATTTCTTTTTATTGTTGTAATGGTAATATTGGCAACTCAGACTGTTACATATTTATATCACATCTTATGTAGTGGATTGACGCAGCCTGATCTTGTAGTTGAAGTAATAGTTTTCCATTTTACTTTCCATTTTTGTTTGTAGAAATATGACTGTTCATTGTTTGACTTTCTTTTGTTTGATACTTCAGATGCCTGAACTTAATGCATTCGCTGTACTTGTTCAATTAATGAATGATTATCGACTTCGTGAAATGTATAAACCATCCATGATGGAACTTGGTGTTTGTATGTACCAGTTAGAACAATTAATTGCTGATAATTTGCCCGACTTGTATACGCATTTTCGTACACAATCATTTGCACCAAGTTTATATGCATCAGCATGGTTTTTGACATTATTCTCTACTATTCTACCTATACCATGCGCTACACGTGTTATGGATTTTTATATTGTTGAGGTATGTTTTCCTTTTCATAAATGAACTTTCTTATTGTATATGATTTGCATTCTCGATTGTAATTACATTGAATTGATTGTCAGCCTTGCGCATCGGGGTAACCCAGTCGAATAATACCTGGCTTGAATATTTGTTCTCTCAGGTTCTAGCATGCAAACGGGATCTATTTAGTAGTGTTAAAACCGAACGCAACACCTTGGGGTCTTACGAATAAGTCATACTATCGACTATATATGAGTGTGACGGCAGCTAGGTGTTTCCGTCAGACACTCGGGGTCTGAATCGATGATGCCTTCCCAAAACAAAAGTAAGCGGTTAGAATAAGTCAACACCAGAAATAAAACATTTCACATTACCTCATGGATTTCCGTCGTGGGTGGTAAGGCCTCGAAAGTATCGAGCTAACATATAAAAGAATGTTCACAAAAAGGCCATGTTTTGACTGACTTCCAGAAGTTGTCCATCAGGGACTTCGATCACCTTCTTAGGTCTACAAGATTACTTTTAGGTGTTGATTGAATTCTATAGGTAAATGTGCAGTGGAGCAACACTAGTTTTAATAATTGGAGAGTTTTATGCACTTTTTTAACGTCACACAATTTTGGAGGTAGTCAGAGAGAAGGTATTAAATTAGGTTTTGAGTTACGTACAACAATGGCTACAATGTCAGTCGGTCACAACGTAGAACTTCGCACGTAGGTACATCAGTTCGAGTTGCCATAATGCTACAATGTGTCCTGACCGATAGAATTCGACCATCTCGAAAAACTAAACTAATGTAAGATTGCCTACCGCTCTATAATCTATCCTACAAGGGGACGATCACAATCCAAACAGCACATTTGTAATATTTCTATGATACTGGTTGGTTCGAGCATAAATCTCATGGGGTAAGTCGGTTCCCTGGAAGTTAATGATACATCTTGTTAAAAGGCATCAGCTAACCTGAAAGTCAGGTACTAGGCTTCTTAATGAATACCTTCAATACATTATTCTAGCTACCCTATACGAACTCTAGGTTTATTTCTTAGTGAACTAAATCTGAATATCTTCAACTGTTTTACTTCAATACTATCAGTATTGTTTTCTATTTGTTTGTATGTATGTGCCATGTTATTGACTCACTAAGTCATATGAGCGTAGAATTTTACTCATTATAAAATTGTATCACCTTCTATAAGTTACAACAATTCAACATTAGAATGTAACTTAAAGTTTAAATTCACTTAGTGTTACTTGTTCGAATCTTCCTATTGATGTTTAGGACTGCAACTGGTCAGCCTCTTAGTGGCATTGTAAGCAAAGTTGGATAGTGGCCAGCAGTGGAATAAGGCTATATCGAGGCAATACGCAAAGTATGCACATATGCCAATAAGAGACTTGCCAGTTGCAGTCCTAAACATCAATAGGAAGATTCAAACAAGTAATACTAAGTGAATTTAAACTTCACCCCATTGCACAAGCAAATGGCTATCAGGACTCAGTAGCTGAGTGGATAACGCGATGGCGTTCGAAGCGAAAGGTACTTGGTCCGAGTACCAGAGTGAACATCAACTCTGAGATGCAGGTACATCCAGCTGACGAGTCCCAAATAGGACGAAATGCGCGTCCTGGATTCCACTGCTAGCCACTATCCATCTTTGCTTACAATAACTTAAAGTTTGCCATGTATTTATGTGCCCTTTTTCATAATATTCTTTTTATAAACATGTAAATATGATTGTATTTATTGTGTCTGTTTGTGTTAGGTTTATGAAATTGTATTGATTGTACCTAATAAATGTATGTTACTGACTTTTTACTATTAGAATGTCGCATGTTGGGAAGGCATAATTACAGTAACTCATTTGATGATAAAAATTATATTAAGATGACGATTATCAAAACTATGTGATAAATATTGGCGCATTACATCCCGAACAATCTGACCACATATAAAACAACCTTACTTCGTTCTCAGTAGCGTCGTTTGTGCAAATATGATCAATTCTGTTAAATGGTCTCCTTATCAAGCCCCGTTTGTAATGAACTCAGAAATGACTTTTATGACTAGGGTACTTGACTGTCCAAGTTGGCTTTCTAAAAGTTGATCGTTTGACTGAACCATCTTCTTTTCTACTTATAAGTATGTCTAAGAAAAGAAACTGGACGTTCTTCTCCTCTTCACATGAAGGACTTACGTGGCTTTGAAAAGCTTTAAGTTTATTCAATGAACAATTCGTATCCTCCTTTCTTCCACAGATATCCAAGATGTAATTCATACATCCCTTATAAAGAGACATGTTTTCGATTAGGTTTTCAGATAAGTTTTCAACCCGGTGCCATGAACATATCAACTAATAATGATCCTAACGGACTATCCATAGCAACCCCGTCCATCTTACGGAAGTATTCACTTTCAAGTATGAACTGGACATTGTTAGCGCATTATAGTAACAAATGTTTAAGAATTTTTTAACGGAACAGGTAATGCAATGTTGTTCAAAGATATATAGTAATATAAAATATCCAAAGTATTTTTAAAAAAAATGAATTCACGTCAAAAGAACATATTATCTTTCACTTGGTATTAATGTCACCTAAATAATCGACCAATTCAAAAGAATCCTTCAAGAGAATACTTATATGAACGCTCTTGGATAGAATCCAGCAATATTTTCACCTATTTAGCTAGGCTATGTATAGGTGATCAACATATTAATAAAATTGGGCGTAAAGGAATATTTGAATAATAAATTTTAGGTAGCTCATATAAATGAAGATATTCTTTTTTATCAATAATATTTATATGCAGCAGTTTTAATAGGTTTGAATTTATTCTTCCCTCTAGTTTGCTAATACCTTCAAATTGGACATCAGATATTAATTTACTTTCATCACTTAGGATGGATAACATCTTATTTTTTATATTCGCTTTTGTTCATGATAAGAACATGCGATCCATTATCAGGCTTCAGCAAGTCAGTCAGTCACAACGTAGAACTTCGTACGTACGTACATCAGTTCGAGTTGCCATACCACATTAGCACAGAGATGCAGTTGTCGATTCAAATCCCATAGTCGTAGAAGTAGTAAGAGTTAGCTCAGTCGGTAGAGCATCAGGCTTCAACAAGACAATATCATGGTTTGTTCATATTTCTTTTAGTGACTTAAAATACTGAAAAACTAAATATGCTTCTCTGCTTTGGTCCACCAGTTTAGCTTTACACCAACTTTGATTATCTAAAGATGTAGGGGATAGTGTTTTCAGTTGATTGTAGAGATTTACAAATTGGGCATTTATCTCCAACTGAGACATTTGTGTTATAGTTTCACACTGTTTTTCTTTATTATTTTTGCTTCCTGTTACCCTCTATTTCTAGTCTAATTGACCTTTTATTTTTATATATAAATGTCCACTATCCCCATTTTTATTTAATTTCATCACAGACCTACTGGAAATGACACTCTCGTCGACTGAATTTTCAGGAATTGATCTCCTATCGGGAGGTCCCCTTATCGACTTAGAATATGCAGATGACATAGTCCTGACAAAATCCAGAATCTTCTGTTAGGACTGAGTAACAATACCAGGATATTCGGAATGCGTTTCTCCCCCTCTAAATGCAAATTGTTACTCCAGGACTAACCTACATCAACATCTAAACTAAGGATAAAGGGTGAAATAGTCGAACGCGTCGACAACTTCACTTATCTTGGAAGTCTGATCAGCCCTAATGGATTGGTGTCTGACGAAATCTCAGCTCCATTAGGAGTCACAGGCGTAAATAGGTTGTTAAGATTGTTGAAGTTTATTCCTTGACATGTACACTGAAACTAATGCTGAAAAAACATCAATCTTATTGTCACTTTCTGATTTCATTCGAATTTCAAACATTGTGGATTTGATACTATAAGACTAGAAACCAGTTTTTTAAGTCACTGTAACCAAGTGTATGGTATACTATCTTTAATATGTATATATGTTTATAACCCACAACGTTACCACTCTTCTTTTTTTATTATTCTTTTTAAAAATCCTAATGTATTTTATTTATGAACTATTTCATTGTGTTAACAACAACAACAAAAATGCAAACTGGTCGTATGTCGTTGCTTTTTTTTGTTTATCGTTTAGCCAGATCTGGCGGCCTATAAAGTCGAAATTCTTCATTGTTTATTTCAAAGATGTTTACAATGTGTAAATATTCCCATTTTTTTATAATGTTTATCTCTATCATAAGTTAGTGTTACTTTTAACAATCATTTTTAGTTTATATTCACGTGTACTTGCTTACTTCTTGGTTGATTGAGTAGAATGTTTCAATAATAGGGGTATAATTAGTGTTTCTATAACTTTTGTAATTTGGATTTAAATTATTAGATAAAGAGAGAGGCTCATTGAAGTAAATTCTTTTTAGTCATTGGTTACAAGATTCATATGATAAATATTATTGAACACTATATTACTCTGTATGTTGGTAGATGCAGACTACTTGGTTGGGGTTTGAGTGATTATTATAACCAATGGTTGGAGACTCTAGGTGACATGGCTCAGAATCGATCACAATGTAATGAGCGTATACACTCTTTGTCTTCCCTTAAACCTTGAGATTAAAATTACTTCATATCTGTCTTTCTTCCTTCCTATACTATATCCTTATATACAACCTTTCTTTTATATATTATCATCATTAAATTAACTACTTCTATGAATTCGATGTTCATCTTATTGTTCTAATGAGGCATGGCAACTTGGACTTGTGCATATATGTGCGTGATTCCACTTTATAGCTGACTGACTTACTAATACTCTTAAATATCTTATGATTGATAAACTGAATTATTCAGCTTGATTTCTTTCTTTTTTTTGTATGTGTTATGGGTGAATTCAATTCATTGTAGTATTCAGTTACTTAATGACTTTTGAACAATTTCGTACGGTCTTTTCATCAATGTATTCAAATCCATATTATGATTACAATCAGTGATACCGTGTATTCACACTTTTAGTAGCACAAACATCAAAAGAGTCCATCAAAATCAACGATAACAAAATTTGAAACATGGGAAATATAGGAAATTAAATTTAGGAATTACTTAAATGTGTCCAAATTTTCTGCAGTCATGTTCCACATATGGTCTATAATAACACCGAGTAATTAAAATAATCTATAATTCTTCACTTGCCTCAGATGAACAACAGTCAGTAACCCCTATAGTCAAGTGCTATGTTTGATTTTGGTCATCTATATCTATATATATAATTCTAATCTTTCACCACCCTAGTACATCGAAATAAACTGAAAATTTAATAGCTAATGAATTGTCCATAGAACTATCAATGCTTTTATCCATTCTGTGAACTGTACTGTTTAATTTTACTCTATCACAATACGTTGGTTAACGATTATGTAGAGAAATGTTTGTTGGATTCACTTTGATTGTTAATCTTGTTGTTTATAATCTGTGAATGCCCTGGTTTAGTCGAGAGTGGGGATAGTCCGCTCTGCCTCTCCAAATGCTCTCACATGGCCATGCGTATATAGCCTCTGTCAGGGAAGTCCTACTCACTGCCTTCTCAAGGCATTACTGTTGTTTACGAAATCGAGAAGACGGAAAGCGAATGTCCGGCGCTTTAACAGGGTTGGTGGACATGGAGGGTCCACCTCGAGGAGTTGGAAAACCTTGATTCTAAACCAGTGGTGCACATGGGCTCCAGTATCCTGAGAAAACAAATGGCGTTTGAATGAATTGTTGGTCGCCGGCTACCATGGGACTGCATCTCCTCACGATGCTCCACTGGTTTGCGGATCAGACCTTTATGTCAAAGGCTCCGGTTGTGACCCCCGAAGATAACCATCTGCTTTGATCTGGGCACCCGAGCAGTATCCTAGCCCTCACACAAATCGAACGATTTATGTAGCTCATATTTATCTGGTGCTTCCTTGTATCAGTATTTCTATGTTAAAATAAATAAATATTTCATTCAACGTTTTCAACCGTTGGGAACAACAACCGTGCGGAGCTCAATCAAGCAATGTACACCTACCGTTAACGCTCAGGCCGACAGTCAGTGACAAGTGGACTGAGATATCACCTCTATCTCTCCACCTACCTATTCCTATTGTAGTTTGTGGCTGCTTGTACATAACATGCATGCCAGCCATCTCAGCCGATACAGTCTCATAGTCTCATAATCCAATTTACCATCTTTGCCGAATACCTTACACTTAACCTTAACATTGTTCGCGACCCAAAACATTAACTTGAATAATAATTAAAAAAATCGATTCTTAGAGTAACCTCTACAGAACTCAGTTAGGAACATTATACTCTCATTATCGTCATTCATTATTTCTTTTTGCATTAAATAATTCAGGGCCTTCAATTTATATTTAAATTGGCTTTATCAATCTTGAAATTTTCTGCTGACAATTTGTTAAAATGTGATATGGAGTCAATGGTTGCTGTAAGTTTTTTTTTGGTATTTTTCGTTTATTAACGTTGTTTACGTGGTACAGATTAGTCTGCTTGGCATCATGACGCAGTTTAATTGTAATGGCTAGTGTCCCAACCAAAACAAATAGAGCAATATTTGAAACAGCAAACTAGTAGCTGAAAGTTGTCTCAACCCATTGCTAATACTAAATAGTGCACACACACGCTCATATGAAAATAGTCAAGGCTAATAAGCGTATAATTGACAAGGTCTAAGTCCTACATGTTATAAATGAATAAATCGGTCTGTCTGGAAACTAGTATGACTTATGTGGGCTTGACATAGTACCAGACTGAACGCCTTGGTGCTTGGAATGTAAGCTGCTGGTTTCATATCTTGATATGAACATCGGCTCCAGGATTGGTAGGTATATTAAGCTAAAAATCCCCAATAGGACCAAATATACGTCTTGGATTCCAATACTAGTTCACAGTCTATCTATTCTGCAAATCTTTTGGCTATTGTTTTTCCAAGCTTTTGTTTGCAGCTAATAGGCAATTATTCAGATCACACTAAATTCTTTTCCATACATATCTAATGTTTATATTTTTCAGTTCCTTCAACATGAAGGACCATTAGCGTGGGATAAATATTCGACTACTATATTTGAAAATGCTTGTTCGCTTAAATTGAATACAAAGAAAATGAAAAAGTAAGTTCTGTATGATGAAAAAGTCGCTGTTTTGTACACGTATTCTTTCCAGGTTCTAGTATACTTTTTCCCTGTGGTATGGCAACTCGAACTGATGTACGTACGTACGAAGTTCTACGTTGTAACTGACTGACTGACTGTGCCATACATAAATGTTTATGTATGCTCCGTTCGGTTACTTTACTTGACGGTTTAAAAATAGTTTTGTGACATGAATAATTATTTATTAAGTGTAGATAAGTAGCTCTGGTGATTGATTATAAATACTTTTATTGTTTCCGAGGAATTCGTTCCGAAAACATTGTTGATGCTCTCCTTTCAGTCCTTCCTATGTACTTGCTTCCACAAGTACTTGTTAGTTCGTAACTACACTTGATGATGACCTTAGAAAGTCTGAAACATCCAACTGTTAAACAATAAGCTTATCTTCATCCTTCTTGTATTTAAAAGTGAACATATTGTAAGCAGGATTGATAAGAGGACTAAAGCATCGCTAAATATAAGGTTTCCTTAAGTTCAACTTTTATTTTTACAGTGAATTTTAGTTGCTGACTATTCATAATTCAGTATCTATTAATATTATTGGTTATTTCTAATATCCGGTGAGCGAAATAATTGAGTTTATCAGTTATTCCATTTAAGAATAAAGGATTTAATTTCACTTGGCTAGTGATTAATATCGTAAAATGAGAGATTGATAAGCACCGTAAAACTCAATACATAATCACATCAGTTCGGTTTGCCGCGCTACGTCAACACATTGAGATAATTGAAATCATGAATAGATTTATGTTAGACCATCATTGAAAACCTGGAAGCATTGGAAGGGCGTTTCACCCTAGTATGGGAATCTTCATCAGTGCGCATCCACGATCCCGCGTGCGAGTACTTTACCTCTAGAACACTGAAACAACATCCAACAGTGTTAATGTCTAACTCCGATCAATTCACTATATTGTGCGACTATCTTTCATTGTCTTTGGTGAATAATTGCCCCACGCTTGACACGGATTGTACCAAAATGGTCATGGCTTCTCTTTATAACTCTGAGAATTATCGCTCTTAGTTAATCACTAATGAGCACATGATAATTATGAGTATAGGGTTGCGGAGTTTGTTGAGTTTTGAGTGAGAGTGAAAGAGAAAGAAACAAATACGTTAATGTATCAACGTTACGGCGAGTTATATTAACCAATCTATTAATCACATTGAGCTACAATTGTTGTATAAACTCCTAATTATCAGTCTATATACAAAATATATATTAATCTAATTCACTAAATAATACTATATGTTTAATCGCAGCAAAAATATACCTTTTATTCGGTTATTCTCCAGAGTTTGCATATTTTATTACTGAACTTTGATTTTCTTGAATCGTTGTATATGAATGTCTCTATCATTTTTGTCTTTCCAAATTTAATTCACTGGATTATACTGCTTCAATAACATCTTCAAACCCTAATCTTTCCGATTACTGCTTATACTCTTACTACCTCTATCACTATGAGATTTGAATCGACAACTAGACCTCTGTGTTAATGTGATATGGCAACTCAAAATGATGTATGGACTTACGAAGTTCTACATTGTGACTGACTGACTGTGTATGAATAATTGTCAATTATTCTCTTTGTTTTTTCCATTTATAATTATAGATTAGCGAAAGAATACATGACAATGCGTAGTCAAGAACGAGAGGAACAAATTGAATTACGTGTGAGTATCCCAATATATATATATATATATATATATATATATATATATCTTTGGGTGTATAATCAAAGCGGTAGGAATCTTTTGTCCGTACATAAAACGTATAGTTTACAGCTCGTAACAATACGATGTGATCGATGAAATTCGATCAGCACTAGTGAACTAGATAAATATGATATTGCTTACTACTCAATGATCAATCTGTGTAAACATTTTAATCTTACAAAAGTTCAGTTGATTTACGAATAGCCTGTTGGTAATGTTACAGACTAGAAAAAAGCTAGGTGATTTCTAGGTTAATGTCCTCAGGAAGTATCAGTTCTCTCAATGTTGCAGGTATGCTTCATGACAACTAGTGAAGAAATTAAGTTCAGGATTTCTTACCGACTTCCATCAACTAACTATGTAACACATTAAACATTACGTATTGAGTTATCCTTAACAATAGAACAATTTCTGTTACTACATAACAATTATAATTAGAAAATCAGAGGTGATCAACTAGAATTCTTTAGACCCCCAAATGCTTTGGTACGGCCGAGAGTGGGGAGGGTCCGCTCTCCTTCTCTAAATGCTCCCACGGGTATATAGCCTCTGTTAGGGAAGTCCTACTCACTACCTTCTCGTGTCACGGGTGTTGTTCATGAAAATGAGAGGATGAAAGGTGGATGTCCGGCGCTTTAACAGGGTTGGTGGACACTGCGAGTCCACCTCGAGGAGTTGGGAAACCCTGATTCCTAACAATTGGTGCTCATGGGCTCCAGTATCCTGAGGGAACGAATGACGTACGAACCAATTGTCGGTCACCGGCTACTTTGGGACTGCATCTCCTCACGATGCTCCACTGCCTTGTGGGTTAGACCTCTAGGTCATAGGCTCCGAGTGTGGCCCCCTAAAAATACCACCTGCTTCGGTTTGGACACCCGGGTAGTATCACAGCCCTCACACAAATGAAATGATTTTGGCGCATATTTATCTGGTGCCCTTTTGTACCAATATGTATGTGTTTAAAGGAATAAATAAATAAGAATCTTTTAGTCTGGGCTTTTATACTAGTTAACGATTATGGACAAGGTTCGCCTGAAGTAGAGAAAAAGGAAAATAATGTTTCCCATCTAACTGAAACTCATTTCAATTCGTTTACTATGATCTACATACACATTCATGTATTCTATGTTGAGTTCAAGTTAATCAAACCAATAAAACGAAAGTTTGAAAAGTCAATTAATTGCCTGATTTTCACCGCGTTCCTTTTCGAAATTTTGTTTTTTATTATCTGTTCTTCATTACTATTACTGTGTTACGTTTTCCTTTTAACACCAAATTTGATTTTCTCTTGTTTTACTAGTTTATATTGTTTCAGATTGACTATATGTACAATTATGCTAATGCACTACTTTGTATTACAATATACCCAGCCACTGCCTACTTAAATTGTATGATGTTTGCTAGTGAAGTAGTAGGTTAGAAGAAATCTAGAGATGGGACAAACAGTCCTCATTAGGACTCACGCGATTATTGTTACTAAACGTTGCGACACAGATTAAATGATTTAAATTTAGTGACACTAGAGCAAATACTTTCACCCTTTGTTTTCTTTTCGATATTAAGCTTTGAGGTTTATCTTATATTGTTTTTTTCTTTACTCCTAAATCACACTGTTCATACTTACTATTTCTTAAAATTATTACTTTCACTACTCTAACGATTTTGTTGATAATATGATCTCATTGTGATAACATTCTGTATCAACTTCACTCAACACACAATTGTTCTACGTTCTTCCTTATGATTAATTGACAACTTTTCTTATGACTGATTGACTGAATACATAATTCTTACGAAGGCTTTATCCTGCAGAAATTCATTAGGAAACCTATTTCAATAGATTATCATGTAATATATTTCGTAATAATCTTCTTTGTCTTTTAATAAATCATCTAAAATTTACATACTTTGAAGATTCTGCTTTATAACAGCTTTTTCTCTTGTTACTCACTGTTTTGTAATTCCTGGTTAGAGTTTTTTTTCGCGAGTTAGATGTGTACGGGATGGGGTCATACACACCCCATGCTCGACCCTCCTTTATCCAGGCTTGGGACCGGTAGTAGCCCCCGGAGGACCTACAAGCGGAGTTGTTCTGCAATATATTTTAATATTCGACGTTAAAATCAAGTAATCAGAATATCTTGATTAACTTTTCTAAATATGCCTTTTTTCATGTAACTTTTAGCGTCTTCGTACGGAAAACGGATTATTATTACAACGTTTAGCTCGTTTAGAAGAGGTAAGATTAATTTATTATAGTCTTTATTCAAGCTATCATTATTATGTATGCGTTACGCGTTGTAAATTATTTAGCTGACCAAATCTAAACAATGTGCATAAAAATGAGCTAATAATGTTATACCCGGAATGGTAACTTTGAGAACTATTTATGAACCAATATTTATGTTCCTTTTATGATGAGCTTTATTTTGACCCATGGACTATTAGTGTACGATTTACCATTCTTCAGTTATAGCCAGTCTATTAATTACTGTCCCCCCGATTCACAGCTACATTTAGCCAAATCTTGTACAAATTTTATTTTCTATTTTATGGTACGATGTAGTCTGTTTGATTAATATATCAACCCAGTATGTTTGAGAATAACGATTCATACTGCATAGACTGTTATTGGTATTCTAGACTTAACTGGCTAGGCTAGGCAGATAGCAGGACTGATAAGTACTCAAAACTGCTTATACGACTTGTGTGTATCATTGCTCTGATGGATAGTTCGCTGTCCTCTAATTGGCGGTCTTATAACGTCATATAATAACAGGACACTCAGGCAATCTATATAACAAATAATACTTTTATAAACCATAACTAATATTGTTTTACTTAATATGTAGATAAGTTTGTATTTACTTACGCCTGTTAACCCTCATAAACCGTCCATCAGCATTCTCCATCCAACTCTGTCCTCGACAATCCTTTCCAATTACTGTTCATGTCTACTTCTGATTCTCAATGTAGTGTGTTCTTCAGCCTTCCTCTTTTTTCGTTTCCCTTCAGGATTCCGAGTTAGCGTTTGCTCCGTGATGCAGTTTGGTGATTTCTATAATGTATGTTCTATCTACTTCCATTGTCTTTTCCTAATTTCCTCTTCAGTCGGAAGCTGAATTGTTTTGTCCTACAGTAGGCTGTTGTTGATGATATCCGGCCAGTGAATGTTGAGTATCATGCGTAGGCAATTGTTTATCAATACTTGTATCACTTTGATGATGGTTGTGGTAGTTTACCAAGTTTCAGCTCCGTATAGTAGAACTATCTTGAATTTAGTTTATCATGTATGAATATATTATTTATTCATATTATTATATGCTAATTTACATGTTTTTGATAGATGATATGCAGAGTCTCAATTTGTTTATCGCTATTTTTTGTTCGCGTTTTTCAATCGATTGTTTTTATGTATATGTTATGATACTGTTTAATGCATTCGTGTTAACTCGGAATAATAACAATATCCATCATAGAAGATACTTCACATGTTCACGTGTTTTCTAAATCTTCCGCATACATTTGATGTTTTGTAAATAAGATATAGTTCAACAGATTTTGTCTTAGGAGAAAGATAAACAAATTTATTTGACATATATAGTTGAAATCATTAGTCAGTTGAAGCTAGACCACCACGGAAAACCTGGAAGCACTGGAAGTCTGTTTCGTCATATTATGGGACTCCTCAGCAGTACGCACCGACGATCCCACCTCGCGAGACTCGAACCCAGGACTTACCGGTCTCGCACCAGAGCACGTAACCACTAGACCACTGGGCCTTTATCCAACGGTGTTAATGTCTAACTTCAACCGATTCACGAAGTTGAGCAACCATTACACCAATGACATTGGTGAAGTTTATTTGAGTTTATTAGTGAAAAATTGTCAGTACTTTCTACATTTATACATCTTTAGTTTATTGTATAGAAATAGAATAAGTGAAAGAATCCATGATACATTCAACCAAGAATAATATACAATTCATTGTTGATAGGTTAGAATCATATAACATCAACTTTATTGACATATATTTAGAGATTCTGTTATATAAGTCACTCTCCATTCTTCTAACACACATATATTACTGAAGATACTTATCGATCAGTAAATACAACTGAAATGAAGTAGCAGATTCCTTAGGTTTTAATAGATTACTCGAATCATAATCTCTATTCTGCAGAAGTTTCCAAAAGAATTCAAGAAATCGCTTAATTCTACTTTCATTACTGTGATTAGGATTTCATCGAATTTATCATGAATTATTTGTTTTCCAATCACCTGTATAAAATTTTCAAGTCTTGTGTAGTCCTATAAAAACCACTGGTTTTTGTATGTAAAATAACCTTTTTTATTCTATCTACATACATCCCTCAAACGCCCTGGTACGGCTATTTGTAGCCTTGGATACATAATATGTAGATATATACCTCTAATGTACATGTTGTTTACGGTTGTTTATCTATCCTGTTCGGTTTTAAAGTGTATACTTATTAAATGATTACTAGTTAAATCCTTTTTATAGGTCAATACACGTTATTGAATGTAAATCATATCTTTTCTGTATAGAAGTACAGTTATATACATTATTGTATCTTAGTAATTAGTAATAACAGTTATAATGAATCCATAGTATCAAATATATACTGTTACAATAACAAATTCCTCTCTTTTATATATACACATATATATTCCAATTATGTGAATATTGAAAACCATTTTGCCAAGACAACACTAGTTAACTGTAATTCATCCTTATTAGCAAACGTTTACAATTTCATTTCACTTTTATAACTTAACCAATAATATGTAAATTTGAATACGATCGATCGTTCAAAGAACAGATGATTAAGAAAATAGATTACATCAAAATCACTCTAATAAGCAAAGATGGATAGTGGCTATTAGTGGAATCCAGGACGCGCGAACGGTACTGGGTTCGAGTCTTAGAGTGAACATCAACTCTGAGATGCAGGTACATCCAGCTGACCAGTCCCAAATAGAAGGAAATGCACGTCCTGAATTCCACTGCTAACCACTATTCATCTCTGCTTACCATGCTTGTAAATTTAGGCTATATAGAGGCAATACACACAGTATGCACATATGCCAATAAAAGACTGATCAACTGCAGTCCTAAATATCAATGGGAAAATTCAACTAAACAATACTAAGTGAATTTAATCACTATGATAGTTTTCCTTTTGAATAATAATGTGTTTAACTACTCAACAAGTTTGTAAACTATTTATAGGAGGTTATAAGTAATAAATTTAACGAGTATACTGAATAACCAATGAATGAAAGTTTAAGAATACCTTATTATAAAATTTGTATCATTAAATAAAAATAATGATCAAAAAAGTTTTAAGTTGATCCCCACTATTGATAAGTGAAGTTTATCAAAACTTTATTAGTGTTCGAAACTCTGAAGATTTCGTAATTATGAGTTTAGATTTTAATCAGAAGGGGATTTGTGGAGATTTCAGTATATTTCAAAGTTGAAATCATGAGTCAATTGAAGCTAGACCACCATCGAAAACCTGGAAGCACTGGACGGCCGTTTCGTCCTATTATGAGACTCCTCAGCAGTGCGCACCCACGAACCCGCTCTCGCGAGCGAGATTCGAACCCAGGACCTACCAGTTACGAGCCAGAGCCCTTAACCGATAGACCACTGAGTTTAGATTTCTTTGACATGAAATAATGTTCATTTCTTGCTCTTGGTACCGTGATCAGTCGTACTCTAAATAACTTATCACTATAACGTACCTTGTCGAATAGTGTTCAAATTTCGTAAGATTATGGTGCCATATTATTACTAGTCTTTGTAAAAATTGAAAACTAGTTAAAATAATTGACATTCATTCAGTAGATCTGAGCTTAACATATTTAAAACTAAGTTGATAATTAAGATTATTTGTTTTCGTACTATAAATTTTGTTCCAAATCAAGCTCTTTAATAAACGTATTCTGGTACTGTGACTGATATATACCAGTTCTGCACAGTTCTCTTTCATAACGCCGGGCTGTGTTATAAACTGACAACCTCTGCTTTTTGTTTCATCTGAAGTTGGGAAATAATGGACAATATCAAAATGAGGGGAAATGACACTTTTAAACACAATTTCTATTAATTACTATAACGATACTGAGCGCATGATATTATTCAGTGAGTAGCATGACAAATTTTTATTTCAAACTGTAAGGATGGCTCGTTGGCAAACTAAAGAACTCCATCCAGTCACCTCTAGGGGAACATTCTGGAGTGTCGACATGTAGCTTCTCTATTAGATGAATAAGAAGCACCCTCTATGTGTCTATTGGCTGTCCGAAATGATGATTTACTTTCATCCCAAAACTACAAATACATGAAATTTTTGTACTTTATTTGACACTGTTTGGAATAAGATTCCTACTTACTCGTCTTCTATCTTCTTATTTTGCGGCTTGGGAGAGTTCTAACGCTCCAGTGCTCAAGTATTACGCGATATACTAAGAGTCTAAATTCAAGATATAACACAAACTAATTAGGATTTTAGAATTTAGTCAACTAATCACATACTATATGTTGTTTTTCTATTTATTATCTTCAAACACATAAATATTGGTATAAGGAAGCACCAGATACTTATGCGCCGCACTAATCTCACTTGATTTATGTGAGGGCTGTGGTACTGAAAAGGTGCCCAAACCGAAAGAGGTGGTTTTCTTAGGCGACCACACCCGGAGCCTTTGAACTAAAGATCTGATCCACAAGGCAGTGGAGCATCGTGAGGAGATGCAGTTCCATGGTATTCAATGACCGACGATTGATTCATACGCCATTTGTTCCTTCAGGATCCTGGAGCCCATGTGCACCATTGGTTTGGAATCAGGGTTTTCCAACTCCCCTAGATATACTTTCCGTGTGCACTGACCCGGTTGAAGGACTGAACATTCGCTTTTCATCCTCTCAATTTCGTAAACAACGACCCCGCCACGAGAAGTCAGTGAGTAGGACTTCTCTGACAGGAGCTATATACGCGTGGCCATATGTGAGAGCATTTGGAGAGGGAGAGCGGACTATTGGCCGTATCGTCATCTTAATATGAATATTATTAATCGTTTTTTTTTAAATTATTCCAGACTATATTTAACTGATTGATTAAATGGTTTCACACTTAAATTACATTTCAATATGTTTTAACACAGTTTTTCATTACCATATTTTCTCCTCTGTTTTTTTTTATAAATATTATGATTTTACTTAAATCTTATTATTAGGAAAGTGGAATAATGGCTGATCGTTTAGTTAAATGTCAATTAATTCGTGCACAAGAAGCTGAAACTACTATTGCATTACGTTGTGAATTATCTATATTAAAACGTGAATATGCTAATTTAAATTCAAATTCTCATTTAATAAATAATGAAATTATGGAAAATAATAATGAACAACATAAATTATTATTGGTAAGTATTTAATTGTAAATTGACTTCTTTACTCTTGATAATTGGACTTAATTACAGAAACTAAGATTCTTGTCTTCTCTTTTTTTGTGCATAACATAATTCCTAATCAGAAGGAGTTTTGTTGAAATCATTAGCCATTTGAAGCTAGACCACCACGATGGAAAACCTGAAAGAACTGGACGGTCGTTCCGTTCTACTACGGGACCCCTCAGCAGTGAGCATCCACGATCCCGCCTCGAGAGCAAGATTCGAGCCTTGGACCTACCACTCTCGCACCAGAGCCCTTAACCGATAGACTACTGAGTCGGCATCCAACGGTGTTAATGTCTAACTTCAACGGATTCACGAAATTGAGTAACCATTCACCAATGTCATCAGTGAGTTGATATCTCCCAACATACCTGGTTGAACTCCACCTCTTACTACTTCTCACTAGAACTCCAGGAAATACCTGATGGAGCCAGTACACTATTGAGCACATGATCATTGTCAGAAGGGTTTTTGTGGAGATTTTAGTAATTTTATAGAGTTGAGATCATGAGTCAGTTGTATCATGTTAACGCACCTCATTAACACAACAAGATAAACATCAAATTCATAGAAGTAGTTACTTCAATATTGTTTATAATTGTACTTCTTGCTTCATATATCATATAAAGGTTAATTACATTCTTACTATTTATTACATAAACATGTGATCATCATCCTTTCTCATCTAAATGAGTATGCATTATTGTGTTGTTATTGTTATTGTTGGTGTTGTTTTCAACATGACACACACACACACAGAGACCTTGCTCATCTTTTTTATTTAAAAAGAAAAATGTCATAAATAAATATCTGTAGATAACCTTATTGTATTATAATCTACATCTTAACAATCATTTTCTCATCTCTTATGATAATGTTTAAAGTTATATATAATGGAGATGAGGGGGGGGGTAAGGGGAAAGGACTGAATACTCCTCAAAACAATTAATCACTAAGTAAATAGAAGTAATTCTATAATTGTTTCTTATGACACTGACATATTCATCAGTATTTCTAATATGTCAATTTTCAATAAAGATAAAAATATGAAAATGAAATGGTTAACATTTTTTTGTTTCTATGAAATACTTTCTTAAATACAATCCATTATAATGATTATTATCTTATTAGTTATACATCATAAATAGTACATTGTACATTAGATTCATATAATTCAAAGTAACCTATACCTCATCTAGATCTTGATTATTGAATTGATTTTATCATTTAAATAAACTAGTATTAATAGTAGTTTATAACTTAGTAGTTAATATGTTGAACATTTGAAATGAAAAGTATGTGTTACAGTATGTATATTAATTCCATGATCTAGCTAGTTACATTCACTTGAAAAGTTCTAATTATGTTGAAACTTTTATTCTGGATTTCATTTTCAACAACACATACCGACTATAGTCAAATACGAGGTTATAAATTTTCATTGACTGAGATGGTTGTGCCACGTGTTACGTATACGTGGGGAGAGTCACCTCTCCCTCTCGAAATACTCTCATATGGCCAGCGAATATATAGCCTCTGCCAGGGAAGTCCTACTCACTGCCTTCTCGTGGCGGGGTCGTTGTTTACGAAAGTGAGAGGACGAAAAGCGAATGTCCAAAGCTTTAACCGGGTTGGTGGACACGGAGGGTCCACCTAGGGGAGTTGGAAAACCCTGATTCCAAACCAGTGGTGCACATGGGCTCCAGTATCCTGATGGAACGAATGGCGGACGAACCTGTCATTGGTCAATGGCTACCATGGGACTGCATCTCCTCACGATGCTTCACTGCCTTGTGGATCAGACATTCAGGTCAAAGGCTCCGGGTGTGGCCCCCTAAGGAAACCACCTGCTTCAGTCTGGGCACCTGTGCAGTATCACAGCCCTCACGCAAATCGAATGAGATTTGTGAGGCGCATATTTATTTGGTGCTTCATTGTACCAATATTTATGTGTTTAAATAAATAAATAAATCAAATAACGTATACATGAACACCGATAACCACAATGCACTATGTTGACTAGTATTGGCGATGGTTGGAAGAGAGTTAGAGGCGGCCATACTAAAACATGGCATCAGTCCACAAAGTCACTAACTTCTAGTCTGAGCCATGTTGGCAGATGCAGACTACTTGGTTTGGGGTCCGTGTGACTATCGTAATTAATGGTTGGAGACTCTAGGTGACATGGCTCAGAATCGTTGTAGCTGACTGACTGACTATAATAAAATCTCATTAGTGTTAATGAAAAGTGATAAATATATGTATATATTTAATGTAAATTCAAAATCCATCATGATTTGATAGAAATATTTATCATTTATTGCTCTTTAAAGCCCCTTCTGATAATGATCATTTGCTCAATAGTGTACTGGCTCCATCAGGTATTTCCTGGAGTTCTAGTGAGAAGTAGTAAGAGGTGGAGTTCAACCAGGTATGTTGGGAGATATCAACTCACTGATGACATTGGTGAATGGTTACTCAATTTCGTGAATCCGTTGAAGTTAGACATTAACACCGTTGGATGCCGACTCAGTAGTCTATCGGTTAAGGGCTCTGGTGCGAGAGTGGTAGGTCCAAGGCTCGAATCTCGCTCTCGAGGCGGGATCGTGGATGTTCACTGCTGAGGGGTTCCGTAGTAGGACGGAACGACTGTCCAGTTCTTTCAGGTTTTCCATGGTGGTGGTCTAGCTTCGATTGACTCATGATCTCAACTCTATAAAATTATTAAAATCTCCATCGAACCCTTTTCTTTGAATTCAGTTTTAACTGTTTTCCATATTTATTATTTCTTGGTTGCGTTTGTTTTGCTAAATTACATAGGATACTTCTGAAAATTACTGGCTTACATTCCATAATTATTTCCAGGATATAATTTTCTTATTCATTTAATATGAAATCTAGTTTATATTATTAGACTGACTCTCAATGGACAGTTATTAACAACTAGAGATCATGAGACGGTTATTTTGTTTTAACTATAGAACTTCTTACTACTCCATACCCATGTGCGCACTGGGTACTGAAATCGAGATTTTCTGGTTTCATATTTAACGTGTTTCAGTACCTAATTATAAGGACGGCTCGTTGGTAAACTGTAGGAAGCCTTAAGAAGCCCAGAAAGAGCCGAACATATTCCATCCAATCACTGCTAGGAGAATATTCTAGAATGTCGACATGTGGCTTCCCCATTGGATGGATAAGAATGACTCCTATGTGCCTATTGGTTGACCGAAATGATGATTTACAATCAGCCAATAACTATAAATACATGAGATTTCTGTACTATATTTTGACACTGTTTTGGTAAATAAAAGTTTCTACTTACTAGTCTTTTGCATTCTCTCTTGCGACGTTGCGGGTTCTATCGTTCAAGTAGTCTAGTAGTACGCGGCATAATAATAATCAAGGCTCTAGATATAACACTAATAGTTCACATCCTAAACATCAGTTGGATTTTTTTTACTATCAGTGTTACTATTTTTATTATTTGGACTCCTTTTGATCTTTTGTCAGTGATTGTGTGTTAAATGAGTTAATTTGGATCGATGAGCATTTTTACCAGGTCCTATATGGCTTTATGATGATAATCTTCGTGCTATTTTGTTTTCAAATTTCCTAGTGCATTTCACTTGCCTCTCCTTAAGGAATGTTAATGACTATCCCTCTATAAAACCATTCAGAAAAAAAATCAGTCTTTTGAGACCGTATGTTGTCATATTGAATTTCAGTAAATTGTAAAGATCCTCAATTCCATGTTCTTTCCAACAGGGAATTGGCTAATAATATCGCTGTTTTTTCCAGATATTTCAAAGCTTTTTGATTTTTTCCTTCTAAGTAACAAGCCAGAAAGCTAGTGTCTTATACATATGATATATTTGTCATGGATAGGTTATTATTAATTAGAACCTATGTATTCTTTTTAATAAGCTCTGCTTTTATAAATATCTATTTTTCAACGACCCCAAATAGATCTGTGTTTGAAGTTGTTTGATAAAAGGGAAGATTACAAAAGTCATAATATAGGATATCATTCTGTGATCAATCGATGTCAATACTTTTAATCTAGGAAGCTGTAATTCACTGTCTAAATCGCTCAGTGGCAATTTCTCTAATTGGTACTAGGTAATATGACTTTTAAGTTCATGGGAGCGCGTAAATCTCCAAAAGATTGTTGATAAATCTTTCTTATAATTATCAACTAGCAATAGGTTCACAATAATTTACCGATCTCCTTCAACTACTACCAATAAATAATTTGTACGGTTGTAGCTTTATTTATAATTTTTTGAGTATCTTCCCTGATAGTTAATATAACAATTATGCTTCAATCTTTATCTCTGTAAAAGATATATTAATCTTTATCTCAGTGGCCGAGTGGATAACGCGATGGCGTTTAAAGCGAAAGGCACTGAGTTCGAATCCCAGAGTGAACATCAACTCTGAGATACAGGTACATCCAACTGGAAGTTCTAAATAAGACGAAACGCGCGTCAAACTGGATTCCACTGCTAATCATAATCCATCTTTGCTATATCTTTATTGGTTTTTTCTCTTAGATAATTCACTTTTCTTTATCCCCCAAATTTTCCTTCTTTTTCTTTTTAAAAAAAAATTCTATCATAGGAATCAGTTACAATGAATAATGATGGTGTACTACCAACAAATGAGAAGACAGTAAATACCACTATTATCAACACGAATACAACAATCTCAATGGATAAACCAACAATTACAAATCAGAATTCTATTAACAATGCTACAATACATCAATCACTTGTTAATGGTTACTCATCACCTACTTATAATCGTCAGAATAATTATACTACTAATCATACTACTAATAATGATAATAATATTTATTCTTCATTAAATGATCAACAACTAAATAATTCTTATGATTTTTGTACATTACCAAGATCAAGAAATCGTGATTATCAAACAAAAAGTATTAATCATAATGAAATAAAAAATGATGAATTATTATCAACAACTGTTAATCAATTACAAACAGATTTAGTAAATTCACGTTTTAATGAAGCGGATGCTAAAAAGGTGTTACATGAATTACGATGTAAATTACATGAATTAGAAGAGGTAAATACATGGATAATTATTCATTCTATTTTTATAATTCATAATAAAAGATGTGTTACATAATGGTTGAATCCATAAGTTAATTAAAGCTAAACTATCATGGATAATCTGAAAGCATATTGGATGACCGTTTCGTCCTAATATGGGACTCCTCGGTAGTGTATATCCACGCCCCCGCGAAATTCGAAAGTTTATACTCGGTTTTGATTTGGTTTGATATTAATTATTTATTTAAACACGTAAATATTGGTACAAAGGGGTACCAGATATATATGCGCCACACAAATATCATTTGATTTCTGTGAGGGCTGTGATACTGCCCGGGTGCCCAGACCGAAGCAGGTGGTTTTCTTAGGGGACCACACCCCGAGCCCTTGACCTAAAGGTCTGATCCACAAGGCAGTGAAGCATCGTGAGGAGATGCAGTCCCATGGTAGCCGGTGACCAACGATTAATTCATGCGCCATTTGTTCCCTCAGGATTCTGGAGCCCATGTGCTTCATTGGTTTGGAATCAGGGTTTTCCAATTCCACTAAGTGAACTGTCCGTGTCCACCAACCCGGTTAAAGCGCCGGACATTCACTTTTCGTCCTCTCAATTTCGTGAACAACAGTAATGTCACGAAAAGGTAGTGAGTAGGACTTCCCTGACAGAGGCTATATAGCTCGATTGCATTTACCGAATCCCTCACAAATGGAATCAATTCAAGTTGAATGATCGGTAACTGTGTACTTTGTAATTGAGTTATAAATCTAGGTTGTGTTTTTCTTTATTTCTTTAAAGTTATTATAGGTATCAATGCCAAGATTAGACCTAATAGTTTAAAAAAATGAGTATTGGGTTGACAGTTAATTATATATATTTGTGTATTGTATCCCAATGAGTAGAAGAAGAGTATTTCTGACGTTTCGTAACTTAATGTTAGCCGCTTCTTCAGAGTGACTGAACAAACCGTTATTTAATCACTCTGAAGAATTGGGTTCAAATTAAGTCACGAAACTTTAGAAATACAATTTTTCAACTTTGTGGTATATATCTAAAAAATATGTTTATTATTTACAGTTATGGGTTCTTATTAATAAAATAGTGGATATGTGACTATGAAATGAAGTCGATTATACTAAACTTCGAGTTGGTTTATATCAGTTGAAGATGTTTTACGTTTAACGAATAAGTGAATAAATTTAAAAATTTCTTCATTTATCTATCTAAACACATACATATGCTCCTTGTACAAGGAGCAACCAAATATATACGCGCCACACAAATCTCATTTGATATGCGTGAGTGCTGGAATACTGAATTTGATTTAGTTCAATTGATACTATGGTGTGCTACTTATATCGACAGATGTATCATCAGTCGAAAGTGAAATGCCTGATGGCAGAAGTTTGCGAATATCGAGAACAAAGAATGATTGGTATGGAAACGAAGGATCAATCAAGTCTGAGACAATTGATTGACATTTTGCGAATGAAGTATGGTTCTACGATTTTACTAAGATATTCTGTAATTTTATATGCAAATACATTTAGTTTCCCCCATTGGTGTCCTTGTTCACTACAGATACTGGTCATTACCAAATCACTGATAAGCATAGAATTTATACTGAACATTAAAGATAAAGTCTTCGATATTTGATTTTGATAAATAATTTTTTTTTTAACATCAACAACCGAAGAAGTGTTTCATTTTTTTTATTAAAGTCTGTAGCTCTCTGGTTACGTACTAGACTTTTAAAAGATGGAGTCAAATCTCGTAGTAAAGATTATTCAGCAGAATAAAACGAATGATACCTTTGTATATTTACTTAGATTCTTCTAGGAGTTCGGAAATTACTAAAAACACTTGTAAAACAAAATAGGGGCGGTCAAACCAAAACGTGGCATCAGTGCTTGAAGTCACTAACTTCTATTCTGAGCCATGTTAGTGGATGCAGACTAGTTGGTTGGTGTCCGTGTGACTATCGTAAGCAATGGTGGGAGACTCTGTGTGACATGGCTCAGAATCCATCACAATGGCGTAGGTGTAAACACTGTTTATCTTACCTTAAACCTTGAGATTAAAATTGCTTCATAACTTTCTTCCTTACTATACTATATCCTTATATACAGCCTATCTTTTATATATATTTTCACCATTAAATTAACTACTTTTATGAATTCGGTGTTGATCTTGTTGTGCTAATGAGGTATGGCAACTTGGACTGATGCATAAATGTGACTGATTTTACGTTGTAGCTGACTAACTGACTTGTAAAACAATCATTATCTTTTTAAGATTCTAGAATATTCGCTGATATTTTATCTTCTTAGTCCAGTTAAACTAACTAGTGGATATTTCTTATTCATTAAGTTCTATATTCACTTTAATAGATTTCACCAGCTCAAGATTATCGTAACCATTTGAATCAACTTTAGTTATTATAAACTGTACTGTTATATTCATTCAATGATATTTGAATTTCAAATGATTGATAATGCTGAAAGTCTTCGATATCAATCGTGATCTCGACATTGAATACCCTCTCCTAATATACAATGCTTTAGTAATGGATTACACTGCTAGCCACCATCATCTCTCCTTATAATACGATAATTTCTGTTTATATTCTTGCTATATTATTTATCATTAGTGATTACTCACACGGAAAATATGACTCAAGATTGAGTTCATAAACAATGCTTTGATTACTGTGTCATTTTGTACTGCTATACTTTTGAAAACATTTGAATTCTTAGTTTTACAATACCTAGAGATATGATATGATTGGCTTAAAGATAATGTTATTCGATTCAAGGTCACAATCTAATCAATTATCTCTGTTGCTAAGACGTTTGCTTTTAATGTAAACACTATAACAAAATCAACTATGGTCATATACCATCAAATCTAAATGACTTAGCATAGCAAACGGTAAAACTCTCTTATTTCTTTAATTACTTAATGTCTTATCTTGGTTACAAAACAGTGACGTGTTCTTCCATTGTCAGTAAAAGTTTATCTTTTTTGTTCAATAAAATACCTCCCTCATTCTTCGGTAAAAATAGACTTTCATCTTTTCTTTTGAAGGACTTATGCCTTTTCACTAATAAAGACCTAATTAGTATAGTGAATACTTTACATATATTTATGGTAGGTACTACTGTAATGAGCGAGAACACAATTGATGACAATCGGATTTATTTTTAACATAAAATTACAGAATCTCTTTATAAAATATGAGAACCATACAGTACACTGTTTATTTGCAAAATATCAATCAATCATCTTGGTCTTCTCTATTCTTTCATTTCCACAGCAATCATTCTTTGTTCTCGTTCTCTTTCCTTCGATCTTCTGCCACCAGGCATTTCACGTTCAATTGATGCCACATACTACACATATCTGTCGACATCTGTAGTACACACTTTTCTACTATTAACTATACTCTGACAATTAAATGCCAAGTTCACAAGTTCAATAAACAGTAATACATATTGGTCAACATTATTGTATACATTTAATTATGCATAATTAGCTAAAGGAGTATTCTAAATGCTCTGCATAACTATATTATTTGAATTGATTTCTAGTATTTAAAGACTGCCTATTAGTTAGAAAAGAAACTTTCCCTTTGCCGATTATCATCACATATAAGCTTATTATTTTCATCTTCAGTATCCGTATATGTTATATTACTAGTTTAAATATGGATGACGTGTTTACTATCACTCATATTAAATTAGGATAGATGAAGTTAAATGGTTTGAATTATTTTGTTTCTGGTTAGCGTATTTTTAACGAATTAGATTTTCTACGGGATGGGGTCGCTAACCCCATGCCAAACCCTCTTGCTTTACCCGGGTTTGGGACCTGCAGTAACTGTAGAGGAGCTACAGGCGGAAGGGATTGCCCTGGACAGAGTTGGATGGAGAATGCTGGTGAGCGGCCTATGCTCCTCGACGAGGGGTAACAGGCATAAATAAGTAAGTAGATGAAACTTTAAAAACGGAACTAGCTTCGAAACATATCTGTCCGAATTCCTGGTGAAAATCTCTTGTATGTCGCATTGGTTATTGTAAGAGTGGTTGTTATGAAGTCGGTTTTTTGTTTCTTCTAATAATTTTCTTCCACTTCTTAATTCCACAACACAATATATGATTACAAATATCAGTCAAAATCGGATCAATCCCTTCGATCAACTGAACAAATTGCTGTATTAAAAGATGAATTATTTGGTGCAAAACTTCGAGAAACAGAATTAATTAATCAAATTGATGAGTTGAAAAGAAGATTTGATGATTTAAATTCACTTTGGCAGGTTAGCTAACATTATGTTATTTAGTCGTAGAACATTAATTTATTCATTTTTATTTACTAATGACCTTCTTTTTCGATGAGAATTGTAGCACTTTGATCCGATAAATTTTTATGCTAGATAGTATTTTGGTTATGACTACCTGATCTTATTTTTTAAGTAAGTAAGTAAGTAGTATTCCGTGGACGCTCAACTTCGAGATCAACAAGCTGGATTTCGTAAGGATAGATCGTGCACAGATCAAATCGCAACTCTACGTATCATTGTGGAACAATCAATCGAATGGAATTCATCACTGTACATCAACTTCATCGACTACGAGAAGGCATTTGATAGCGTGGACAGGACGACACTGTGGAAGCTTCTTCGACACTACGGTGTGCCTGAGAATATAGTAAATATCATACGGAACTCCTATGATGGCCTAAACTGCCAAATCGTCCACGGAGGACAACTCACCGACTCGTTCGAGGTAAAGACCGGTGTTAGGCAAGGTTGCCTACTCTCACCCTTTCTCTTTCTCCTGGTGATCGACTGGATTATGAAGACGTCAACATCTGGAGGAATGCACGGGATACAGTGGACAGGCAGGATGCAGCTTGACGATTTAGACTTCGCGGATGATCTGGCTCTTCTATCACAAACGCAACAACAAATGCAGGAGAAAACGACCAGTGTAGCAGCAGCCTCAGCAGCAGTAGGTCTCAATATAAACAAAGGGAAAAGCAAGACTCTCCGATATAATACAATATGCACCAATCCAATTACACTTGACGGAGAAGCTTTGGAGGATGTGGAAATCTTTACATATCTGGGCAGCATCATTGATGAACACGGTGGATCAGATGCAGATGTGAGGGCGAGGATCGGCAAAGCAAGAGCAGCATACCTACAGCTGAAAAACATCTGGAGCTCAAAACAATTGTCAACCAACACCAAGGTTAGAATTTTCAATACAAATGTCAAGACAGTTCTTCTGTATGGGGCAGAGACGTGGAGAACTACGAAAGCCATTATCCAGAAGATACAAGTGTTTATTAACAGCTGTCTACGCAAGATACTTGGGATCCGATGGCCAGACACTATCAGCAACAAGTTACTGTGGGAGACAACAAACCAGATTCCAGCGGAGGAAGAAATCAGGAAGAAGCGCTGGAAGTGGATTGGGCACACTTTGAGGAAATCACCCAATTGTGTCACAAGACAAGCCCTCACATGGAATCCTGAAGGTCAAAGGAGAAGAGGAAGACCAAAGAACACATTACGCCGAGAAATAGAGACAGACATGAGAAGAATGAACAAGAACTGGAAAGAACTAGAAAAGAATGCCCAGGACAGAGTGGGTTGGAGAATGCTGGTCGGCGGCCTATGCTCCATTGGGAGTAACAGGCGAAAGTAAGTAAGTAAGTAAAAAGTAAGTAGTATATATAGTCATATTAACAATCATGGTGACGATTACTCATGAATTCCTTCCTTCATCCCAAGGAAGGAGAATAAATATTTACATCATTATTTTGTTTATGGGAGTCTGTTGTTCAATTTTAGTATCAACTGATGGTATGTCTAGTTGGAAGTAAACCAACTCACTACGTACATACCGTATATACTACTCAAATAGTGTGGATTTAAAATTTTTATTTTTATTTAAACACATAAATATTGGTACAAGGAAGCACCAGATACTTATGCGCCATACAAATCTCATTCGATTTGCTTGAGGGCTGTGATACTGCCCAGGTGCCCGAACTGAAGCAGGTGGTTTTCTTAGGGGCCCACACCCGGAACCTTTGACCGAAAGATCTGATCCACAAGGCAGTGAAGCATCGTGAGGAGATGCAGTCGCATGGTAGCCGGTGATCAACGATTGATTCGTACGCTATTTGTTCCCTCAGGATACTGGAGTCCATGTGCTTCATTGGTTTGGAATCAGGGTTTTCCAACTCCTCTAGGTAGATCCTCCACATCCACCAACCCGGTTAAAGCGCCGGACATTCACTTTTCGTCCTCTCAGTTTCGTAAACAACACTCGTGGCACGAGAAGGCAATGAGTAGGACTTCCCTGGCAGAAGCTATATATTTGCTGGCCATGTGAGAGCATTTGGAGAGGGAGAGCGGACTATACCCACTCTCGGCCGTACCGGGGCATTTGGGGGGATTTAAAATACAGAAGTTCAGAAGAATTAAAGTCGATTGTGAAGAATTAATCGTAAAGGTTTGTTTATATTTCTTGTCCCTTTACTCATGACCCACTAGGATATCCTCAGTTAGATGTCTAGAAACATCATGCAAATTATAATTTTATACTGTTTTTGTAAAGTTTTAATTTGGGTAGTGCTACAAAGTGCATTAAACTGTCGCCTGGGGTATAGCCAGTGTGAGGTTATCTGAATGGTGCATGAATTAAGTACTACCCAGGCGGCGTCTTACGTGACACGAACGGAATTCGATCGAATACGGAAGGGAGTATTGAGTATGAATATACCAACCTCGGACATCTGTAATGTCAAAATTCTTATCAAACAAAAGGAAATCAGAATAAATACGTAGGACAGGAGTCAGTCACAACTGATTAGAAGTAACGAGTTGTCAGTCCCACTGTTTTCGATCTTCAGATCTATGAATGTTAGTTCAAATGTTAATTCCTTCGATGTTTAGTACTGTGGAGATTCAATCTCACTTTGAGTGTACTAACACGTGTTGATAGCACTTGTTCTGCCTAAAAACTCTGATGAATCGACACTAGATGTGAGGAATGAACTCTAGATGAAGATTATTTGATCTCGATTATAATAACCTCAGATGATCAGTCGTAGATCGAAGATAATTTCAAAACATATCAATACCAACATCGACATTCAGAAAACGGTTAGCTGATATCGGACCACTTGGTAACCTACGTTAAGATAATGGAAATTGGTTAAGGTATCAATAAACTTTGATAATGGGATTCCATTTATTGTGTATGCATGTAAATCGTTATTTCTAGTGACTACCGATTTATTCACTCAACTAGTGCTTTAGTAACATGCGTACTTAAGTAAGTAACCTGATCTTTTATACGCCTCATTGTTCAGCCATATGCTTTTAGTGTATTTTAGCTCTGTGGGCTAGATCACCTTGCATGGTTGCTTCATGAAGTCCATATTTATACTCACGTAACAAGTCCTGGATAATAACTATCCTTACGGATATTCCTCCTGGCTATGTTATACGAGTTATACGAGCTTCAACTTTTTCAGCGACTGGAATATATTTAGTATGCCGACTAACATAATTCACTACCTCCTATTTTTATACTTAGTTCTTTAAAGATACAGCGCAGTTTTCAGCCATTATCATTTATCAAAAACACTTAAGTTAACTATAATCCTCCCTTATATTTGTTCTTTTCTCTCTCTCTCGTTTTCACTTTGTATTAAGACACATCTTGGGAAATGTAAAGGTGTTAACAATGATACAAAACGTTCTTCACTTTGGATTGGTTCTTTAAACTCACTGGATGCACATGAGACGAATTTTAAGATGAAATTTTCTGACCGACTACTTGAAACACGATTTGTCAATCAAATTAGTAGTTTAAAACAACAGGTATGAATTTATTTTATGCGTAATAATTTTCTATTCATCTTCATACGAATGAGGAAAAATAAACAGAAGTGACCAGCTGTTGTGTTATACTTAGAGGTATATGAGCACAGCTTTACTTTCTACCTGTGCAACTGTAATAAATTAGTAACTTAGTCGATAAAACTTGATCACAACCAAGAAGGACTTGGCAAACATGACATTAGTCACTACTCAGTGATCAATCCGTTTTTTAATACATTTCATGTAACGAAAGAGCAGTTTCAGCCCGAATAGTTCAGTGATAACATCCTTGACTGTGGATATGGATGACACAAGGTGCGCCAAAGACCATCAATTTCCTCAAAATTTCGAGTATCATACAGCGAAAAACCGAGATTTAGGGTTTCCTGTCAACTTTCTCCAACCGCTTAATATAAAAGTATTCTGCTTCCCACCTAGTATTCATCTGACTTGATTGTTTACTAATCAATTAGGTTTTAAACTTCATTGATTAAGATAATGGAATTGGATGTGCTGTGTTTGTTGACTGATGGTTTATTACCCTTATTTATTGCTTTGTTTCATAATGTTTGTGGCTCAATAGTATAAATCATAATCGTTTTTCATTGAAGTTTCGTTCTTTGAGCTGATTAGTTTAGTTGTAGAGCCTTCATTGTTCTTCTGAACAACACCATCAGCATAAACTTCAGGTAGAAGTGAAGTGTTCGGATTTCTTCACTTAGCCACTTGATCTGTCGACTTTGATATTGATTGGTTATTGTCGACTTTTAACCTGTCATTGTATCCATTTTTATTTTATCTCCCTTTGATCTGATTCTTGGTCTCAATTACCCTTTTAAACAATATGCATACAATTTTTTATGGTAGAAAGGATGTTATATCTCGAACTTAGATTTCTTAGTCTATCACACAACACTTGAGCACTCGAACGCTAGAACCCTCCCAAGTCACAGATCAAAAGACAGAAGACAAGTAGAAGGAATGTTATTCCAAACAGTGTCGATTATGGTACAAAATTGTCAGGTATTTATAGTTTTTAGTAGAAACAAAACCATCATTATAGTTACTTAGTCGGCACACAGGGAGTTATCAGCATTTTCCAATAAGGAAGCTACACATAGTGATTCTAGAATATTCTTCCAAAAGCTGATTAGATGGAATATGTCCGACTTCTTCTGGCCTTTTTAGAGCTTCCTTGATTTCAACTGTGGACCATCCTCATAAAGGACTTCAATTTATCCTGTATGTTAATTAAACCATACTTTATATTCATAGGGTTACATATAACCGTTTTAATATATTACTTACTTACTTACGCCTGTTACCCCTCGTCGAGGAGCATAGGCCGCTCACCAGCATTCTCCATCCAACTCTGTCCTGAGCCTTCCTTTCCAGTTCTTTCCAGTTGTTATTCATCCTTTTCATATCGGCTTCGTTTTAATATATGTATAATCTTTTAATGAATTATCTTCGAACACAATACTGTATTAAGCAAATCAATAAAAATGTCAGGTTCAATGTTTGACTTAGTCTAAAAAAAAAATATTGATCATTTAAATATTGACATTAATTATGTACAATGAATACGACTATTATTCGTGTTACTGACAAGAATTATTAAAATAATCAATTTTATTATTGATTTTAGAATCACGTTGGTACCAGTTTGGCTTAATCTTTTCTCATTAATAATTATCAAAAATCATCCTTTTTTGTGGAGGATCGAATAGACTTGTCAACAATGTTACTAATATCCTGGCAATGAGGTCTATATTAAAATCAATATATGGTCCACTTCTTAAGTATTTTTATATGTTAGATTTACTGGCTGTGCTGTATATTTTCAATGTTAAAAGTCAGAAAACCCATTAGTAGACATCGCTAGCGGGTGACCTATATGATATCTGAATTCTGTAGACCTACTGGAACTCTTCCTTCAAATAATATTATTTATATATGAAGATAAAATCACAGCTTTATACTGCATGTATTGCTCGAACCTAATTTAAATACTGAACTTTCAGCTATATGTCCCCATGATACTACTCAGTTGTTGAAATTGTAATAGACTAGTCGAAGCCCGAATCCACAATCTATTATTAGTTGATAGAGCAATCCCTTTCACTATTAGCTCATTGGTCTACAAAATTTGTCCAGTATATTTAATGAATATAAATGTTCTTAATTAGCTATTCTTTTTAATTCTTTCTAATCATCATTTTTATCAAATCTCCTATACTTGTCATTTTATTGCTGTTTTTACCCGGCAAAATTTTTTTTATCAGATTACTGATTTAACTGTACAACAAGAATTATCTGATCGTCGAGCTGATCGTTTAGATAAACGTGTCACTGAACTACTCGAATCACGTACAGCATTTCAAGCAAGAGAACGTGAATTAACATTGGAATTAAAGCAATTAGAACAGAAATGTGCCGATATAGAAGCGAAGGTAACAGTTATGTTTTCTTTTTATTTAAAAAAAAACAAACAAATTTAATCATAGATATACTTTTCAGAAGGGGTCTTGTGTTGATTTCAATATTTTTAATAGTTGAAATCATGAGTCAATTGAAGCTAGACCACCATGAAAAAGCTGGAAGCACTGAATGATCGTTTCGTCCTATTATGGTACTCCTCAGCAGGGTGGTTAAGTGTTCTTACTCGAGACTTGTAAGTCCTAGGTTCGAATCTCGCTCGCGAGACGGGTTCGTGGATGCGCACTGCTGACGTGATATACTTTTATCATTTTTGTCATAAAATGTATGTCATTGATTATAACGAATATACTTTGAGCGGAGTGGATAAAATTTGAAATCCAATACTAAAACTCAAGACATAGTGTAAACTGAAAAATGAATGAATTTGTGCCATATTTACCAACTTATTGTATTGATTGCTTGAATCTTTCCATTGATGTTTAGTATTGCAAATAATTAGTCTTTTTCGGCACATGTGGACTTGTAACTAAGTGGATAACACTTTGACATTTGAAGCGAAAGTTACTCAGTCCAAAGCCCGGAGTGAACACTGACTCTAGGATTCAGACACAAGCAGCTGACGAATGCTAAATGGAACAAAACATTTGTCCTGGATTCCACTGCTAGTATTTACCAACGTTTTCAATAACTGATGGCAGTTATTGAACCCAACCCAATTAGTTTGTGTTCATTTAAAACCTTATCTATCTATGAGTTGTATCAATGGTGATATATAGCATTCCTGTTCCTTATGCATACTTGAATTAAGAGATAGTAATCTCGTCCAGAACGTTGAACCGTCCAGATCAGAGAATGCAACAGTATCTTTCTGAGTTATAAGTATTATCTACCATTTCAGCACAGCAACTGCTACAAACTTTAGTATTTTACTTCAGTTTCACTGTTGTATCAAATTTATTGTATCAAATGACGATTTGTTATTGATGATTGTAAGATGGTTTAAATTCTGTTGTTTAGAGTGTTTCTCTCTTTCACTTTCTGTATATATTCATATGATATTGTTTTGGTAACTACATATGACCAGTAAATTCTGACAATGATCTAAATAAAAAACAGTGTTGTTTGCCTAAATCTATTTTAATTTATGGTATTAGTTCATGAATGTATTGATTGTTAAAATTATTCATGTAAGTAGATACGATTATTCTAGCCAGAAGTTGGAGACTTTGGATCACATAGCCTATTCTTTGACTTGAAATACCTATGCTTTTTATTCCACGTATTCATTCTTTTTTTTTCCAAAATTTTCTTTCCTATGCCTAATATTTTCTATAACTGGTGATTCTACTACTGATATTTGTCCTGATTATTTCACTTTACAATGCTGATTTGGTGTTTCGATTTGAACCTAACCTTATATGTGCCAGCCTCCATGTTACTGATAACTAACATCAACTTTAGTAATATGCTATACCAGGAATCACCATTGCACGGTTGTTTCGTTCTAGTTTGTTACTATTATGTATTGCATACTGACGATTCTGATCTGAAATCGGTGCAAGATTTCCAAGTCTCCTTCTATTTTTATTGTTATTGTGGACCACTGAATGTTAGGATTCCTTTGTTTATATTTCTAGCTTCTAACGCGTTCTGGTTTCTTCCTCTTATTTGTATTGTTGATTAAGTAGTCTTTCATACCGTCCTATCATCGTGTCTTTTTTTAGCTAAATACGCGTTAGTAGATTTTTTGCAGGGGTACTGATTTATTCGGTAATTAGTTTTCATACAACTGTAAAATGTATCACACTAAAAGATC
This sequence comes from Schistosoma rodhaini, assembly GCA_944470415.2. Classification (NCBI taxonomy): domain Eukaryota; kingdom Metazoa; phylum Platyhelminthes; class Trematoda; order Strigeidida; family Schistosomatidae; genus Schistosoma; species Schistosoma rodhaini. The sequence goes on from OX104044.1 coordinate 82,659,546, forward strand.
ATCAGTCAGTATCACATGAACTTAAACAACTATGGAATATCTTTTAAGAACCTTCACGCATATCGTATTCAAATAGTATTTTGAATTACTTTTTAAGAAAGCTATACAGTTGATGTATCTTGATGAGGTTATCTCCTTGTACTTGGTTTACTTGCTCAAAGTGCAAAACATCTTAACTAACGTCTCAGTGAATTTCATATCACTCTCGGTTTTCAACCATCTGGAAATATTTAAAACATTCAACTATATGCCAAGTGATCACACATTTCAACTATATTGTTGTATGAAACTAGCAGATAGCATTTTAAACCTACAGGTCGACATTCAGTCTCAAAGTGAGTAACATATGTTACAACTAGGCTAGCATTTTAAATATTTCAGGAACGTTAAAATATTTTTTTAGTATATGATAAAAATACCAATTTATCTCGACGCCACTAAGTCTCAGGTTTGAACCCCGGTTTGGGGTATTGAGTACTATCTTCAGTCCTTACATTTAAAGTATATTAGTCTCAAACCTAAGTACCTGGTGAATAAGTTTACTACATACCATTTTTTTCTGACGCCTATTAGTTGATTTTCTTATTATATCTCTATTCTTTTTTCTGGAAATTCTATGCTATTACATTGGTGAAAACATACTTGCATACCTACATAACATTCCGGCAGTATGACTATTGTGACCAGTTGAACTGAACTCACTCTCCAAAAGCACAACAGCTCTTACCGGTATGCAATAATTCTTACCACTGTCAAAATGAAATCACTGAAAAGTTGATAGCAATCAATTGTATGTACATGTCTAGCGACCAGATGGCGAAAAGATCAATAGCATCTAAATTCCAAGTACTCCTTGTTGATGAGTCCTAGTTAGCTCGAAATCTAGGTCCAGTTCTTTCATCGGCCTCCAACCTCAAACTATAATGCCAGACAATATAAATTCACTTAGACTATCGGCCACATTCTACTTGATGGATAAAATTTGATCAACACCAAAAACTGTACTGCAAACACGAAATCATCTACTACTCAGTTATCAATCAATATTCGTTACTTATTTGTTTGGCAACCGTTTATATATTTAGATTCATTGCACTGCAAGAATGGTTCTAATTTTAACTACGATACTAATATACATCCTTTTTATTATTATTATTTGCACTTGTTTTCACTGAATCACAAGATTGACTAGTTTTCTTATAAATTTAACCCGTCCAAAACAATTTTCTGGATCAACATCCCCGTAAACGTCGGGGTACTGGAAAGTAGTTTTGTTATATTCTAAGTCCGTTAAACAGTCCATTTTATTTACCACATGATCTTTGGGGCTTCTCATGAGCACGTTTTCTTTTAAACTATTGAATCCCAATTTGATTTTTCTACATTTCCATCTTGAAATCGAACAACCTGTACTAACCATTCATGTTAAATCTGTATTTATCCTGTTTAATTTCACATTTAATTGAATGTAATGCAGTGGAGAAATAATGTTTTGTGTATTAAGGCACCCAAAACTGTCGTAGGCGACCTAGTAGGGTTCTAAAATATTGACCCACTGATTGCGCAGTCTAATACCTTCAGACAATAACACTGTGGAAAGTATACTTTCTATGCTTGATTGATTATCTCAATTTTAGTTTCGTACATTGTTTCACGACAACGTGACCATTGATTTTTTTTCTCCTGAATAATTTTTCGTTTGAAAATTTTAGCGTAAAGCCGATGGTGTTATGTGGCGTAGTCGTGAAATGGAATTCAAAACTCAACTAGCTGAACGTAAACAAGGTTATTTACAATTAGAATATCAATATGAAAGTTTACTGACATCACAAAGTCTTCAATCGAAAACGGATAATCATGAATTGATGCTAAGGAAATCATCATTAGATTCTGATAAAATATTAGAAATGGCTAATAACACTAATAGTACTGTTGAACATAATGGTAGTATGAGTAGTGATAATCATAATAATAAAAATAATGCAAATCGTTTTACACTTGGTAGTTATTTAAAATTTACTCAACCAAATCCTTCATCTATTCCATCACATTCCACTGTATCTACACCGAGACCAACAATGGACAAGAAAATATTAAATAATGAAACATCATATTGTCCTATCAATTATGAATTATATTCAATGTGGAAAGATTTACCACCAGCTGTCATGACTGAATCAATTGGTCCATTAGAAGATCTTTGTCTTATACCAGATGATCCAATGATTACAAGTGTTTATTTGAATTCATCTTCATCAGCGACGTCAGCTTCAACAACAACAACGACAACATCTCCACCATCAACTCCGCCATCTGTTGTATCGAATAATCATTTCTAGTCGGTTTTTAATGCTCATTGGCTTTCATGATACTTTTTGGTTATACTGCTAATATTAGTAATATTTATATTTACATACAATTACATTATATACATTCAAATATCTGTTGTTGTCTACTGTTTAACATTTGTATAATTTACTTCAAGTGTAGTTGAGGAGCTTTTGCTTTCTCCACTCTCTCTCTCTCTTTCTCTTACAACTAATCTACCTTCATATTGTACTTTGCAACTCCACTATTAATCATATGCTTATAACAATATTTTGGTATTTAAATGTATTCAATTGTTTATGGCAATAAAATATAACACATCTACTATTGTGTATCATAACTGTAAATTGTAAATTATACCTCATTATCTTTCCTTTTTATTTTTCAATATTCAATTATGTTTCTTGATTATTTTTTTTTCTTTTCTGATTTATAAATTCTGATTGATTCAAGTTTTGTTTTTGTTTTGCTTTTTCTTTACTTAAAAATAAATTATATAGTCTTTCAGATACTACTTATATTATGTATTACATACTTACTTATTTACGCCTGTTACCCCAAGTCGTGGAGGAGCATAGGCCGCTCACTAGCATTCTCCATTTAACTCTGTCCTGGGCAATCCTTTCCAGTTGTTATTCATCTTTTTCATATCTGTTTTCTATTTCTCAGCGTAATGTGTTCTTTGGCCTTCCTCTTTTCTGTTTCGTTTCCGGATTCCAAGTTATGGCTTGCCTTGTAATGCACATTGGTAATTTCTTTAATGTATGTCCTATCCACTTTCAAAGTCTTACTTATATTATGTATACATATGCTTATATGTTCAGAATTGAGCTGGTGGAGAAGATTTGTAGCTCAGGTGGGTGATTTTGATATAGGTTTGTTCTCTGAAACCATCCAGCTCAGAGAACAAACCCACATCAAAATATGTTCAGATTGTTTGAAAATGTTTTCTCTTTTTCTTCTTCTTTTTACTTCATCACTGTCCTTTCTTATTGTTGATCAACGTTTTCTAAAGACGTTTCCAACTGTCACTATCATTGTATCTTCACCTACTAGATTAAATTCTTTGGCAATAAAAGAGTATAATTCATCTATCTATACATATATACATTTTTTTTGGCTTCGGCAATTACAAAGTCATTTATCATGATCACTGATTTGTGTACATTAAGTTTAATATCAGTATATAGATATATATAATCTGTATATGTTTATAGTTGCTTGCCTTTTTTTTCGCATGACTTTAACCCCGGTTTGTGAATATATTATGTAACTACTACTAACTGCTGCTGCTCATTATGTGATCGGTGATCATAATGATATTGTTCCAACTTTTATCATCATCATCATCATCATCCCCCTCCTCCTTAATTTATAAAAAAGTATCTGCTATGCAAAGATGATTTTTCTTCAATGAAGGTCCAATGATTACCTTGGTTTTACTTTTTTTGGTGTGATAAAATATTTTTTCTAGATGTGTATCCACTATATTCATTTCAAGATTAGATAATCTTATTATTATTATTCATCAATCATTCATGGTTGTTGTTTCCCCCCTTTGTTTATATTATTTACCACTTTATAAATTCTTAATTTAAAAGAAGGGGGGGAATTTTGCTTCGAATGCATTTATCAAGTAATACATTACATGTATATCTATAATGATTCTGAATAGTTGCTATGTGTATATGTCTTTTTGTTCAATATATGTATTTTGTTTCTTGTTACTAATGTTAATGATTTCTTTATTTAAATTATAAACAACCTTTACATTATCATCATTAAAACGATATTTTTTTTTGTTTTCTGGAAGAAACCATTGATGATTATGTAATCATTTGACTCTTTATTATATCTTAGAGTAAATGTTTAAGAGAAAACGATTTTTTTTCTGAGAAAACAAGAAATTATTGATTATGAAATGAGTTTCCTTTTTACTTTTTATCTCATTGAACTTATGAACTATCATTGAAAACGCCCTCAAATACCCTGATACGGTCAAGAGTGGGGAGATTTCGCTCTCCCACTCGAAATGCTCTCATATGGCCTCTGCCAGGGAAGTCCTACTCACTGCATTCTTGTGGCGGGGGTGTTTACGAAATTGAGAGGACGAAAAGCGAATGTCCAACGCTTTAACCGGGTTGGTAGAAACAGAAAGTTCATCTAGGGGAGTTAAAAAAAACCTGATTCCAAAACAATGGTGCACGTGGACTCCAGGATCCTGAAGGAAGAAATGACGTATGAATTAATCGTTGATCACCGGCTACCATGAGACTGTATCTCCTCACGATGCTCCACTGCTTTGTGGATTAGACCTTTAGGTCAAAGGCTCCGTGTGTGGCTCTTAAGAGAACCACCTGTTTCAGTTTTTGTACCTGGGTAGTATTACAGCCCTCACACAAATCAAATGAGATTTGTGAGGCGCATATGTATCTGGTGCTTCCTTGTACATATATTTATGTATTTAAATAAATAAACTACTACCAGTACTTTATATTTCGCTTGTAATTCGGTTACATTAATCCTATGCTTAAAGCTTAAGCCTAATACGTCTGTACACCTAAAGAAATGATTTTTTCTCATATATTCCAGTTCATTTCCACCAATAATGAGAAGAATTCATTGAATAACACGTTTTACCCGAATTCGCCACCCAGTTGTAGATATGGTATACGTTCCTAATGAGTTTCTTCGTAGACGAACCAAATAGCTACATATTGTTGGGAAATTCACTGAGGCTCGGTGTTTAAGTGGTTGTCTTTTTATTCTTGGAAGAAGTGGCTTTCACTGAGTCACTAAATTTCGGGGACTTTTATTTGCTACTGGGATATTGCAAATATAGTATCCCTATTATTTGTACGGTTAGTGTATAACCAAATCTGCAGTTCATTTATTTCTGTTTTTGTTTATTAGTTGTTCCTTATTTATATATGGATCCTTTAACGTTTAGATTGGTCATTGTCGCGTGCACTTTGTTGAAATGCTAGGTGGTTGGAGTGACTGAATGAAACTGATTTAAATTCACAATATTAATTTCATAGTTGAAAGCTTGAGTCAATTGAAGTTAGACCACCAGGGAAAACCTAGACGGCCGTTTCGTCCTATTGTGGGCATCCTCAGCATTGCGCATCCTCGCACTCGCGAGATCCGAACCCAGGACCTACCAGTCTCGCGCCAGAGCACTTAACCGATAGACCACTGAGGCGGCATCTCATGATGTTAATGTCTAACTCCAACCAATCCACGAAGTTGAGCAACCGTTCACCAATTGTCTTCAGTGAGTTCCTATCTCACAACAGACGTGGTTTGAACTCCACTGGTTACTGCTTTTCACTGGAACTCCTGGATTTACCTCTCGAAGTCAGTCACGCTTTCAACTATAAAAAAAAAATAAAAAACCCTTCTGATAATATTCATTTGTAATATGTAATGTGATTGGTTGTCGTTTATTCCATTTGTAATTATTTTCTGCGGTTAATGAAGTTTGATCGATTAACACTGTATTGTGTTATAGTGAACATCAGATGATGAAACGATTGTTAAATGACTAAGTTGTTCGAATTGTTCCCCTCTTTTCGTTTAAGTATTCGAACAGTAGTATCAATAACCAGCCTTCACAAAAATGCATATCTCGAAAAGCTATGAAAGAGAGCACATACGAATGCGTTGTTTCGATAGTGTAAGAAGAAGACGTAGATTATCAGAACTATGTGATATATTACCGCAATACATTTCGAATAATCTGATCACACATATACTTATTAAAAGTCAGTCACAACGTAGAACTTCGTACGTACGTACATCAGTTCCAGTTGCCATACCAAATTATCACAGAGATGCAGTTGTCGATTCAAATCCCATAATGGTAGAAGTAGTAAGAGTTTAAGCAGTAATCGGAAAGATTAGGGTTTGAAGGTGTTGTTGAAGGAGTATAATACAGTGAAATAAATTTAAAAAGAATGGAGACATGAAGAATTGAGGAGATTAAAATTTGGCAGAACACAAAGAGTGAATGCACCTTCGCCATTGCAAATGATTTTGAGACATGTCATTCAAGGTCTCTAACCTTGTTAAGAACATCTATATATAAAAATAAAAGGTCAACTATACCGGAAATGGGGGGGGGATAAAAGGAGGCAAGGATGATAATAATAATAATTTAAAACCTAATCACTCTGGATAATCAGCTAATATTACCAGGGTAGGTTTAAGGGGAGAACAAACTATTTTGGAATACATGAAGGGGGTTTGAATTTTCTTTTGAATGCCTGGTTGTTTAATTTCATTAATTTATGATTGATGAAATCTTAAATAAATAAAGTCCAAATTCCCAATCAAGGCGTTTATTATGTAACCTAGTAAATATTTAATATCATTAGTGTTGTATAATGTTATAATGTATACAGATAGTTTTAATTGTATATTATCATTTTCACGAGAACTAGTTAAAAGTGATATATTGCTGGTAAGTTGTTTCATCCAATTCAAACCGTAACAATATCTAAGTAAAGATGGATAGTGGCTAGCAGTAGAATCCAGGACGGACGTTTCGTCCTATTTGGAAGTCGTCAGCTGGATGTACCTGCATCTGAGAGTTGATATTCACTCTGGGAACAAAACGCGCGTCGTGTATTCTACTGCTAACCACTATTCATCCTTGTTTACAATGCTTGTGAATTTAGGCTATATCGAGGCAATACGCACAGTATGCACATATGTCAATTAGAGACTGACCAGTTGCAGTCCTAAACACATCAATGGGAAAATTCAAACAAACAATACCAAGTGAACATAACAATATATGTTTAATTAATTGAAGGTAACTAGATTATCCTGTTGCTTAGTACACGATCCTGACATCAATATATTAGTTAAATTGACAAACTATGAAAAATGAATTCACTTAGTATTGTTTGTTTGAATCTTCCCATCAATGTGTTAGGACTGCAACTAGTCAGTCTCTAATTGGCATATGTGCATACTGTGCGTATTGCCTCGATATAGCCTTGATTCACAAGCATGATAAGTTAACGTTTTGTTACTGTCTCCTTGAGGTAAAACAAAATCCATGTAGGGATATCTACAAATCATATAGTTTGATATAGTGCACAAATTGATCGACCTTTCTTCGAAGGTCTTTGCGCCTCCTTAACTAATGTTCGAAACAAACTCAAATGGCTTTTGCATTGTTACTGGAAAATTTTACCCCATTAGCCAATTAGAATGAAGTTTACATAGATAAATAATTTATCACCAAAAATCAAACTTTTTCAAAGGTTTGAAATATACCAGTTTTTAGTATACCCCTATACAATCTATTATTATCTGTTCAGGCCTGATCTGTAAATATTTCATTTCTAGTCCTATTAAATTATGTTGTGCTATTTCTCATATGTGATGGAGAAGTAAAGGCAAGGAATAGCGTATCACGGGCAGCATTCCCAACAGTTGAAGAACATATGGAACTCAAAACAATTGTCTGGAAGCCAATATCAAAGTCACGATCTTCTATACGAACGTCAAAACAGTTCTACTGTATGGAGCTCAAATGTGGAGAACTACCTCAACAATCATCAAAATGATAGAAGTATTTATAAACAGTTGTCTACGTAAGTTACTCAATATCCGTTGATCGAATACCATCAGCAACAGCCTACCTGGGAGAGGACAAACCAACTTCCAGCTGAAGAGGAAATTAGGAAAAGACGTTGGAAGTGGACAGAACATACTTACTTTTATTTACGCCTGTTATTCCCAATGGAGAATAGGCCGTCGACCAGCATTCTCCAACCCACTCCGTCCTGGGCCTTCTTTTCTAGTTCTATCTATTTTTTGTTCATTCTTCTCATATCTGTCTCCATTTCTCGATGGATTGTGTTCGTTGGTCTTCCTTTGGCCTTCAGGATTCCATGTGAGGGCTTGTCTTGTGATACAATGAGGTGATTTCCTCAAGGTGTATCCTATCCACTTACAGCATCTCTTCCTGATTTCTTCCTCCGCTGTATGGAATCTGGTTTGTTCTCTCACACAGTAGTTTGTTGCTGTTAGTGTCTGGCCATCGGATCCGAAGTGTTTTGCGTAGATAACTGTTAATAAACACCTGTATCTTCTGGATGATGGCTTTTGTAGTTCTCCACGTCTCCGCCCCATACAGTAGAACTGTTTTCACATTTGTATTGAAAATTCTGACATTGGTGTTGGTTGACAAATGTTTTGAGTTCCAGATGTTCTTCAGTTGTAAATATGCTGCTCTTGCTTTTCCGACGCGCGCACTTGCATCTGTATCAGATCCACCGTGCCCATCAATGATGCTGCTCAGATATGTAAAGGTTTCCACATCCCCCAAAGCTTCTCCGTTAAGTATAATTCGATTGTTGCATGTTGTATTATGTCTGAAAATCTTGCTTTTCCCTTTGTTTATATTGAGACCTACTGCTGCTGAGGCTACTGTTACATTAGTCGTCTTCTCCTGCATTTGTTGTTGCGTGTGTGATAGAAGAGCCAGATCATCTGCGAAGTCTGAATCGTTAAGCTGCATCCTAGCTGTCCACTGTATCCCATGCTTCTTCCCAGATGTTGACGTTTTGATGATCCAGTCAATCACCTGGAGAAAGAGAAAGGGTGAGAGTTAGCAACCTTGCCTAACACCAGTCTTTACCTCGAATGAGTCGGTGAATTTGTCCTCCATGGACGATTTGGCAGTTTAATCCATCATTAAACTGAGGAAATCATCAAACTACATAACGAAGCAGGTTCTAACTTGTAATCCCGAAAAGACTCGTAAAAGAGGAAAGCCAAAGTACACACTGCTTCGGGAATTAAAAGCAAATAGTAAAAGGATGAATGTTAACTGTAAAGAACTGAAAATTATTGTCCAGAACAAGGTTGGATGTAGAATGCTGGTGGTTGGCCTATGCTCCTCCAGGAGGTGTAACAGGCGTAAGTAAGTATTACTCATATGAATGAGATGTACAGTTTTTGAATATTTTATGTGTTTCTTGGGGTGTATGCTCCTAGATACCTGCTTTTATTTTATCCATTGTTGATTCAGATATATAAACTGAGTCAAATTTAATTCAACAATTTTATCTCAAACCAATTTCTAAAATAAATTTATTCTATTCATTCATGGCTTGTCTCCTTATGGAAATGCTTGAAACATACGCAACCACAACAAATGTCGTAATACATTTCATATGTTATTGTTTTTATATTGTTCATCACGCAACGATTAACTCTAATTCAAGGTTGATTATGACCAATGTCCCATCATTATCATCGTCAATGTGAATTGGATGCCCAATGGTACTATCAAGGTCAGTTTATTTTTCATTATTAAACACTCATAATAATGCTTTGAATTGAGATGGTGGAGAAGATTTGTAGCTCAGGTGGGTGATTTTTATGTTGGTTTGTTCTCTGAGCTGGATGGTTTGGTCGTGGAGCTTTCATCGTCCTTCTGAACGACATCATCAGCACAAACTTCGGGTAGAAGTGAAGTGTTTGAATTTCTCCAATAAACAATAAACAAACATATTGAAATCAATCCAATCTATCAACCAATCAAGAAAATTATGCAGGAACATAGGAACAAAAATCAAAACAATAGGAGAGACAATCAAAACAAAGAAATAAACAATGACAGATTTAAGGTCAATAAGAACCAATCAACATCGAGGTGCAGAGGACAAGCTGTGAATCACATGTGGAGAAATTCAAACACTTCACTTCTACCCGAAGTTTGTGCTGATGATGTCGTTCAGAAGGACGATGAAAGCTCCACGACCAAACCATCCAGCTCAGAGAACAAACCAACATAAAAATGCTTTGAATTATATGAAGTTTACGTAAGTTGTAATTTCCTCTTCAGATGTCATCTACATTGAAAGTAGTAACTGTTCCTCGTATCTTTCACACTATAATAAACCCATCGTAAGGTTGCGCTACAAAAACATGTTTATCAATTTTAACTACTCTTAACAACTGAATAAAAATGAATTTCACTATACTTTACAAAGTATATGTTAGGGCTATCGCAATAGGCATGACAAGCTGAGAAAACATTTAGAAGCATTTTATCTAATCAGCGCTTGACTAGAAGTTTTGCTAGAAACATCACGGAAGCGAAGTCACATGTAAAGATTCTTATTGGCTGATAACTACACTGCTACTATATTTACTAGTATTCTAGAATTTTCAGGAAAACCCAAAGACTTCTAAAATGTCATAAAAACCTTATATTTTCTGTACAGAAATGAACCTTTGAAGTAAAATACTTCTCGTATATTTTACGCCTTTTCTCTCTCGTGTTCAATTCACTGTGTAGTTCTAGCCTTGGGGTTATGAGACTAGTTTAGTATCCGAGTATAGCATTCAATCAGCAAGACTTATCAGTAAACAATCGTTTCATCACATTTTTTTCAAGTTTCTTAGAGAAATCAAATGGCAACTATTTGAAATAGGACTATTACAGTATATAAAACATTTTCTTCGTTCATGAAATGAATACATTCCATTTTATTAAATTTGTATGTAAATATATGTATATTCAGAAGGAGGTTTTTGTGGAGATTATAGTAAATTAATACTTGAATTTATGAGTCCAATAAAGTTAAACACTCATGAAAAACAACTTTACTTATCTTGGAAGTCTGATCAGCCCTAATGCATTGGTGTCTGATGAAATCTCAACACGGATTCAAAAAGCTCGTTTAGTTTTTCCCAAATTACGTCACCCATGAACTCCGCCTGTAGCTCCTCCAGGGGCTACTGCCGGTCCCAAGCCCGGGTAAAGGAGGAGGGTTGGGCATGGGGTTAGCGACCCCATCCCGTAGAAAATCAACTCGCTAAAAAAACGCTAACCAGAAAAAATCATTCAAACTCTGCCCTGGGAGTAGAAGGAAAAATGACGTCTCATGATGAAAGCCGAGTTCATTCGGAAGTCATGAGGCCGATGCACCTTCTTACAACCAGAGCGACAATTTTTATAGGTACATGGAATGTCCGGACAATGTGGGAGACCGGCAGAGTCTTCCAAATTTCTGCAGAAATGAGAAAATACAACCTGGAGGTTCTTGGAATCAGCGAAACACATTGGACGCAGGTTGGACAACAACGACTGTCTTCAGGGGAACTTCTGTTATACTCCGGTCATGAAGAAGAAAATGCCCCACATACACAAGGAGTGGCACTGATGCTGTCTAGAAAAGCACAAAATGCACTTATAGGATGGGAATCTCATGGACCGAGGATCATCAAAGCCTCCTTCAGAACAAAGAGAGAGGGCATTACAATGAACATCATCCAATGCTATGCGCCTACCAATGACTACGATGAAGACGCTAAAGACCAATTCTACGATAGGCTGCAGTCAATCTTTGAGAAGTGCCCAACCAAGGACCTGACCATTCTAATGGGAGATTTCAATGCCAAGGTTGGAAAGGACAACACTGGATACGAAGACGTCATGGGACAACATGGACTGGGAGGAAGGAACGAAAACGGTGAGAGATTTGCAAACCTATGTGCCTTCAATAAACTGGTCATAGGTGGCACCATATTCCCACACAAAAACATACACAAAGCCTCTTGGATTTCACCGGATCACACTACACAGAATCAAATCGACCATGTCTGCATCAACAAAAAGTTCAGGAGGACGATGGAGGATGTGAGAACCAGGAGAGGAGCTGATATAGCATCCGATCATCATTTGCTGGTCGCCAAGATGAAACTAAAACTCAAGAAGCACTGGACAATGGCGCGGACAACATCACAAAAGTTTAACACGGCCTTTCTTCGAGATGCTGACAAACTCAACGAATTTAACATAGCCCTCAGCAACAGGTTCGAGGCCTTTCATGATCTACTCAATGGAGAGGGGACTATCATGGAGAGCAGCTGGAAAGGTATCAAGGAGGCAATCGTTTCAACATGTCAGGAGGTTCTGGGCCAAAAGAAGCACCATCACAAGGAATGGATCACTGTTGGTACACTGGATAAAATTGAAGCAAGGAGGAACAAGAAGGTAGCAATCAATATCAGCCGAACAAGAGCGCAAAAAGCCAAGGCACAAGCCGAATACACAGAGGCAAACAAGCAAGTGAAGAGGAGCATCAGAACCGACAAACGTAAATATGTGGAAGATTTAGCGGTGACAGCGGTAAAGGCTGCAAGAGAGGGAAACATGAGACAACTGTATGATACAACAAAGAAACTTGCTGGAAATTACCGTCAACCAGAAAGACCAGTGAAAAACAAGGAAGGCAAAGTAATCAACGATATTGAAGAACAACGAAACAGGTGGGTAGAACACTTCAAGGAACTCTTGAATCGACCAGCTCCACTGAACCCACCCAACATCGAAGCAGCACCCACAGACCTCCCAATCGATATTGGCCCACCAACAATTGAAGAGATCAGCATGGCCATTAGACAAATCAAGAGTGGCAAAGCAGCGGGACCAGACAACATCCCGGCAGAGGCACTGAAAGCAAATGTAACAGCAACTGCCAAGATACTCTACATCCTCTTCGGTAAGATTTGGGACGAAGAACAAGTACCAACAGACTGGAAAAAAGGACTTCTCATCAAGATACCAAAGAAAGGTGATCTTAGCAAGTGCGACAACTACAGAGGCATCACTCTCCTCTCAATACCAGGAAAAGTCTTCAACAGAGTATTGTTAAACAGGATGAAGGATTCCGTGGACGCTCAACTTCGAGATCAACAAGCTGGATTTCGTAAGGATAGATCGTGCACAGATCAAATCGCAACTCTACGTATCATTGTGGAACAATCAATCGAATGGAATTCATCACTGTACATCAACTTCATCGACTACGAGAAGGCATTTGATAGCGTGGACAGGACGACACTGTGGAAGCTTCTTCGACACTACGGTGTGCCTGAGAAGATAGTAAATATCATACGGAACTCCTATGATGGACTAAACTGCCAAATCGTCCACGGAGGACAACTCACCGACTCGTTCGAGGTAAAGACCGGTGTTAGGCAAGGTTGCCTGCTCTCACCCTTTCTCTTTCTCCTGGTGATCGACTGGATTATGAAGACGCCAACATCTGGAGGAATGCACGGGATACAGTGGACAGGCAGGATGCAGCTTGACGATTTAGACTTCGCGGATGATCTGGCTCTTCTATCACAAACGCAACAACAAATGCAGGAGAAAACGACCAGTGTAGCAGCAGCCTCAGCAGCAGTAGGTCTCAATATAAACAAAGGGAAAAGCAAGACTCTCCGATACAATACAATATGCACCAATCCAATTACACTTGACGGAGAAGCTTTGGGGGATGTGGAAATCTTTACATATCTGGGCAGCATCATTGATGAACACGGTGGATCAGATGCAGATGTGAGGGCGAGGATCGGCAAAGCAAGAGCAGCATACCTACAGCTGAAAAACATCTGGAGCTCAAAACAATTGTCAACCAACACCAAGGTTAGAATTTTCAATACAAATGTCAAGACAGTTCTTCTGTATGGGGCAGAGACGTGGAGAACTACGAAAGCCATTATCCAGAAGATACAAGTGTTTATTAACAGCTGTCTACGCAAGATACTTCGGATCCGATGGCCAGACACTAACAGCAACAAACTACTGTGTGAGAGAACAAACCAGATTCCATACAGCGGAGGAAGAAATCAGGAAGAAGCGCTGGGAGTGGATTGGGCACACTTTGAGGAAATCACCCAATTGTGTCACAAGACAAGCCCTCACATGGAATCCTGAAGGTCGAAGGAGAAGAGGAAGACCAAAGAACACATTACGCCGAGAAATAGAGACAGACATGAGAAGAATGAACAAGAACTGGAAAGAACTAGAAAAGAAGGCCCAGGACGGAGTGGGTTGGAGAAAGCTGGTCGGCGGCCTATGCTCCATTGGGAGTAACAGGCGAAAGTAAGTAAGTAAGTAACGTCACCCATGGCGAGGACGAGATGTCCGTCTATCAATTAAGGGATGAGTATACTGCGTAGCAGTTCGCTTCGATCTACTTAACGGCTGTGAAACATGGCCATTAAGAGTAGAAGATACTTACTTACTTACGCCTGTTACCCCTCGTCGAGGAGCATAGGCCGCTCACCAGAAGAGTAGAAGATACTCGTAGGTTACTAGTATTTGACCACAGATGCCTTCGAATTATTGCTCGCATCTGCTGGGATCACCGAGTTAGTAATAGTGAGGTTGGACGCAGGGTATTAGGGAACGATGGTAAATCAGTTGATGAGGTGATGAATCTTCATCGACTGAGATGGTTGGGCCACGTGTTACGTATGCCTGAACACCGATTTATTATTATTATTATTATTTATTATTATTATTAGCTTGATTCAATATTATATTATTTGGTACAAAATCGAATTCTCAGCTTAAAGTATTTCAACATGTTTACGTTTCTTATTTCTTCGTTGCTCCTGATGATAAACATTCAGTGATCGCCAGTTGGATGTCAGCATTTCAGTCAATCGACATATGAATAATGTATATTCTTTTTGCTGCATGTTCCCAGCAAACACGACATCTCTGATTAGGCCTTTTGTAACCTTTACAGCGAAAGGTTGTACAGTTTTCAGAAACGCACCGGAATAGGTTGTGTGCTTAATAGCCATAATTATGTATTAAAACAAACAATATTAGATAACTTGTTGAAATATATAGATGACAGGAACAGGTAGCCCAGATGTTTAAGCAGGCCGCCCAACAACCGAGTACCATGACGCGCAATGTTGACGAGTGTAGGGGATGGTTGGAAGAGAGTTAGGGGCGGCCAAACCAAAACGTGGCATCAGTCCTTGAAATAACTAACTTCTCGTCTGAGCCATGTTGGCAGATGCAGACTACCTGGTTGGGGTCCACGCGACTATAGTAACCAATGGTTGTAGACTGTGGGTAACATGACTCAGAATGGGTCACAATGGCGTAGATGTATACACTCCTTATCTTCCTTTAAACTGTGAGATTAAAATTGCTTCATATCTGTCTTTCTTTCTTCCTATACTATATCCTTATATACAACCTTTCTTTATATATTACCACCACTAAATTAACTACTTCTATGAATCCGGTGTTCATCTTATTGTGCTAACAACGTATGGCAACTTGGAGCGATGCATATGTGTGCCTGGTCCTACGTTGTAGCTGACTGACTGACTGCATCCACGATCACGCTTACGAGATTGTAACCCAGAACTTTCGGTTTCGCGTATGAGCGCATAAGCTCTAAACTACTGTCTCCTGCGAGCGGGATCATGGATGCTCACTGCTCGGGAGTCCTATATCTTCACCATATTCAATCCATTAAAGCTAAACCATCATGAAAAACTTAGAAACACTAAATGGCCGTTTCATTCTAATATATGACTCCTCTTATGCAATGTGCATCTACGATCCCACCCACGAGATTCGAACCCAGAACCTTCGATTTCGCGCACTAACACTTAAGCTCTGAACTAATGTATCACCATATTCAATAAATAAATTCTATATAAGTCTTTAAAAAGTCAATCAACGAATGTTTTTCATGTTTATTTGTTTATCTTCAAGAAAATAACTAAATAGTTTACAATTGAATTCAAGTATATTCATTGAATCTAATCTAAATCATCATGTATTTTTGTTGTTTTTTTTGTTTCTCCATTCTTTTTTTTTGGATGGGGGAGGGGACGAAATTGTAAAAAATTGTTTCATTTCATTATATTGTATCATTAATTCCGATAGAAACTGATTCAATAATTGATTACGTTCAATACATTGATTATTTATCAATTTTAATTTAATATTGATAAAATAATTATAAAGATCTATTGATGATTGAATTAATTTCTTTTCTATATTTTCATTGTTTATTATCATATCTAAACAACAACAAAAAGGAAAGAAATATGAATGAATAATGGATATCAATTAAAAAAAAATGAAATATTGTGCATAGTAACTAATTAAACTCTCATCATTATACTACTACTTAGAGTTGATTGGATGCAGTCCCATGGTAGACGGTGACCAACAATAGTTTCATACGCCACTTGTCCATTCAGGGTACTGGAGCTTATAAGCACTATTCGTTTGAAATGAGGGTTTACCGACTCTCCTAGGTGGACTCACTGTGTCCACCAACCCGGTTAAAGCGCCGAACATTCACTTTTTGTCCTTTTAATTTCGTATACAACTGTAATTCCGTGAGAAGGCAGTGAGTAGAACTTCCCTGACAGAGGCTGTATACTCGTAGCTGTGTGAGAGCATTTCGAGAGAGAGAGAGAGAGAGAGGGCCATCTTCACTCTCGGCTACGAGAACGACATTTACAGCCCGAAGAGATCAATAATAACATCTCTGGTAGTATGAATTAGTGATATGATCAGAATATCATTAGAAGTATCAGTTATCTAAAGATTTTTGTGGTTATAAACTAACTAAAATCCTTAACTCATTATATCTGACCTCCAACCATTCAACGCAGTAAATCAATTTGGGAATATTATGTAGATAAAATAAACTAGAACATTTGATTATCGAAATTATGATCAAATCCGATATTTTGTTATAAATTAAAATAAAACTCCACTAATAATCGAGTTACAATAACAATCTTAACCCATGAATCAAACTGTGTATATTGTTCACTGTCCTACAGTAAGATTAATCTATCTATGATGATCACTAAAGTACCTTAAAGTCATCACTTTCACTTTCTTGTTACTGATGATTTACGAAATTTGGCTTCTTTGTTTGTTTTTACCAAACATCAACATAATCAATAGAAAGTTTAAAAAATTCAAGGAGATTTTTAAGATTTCTTCTGAAGTGATTCAATGTATCAATCAATGTCATATCTCTTCTTCATTTTATTTATTTACATTAAAAAGTATAGTCAACTTTACTGACAATTTATATATCAGCAAAGATGGATAGTGGCTAGCAGTGGAATCTAGGACGCGCGTTTCCTTCTATTTGGGACTCTTCAGCTGGATTCCCCTTCACTTCAGAGTTGATGTTCACTCTGGGACTTGAAACAAGTACCTTTCACTGATCAATTGCAATCCTACACATCAATGAGAAGACTCAAACAATAACAAGTGAATTTGACAATTTATTTCTTTTTATATATAGTTGAAATCATGAGTCAATTGAATCTAGACCACCATTGGAAACCTGGAAGCACTGGAAGGCCGTTTCGTCATATTTTGGGACTTTTCAGCAGTGCGCATCCACGATCCCACCTCAAAAGACTCGAACTTCAAGACCTGCCAGTCTTGCGCCAGAGCACTTAACTGATAGACCACTGAGCCGGCATCCAACGATGTTAATGTCAAACTTCAACCAATCCACGAAGTTTGAGCAACCGTTCACCAATTGTCTTCAGTGAATTGATATCTCAGGACAGATGTGAGGAGTCTCATAATAGGACGAAACTGCCGTCCAGTGCTTCCAGGTTTTCCATGGTGGTCTAGCTTCAATTGACTCATGATTTCAACTATGAAAATACTAAATCTTCACAAAACCCCTTCTAATAATTAAAATAACAATCCCTGAAATATTCATTATCTTAATCAATGAACTACTTTAACAAATAAACAAAATAGAAATAAAAAATTTTTTAATTTTGTTTAAATAACATGGATTCAAAATTTTCAATTTTCAATTAATCAAACCTGTTATTGATTGATATTGATTATTGAATATTGATTTAAATCTTAATATTTTTTCCCAATCTGAACATATAGTTTGTATTGATTGTTCTTGTTTTGTAATACCCTAGAAAAAAATATAGATATATTTAAAAAGAATTTTCAATAATCAATAAATTGTAATGTGCCGAAAGGTAGAAAAAGAAAAAAAAAGAGAGAAAGAAGGAAAAAGGGGGGATTTACTTAAGTTCAACATACCTTAGTAACTATAATAACCTTCAGGGATACATAGATACTAAGCATAAAAAATATTAGTTCACTTTTATTTAGATATCTAAATTGATTGGCAGGAACGTTCCATATAATGCTTAATCCTACTGCTCTAAAGGAAGACCTTACTATACATCCTACTTGGACTATCTATCTTAGTCACCTAGTCTGATATTATTTGCAATTCACACTATTACATTACAAATTAAACTCTTTCCTTTGTCATTATAAAGATCATACATTCTTCATCATTATGAATGCACACATACACAAACACAGAGAAATTTACATACATGTCTTTTATGAATCACCTTGACTTAAATGACATGATATTGACTTGTTCAGACCTGTTTTTTGATTGATCTCACCTAATATTCGAATGTTGTTCCGTTATACTATTTAAACTTGTATTAATTTGATTTCGGTAATTTATTCTCTGAAGAAGTGGCCTGCACTCAGTTACGAAACCTCAGAAAATTTCATTTTTCTGCTCATTGGGATACTACAAATATATTACTCTTTATTTATAACAATCTACCCAATGCTTAATTTATTCAAAATTATCAAATCGAAACTTGTTAATGATACCTAATTAGATATCTATAGTTTTTAAATTACTGTTTTATATATGAATCCCAATTAATAATTAATTAGCATCAACTGTTGGAGTGAGATGTGTTAGTAGGTTCAGACTATAGTTTGTGTGATTATTGTAGTCAATGGTCAGAGACATACATAGTGTATATAAACTAACTTTGGAGTTAAGCATCTTTTCCATGTTTCTCTCCTTTTCTCTCGCATTCAAGTTGTAAGCATGGGGTTATTAAAAGAGCTTAGGAAACCGATTCAAGCGTTCAGTCAGAAGATTCATCATTATCAATACTTTTTTTTGATAAGTGACATATTCTTTCCTATCGGTAAATATATGTGCAAATGCGTGTATATACATAAACGCATATAGTATATACATGTTCACCATTGGTCCCCAGAAGTCTAAT
This sequence comes from Schistosoma rodhaini, assembly GCA_944470415.2. Taxonomy (NCBI): domain Eukaryota; kingdom Metazoa; phylum Platyhelminthes; class Trematoda; order Strigeidida; family Schistosomatidae; genus Schistosoma; species Schistosoma rodhaini. The sequence goes on from OX104044.1 coordinate 82,678,791, forward strand.
ATGAGATCATGATTTAGCTACACATAGGACACATCGACCGATATAATTCCTGTATGTCAACTTCTTTATCTATCATTTATCATATAATTTCTCTCAAAAATAATTTCAATCCTAATACATGTAAGCGAACAATTGTTTTCAATTAGATCGTCATCATGCTTTACTCTAACCAATCAAGGTAATTTGAGTCAATAAGCACAATGAAATAGAATACGTCACCGAGCATAATAGTTAAAAGTACAAGTTGATAGTGGGAAGTCAGGTGCACTGATAGTAGTTAGAATATTAAATTACGATAACATAAGTCTTATCATTAGTTAAACATTAGAAATAGAAGGTTAAACGTGGGTAAATAGACTTGGAATAGGAAATTAGAAGGGAATCTTCTTCAGAGACAATATTCCGTTGAAAACCTGCCTTCAGAGCTTCAGTTAATGTTCATGGATTATGTTGAAAAAAATTTCCAAGAATAGATTTGAGAAGACGATGACAAAACTAGTGAAAAATTTGGAAAACCAGAAAAGGAATTTCCTTTCGACCCAAAACGGTATGTATATAATTTTTCCAATATCGAACTAGATGTAATCCAGCTAGAAGCTTTATCTCTGGGGCCTAAATTCTGTGATAGTAGACATAGAATCAACCAATTAGATACTGATGTACAGTTTGACAATTTATTTTCACAAACAACTAACTTGATTCCTACCTCATTGAAGGATCCAGCTAGGTCTAAGACACTTTATTTGTTCTAATTTTCATAATGGGAATCTTTAATATTCTAAATCCTAAACACTGTTGTTCGTGTGTTTAAATTCAAGTTGAGATCATGGAGAAGAATCATAACTCAATTGAATGATTTTGGTTGTGTTTTTTTCTCTGATCTGGATAGTTTGTTGTAGAGCTTACACTATTCTTCCGAACAACATCATCATCACAAACTTTAGGTAGAAGTGAAGTGACTTCAATTCAGAGAATAAAACTTAAATTCATTAGTGACTGACTTCAAAAGATATTTCCTGGAGTTCTAGTGAGAAGCAGTGACCAGTGGAGTTCAACCATGTCTCTTGTGAGATATCAACTCACTGAACATAATGATGAACGGTTGCTCAACTTCGTGGATTGATTGAAGTTAGACATTAACACCGTTTATTTATCACTTCTTACTGCATATTATGTAACTGTACTATCTATCCACTTTGATTTGATTACACTTAAAATTCGTACAATAAGATAAACAAATTGCTGAGAACTCCATAGTTTACATCAAGGACTGTTATTAGGTAGAAAGCCATTCAAAACTAAAAGGCATTGAATAAACGTTTCATCTTAAAATGGAACTCTTTAATAGTGCAGCTCCATAACCCTATCAGAGATTAGGCTCTGACCAGTAAACCGATATCCGGTAGTTAATATATTATATGACTAATAAAATGAAACATAAGTCTCATAGATGAGCGTTTGAGATGGTGGAGAAGATTTGTAGCTCAAGTGGGTGATTTTGATGTGGGTTTGTTCTCTGAGCTGGATGGTTTGGTTGTGGAGCTTTCATCGTCCTTCTGAACGACATCATCAGCACAAACTTAGGATAGAATTGAAGTGTTTAAATTTCTCCACATGTGATTTACAGCTTGTCCTGTGCACCTCGATGTTGACAGATTTAAGGTCAATAAGAACCAATCAACATCGAGGTGCACAGGACAAGCTGTGAATCACATGTGGAGAAATTTAAACACTTCATTTCTACCTGAAGTTTGTGCTGATGATGTCGTTCAGAAGGACGATGAAAGCTCCACAACCAAACCATCCAGCTCAGAGAACAAACCCACATCAAGATGAGCGTTTCTTACAACAAAATTCATTCCAAAAAGATTTTGTCAATTACTATTACTAGACGGTTTGAATTATTTTTTTCTCGTTAGCGTTTTTTAGCGAGTTAGTATTCAACGGGATGGGGTCGCTAACCCCATACCCAACCCTCCTACTTTAACCAAGCTTGGGACCGGCAGTAGCTCTAGAAGAGCTCCACCACAAGGAGTAACAGGCGTAAGTAAGCAAGTAATTACTAGACGGTGACTACTTTTTATTAATAAAAAGCCAACCATATGGAACGTATATATATTCGTCATAGAATCAGCTTTTCTTTTATTTGTATAGTATAAACGAAACTGTTTCATCCTTCTTAGGATTTAGCAAGTTCAGTTGTGATTGGTGTTTTCATTAAGGATTGTTAAAGTTGAAATGTTGTTGAAGACTAATAGGTATTTGACATCTACATCATTCTTATTTTTACTTTGAGATCACATAAAACTGTGTACTTAAGATTTGTATATTAACTTGATATTTAGATCCTAGTATACCAGGCGCCATAATATGAAAGCCATAGTTTTGTACTTTCTATAGTATCTATCATTGATAACACTGTACAAAAACAAAGCAAACTGACTTAAGTTTCATAGCTTTGAGTATCTTTATCATTATTATCATTTTCAGATAAAATAAACATCTACTCTTATTACAGACTGGAATCAGCTACTATGCCCCCAAATGCCCTGGTACGACCGAGAGTGGAGAGAGTCCTCTCTCCATCTCCAAATGCTCTCACATGGCCACATGCACACAACTACTGCCAGGGAAGTCCTACTCACTGCCTTCTCGTGCCACGGGTGTTGTTTACGAAATCGAGAGGACGAAAACCGAATGTCCGGCTCTTTAATCAGGTTGATGGACACAGAAATTGCACCTAGGGGAGTTGGAAAACCCTCATTCCAAACCAATGGTGCACATTGATTCTAGTATCCTGATGGAATAAATGGCGTATGAACCTATTGTTGGTCACCGGCTACCATGGGATCGCATCTCCTCACGATGCTCCACTGCCTTGTGGATCAGACCTTTAGGTGAAAGGCTCCGAGTATGGCTCCCTAAGAAAACCCCCTGTTCCGGTTTGGGCAGCCGGGCAATATCACAGCCCTCACATAAATCAAATGAGATTTTTGTGGCGCATATATATCTGATGCTTCCTTGTACCAATATTTATGTGTTTAATTAAAATAAAATAAAAAGATGCTTCCCGATTATCTGTATCTATAATCATAACATGAGTAAGACACAGAATATTGAAGTTGCAAGGCGACTGTATTTGAATTCCTAATGCTGTTTGTTTAATACAAATCAATTTTGAATATTTTGTAATTTTCTATTGATCTCTAATTTGTTTACTTTAAACAAACATCCAAAACTTTACACAAGTACGTGCATGCACGTTTAGGCATCATATGAAGTCGAATAAGTACGTTAAATACACATATCTATCCAAGTATTCATAAAGTGGGGAAAAAAAATGTACAAATATGACGTAAACTTTTTAATTAGCATATGTAATATGTATTGCAGAATGGTATCCAATCTAAAGGGGAAGTATGAAAAGGGTGAGATTAAAATGGTTACACATTAATAACGGCTACCATGAAAATGGTGCATATAAATAAAAGTGAGAGGTAAAAAAGGGAATAATATTTTTGATGATATGAAACATGTTCGATTCATCCCTCTGTCTTTCTGCCCCCACGATCAGTCAAAAATGTAGTTTTCTAAACATCTAATGAAGACTCTATTTTCAACAAATACTGTAATTTTAATAGCTGAAATCATGAAGCAATTGAAGCTAGACCACCATGAAAAACATGGAAGCTCTGGACGACCGTTTCGTCTTATTGTGGGACTCCTCGGCAGTGTGCATCCACGTTCCCGCCTCGCGAGATATGACAGACAGTACGGTTTTCAATCCATTTATAATCTGTTCCTTTTTCAGAGCATCAATAAACTTTTATTTACTTGGATGAGCGGGACCAACATGTTGTCAAAGCCTCTACACCGCCACTCCGCTGCATTGCTCTTTTTACGAAAGATTCACAACAAAGGGTAAATAGAACAGATTTCATATCAATAAAAATATTATTCACCCTTTCAATATTTACGCTTACTTGTATGCACCTTTTTTTACGATTGCGTTGTGTCTAACATTATATATAGGCTACATGGGTTATTTTAACATTTGGATTGTTATGGCTGGTGGTTTCCTTTTTATTCCGTCATATCACAAATAGGCCGGTTTATTTATTCTTCTTGGGTCGGATTGAAAAAAAAAACTATTTTGTTGAAATCAGATAATCTTCAATAGAATGACCACAAAGCTTCCAAATTAAACCATCCAGCTCAAAAAACACAGCACTACCGGAAAGAATCCACCGTAACTAAATCTCTTTTGAATTATTCCGATATAATGTCGACACATCACTCACTATCAAATGTTTACAGGAAAATATGTATGATCAATAGAAAACTACTAAATCACATTGGTACGTCTTGTAAGTTGAACGCTATATTCAGATCTTAAGCTAGTTCCGTAACGCCAGGCTAGAACTACTCAGTGACTTGAACACCAGAGAGAAGACGCGAGTATGAGAGAAACACTTTACTGCAAGGTTCAGTCTTGTTACAGAAAATCATAGTTATTTATGGATGTTAGCGTATGTTAAATCAACATCTTATTTCAGCCAATCCATTAACGACATTTTATGCTACCGGCCAATAGTAGCTCGCCACGTTGGAACTCTAGAATGTTCCATTGTACCCTGATTGGCTGGGTCTATTCGGCTCCTTTTTAGGCCTCTAGAGGCTTCATCGAAGTTCTCCGGAAGCTGACTCAACACACATACAAAACACTGAATGTACAACAATTCTGTATTGATTATCAACTCTTTTATTAAGTATGTGGTAATTTAATCAATTTAGATCTATTTAATTTGCATGGGAAATCCGTTTGAAGCTCCTCCGGGGATTACTGCAGGTTCTATTGCCAGATAAAAGAGGAGGGTTGAGCATGGGATTAGCTACCCCATCACGTAGAAAACTAACTCGCTAAAAAAACGCTAATCAGAAAAAATTTGTATGAAACTAATAATACTGCTAAGAATTTGTTCTAATTAAAGTATCAGGAGGCGTTTCTTGTGGAGATTTAGTATTGTCATAGTTGAAAGCGTGAGTTAATTGAAGCTAGACCACTAGGGAAAACCTGGAAGCATTGGACGGCCGTTTCGTCCTATTGTAGGATGCCGGCTCAATGGTCTATCGGTTAAATGCTCTGGCGCAAGACTGTTAGGTTTTCAGTTTGAATCTCGCGAGGCGAGATCGTGGACGCGCACTGTTGAGGAGTTCCACAATAAAACGAAACGGTCGTCCAGTGCTTCAAGGTTTTCCATGATGGTCTAGCTTCAATTGGCTTACTCTTTCAACTATTAATTAAAACTCATATGATAGAATTCATCAAACTATCCATTAACTTACTGTATTAATTCGACTATTCTCAATTTCTACTGTTTTTAAACGACAACCATAAGTATAAATATTCTTTTCATTAATATTTAATGAATCAATTTGATTCATTAACTTTTTCATATAATCCAATTCAAAGGTATTAGTTTGTTTTTTTGATAATTTCTAGAAAAAAAAAACAATATGAATATAGTATTTAGATAATAGTGTGATGTGGGTTGCTTATATCCATATAAGTAGTATATGATGATGGTCGGGCAGAGATTGTATTTCAGTAGAAGATTGATAAGGAAAGAATGTAAAAACGAAACGCAATTCGTATGAAAATGCATGAACAGTAATAATCAAAGTCTATGGACTGATATTTCCCGAAGGAATGGTCAAGATTGAGGCAATTATTTGATAGTTTACGAATCAACTGTTTACTGTATCGTTGTCAGAATTTAGCATGATATTCTGTAATTTTGTACTCTACTACAGTCGATTGTCCCCACTCTTCCTCTTGATCACTACAGTTAGGATCATTATTTATAGAGTCGAATGAAAGGTGATTATATTTTGTATCGATCTGGAGTTCTAGTGAGAAGCAGTGACCACTGGAGTTCAACCAGGTCTGTTGTGAGATAGTAACTCACTAAAGACAATGATGAGCGGTGGGGCAACTTCGTAGATTGGTTGAAGTTAGAAATTAACACTGTTGTATGCCGGCCAGCTCGGTGGTCTATCGGTTAAGCTCTCGCGCGCGAGACTGATAGGTCCTGGGTTCGAATCTCATGAGGCGGGATCGTGCATGCGCACTGCTGAGAGATCCCACAATAGGACGAAACGGCCGTCTTATGCTTCCAAGTTTTCCATAGTGGTTTAGCTTCAATTGACTGATGAATTCAACTATGAAAATACTGAAATCTCTACAAAACTCTTTCTGATAACAAGAGAAAGAACGAGTTTAGACAATGCAATTACCAAACATATATTGCATACAACACATCAGGTCAATACCTTTCAATTTTTCTAAGTGATTACCAAACAACCGAGCTTCAGTCTTCTGAAGTTTGTCTGAAGCTGTTACTACCAGGAGTCAAAAACCTGATTTATATGTTCAAAAGGAGATGGTTATTAATCTTTTTTTGCCTTGGTGACAAATATTGCTTCATTGCATCTTAAAAATGTTTTTTTGATTTTTAAACTGTTTCTTCTATTTATTACATTACTGTCTTTTTATTACGTCAGTATTTCAGATTATTAATCTTATTTTATTAATTGGGGATAGCGTTTACTTATGATGTAATCACTTGTTTCCAGCCGTTTGAACCGTTATCATAAACAATGTTACAGAACTTTCTTTTACATAAAGTACATATTTTTAATATTCAGTCTATTAAGTTTACTTATACCTTTGCTATACCATACTAATGTATCTTCAACATAACTTCCGACTAAACTACTTTATGTACTTAATTTAAACCCCTTTTGTTAAGTATGACTTTTACATATCCGAGGTTGTAAGCAGCCGACAAGAATCAGACGTAATGAAATGAATTCATGTTGTTCGGCTAGAATCTTTGTTCTTGCTCTCTTCAAATTAAAAGAAGTTTAATAAGTAATTTGAAAATGTTATCACTTAATCTTGCATTAATTTATCTTTATTCACTACTTTACTCTCTAAAGAAGTGAATTAAACCATATCGTATCGTCTTTTACAAGCGGCCCATAATAAGGATGGTTAATAAAGACAAATTGCTTGAATTCACTACGTCCATGTGTATTTGGTAATTCAACTGCTCCTGTGGAGCCAGTTTTATAGGGCGTACAATTGGGTAAGTCCATCATCGCATAGTAGAACACCATTTGTCTTGGTTGAGCAAAAGACCAGTAAGATTGATTAAGAGTTCTATTCTCGCTCACTTGGTGGACATAGGTCATCAAGTTGAATTGAATAAAGCTTTTAAGGTTATCCATCATATTCTATCAAATTTGCCGCATGGTTTACGAGTTTATCTTTTACACATTACTGAAGCCATCGCAATTCATATTCACAAACCAAACCATTGCATTCAAAAGAATTTTGTACAACCACTCTCGCTACCTTGGCTATCGGTATAAGGAAGTTTGTAGCAGAACTTTGATAAACCATTTCCATATTTCTTCCAGTTTTTGTATTTCATTTATTCTCATCATTTGTTTATTGATTCTTACATAACTACTATACTACTAACGATTCATAAAAATATTTTGTTAGTTCCTTCTTTTTTATATATTTCGCAACTTAGTAACAGCTTGATTTTCGAATGATTAATTTGATTATTTAATAGTTAAATTCATGAGTTGATTAAAGCTAGATCACTATGGGAAACCGGGAAGTACTGGACAGTCGTTTCGTCCTACTATGGAACTCTTCAGTTGTGCGCATGCACGATTCCGCTCATGGGATTCGAACCCAGGACCTATCGTTCTGGAGTGATTATTGATCATTATAATCCTCTTTCAAATACTCAATGTTAGTTTATAATCGTTATGTCATTATATAATTATTACGTAACGTACCTACTCGACGAGTATTATTTCATTATTTTAAATAATATATATAATAGTGTAGAGTAATGATGAAAACCTAATTGGAAAGAAATTTCTTCGCTCCATTCTTTCTTTCTTTACTTATCAAATGTCATGATGGTTATCTTCACTATATCGTGAAATGTTGAAAATTCAGTTTTTCACTGAGTGATATACCAAAAAATATAGTTTTAATATTATTTTAAAAAAATAATTTTTTCTGGTTGTCAACCAACAATCAGAATTTTCAATACAAATGTCAAGACAGTTCTACTGTATGGGGTGGAGACGTGGAGAACTACGAAGGCCATCATCCAAAGGATACAGGTGTTTAGTAACAGTTGTTTACGCAAAATACTTCGGATCCGTTAGCCAGACACTATCAGCAAAATTAGGAAGAAGCGCACTAATGGGATAAGATACACATTGAGGAAAGCAGCCGATTGCGTCACAAAGCAAACCCTCATATGGAATCCTGAAGGCCAAAGGAGAAGAGGAAGACCAAAGAACACATTACGCCGAAAAATGGAGACAGACATGAGAAGAATGAATAACAACGGGATAGAACCAGAAAGGAAGGCCCAGGACAGAGTGGATTGAAGAATGCTGGTCGTCAGCCTATAGTCCATTGGGAGTAAAAGACGTAAGTAAGTAAGAATTATTAAAAACAAACTGCTTAACATCCAGTTTATTGTAAACCATTAATTCGATTCTTAATGATGATACATACGAAATGATTTTTTAAAAAAAGAAATTTTCTTTAAAAGGAACAAATATGATTGAAGGATTAAGATGTTTAGAATAGCACAGAAAAAAAGGTTAAGGTAAATCAAAAGGGTGAATGTGAATAAGATATTTCTAACGATTTTTCCTCAATTGAATTAATTCCAGAAACTAGAAAGCTTGATATTTAACCCATTATGAAGTCATAGATTGAAATCTCTGTTGAATTTGGAACTAAGGAGGGAAGCAAAAGTTAACTGTTTCTTGATATTTCATGTAATTCATACTTATTTCAGTCAGTCAGTCAGTCAGTCAGTCAGCTACGACTTGAGACTTCACAGTATTGCCCACCTACTGTTTTTAAGGATTATAGAGAGCACATTACTTTTTAGGCTATCAAGATGGTATTTAATAGTTAGAATCTTCAACATAATTCATTATTATTATTATTTATTTCCATCAATAATATCTACGATTTGGACTTCGCAGATGACTTAGCCCTCCTATTTCATACACACGAACAAATACAGACAAAGACAACAAATGAAGCAGCGCCCTCTGCATCAATAGGCCCCCAGATTCACAAAGGAAAAAGCAAGATTTTCAAATACAACATCGATAACGTCAAGCCAATCACAATTGATGGCGAAACTCTGGAAGATGTGGAAACATTCACGTACCTGGGAAGCATAGTTGATAAACAAGGAGGATCGGATGCAGATGTAAAGGCGAGGATTAACAAAGCAAGGACAGCACTTCTACAATTGAAGAACATATGGAATTCAAAACAACTGTCAACTAAATTCAAAGTCAGAATCTTCAATACGAACGTCAACATAGTCAGTCCGACTGTACGGAGCTGAATTGTAGAAAACTACTACATCCATCGTCAAGAAGGTACAAGTATTTATAAACAGTTGTTTACGCAAAATACTCAACATTCACTGGCAGAATACTATCAGCAACAGCCTTCTGTGGGAGAGGACAAATCAGCTTCCATCTGAAGAGGAAATTCAGAAAAGACGTTGGAAGTGGATAGGACATACATGAAGCAAATCAACAATTTGTATTACAAGGCAATCGCTTACTTGGAATCTGGAAGGGAAGTGGAAAACCGGAAGGTCAACAAACACAATACGTCGGGAAATAGAAGTAGATATGAAAAATATGAATAATAACTGGAAAGAACTGGAAGGGATTGTAAGGGACAGAGTTGGGTGGAGAGTGCTGGTGAGCGGCCTATGCTCCTCCACAAGGGGTAACAGGCGTAAGTAAGTACGTAAACAATATTATCTACCCTACTCCTGATATAATAAGTGTTAACTCTCGTTAGATACGCATTAAAACTTCAGTAGTTCTTCACAAAGTTAATCATCATGTCAATAATCAATTGGATAATAAAAAGATAATAAAAACTAATTTACTTTCGAAAAAACAAGCTTACTAGGTCAAAATCAAGTTTTTTATTCTCATCATTCAATCGTTTTATTTCATTTTCCAATGAACGAATATTTTGATTCATTTCTAATGATAAAAGACAGTTCATTATGTATAGTGGTAATACTAATTATTATTATTTGTATATGTATACAGAAACTTTTAGAAAGTTTTGGAATCATGAATGTGAACTTACCATAGATAATTGGACCGTGAAACGTATATTTGAGGAAGATATATGCATTTGAAATCATGAGTCAATTGAAGCTAAACCACTATGGAAAACCTGGAAGCACTAGATAGCCGTTTCATCCTATTATGGGACTCTTCAGCAGTCCGCATACACGATCCCGCCTGGCGAGCAAGATTCGAACCCAGAACCTACTACTCTCGCTTGAGAACGCTTAACATATAGACCACTGAGCCGGCCGGCATCTCACAATTTTAATGTATAACTTCAATCAATACACGAAATTGAGCAACCGTCCTTCATTGTGTTCAGTGAGTTACTATTTCACAACAGACATGGTTGAACTCCACTTGTTACGGCTTCTCATAAAAACTTCTGGAAATACCTCTTGAAGTTAGTCACTTGTGATGATCCTAATCAGAAAGGGGTTTCGTGAATATTATAGTAATTTAATAGTTGAATTTATGATTCAATTGAAGTTAGACCACCATGGAAATCTTTGAAGCACTGGATGGCCGTTTCGTCCTGGTAAATAATTCCTCACCATACACTCGAGTAAGTAAACAGACTTATCTGTATTTAATCATACAAATGATGACATATTATTTAACTGATAAACTATATTCATCCATTTTATCTTACCCTAATATTAATCATATTACATAACCGTGTTCATATCACCTAGTATTGTTTGTTTGAATCTTCCCATTGATGTTTAAGAATGTAACCGGTCAGTCTTCAACTGGTATATATGCATACTGTGCGTATTGAATAAAGCCAATAATAATAACTGCCTCGATATAGCCTTATTTCAAAAGCATTGTAAGTAAAGATAGATAGTGGCTAGCAGTGAAATTCAGGATACGCGTTTCGTCTTATTCGGGACTCGTCAGCTGGATTTACCTGCATCTCAGAGTGAATGTTCACTCTGGGACTCGAACCCACTACCTTTCGCTTCAAATGCCATCGCGTTATCCACTCAGCTACTTAGTGTTCATATCAATTATAGATTGAAATATTAAAATAGAATGACAGAAATTATATATAAAATTAGTTACTAAGTTATACATAACTAATTATCTTTAACTATATACTTAATTAACATTGAATTAGTTAGTTATTTAAAGATTTATTAGTAAATACATATTTAAGTAGTATAAAAGTTTGCATAATTTGATCACTAAAAAAACAAACAAACAAACGAAAAAACACTAATTAACATTTTCATAGTTGAGATTTCAGCTGAGTGCCTTCTTTGTGATGCAATTTGATAGTCTCAACAATGTATGCCCTACCCTCCTTCAGTGTATTTCCTTAACTTCCTCTTCATCTTGAAGTTGGTTTCTTCTCTGTTACATTAAACTGTTTCTGATGATGTCTAGCCAACGAATATTGAATATCTTGAGTAGATAACTGTTTATAAATGCCAGTGCATTTTAATGATGTTTGTAGTAGTTCTCTAAGCTTCAGCACCATACTGTACTTACTTACTTACTTACTTACTTACTTACTTACTTACTTACTTACTTACTTACTTACTTACTTACTTACTTACTTACTTACTTACTTACTTACTTACTTACTTACTTACTTACTTACTTACTTACTTACTTACTTACTTACTTACTTACTTACTTACTTACTTACTTACTTACTTACTTACTTACTTACTTACTTACTTACTTACTTACTTACTTACTTACTTACTTACTTACTTACTTACTTACTTACTTACTTACTTACTTACTTACTTACTTACTTACTTACTTACTTACTTACTTACTTACTTACTTACTTACTTACTTACTTACTTACTTACTTACTTACTTACTTACTTACTTACTTACTTACTTACTTACTTACTTACTTACTTACTTACTTACTTACTTACTTACTTACTTACTTACTTACTTACTTACTTACTTACTTACTTACTTACTTACTTACTTACTTACTTACTTACTCACTTACGCCTGTTACCCCTCGTTGGGGAGCAAAGGTCTCATACCAGCATTCTCCATTCAACCCTTTCCCGGACAATCCCTTCCAGTTCTTTCCAGTTATTATTCATATTTTTCATATCTACTTCTATTTCCCGACGTATTGTGTTTGCTGACCTTCCGGTTTTCCACTTCCCTTCCAGATTCCAAGTAAGCGATTGCCTTGTAATACAAATTGTTGATTTGCTTCATGTATGTCCTATCCACTTCCAACGTCTTTTCTGAATTTCCTCTTCAGATGGAAGCTGATTTGTCCTCTCCCACAGAAGGCTGTTGCTGATAGTATTCTGCCAGTGAATGTTGAGTATTTTGTGTAAACAACTGTTTATAAATACTTGTACCTTCTTGACGATGGATGTAGTAGTTTTCTACAATTCAGCTCCGTACAGTCGGACTGACTATGTTGACGTTCGTATTGAAGATTCTGACTTTGAATTTAGTTGACAGTTGTTTTGAATTCCATATGTTCTTCAATTATAGAAGTGCTGTCCTTGCTTTGTTAATCCTCGCCTTTACATCTGCATCCGATCCTCCTTGTTTATCAACTATGCTTTCTCTATACTCTAGAACTCTTCTAACATTTGTATTGCAAATTCTGACAGTTGTTTTGGGTTCCATATGTTTTTTAATTGTCACACTTTAATTTTGAAATTTAACAAAACTGTTCTGTCACCAAATTCTAATTAAGCGGGCTGATGTTTGAATTTACAACTAACTGTTTGAAGCATTTTCATTTTAACCAAAAACCCCTAATTATTAATATTACAACCTGTCCATTTGGATTCTCCAACTACTTCATTATCTCCAATTAAACAGTCGAAGCTTTTAACAACACAGTAGATGCAATTGAAGTCCTTTAAAATAATCCCTATATGAAACAATGGTAATCACTTTTAAGCATTCATAATGTACATTTGTTACCTGAACTTACCGACCTGAAATGACTTAGTTTCTGTTTCAATCATTTCAATTTTTTTGACTTTATTATTTAATCCTTCCAATTTTGGTAGATCATCTTGAATATTCTTATCCATTTGTTGACACTTTTCAACGAATTCATCCAACAATTTATTTAGTGCTATATTAATATCATTAAAGAGAATATTAGTTAAATAGAAATAATTTGTTTGAGAGTAGGACATAGAAAATAGAGATTATTTAAGAGCGAAAGTTCTGGATTCGAGTTCCGCGTGCAAAATCGTCCCATATTGGGACGAAACAGCTGTTCAGTACCTCCAGTTTTTCAATGGTAGTCTAATACTGATCCATTAATGATTGAATACGTAAAACATGTTGAGTGAAAAGAACATACAATTCATTACTACTGATTTAATTTAAGAAATATTTCACCATAAATCGCGTTAGCTTATTGTTTATAAGTTATGATATTCAACTACTAACAATAGTTTTATAAAGTAAAACCTGTCCTGCTTATCAAAGTTCATGAATAAGGAAGTCTAAATAAATGATGGTATTTTTCGGTTGAGCATGTATGTAACCTCTGGAATAATACTGTTATGTAATCATATGATTAGAAGCGATCGCCAACAAGCACTATATTTGCGTTTAATAACAGCTAGAACTCATCAACGTGGTCCATCTTGAACCTTAAAGAGATTGATGTATTTTTCGGCATTCTAATTAGTGATAGTAGGTTATACAACCTGGTAGACGCGTTGTAAACCAATAGATAGAATTTGACCAGAACAAAGGAGTAGATAATATGACATTAGTTGATGTTCAGTGGTTATGTAGTTCGAACTAATAACCTCTGAGATATTCAAGGAAATCTAATATATCTCCACAGTCACAAACGGTTGTTACTGAGCCAATTTAACCTTAAATAACTTCATACTGTATTTAGCGTATTGATAACTGAATAACTCGTACGGTCAAGCAATCCTTATAAACATTTGAATGCTATTGATTAAACTTCTGACACTTTTAATAAGTTGAATGTCTTTATATGGAAATACGATATATCTGATCCTGGTTAGTTTTGGGACAATTGGATTTTACACCTTTTCTTCATTCTGGCACTCATAATTTATTATCATTATTTGATCCAAAAGAACTTGCTACCAATTGCCTTTAATTAGTCAAAAAATCAACATGATGATAAGTCAACACAAACTTGATATTTTATATAGTTAAGATCATGAGGCAGTTGAATCTAGACCACCATGGACAACATAGAAGCACTAGATGGCCTTTTCGTCCTATTGTGGGACTCCTCAGCAGTGCGCTTCCACGATCCCTCCTCGCGAGATTTGAAATAAACTATTAACAACATGGTTAAGTATCATGAAACTGATTAACAGTGATTCATTAAATCATCTTGACCAATTCATCATCTACTGCTTTAGTCGATGTTCCAGTTATTTACTAGTCGTTGAACATAAATGTTGAAATGATGTCGTATGCAATGTTGATGTAAATCCTTCTCTCTCGTGGCGAGGCGGGATCGTGGATGCGCACTGCTGAGGATAGTGGCTAGCAGTGGAATCCACGACGCGTGTTTCGTCCAACTTAAGAATCGTCATCTGGATGTGCCTACACCTCAGAGTTGATGTTCACTCTGGGAATTGAACCCAATACCTTTCACTTCAAACGCCATCGCGTTATTCACTTAGCTACTGAGTTCTGATAACCACTTGCTTTTTCCATTGTTAGCCGCTGTCCATCTTTGCTTATAATACTTGTGAATTAAGGCTATATCGATGCAATACCCACAGTATGAACATATGGCCAATAAGAGACTGATCAATTGCAGTCCTAAACATCAATCGGAAGATTCAAGTAAGAAATACCAAGGAAATTCAAAAGAAATCATTTTTTTGATTGAATTATTTATGAAATATATAAAAAGTGTATATACCGCCTAATTTAATTTATTTCCCATTATAAATTATTCATAATTGTCAACTTATTTGATTGGCTAAAAACCGATCAATATTTCGTAGAGTAACTTTTATGGATTTGTCAAATTCATTCCAACAGTTTAAGTTTATCAATATTCTTTTGATGTTGATCGGAATATTCTTTAGTCGATCAGTTAGTAAATATAATCCATCAACTGAACATAAGCACGGATGGTCTTCTCGTCCCAGTATTTTACTTCTCAGTAGTAAGCATTCACGACCCTGTCTGGGGGTTTGAGAATAGAACTTATCGATCTACAATGCGAACGATTAACATGTAGACCACTGAACTGGTCGGCATCCAACAGTTTTAATGTCTAGATCAAATCAATGTTCAATGATTAGAAGAATTTCAGTTTAATTCAACCGAATGTAAAATGACATTTACAGATTATTATCAGAAGGGGATTTGTGGAGATTTATTATTTTCATAGTTGAAAGCATGAGTCAATTGAAGCTAGACCACCATGGAAAACTTGGAAGCACTGGACGACCGTTTCGTTCTATTATGGGAATCCTCAGCAGTGCACATCCACGAACCCGCACTCGCGAGATTCGAATTCAGGACCTACCAGTCTCACTCCAGAGCACTTAACTGAGCCGACATACGATGGTGTTAATGTCTAACTTCAACTGATCCACAAAGTTGAGCAACCGTTCACCAATTGTCTTCAGTGAGGTGATATATCACAACAGACGAAATGGCCGTCCAGCTTCAATCTACTCACGCTTTCAACTATGAATCTATAGATTAATTTATTTAAAGAATCATTCATCACAGACTGTACAGCTAACTTACAAACAATTTTCTCTGTAGTATGTATCCTTTCATTATCATGGTGTTCTTTTTCAACTTTCATTGTTGATTGAATTTCCCCGAATTTTTGTTTGTTTATTTCAATTTCTTTTTCTAATTGCGTTTTCTAGAAGTGTATTAATTTAAAGTTGAAATATTGATGAAACATAATTTTTTTAATTAGTTAGTTAGATATAGTGTAGTGGACAATACTTATATCGACATATATAAGTAGTATGTAACACCGATCAGAAGTCGAATGCCAGGTGGCAGAAGATTGAGATGATCGAATGGAAGAGAACAGAAATGTAAACAGATCGTTATTTTAATAACAATAGGAATAAAGGAACGACGAAGTTCGTAAGAGACAAGTGATAGATGTGCAAATGAAGTGTTTCATTTATGGTTTTCATATTTAATGAAGACATTATAATTTTACACTGAACAATTGATTGTCTATCCTCATCTGAGTTCTTTGTTCACCATAATGACGATATATTGAGAATCATCGTATCAACAATCGTACATAACAAAAGGGGGAGGTCAGACGAGTATTGATCGAAGTGAAAATAGTAGAAATTGATAATAGACGAATAATAGCATTGGCAAACACTTTGGATTACTTAATTTAGCATTTCCAACTACAGGTTTCAAGAGTATCAAGAGTTAATAAGTTCATATTATTGAACCCAAATTGAAGTAGTATTCAGTTGCTTAGAATATTGGAATTGTGTTAAATACATAAAATTCCTTAATGATATTACTATCCTGAGATATTCAATGCAGTTCGTCTAAAAACTAGTCTGGGCACCCGGGCAGTATCACAGCCCACATATAAAATCAAGTGACTTGTGTGGTACATTTGTATTCGGTTTCACTTTTGTACCAATATTTATATGTTTAAATAAATAAACGATTGAAATAAGAAATCTGTCATCTCGAACAGACGAGTATTGAGCTAGATCAACGAGATAGTCTAGAATACAAGGTACTCGACAAGATACCAGTCAGTCTTAGAGATACTTTATCTTCAAGTATTTCAAACTTTGCATAATCTCATATATTCACATAGCTTTGCAAACTGAATGCGTTGAAATAAGTGTTCAATGAGTTCACACTATTTTAAACATGACGAGGTAAGTGGTAGTATCTCACAATGTAATTCTTGGAAAGGCATATTCGAATCCCACGGCGAACAATGATTCTCTCAAAATTATCAATATTATTAGATAACTCAAAACTAAGTCTAATGCTTAATTCACTTGGTATTGTTTTCTTGAATCTTTGCATTGATGTTTAGGACTGCAATTGATCAGTCTCTTGTTGACATATGTGCATACTGTGCAATTGCCTCGATATTGCCTTAGTTTACAAATTTTATAAGCAAAGATAAACAATGGTTAGCATGACGCGCATTTCGTTCTATTTGGGACTCGTCAGTTAGGATGTACCTGTATCTCAGAGTCAATATTCACTCCAGCACTCGAACCCAGTACCATTTGTTATGGTTTTGACCTAGGCGGTAGCCAATTGTTATGACTTGATCAAGGTCGTCGCTAATTCGTTATGACCTTACGAATTTAACAAGGATGTAATTCGCGTTCATTATCCACCAATAGAATACGCCTTCTACGACCTTCACACTGTGACAATGATGTTCGATTAGTATGAGTAATCTAGCGTCCTTATTGGCCCTTATCCGCCTAACCCGTCCACTTGAGTCCAAAAACACCAATAGCAGCTGCTGTAATGCGAATCGTTTATTTCAAACATACTTTATCTATATACCAGACAGGCAGACCACACCACACCATAAAATAGAAATTAATATTTGTACAAAACCAGGCCAAATGAGGCTGTAAGCGTGGGAGACAATAATCAATAAAACTGAGCATAACATAGGGACAGTAAATCACATAGTAATAATCAATAGGTCAAAATAAAGCTTAGATAATCTAGTTACCGAACAGTCATACAATAAGAATGATAGTCCAATAGTAGGTCCTGCAAGTTACCCGTACTTATGTCTTCGCTACTACATAACACCATTCTTTTCAAACGCCACCGCGTTATCTACTTAGCTGCTGAGTCTAGATAGCCATTAGCTTGTGCAATAGAGTGAAGTTTAACTTCATTTAGTATTATTCACTTAAATCTTCCCATTGATACACAGTACTGGGTTCGAGTCCCATAATGAACTACAATTCTGTGATGCAAGTACATCCAATTAACAAATCCCAAATACAACAAAACGTTCATCCTGAATTCCACTACTAATCACTATACATCTTTACTTAGTAAGTCTAATGTTTCCAATAATCAAATATTGATCATATTTCATTAAATACAGCATTTACTATTATTATTTCTATTATTATCAGATAGGATCTTGCGGAGATTTAGTATTTTCATAGTTGAAAGCGTGAGTCAATTGAAGCTAGACCACCATGGAAAACCAGGAAGCACTTTACGGCCGTTTCGTCCTATTGTGGGACTCTTCAGCAGTGAGCATCCACAAAAGCCCTTCTGATTATGATTATCAGATGCTCACTAGTGACAATATCCAAGAGGTATTTCCTGAAGTTCTAATAAGAAACCGTGGTCAGTGGAGTTCAACCAGGTCTGTTGTGAGATAGTAATTCACTGAACACAATAGTGTTTGTGTCGCTCAATTTCATGGATTGGTTGAAGTTAGACATTAACACTGTTGAATGCCAAACAGCTTAATGGTCTACAGGTTAAGCGTTCGCACGTGATAATGTTAGCTCCTGGGTTCGAATCTCGCGAGTGCGGGTTCGTGGATGTGCACTGCTGAGGATTACAATAAGAGGAAGAAACGGCCGTACAGTGTTTCCAGGTTTTCCATGGTGTTCTAGCTTCAATTGACTCACTCTTTCAAATATTATTCTTTTCTCTATTTATTATATTCTAGTTTACTTGCCAAATTTCTATAATTAATTCATTGATCAAATCAATAATTTGAATTATTGAATATCTGATAATCAGATTAATCATACTCAAAGTGGGAATACTAATCAATATCCTTTCTATATTTAGTTACTTTTTTGTTACTGTGCTACAAATTGAACAATATAACAACTATTCATAATTTAGTTACTAAGGTTTCATTGATTAAAATGAAGGTTATAATATTGAAATAAAAGTTCAATTAATGAAAATGTATATTCAATATATGAAGAATTAAAATAAAGAATAGAACAATAATAGTTTGATTTAAATTGTTCAATATTCAATATATGTAATGAATAAATGAATATATTTAGAATTGGTTGCCATTGTGTTTATTTGTTTATATGAGGATGTTCAATAAATTAGTTAGAATTGTATATTGTGTGAGTAAAGATGGATAGTGGCTAGCAGTGGAATCTAGGACGTGTGTTTCGTCCTATTTGGTACTCGTCAGCTGGATGTATCTGCATAATAATTATAATCATTTTCAAACAATTTCATTGTTGAATTCATTAGTCGATTGAAGCTAGACCCCAAATGCTCTGGTACGGTCGAGTGAGGAAAAACCGCTCTCTCTCGAAATGCCCTCACATGCCCACGCGTATGCATCCTCTTCCAGGGAAATCCGACTCACTGCATCCTCGTGCCATGGGTGTTGTTTACGAAAATGAGAGGAAGAAAACCGAATGTCCGACTCTTTAACCGGGTTGACGGACACAGTGAGTCTACCTAAGGGAGTTGGAAAACCCTCATTCCAAACTAATGGTGCACATGGGCTCCAGTATCCTGTGGGAACAACTGACGCATGAACCAACTATTGGTCACCGGCTACCATGGGACTGCATCTCCTCACGATGCTCCACTGCTTTGTGGGTCAGATCTTTAATTCGAAGGCTCTAAGTGTGCTTCTTAAGAAAACCACCTGCTTCGGTCTGGGCACCTGAGCAGTATCCTAGCCCTCACATAATTAAGTGAAACGACAATTTCTTTGTGTGGCACATATATATGTGGTGCCCCCTAGTACCAATATTTATGTGTTCAAATAAATAAAATCAATACCATGGAAAACCTGGAAGCACTAGATAGACGTTTCGTCCTATTGTGGGACTCCTCAGCAATGAGAATCCATGATCCTGCTCACGGGGTTCGAACCTAGGACTTATCGGTTTCGTGCGCAAACGCTTAACCTATAGACCATTGAGCTGGCCGGCATCCGACAGTGTTAATGTCTAACTTCAACCAATCCACGAAGTTGCGCCACCATCCACCATTGTCTTCATTGAGTTACTATCTCACAACAGACTTGGTTGAACTCCACTGGTTACAGCTTCTCATTAAAACTCCAGGAAATACCTCTTGTATACCATCACT
This sequence comes from Schistosoma rodhaini, assembly GCA_944470415.2. NCBI lineage: Eukaryota > Metazoa > Platyhelminthes > Trematoda > Strigeidida > Schistosomatidae > Schistosoma > Schistosoma rodhaini. The sequence goes on from OX104044.1 coordinate 82,699,086, forward strand.
AATGAGCATATGGTGATCATAATCACAGGGATTTTCGCGGATGCACACTACTAAGGAGTCCCACAATGGGATGAAACAATTGTCAAATGTTTCTAAGTTTTCCATTAGGGTCTAGATTTCATTGACTCATCAATTCAATCATTAAAAGAGCTTTATTAAAATCTCAACAAATACATAAAATATGATAGATAGATAGATAGATATAGATTATTAAAATAAAAGTAGTATATCATCTTACTTGTTTATAAATTAAATTAATTTTACTTTTTGTTTCATTAATTCGACGTTGATATTTACGTATAAATAAATTTTGTTCATCATTAAAACTATTGACTTGTTTATGAATTTTACGTTGTTTACGTTGTAATTGAACCCTTTATAAATAGAATTATTATTATTATTAGTAGTAGTATTATTATTATTATTATGAATTGATACTATTTAAAGAGAAATGTGTTTTTTTTGTTGTTGTTGATGGAATTCAAAAAGATGATGAAGGCTACACGATCGAACTATTCAGCTCAGAGAATAGAACTCCGTTGAAATCATCTATCTGAGTTATAAATCTTCTTCATCATGTCAAAGATAAATAATTGTGATTAGTCAATCAGTCAGTCAGTTACAATGTAGAACCACGCACATATATGCATCGATCCAAGTTGCCATACCTCACTCATTAGCACAACAAGATCAACACCAAATTCATAGAAGTAGTTACTTTAGTGGTGGTAAAAATAAGAGAGAAAGATTGTATATAAGGATATAGTACAGGAAGAAAGATGTGAAGTAATTTTAATCTCAAAGTTTAAGGGAAGATAAAGAGTGTATACATCTGCACCATTGTGGTCGATTCTGAGCCATGTCACCTAGAGTCTCCAACCATTGGTTACAATAGTCATGCAAACCCCAACCAGGTAGTCTGCATCTACCAATATAGCTCAGATTAGAAGTTAGTGACTTCAAACACTGATGCCATGTTTTGGTTTGGCCGCCCCTAACTCTCTTCCAACAATCCCCAATACTAGTCAGCATTGCGCGTCGTCGTAATCGGTGTTCAGGCATACGTAACAGGTGGCCCAGCCATCTCGCTAGATGAAGATTCATTACCTCATCAACTGATTTACCATCATTCCCTAATAGTCTGTGATTAGTAGACATTAACTGAAAATTTTCATAATATTTATTCAGTATACTTAACCACTGTCTATATTAATAACTAATACTGGTTGACAAATGAAATGAGAATGCATAAATCTAGGTTATCGATCACTGATATGACACATGCTGATAGTTTCAGACTTCTGTGCTGGACTCAAAGTAATGGTTATAATCTATATACTAAAGATATTAGTTGGATCGGCCCTAATTGGGTTCAACATTAACGATGACATATGATATAGAGAATAACTAAGAACTTTCCATTCTGAGTAGTCAGTTGATATAAACCTCCCACTCCAACAGAAATTCAGTCGCTGTCTGATTAGATCAGCAGTGGAGTATATTACAGTGTCACTCGTTTGGATCTCGTGATGAGAATCAGTTCCTTGAAGATTAAATTTAAGCTTTTTTTGATGACTTTTTTTCCAGTGTTAGAATATCAAGTTACTCCTTATTAAGTTTGTTACTTTTAATCAATACTGACAATAATGAAACTGTTTTTTATTTATTTAGAACAGTTCCAGCCTCAGCAGCAGTAGGTTTCAATATACACAAATGGTAAAGCAACATTCTCCGACACAATACAGCACTCACCAATCGAATTACACTTGGCGGAAAAGCTTTGTAAGATATAAAATCCTTTACATATCTGGGCTGCATCATTGATGAACACGGTGGATCTGATGCAGGTGTGAAGATGCTGATCAGCAAAGCAAGAGCAGCATATTTACAACTGAAGAACATCTGGGACTCAAAACAATTGTCAACCAACACCAAGATCAGAATTTTCAATAAAAATGTCAAAACAGTTCTACTGTATGTGGCGGAAACTTTGTTAACTACGAAAGTCATCATCCAAAAGATACAAGTGTTTATTAACACTTGTCTGCGCAAAATAATTCGGATCCGTTTACCGGACATTATCAGCAACAAGTTACTGTGGGATACAACAAACCAGATTCCAGTGGAGGGAGAAATCAGGAAGAAGTGCTGGAAGTGGATAGGACACATGTTGAGGAAATTACCCAACTGCATCACAAGACAAACCCTCCCATGGAATCCTGAAGGCCAAATGAAAAGAGGAATACCAAAGAACACATTACGCCGAGAAATAGAGACAGATATGAGAAGAATGAACAAGAATTCTATAGAATTTAAAGAGAAGGCCCAGTAGAGAGTGGGTTGGAAGATGCTGGTCGGCGGCCTATACTCCATTGGGGGTAACAGGCGTAAGTAGGTAAGTTATTACTGTATTTGATAAGAAGTTTGCTAATAAGTTATATAATAGAGTTAATTAATCTATTAATTGTTTACTTGATGTTCACTGGTTCATAGACAGATATTAGTAACACACGCATCAATTTCATCTATCTCAATGTTTTTGTTCAAATAAGTTGACTAGAAAAATAGCGTTTTCAAAACAAACTGTTGGGGTTTTTTATGTGGTCAGGGTATTTAATTACTTTTGCTCCCAAATGCCCTGGTACGGACGAGAGTGGAGAGAGTCCGCACTCCCTCTCCAAATGCTCTCACATGGCCAAGAGTATATAGCCTCTGTCAGAGAAGTCCTACTCACTGCCTTCTCGTGAAGGGGGTGTTGTTTACGAAATTGAAAGAACGAAAAGTGAATGTCCAGCGCTTTAACCGGGTTGGTGAGCACGGAAAGTTCACCGGCTACCATGGGACTACATCTCCTCACTATGCTCCACTGCCTTGTGGATCATACCTTTAGGTCAAACGCTTCGAGTGTGGCCCCCTAAGAAAATCACCTGCTTCAGTTTGGGCAGCTAGGCAGCATCACAGCCCTCACACAAATCAAGTGAGATTTGTGTGGAGCATATATATCTGATACACCCTTGTACTAATATTTATGTATTTAAATAAATAAATAATAAATAATTTAATTATTTTAGCAATGATAAATCACTAATATTAATACAAGGATAGTAGTCGATGACAGAAAAAATATTTCATGTAGATTTCAATATAGATTGATGTCTGGTCGGCGGCCTATGCTCTATCGGGAGTAGCAAGCGTGAGTAAGCAAAGTAAATAAGAACTATGTACAACATATTCTTCAATAAATACTTATGAAGTTGTTTCTATCATTTGAAAAAGATTTTTACTGATATACAATAATGTACTCAAATTATATTAAGTAATTGAATACTTATATTTATGAATATAAAATGATAAACATTGAATGATATTACCTTTCTTTACGTGCATTAGCTAATTGACCATTTATCATTTCAGCTTGTTGTTTTAAATTATCAATTATACTTCTAGAAGACAATGGAAATAAGACAAAGAATTAACTTATACATAGTAACTAATTGTTCAAAACTGATTTGATTGGATAATAATAAATAATGGAGAAGATTTATAGCTTCGGTGGGTGATTTTGATAAAGTTTTATTTTACTGAGTTGGATGGTTTGGTCGTGGAACTTTCATCGTCCTTCTGAACAACATCATCAGCACAGACTTCGGGTAAGGTCAATATTTCACTTTCTTGGTTTACAAAAAATCTACACCATTATTAGTTTGTATTTTTATAAAATTGACTTTTTGTACAGAAATATCAATAATATCTTTCATAGTTGAAATCATGAGTCAATTGAAGCTAGACTACCATGGAAAACCTGGAAGCACTGGATGGCTCATAATTTCAACTATGAAAAATACTGAAATGCTTCAAAGAACTCCTTCTGATAATAATAACTTTCATTGTACCTGATAAGTAAAGTTTTAAGTGTTTGGTTTAAGCTCTGGCTAGTACTAAGTAACATACCAACATTCATGTGAATCTAACCAGAATGTTATAGAAAAGGATGAAAGTTACACAACTTAAATTTCCTTTCTGGTAACTGGGTAATGATGTTAACTAGAAATAGTCCATAGATTATTTCGATATCAAATATAGCAACATTAAAAATCTGTAAGAAACGTTTACTAAACAAAAGTATTATTAGATTTATGGATGGAAGACCAAAGAACACATTACGCCAAGAAATGGAGACAGACATGAGAAGAATGAACAAAAGTTGGATAGAACTAGAAAGGAAGGCTCAGGACAGAGTGGGTTGGAAAATGCTGGTCTGCGGCTTATGCTTCATTGGGAGGAACAGGCATAAGGATGATTTATCTACTCTCTTCAATTATGGATCCGTTTTTGAATGATCACTTACATGGTGTTTACCTTAACACTGTCATGTGGATGAGTGTATAAGATGAACATATTCAGTTATATATATACCAAGAGTATGCATTGACTGGTTAAAATGGGAAACAAAACCTTTATATACATAAACAAAGAACTTGTTTGATATATCTGAATCCTGGCCATTTTAGCCTCATTTAGCCAGACCGTTGCGGCTACCTTGACGCGGTGGTCGGGCTTGCCTATCGTGATGAACCGATCGAGCTATACTGGCTGGAGCAATCGTTCCTAAAGGTCCTACCATGCCAGACAGGTCGGTTGAAGAGCAGTAAGAATAAAAGCAGCAATCCCAAGGTCCGAAGGCGAATTCGTACTGCTGACTGTACAGAGGTGTGACGACAGTAAGGTGTTTTCTTCAGACAACCAGCATGACAGCGATGCTGCCTTCCAACAGGGAGGGGTGGGGTTAGAAAAGGTCGACCCTAAAAATGCACATCTCACCTTATCCCACGGATTTCCTTCTCCGGCGGTAAGGTCCTTTGAAGAACGGAGCTAACACGTCAAAAGTCCCCCACAAAAAGGCCGTGCGTGACCGACCTCAAGTCAGTCAGTCACAACGTAGAACTTCGTACGTACATACATCAGTTCGAATTGTCATACCACATTAGCACAGAGATCCAGTTGTCCATTCAAATTCCATAGTCGTAGAAGTAGTAAGAGTATAAGCAGTAATCAGAAAGATTAGGGTTTGAAGATGATATTGAAGGAGTATAATCCAATGAAATAAATTTGGAAAGAGAAAAAAGAAAGGGACATGAAGAATTCAGAAGATTAGAAGTTGGTAAAACACAATAAGTGGATGCACCTGCTACATTGCAAACGATTTTGAGCCATGTCATTCAAGGTCCCTCACCATCGGTTGATATCATCTCGCTGATCCCAACCAGGTAGTCTACACTTACCAACATGGCTCAGTCTAATTGTCAGTGACTTCATCGATTTGTGCCACGTTTTAGTCCGGCCGCCCGTAGCTTTCTTCCAACCTACTCCTACACCGTAAAACATCGCACTTCAAGGCAGTCGGTGGTTGGGTATACGTAGTACGTGTCCCAGCCATCTCAACTAGTGAAGTTTCACTACTTCGTCAATCGATATCATGAAACATCATTTTATGAGATCGACAGTTTCAAACGTTCTCGTATAGACAAGTTTTGTTATTATTCTGAGACTACAATGATCTATACCAATGAATTGATGGATTAAAAGTTTAAATACTAGGCTAATCCTCATTTAAAAACTACATTCATTTGATGAATCATAAACAAAATGTAACACGCATCATAAAATTTCATTAAAAGTCAACTTTGAATGAAATGACTAGCAAAAAGCTGATCAATTTCAGTCCTAAACAACCATGGAAAGATACAAGCAAACAACACCAAGTGATCAGAAGGGGGTTTTGTGTAGATTTTAGTAATTTTATATAGTTGAGATTATGAGTCAATTGAAGCTAGACCACCATGGAAAACCTAGAAGCACTGGACGGCCGTTTCGTCCTATTGCGAGATTCCTAGGGAGATTTGAACCCAGGACTACCAGTCTCGCGCCACAGCACTTAAGCGATAGATCACTGAGCCGACGGTGTTAATGTCTAACCTCAACCGATCCATGAAATCGAGCGACCAACTTCCATCGTACTGAGATAGATACTTGTCTCTACCTGACATTGATTAGCCCCACTGGTCACTACTTCTCACTAGAACTCCATGGTGGTCTAGCTTCAATTCACTCATGATCTCGACTATATAAAACATTAAGTGAATTTAAACTTCACTCTATTGCCCAAGCTAATTGTTATTTAGACTCAGTAGCTAAGTAGATAACACGATGGCGTTTGGAGTGAACGGTACACTGAGATGTGAGAAATCCTAGCTGACGAATCCCAAATAGAAGGGAATGTGTATCCTAGATTCCACTGCTAACCATTATTCATTTTTACTTAGTATCAAAACCTTGGATTATACACTGTTTATTTGTTTAACTTGATTAAATTATAAAAATTAATCATTACATACTTATTTGATACGTTTAAATTGTCCATTTTTTCAAGCATTTCATTAATTTGATCTTGAAGTTCAGCTGTCTTTTCTGCTTTCATCATATATTCCTTTTCAACTTGTATTACTCTAGAGATATAAAATATAAACTATTAACTTATAGAAAGCAAAGTAAAGTACTTGTAAGTGGGAAAAAAGTTAAAACTGATAAGAAATTGACTGATTAGATAGAAAGTTGTATCATTGTTAGGATGTATTCTAGACGTATATGTGGTAGCCGTTGACCGACGATTGATTCATACGCCATTTGTTCCCTCAAGATACTGGAGCCCATGTGTTTCATTGGTTTGGAATTAGGGTTTTCCAACTCCCCTTAGTGGACATTCCGTATCAACTAACCCGGTTAAACTGCCGGACATTCACTTTTCGTCCTCTCAATTTCGTAAACAACACCCCCGTCACGAGAAGGCGTTGAGTAGGACTTCCCTGACAGAGGTTGTGTATGTGTGGCCATGTGAGAGCATTTGGAGAGGGAGGGCGGACTCTCTCCACTCTCGGCCGTACCAGGGCATTTCGGTGAATGAACTATATACTCAGTTGATAATTTTGAAAATTAAATGGAAAAGGTTTACTTATAGCATGATTTATCACAGGGTAATTATCCACAAATGTTAAGTATCGAATAGTAAATTTAAGTACTAAGCAGGTCAATAATGTTTTACTGATATGTGATAATTCATTCTCTACTAGAAAAAGAAATGCGATACTGACCAGTGGAGGATTTAATACAACAGTAATCTATGAAGTCCCTTACTGTTTGTTTAAACTATTTAATGAATTCTACAATTTTTGGCCGAAGCCAACAAGATATTGCGAATTTATAGTAAAAAAAAGTGACTTGAATTCAGGTTAAGCCTTTTATGTATGTAGGATCTTTTGTTGGTCATCAGTCAAACTGTTCTCTTTCTTTACTTAATCTAGTTCGCTTGAATTTATCTCTCGGTAGGAGACAACTTTTCCATGAAAGCGCTGACCAGAAATAATCGTTTAAACCATTTAAACTCTGCCCTAGGAGTTGGTCTATCTTCATTTATAAGAATCATGAAGCCTCGTGGTGAAAGCTGAGATACTTTGAAAGCCATGACGCCAATGCCCCTTCTAACAATCAGAGTAATAATTAATATAAGTACATGAAATATAGATACATGTCCGGACAATGAGGGAGACTGGTAGGACTAACGAATTAGCTGAGAGATAGAATTTAGTGGCGCTCAAAATAAGTGGAACCTATTGAACTCAAATTAGACAGAATAAATTAAGTTCGGATGATTTGTTGTTGTATCTCAGTCGTGAAGAAGAAAATGCCTCCTACACACTAGGAGCTGCACTCATGCTGTTCATAAAAGCACGGAAAACACTTATAGGATAGGAATCTCATCGATCCAGAATAGAATAGTTCGGCTTGCAGCATTGTGAATTATTGTGACTGTACACGAATGCATCAACTAGAAAATTTTTGGAATACCTACATTTAACGCATTGGCTTAAAGGTAGTCTTCCCGTCGTCAAATCTGAACCCCATATATCAGAAGCTTACTTCTTTTAGACCTGAGTGGTGAAACTTTATCTAAACCGACAATGAAAGCTGTGTAAATAAACCATGAGGTTAGAACCTGAACATTACTAATAGGTATTAGGAAGAAAGAATATGATTGTCGTAACATTGAACCTAGGAGCAAGATTATTATGAAACCAATCCAAGAGTTCTGATCGACTTGACCAGTTATCACAAAGATCCATAATTTCTTATAAAACTCAGACTAATGGACCAATGAGTTGCCACAATATGACAGTCTCAAGAGGTTCAAAGTCCTTAATTTTCGAGCAATGTGGTATTTTGATGATTGTGATGATTGGAAATGGAGGAATTGTATGTCAACATTCATTTTCACAAACCTTATTCCTAATCTGACCATTTCTTATGTATTGAAAACTATTACAGATAAGTTAATGTTTTAAGGCATAGATGACTGAAACCTCTTTATATGGTTAGCCCTGATTAACCATTACCCTTATATGTATACTAGAAACTAAGTCACTATTTCATTATATCCTCCTCTCTTGATGAATTTCAGAGTAGCTCATGTTAGTTTTGCTTATTTCAATAAACTACTTATTATTTAAATAGTAGCACAAAATGCTTTCAAAAAATATTTTACCTGTATTAGTAAAAAACGCTTACTCTGTTTCTTTTTTCTTGAAAACTTTTTGTAGTTTATCCTTATCAGATTCATAACGTTGTTCATCTAAAACAACATATCATGTTACAATTACTTTAATTTCATTCCAATCGAAAAATAAGTCAACCCTAAACAATGATTACCTTACAATGAGTAAAGATGTATACTATGAACCATAATTAGGCCGTTTTACATAATTCAAGATTTATAAAGTATCAGGAATATGCATATATTTGCACTAGGATTTATATATATATGTATATATATAGTTTTAGCAACTGCTGTGTAAATACGTCAAACTTAGGGAAGTTCATACCAGAATGATCGTGAAAATACCCCCAGATGAATAGGGGAAGGTGTCACAAAATCTATGTAGTAGCGTCAACTTTTCTAACCTGATATGCTAAAGATCATTGTATCAAAGTGGGGGAAGCGTTGTTAACTTAAAACCAGGTTCCAAATAATTTATCAAGAAGCATAGAAGTGGTCATCCTTGGATCAAATGAAATAAACAGGGACTATGTTTCTGAAAGAAGACCTATTCAAGTACTTTGTTCTCTATGACCTACAATAAAACTCTTATACGAACATACTATAAAAGCTTCACATTACCGCCCTCCCCCCCTTCCCAACAATATTCTGTTTACAACTGCTCAACTCTGTTTATATAAGATATCCTTAATCTAGTATTCATCTTTCTCAATTTCGTACCGTTGCATAACATTCCTCCATTTTATAATGAAGAGTGACGTCTGAGATCCCACACTTCTTGTTTAAGTCTAAATCGACATACGTCATATAGCCCAAGAACAATAGACCAGAAACCTCACTTTTATACAACATAGTAAGCTATGCTTATTATTCAGTCTCAATCATCACTATAGAATAGTATGATTGACTGGCCAGCATAAGCTACTGTTGTTATCTTAATTAGTAGTAAATAAACTGGAGAAGGTCACTGCAGTTGACTTTTGTACAATACCAAAATTAAACCTTAAACTTTTAATTAGTATTAAGGAAGAGACTACAATTTATAGACGAATCAATCACGAATAAGATAACCGGTCTCGAGTTTTGGCGCGCAATTCACCCATCCTTTCGGCTAAATAACGTTTTGGCATTTTACCTGATGTTAGTTCGTGATGAAAACCCTAAATCTAATTCCTAACCTCAACCATCAACTGTAAATCATAATTCTAATCTATTACACTGATATATAATCCTCATTTGGTCCTAGTTATTCGGCGGATACCCTTATGGTCACTTTAACATCGCTCAAAGATCGTCCATAAATAATGGTCTCACCGTGTCAAACTGATTAAAAAAAATTATAGTTTGGACGTGCTTAAACATTTAAAGTATTGGATTTATATGTTTGAATTTTCATGTCCTAAGCTGACAGAAATTGGAGTCATAGAGAAAAAAAGATGGCTTTTCGAAAGTTTCATGCAGTTAGTTCCTTTCTTAACAGAGATGAATACATCAGCAAAGTTATATCCATTTTAAATGATTCTACTAGATTTATAATCGACAACACCCAGAAAGACTTAACAAATGCAACTGAGAAGCGTCTCTTAAAAAAATTGATAGAACTGTTGAAGAAAAGTCTAATAGATAACCATACATATAACGAACTCAAAACAAAAGAATCACAATTACCATACTTATACGGTCTACCCAAAATACACAAAACCGACATCCTGATGAGACCAATAATATCTATGACCAAATCACCCTTTCATAAACTCACCCGCTGGCTGACAAGGTGCTTGGAACCAATCCGCAAGAAACTAGCACCCTATAGCCTGAAAGATAGTTTTGAATTTGTACAAAAACTTGATAATATAAATGCTTCTGATAAATTCATGGTCTTATTTGACGTCTCATCGCTTTTCACAAATATACCCTTAGATGAAACGGCAGAAATCCTAGGTGAATATTCTGAACTTTTACCTTTACCAATCCATGAATTCAAACAGCTCCTGTTTCTGTGTACAAAGAACATACAACTCAAATTCAACAATGTATTCTACCGTCAAATTGATGGAGTAGCCATGGGTTGCCCTTTGGGTCCAATTCTGGCCGACATATTTATGGGAAACCTCGAACACAAGAAGCCTAAGCATGCCATCGATAGTACCACACTATACTGTATATACGTGGATGACACTTTTCTTGTATGCAACACTCCATCAATCTGCTCAGTTTGTTTAATAAAGCACACAAGGATATAGAATTTACCATGGAACATGAAGTCGAAGATAAATTCCATTTCCTAGATATTGGAATTAGACAAACACCAATGGGTACATTACAAAGATACGTTCATCATAAAAACACTTGGAGTGCACTATATCTCAATTACTACCTGCATTAATATTTGTTCTGTCTTTATTTAAAAAAAGATGATTGAATTGCTGTTTCGTGCAGTCTTTAGAACCTCTCATCAGTATTGAATAGTAAACTAACATAGAGTCAAATCCAGGATAATTATGCCTTGGAATGAGTATTGTATATCTAGACCAATAATTCATAACCAAATGGTTCTGCTTCAAGAATTTAGAAAGATCGTTCAAATTATCATCAGTCTGACTAATGATATATGTCTCAATCCCGGTATGGTTTAACTCTGCTAATCACTGTCAAGTCGGTTATTTACAGAAACTAAACTACCATTATTATAACCATTATCCGCATTGTTTTATTATTAAACATAATGTAAAAATTATGACCCATATTCTTACAATTGAAGAACATATGGGAATCGCAACTATTGTCAACCATTATCAAAGTCACAATCTTCAATACAAACGTCAAGATAGTCCTATTGTACGAAGCTGAGATGTGGGGAATTACTATAACCATCATCAACAAGATACAAGTATTTATAAACAATCGTCTACGCAAAATACTCAACATTCATTGGTCGAACACAGTCAGTAACAACCTTCTGTGGGAGAGGACAAACCATCGTCCAGTTGAAGAGGAAATTAGGAAAATACGTTGGAAGTGGATAGGATGAGGATTGTGGAAATCACCAAACTGCATCACGAGTCAAGCCCTAACTTGGAAACCTTAAGGGGAACGGAAAAGTGGAAGTCTGAAGAGCACACCACGTCGGGAATTGGAAGCAGATATGAAAAAGATGAATAGGAACTGGAAAATATTGTTCAGGACAGGATTGGATGGAGAGTGCTGGTGGTTAACCTATGCTCCCCCATGAGGGATAACAGGCGTAATTAAGTAAGTAATGATTATAACAGTCTTAGATAAATTTTGTGGAAAAAAAGACATTTTATAGTTAAGATCATTAGTCAATTGAAGCTAGACCACCGTGGAAAACCTGGAAGCACTGGACGGCTGTCTGTTCCACGGTGGTCTAGCTTCAATTGACTCATGATCTTAACCATAAAATTACTAAATCTCCACAAACACCCCCTTGTGAAAAGACATTTTGCTTAATTTAAACTAACCGGCTTTTAAAATCTCCTTTTTCTTTTCATATGCTTCAATGTTTGTGATCGAGGTCTCTTGTGATTCTTCAATCTATGAAAAGTTGTCAACAATAGTGTAAGATGGCTGACAGAAAAAAACTTATAGATTCAATGTGTTCATACTAGTTGGATAATGTAGTTTACTTATTGAGCATTACTTATTTACTTACGCCTGTTACTCCCAATGGAGCATAGGCCGTCGACTAGCTTTCTCTTAACCACTCTGTCCTGGGCCTTCTTTTCTAGTTCTATCCAGTTTTTGTTTTTTTGTTTTTTTAGGACCGGCAGTAGCCTCCGGAGGAGCTACAGACGGAGTTACTTATTGAGAATAGGTTAATGTAACTGTTAAGTAAATGCTCATTTAAGATTAAATAGTCTAGCAAATAGTAGCCGATAACTGGTTTGAACCAGAGACCATAACTGTTGAAAGTCTCTAGACAGGTTCTCATTACTTTGATGGGATAGTTAACTGTCATAAAGTTATGTAATAAATGTAACCTTGAAATAACTACCATTATTATTTCTTTTATTATTGTTATTTGTTTGAATCTTCCCAGAGTGATCATCAACTCTGAGATGAAGGTACATCCAGCTGATGAGTCCCGAATAGGACGAAGTGGCGCGCATCCTGGATTCCACTGCTAACTATTATCCATTTTTGCTTATCATGCTTGTGAATCAAGGCTATATCGAGGCAATACGCACAGTATGCACATATGCCAATTAGATACTGACCAGTTGCAGTCCTAACACATCGTTGGGAAGATTCAAACAAACAATACTAAATGAATTTAAACTTCACCCTATTGCACAAGCAAGTGGCTATCAGGACTCAGTGGTCGAGTGGATAACGCGATGACGTTTGAAGCGAAGGTACTGGGTTCGAGTCTCAGAGTGAACATCGACTCTGAGATGCAGGTACATCCAGCTGACGAGTCCCAAATAGGACGAAGTGGCGCGCATCCTGGATTCCACTACTAGCCACTATCCATCTTTGTTTATAATGGAAGGTCACCTTAAATTATTCCGTAACTGATCAACTTTCGAACTAAGCATAGAAACATACCTTTTTTAATTCTTTTCTTATATTTTCTAAACTTTCTTCATGTTCTTCTAACATTTTATTCAATGATTGTTGTATGAAATCACTGAAATGAATAAATAGTTCATCAGTTATAGAAATGACATAGCCTCCTTGAATATCTGAGGTATCTGTTTCTATCATCTAGATATTTCAAACAAGGTAATTGTTTATTTGTTTGTTTTGACAGTAAAGGCAAAGATTGATAAAGCAAGGCCAGTATTTCTACAGTTGAAGAAAATATGGGACTCAAAACAACTCTCAACCAATTTCAAGGTCAAGACAGTCCTACTTTATGGAGCTGAAACGTGGAGAACTACTACGACTGTCATCAGGAAGGTACAAGTATTTATATACAGTTGTTTGTCCAAAATACTCAATATCCATTGGCCGGATACTATCAGCAACAGCGTTTTATGGGAGAGGACAAACCAGCCTCCATCTGAAGAGGAAATTCGGAAAAATCGTTGGAAGTGGATTGGACATACATTAAGGAAATCACCAATGTGCATCATGAGGCAATCCCTAACTTGGAATCCTGAAGGAAAGAGGAAAGCAGGAAGGTCGAAGAACACATTACTCCGGAAAATTAAAGCACATATGAAAAGGATGAATGTTAACTGTAAAGAACTGGAAAGGATTAGGTAGGACAGAGTTTGATGAAGAATGTTGATCGACGGTCTATGCTCCTTCACGAGGAGTAACAGACATAAGTAAGTAAGTTGTTTTAACAGATCATTATGTCAATTAATTGTATAAGCTATTCAAGTGCGTTTGTGAAAAGTTCACGACCTTTCGCTAAACAAGTTACAAAAGTGTGCAATCAGAGACATCATAGTTGCTGGCTGTACGTATCGAAAAGAATGTACATTATTCAGAGGTTAATTCCTGAACTGCTAACATCTAAAATTCGTGATCACTCAATATTGATCGTCAAGATTGATCAAGAAATAGGGAATGGAAACTTGTTGAAAATATCATTTTAAAACAAAAATTCAAGACTTCAATTGATATGTATATCTCTATGTATATTGATATTTATACCCTACTCAGTAAGTGAGTTCATTCATGGTTATTCATGTAGTGAATAAAATTGAAAGTGGTGTAATTACTTACCGATTACATTAAACGATTATAGATAATATGTTATAAATTTAAAGATGGTGGAAAGTGTGGATAGTTGGATTTTACTTCAGTAGCTGAATAGTATCATAATCGCCATTACAACTTAAGGTTCTTCAAGAGTACATAGAACATGTTTATGTTATTACAACGAACTTGCCAGTATTATTCGATTAGAAAACGTTAGTACATGCCTTCAAATGCTTTAGTACGGCCAAGAGTGGGGAGAGTCCACTCTCAGTCTCTCTCCGAATGCTCTCACATGGCCACGCGTATATAGCCTCTACCAGGGAAGTCCTACTCACTGCCTTCTCATGGCATTACTGTTATTTACGAAATTGAGAGGACGAAAAGTGAATGTTTGACACTCTAACCGGGTTGGTGGACACGAAGAGTCCACCCCAGAGGAGTTAGAAAACCTTAATTCCAAACCAATGGTGCACATGAGCTCCAGGATCCTGAGATACTATTAGCAACAGCATTTTATGCATGAGGACAAACCAGATTCCAGCTGGAGAGGAAATTAAGAAAAGATATTGGAAGTGGATAGGACATACATTAAGGAAATCACCAAACTGTATCACGAGGTAATCCCTAACTTGGAATCCTGAAGGAAAGAGGAAAGCAGGAAGACCAAAGAACATATTACATCAAGAAATAGAAGCACATATGAAAAGGATGAATGTTAACTGTAAAGAACTGGAAAGGATTGTCCATGATAGAGTTGGGTAAAGAATGCTTGTGGTTAGCCTATGCTCCCCCTTCACGAGGGATAAAAGGCGTAAGTAAGATCTATGAACAGATTTAACATACTACTAATCATTATACAAGTAATCATCATTAACTAACCGTTTTTCTTCAGCTGTTTTAATTTCTATTTCTTTCTTTTGTATTGTATTTAATAAAGCTGATTTACGTATTTTATATTCATGTATATTATTGTGTAATTCATCAACATTATTGGATAATGAATATTCTTCAAATCTTTTATTACGTAATAATTCATTAAGTTCTTGATGAGGTCTATGAATGATAAACATTGTCATGTTAGTATTATACAAAATGTCTAATCAATCAATCAATAAGCTCGAACACTTAATCAATCTCTAGACCATTGAGCTGGCCGGTATCCAACGGTGTTGAGATGGCATTAATGGGTTATTTGAATTTATGAGTTAATTGAAGCTAGACAACTAGAGAAAACCTACAAGTACTGTAAATTTGTTTCATCCTAGTAGGGGATGCGTCAGTAATGTGAATCCACGAGGGATTCGAACTTAAGACATTTGGTTTCACATACAAATGCTTAATCTCTAGACCATTGAGTTGGCATACAACGATGTTAATATCTTACTTCAACTAATCTACGAAATTGAGCGATACATTCACTATTGTCTTCAGTGAGTTAGTATCTTACAACAGACTTGGTTGAACTCCACTGATCACTGCTCCTCACTCGAACGCTATGAAATATAAAGTTGTCTTCTTCTATATGTCGATAAAGTACTCTTATTACATTTTAATGAGTAGCAGGTAGAAATTATCAGGTAATCATAGCAAACAATTGAATCAGTAGAAGTAATCAATGCTAAGTTTAATTCACAATCCTGAAAAATTAGTTTTATTACAAGTTACTACAGTAGGATAGTTTTCAAATATGATAAACACATTTGGAGTTTTTAATATAGTTGAAATCATGAGTCAATTGAAGATAGACCACCAGGGGAAACCTGGAAGCACTGGATGGCCGTTTCGTCCTATTGTAAGACTCCTCAGCAGTGAGCATCCACGATCCTGCCTCGCGAGATTCAAATCCAGAACCTACCAGTCTCGCTTCAGAGCACTTAACCGATAGACCACTGATTTGGCCGGCATCCAACCGTATTAATGTCTAACTTTAACTGATCCATAAAGTTTGAGCAACCATTCACCAATTGTCTTCAGTGAGTTGATATCTCATAACAGACATGATTTGAACTCCAATGTTCACTGCTTCCCACTAGAACTCCAGGAAAAATCTCTTGAAGTCAGTTACTAGTGAGCATATGATTCCCTAATTGTCAGTCTATGATTTAAAACTCCAAATTTACAATCAAAAATCTATGACAAAATATACTCTGTAATAACTGATATACTATTACAATTATGATGAGGAAATGAACACCTATGAACTGTAATGGATGACTGAATAAGTCAATCATTAAGTATAATGTTGACACTATTTAATCACTGGATAGTAAATGATGAAATATTCTATACTTTAATGATTGTTGTTTATTTGTGAATATTGAATATTATCAAGTTACAAATAAAGTGAAATACACTACTTTGATGGAGTTTTGTTCTATGAGCTGGATAGTTTTGATCGTCGAGTTTTCATCGTTCTTCTGAACGGTACTATCAGCATAAATTTCAAGTAGAATTGAAGTATTCAAAACTCTATCAAAATTATTCACATGAACTACAAATCTTCTCCACTATCTTTAACAAATTATATTGGTTGTTTCACCATTGATTGATCACTGAGTGGTGATTAATGTCATGCCTGTCAAGTCCGTCTTAGTGCTGATCGAATGATATTGATCAAGTTGCAATATGGCCACTAGTTTAAGTGACTCGACACTGCATGCACTATGTTGAGATAAGATGGTGGTTGGAGATGGTCAACAGGAAACCCTAGAGCCGGGTTTCGTGCTACTTGGCACTTTTCAGCAAGGTGTCCCTGTAATCTTGAGGGAACTGGTGCTCCCTGACAGATTCGATCCCGTGTCACTCAGCTTCACAGTCAGAGACGTTACCACCAAGCTATCTGGGCCGCGACCGACCTCCTGTAGGACTGAGATGTAATCACAATTTATTGATCGCTGGGTGGTGATCAATGTCATGCGTGTCAAGTCCGTCTTAGTGCTGATCTAATGCTATCGATCAAGATTACAGGTACACATTGCTGACAAGTGCCAAGTAGCACGAAACCCGGGTCCAGGGTTTCCTGTTGGCCACCTCTAAACACCAACTTATATTGGATGTTTACTTACATTTCTAATGTTTTGTTTTTTTCATTTTGAACATTGAGCGCTTTTTCTAGTTTTCTCTGTAAATAAAAAAAAACAAAATTGTACCTTCATAAAATGTAATTTTTAAAGATAATCTATTAATAAGGGTAAGGGTTTTAATTTAGCTAAATGGAAACCAAAAAGCTTGTGATCAAAGTAATATATAACAGAATATAATCTCACCTAAAATCTGAGTATACTACCTAATACTGATAAGGTAAAGGTTATGGAATGCCTTGGTCATGGTATATGTGTGTTATATCGATCGCGTCTACGTGTGTTCGTGCCCAGTTGTTATCTCGATTGAGTGCGTTCTTGCCTAGTTGCTATAAATGAACGTGCTGATCCCCGCCAATGAGAGATAAGTGAATTATAGATCAGAGCAATGATACACAAAAACCGTATAAGCAATTTTGAGAACTTATCAGTTCTGCTTTCTATCTAGCCCATCCGGTTAAATCCAGAAGAGCCTCTGCGGTATGAATCATTATATTTCAAACATATTGAGTTTATATATCAAACAGTGTGTCAGTCATGGATAGTGGTTAGCGGTGGAATCCAGGAAGCGCGTTTTGTCCTATTTGGGACTCATCAGCTGGATGTACCTGCATCTCAAATTTGATGTTCACTCTGAGACTCGAACCCAGTACCTTCGCTTCAAACGCCATTGCGTTATCCACTCGACCACTGAGTCCTGATAGCCACTTGCTTGTGCAATAGGGTGAAGTTTAAATTCATTTAGTATTGTTTGTTTGAATCTTCTCATGGAACCCATCCATCTCTGCTTACCATGCTTGTGAATTAAGTCTATGTCGAGGCGATACGCACATTATGCACATATGCCAATAAGAAACTGACCAGTTGCAGTCCTAACACATCGATGGGAAGATTCAAACAAACAATACTAAATGAATTTAGTGTGTCGGTCATATTCTAAGTACAGTCTAACATAAATATGTGCTAATCCTATTTTTCATATCATATTAACACAACAAGATGAATAGCAAAATGGTAGGAGTAACCGTATTATCAATGGGGCTGAGAAAGATTAAACGTTAAGATTATGGTTTGTATAGAAATGAAAAATGTATGTGAGAGAGACTAATGTAACTTATTATCTAAAGTAACATAAAGGTTGGATGCGCCTTCTTCGTGTTACTCAACATTTTCAACTACTAGGGCATATAATGAGCTTTTAAACCACCTGTAAGACAATAAGCATCAAGTATGCTGGACAGCGAAAAAGTAATGGAATGCATAGTGAAAATAAAAGTTGCTGTAAGCCAAGTTTTGGATACTCATTAGTCACAGACAGTTTCAACCCACAAACCACAGATTTGTCAACTATTTACAGTTTGTCAATCAAGAAGTGTTCTACTCTCAGTAACAAACTAGAATAGCTCCCTTGAATTGAAATTACATGTACTAAACATTGATAGAAACAAATTCTACTCCATAAAATAAAAAGAAACTAAGAAATCACAAAAGTTACTTAAATAGTCTAATGTTAATATTTCATTTGGAATATCTAAAAGAATGAGATATCTTTAGCTTGATGGTGAAACAAACATTCTGGTTCCGAATATTTGGTTAGCGATTTTTAGCGAGTTAGATTTTCTACGGGATGGGGTCGCTAACCCCATTCCCAACCCTCCTCCTTTACCCGGGCTTGGGACCGGTAGTAACTCTAGAAGAGCTACAGACGGGGTTTCCCAATATCACGTTCTCCAATTTTTAGTTCCTTTGTCAAGTTTGAGTAAACTTAAAGTTCTTCACTCTGTATAAACTAACTCATAATTAAAAATTACTGGGAGTTATATCCATACCAGACATTCACTACATTCTGGGTTTACGAATGTTTGGTCTACCTATACATGGTACATTTCTTTTATAATATAATTTGACTATTCTAAAATTAGTAAGTAGTAAATATAGTTAAACAAAATTATGAAAATCAATGTTTACCGCTTCTTCTTCCAACATGATAACTTTTCTTACTGCATTTCTACGTTCTTCTGTTATTTCTGCATTTAAATCATCCAACATCTTTTCAGTCTCTTTCACCTATTCAAGGGTAATAGAATTATTTACAATTACTAACCATTGAAATATAAATTTCATTAACATTGGAAATATCAAAATGTATCATTTGTGGTAATATTCTATCAATGAGCAATCTAAGATAGATGAGACTGTTTAAAATAGCTAGTGAATGACAATTCGTGAAAAAAAGTCGATTTTCCAACATAAACTAATGGATTTATTGACTTCCTTTACATCGTCAGAAGATGTGGTGTTGATTACCGTTATTTGTTCACTACATGGAGTAAAAACAGTTCTCTTACTCTCATTCTAACAGCGACTAAATCCATACTCTTTAATTCTATTTCCTAACTTAGATCTAATCAATTGTCGACTTTGAAAATTGAGCCAAGTTAAGGGAGATGGTAGGATATCCTGTTTTCTCAAAAGGTACTTTCTACGACAGATAATCTTACTGATGTGTCAGGAACTAATGTGATTCTATAAATTTGATTGAAAATCACTCTGATCTCTAACTAGTAACGTTAATAATGATTTCTGCACAAATGTTCTTTATCACAATAAAACTTACTTTTCTATTGACTTGTAAACACATTTTATTGATTAGATTTGCCTCAAAAAATAAACTACAACGCGATCTTGATGCTTTCTTATTGTGTATACATCAATAATGTGCCAACACGTATCTGACATATTATCTATTCTAAAAAAGACTTATACTACTCACTAAGAACCTCAAGTAATTCTAATCTTCTGAATTCTTCATGTCTCTATCTCTTTTCTGTTTTCAAATTTGTTTCACTGGATTATACTCTTTGAATAACATCTTCAAACCCTTATCTTTCACATTACTGCCTATACTTTTACTACTTCTACCACTATAGGATTTGAATGGACAACTGGATCTCTGTGCTAATGTGGTATGACAACTCGAACTGACGTACGTACGTACGTACGAAGTTCTACGTTGTGTCTGACTGACTGATAGAATTGTTTGAAGTTTTCCCATTTATTTTTCATCGTGACCGATCAGTTACGTTTGATTAGCATTTGAAAATAAGTTATGTTGATTTTGGTCTATACACAAGTTAATTTCTATAATTAAAAATTTGAATCAGATCATTTTTGTTTTAATCAACTAAAATGATATTGATTCTTAAAAATTGAACATTGAGTTACCTTCAATTCAGTCATTTCAATTTCTTCCATTTTTTGATTCAAAAATATCTGTTTATTTGCCTTGTTATCTAAGCAGTTATTTAAAGCTTCAAGTGTAACACTATTTTCTTCATTTGATTTTAATTCATGAAGTCTAAATTTTAAGGAAATGAAATCAACAGAAAATTTTGAAAATGAATGATTTGGTTAACGTTAAACATTAACATCGTTGGATGCTGGCTCAGTGGTCTCGAGATTAAGAATTTGTGTGCAAGGCCAAAGGTGCTGGGTTTGAATCATGTGATAAATCATTGTCATGACTGTTTAAATTAGAACATTTGAAGAAATTATTGCGAAAAAGTAACAGAAGTAAAACATGAAACAAATAGAAGTGAAATATAAAACTGAAGATAGCCGATGATAAATGAGTCGAAAGGATAGATATGAAGACTAGTTAAACTTTGGTTCTCAGCTTGAAAACACTAATCCTCAATCGACTTTTGAAACTTATATAAAACTTTTAACTGAATATACTTTGTGCAACTATGAAAAGTGTTACTAGCATGTCACTTATGTTGAGAAAACAATCAAATCCCACATTGAAGCGTTTGGGATTTAAGGCAAATAAGTATGACTCAACCACACAATTTGAGAAATACTTTTTGCTGTTTCTAAGGCTCTAACCACTCTGATATAACTCAGCCACTTTGAGACACTATTTAATCATTAAGTTACTTCAATAAATATCGAAAGCCGAAATACTTAAAAGCCTAGCTTAACGCATATTTCAGTAATATAAGCATATGATTGTTAACAAAAACGTTAATTGGCAACTTTTCCTTGCTAAAAATAACTAATCTCCAAAAGTATCTACAAAAGAGAAGTGCCTAAAGGCTAAAATTGAGTTTGAATACAATATTCTGTGGTTGAAAAACATGTGTCTAGAATAATAAACCTTAATATGAAAAAAAATTTGGATGTGACTTCATAAAATACTCAAATTACCGAAATAAAAGCAATGCTTTATGACAAATCATTTTATAATTAAACAGAAGTGGTAGAGAATAGAAAATTAAAGGCAGTATTAAATACAAATAATCTGCCTTTTAAAATATATCATATTTAAACCAATTTTAAGCAAAACATAATAAATAAACCAACAACATTTACGAGAGGTGAAAAGTAACACGAGTAGATACCAATAATATAATACTACACTTCTATCTCGTCATATTCGAGAACAACAAAAAAACATCTGGAAAATTTATCCCAAGGTGAGTGCTAGACTGAATATCCTGTGAACAGAGTTATCATGAACTTATTTTGTAATGGTCTATTTTCATTATTCGCAAATCATTAATAAATTTATATAATTATTACTATTGACTTTCAAATTGTCATTTAAAAAATCTAACCTTGAGCTCCCGTTCCCGTTTTGTGCTCTCATGGAATCACACATCGTTTATCACTCACAAATACACTGTTGCACACATATGCTCCTTGTTCCCACTTATCAGCCATTACGATAATAGGACTCCAGTATACTCGTCACCCGTGTCTACAAATCACACCGATATCCTCATTAATTGATTAATCTGGATACACATCTAGGATTATATCGATCATATTTTGAACCATTGACTACCTATAATTGTGGATTACAAACTCCAAAAACGAACAGAAACACGCCTTCCTCTAAAGCTTAAGTAATGTCTCATATTTTTCCTTGTACATAATTTATATTTCAGCATATCATCACTTGCCTCTAACCTTTTTTGTGATAACCTTGTCATTATTTTTGAAACTGAAGTGATATATTTGGTCCACCACAATCTTGAGAAGGGAAGAAGCTTGCTGAATGAGTTACAGTGGGATATGAACCGGACTCTTGAAAAAACCCATTTAGTCTAACGTTTGTGTCAAAAGTACTTTGGAACGTAAACTGAATAGATATGAGTCATAGAGTTTTATAGCTTTTCGGGCTTTATACTAATACAAGATAAACAAATACGTGAACGAATAAATAATTACAGTTCAGCGATATTGACAAGTAATGAATTAAGATTCAGTCAATATCTGACCTTAATAATTTCAGTATACGAGTAAGCTTCTCAAGTGCCTGTTCACTTTCCTCATAATTACTTTTAATGGAGTTCAGAGAATCGCCTAGGTTCTTTAATTCCTTTTCATTCAGCATTTTTACAAGATTTCTTTTGTCTTTGAAGCTCGAATAGTAAAATTTAAACTTTATCTTACCAAAAATTTCTTCTATCTTTTGCTTTTTAAATTCCTGAAGTTTTACCCTCAAAGCGGATGTTTTGATGGACTCCGTTTCAAGAATCTGATGAGCGCAACATCTCATTTTATGCTGTCAAAAGTCAAGAGAGTTTAAATGAACCTACGAGTGATCTTAAATCATTTATTAAGGACTTTATATTATTAACTTCGCTTTCTGTAATAGACTGAATGTTTCCACTATTAACAGTCACATCTATGTAAGAAATCATTATCTTTTGATTTTGAAATACATATGTTCTTGAGCAAAGAAATGGCATTCTGAGATATAGTTGTGTGACTGAATCCAAATGTTTCACATGTCTGTACATCCATTTTGAATAAATGCTAGAGTTTGTTACCAGGTGACGAAAACTTCAAACGGCTTGAGAAATACGTTTTACTTTCAAGCTGTCCATACCTCAGCTTAAAATTTTCTGGGGAGAATTAGAAACCTTTTGCTACGTGAAATCTGAGTTTGGGCAGCTGAAATATAGGTTTGGTTGAGAAGAGGACGAGAGCCGTGCAATTCGATAAAAGTAAATATTTTCACGTGTTAAGACAATAGATTTTTCTTGTGTTTATTATATCGCGAACTACTTTTGGACTATGACTGTACCAAACTGTTTCAGCAAAATCTACTTAGTGGGTATTATTCTCAATACTTGTCATAACCTCATCACTGAGATACCAACAATGCAACCTGTATATGTGACTGAGGAAGCTGCTCTCCGGATTTAGCAAGATACTGGGTCCTAATGGGTTACATTCATGATTGCTTACATTTCTTGCACACACTATCTCAAGACCACTCACGATGCTGCTCAACATGTGCCAACCCTGGAATTGAAAACATGCTAAACTTAATCCTACAATTGAATATGTAAAAAGGTAGACCGTGTCTAACTACTGACCTACCAGTCTAACCAGCATAATACTTGGGTGACTTGAAAAAAAATATATTTCGGGTTAAGTTGCTGAGTCGCATATAACAATGCAATATGTTGATACATGAGTACCACGGGTTTTCAAATAAGTAATCATGCCTAACTAACTTGCTTGTTCCGAGAAATGATGGGACAGGAGCCTAAGATAACGGTTTGCTTTTTGATGTGACATTCATAGGTTTTAGCAAAGAATTTGATAAGGCTTCCCATTTAGATCTTATGCAGAAGCTCTCGAGCTCTGAAATGTGTCCAGTACAATAATGGATAAGAAACTTCCTCTGTGGCCGGAAAAGGAGTGTGAGCGTAGAAGGCACACTATCTGAATGGAAGCCAGTCATATGTGGTGTGTTACAAGGAATTATTTTACGTCCCCTACTTTGTCTTCTCTACTTTAGGGAATTATCGCAACTGTTTAAGTCGTCAACACTGTTGTTTGCAGATGATGTTAAAATCTGGACGGCAATAAATAGAGTTGCTAATCATCTTGATCCCTAAGCCAACTTAGATGAATTAGTTAGACGGTCTCAAAGTTTTGGGTTAGAAACTGATTCTAGAAAGAGTATGCCAATGCCCATTCGGATACGGCAATAGTTACCAGTATGCTTTTAACGGTAAATTGCCTCCATTCGCTGAGGAACACAGAAATTTATGTGTTAGAAGTAATTCATGGTTTAAAACCAGTACATATTGTAAAGTCTAAGCGGCCAGAAGTTTTCACGCGTCATGGTAACTTCGCTGAGCATTAAAAAGCTCTGACGAGATGTTTCAGATTTTATGCTCCATCTAAGTACGACTATACTGATAACACTGCATGTCTTAGTAAGGATTTTGGCACACTTGTGCATGTTCAGCACTTAATAAAAAAGTTAATGAATGGTCTCTACAAACCCCCTTACGATGAATCCCTGAAATTTCTGACCATTTCCTTCTTATCGTATCGTAGAATGAGGCGGACTCATATTTTCATTACGTATCGTTCATAACGATTAGGTTATTCATATGTCTCACCTTTTTGCTCCATTCAGAACTAGTCGACTCCGAAGACATAGCAAGGAGGTCCAAAAATCGCGATCGGAGAAACTTAAACTGGTGTTCCGTTCTTTTTACCTAGTGAACAATATCTTGAAAGCCTTATCCGAACAAGTGGTATTATGGTGTATGCCATTGATGTCGACATATGTAAGTAGCGTGTAATACCAATCAGAAGTGGAAGGTCTGGCAACGGAAAGTGGAGAAGATTGAATTGTAAATCTAAATATAAACAGATAAAAATTGTAATAGCAACAGAAATGAATGGAAGAGTTACAAGAGTTAATTGATGGAAGATGTGCAAATGAAGTGTCTAGTGTATTGTCTTCATATTTTACCAAGACATTCTGTAATTTTGCAACAAATAAGTTGATCTTCCTTACTTGACTGTTTGACTCATCAGTGAATATCTTCAGAGAGAAGCCAAGATCTTCACTGGGAAACAAACTGCAAGTATTACCAAAGGTCCCCCGACCTACTGTCCTTAATGCTGAAGAATGAAGGCTGTTTATTGTCGTATTTCCTTCAGAAACTAGAGGGTAAAACAATCCAGTTAACAAAAGAAGTGATCAAGGAGTAATTCCTGTAATAATATCTCTTTGCATTTACGAAACTGAAGTGATCTCAAGGCCTTCTTTTGAAAGATTTAGTAGAATCTCATAACACGACTTCCCGTACGGAGTTCTTTAGCTCATAGATTCGAACCACGGAAAAGTTTGAACAAAATTTTGTGCAAGCTCTTTCATGTTCTACCTTGAGAAGGTGTCCTCCTAAGTGTGACTTATTAAACAAATGTATCAGTGGTCTAGTCAGGTGGAGATAACTTAAAGCCTTATGAAATTTCATGATCATATACCCTTTAATCCACTCGTACTGGATGGGCTGTAAATTAAGAGCTTCTTGGTGAATTAAATTGAATTTATTTTTATTTCGAATGTATTTTTAGTTGTTGTCCTTTGAACACGTTCCAAGAGAGCTACATCATTCTTTAAATAAATGGACACTATGTGGTTTTTTTAAGTAAGACCTTAGACAGAACCTAGAAGCAATTCTGAATAGTTCCTGAGTCAAGTCACACAGCATTGCGAAATCTGACGGCTTGAAATATCCCATTCAAGTGGTTGTGAGCCACTTCTTTGGAAACTCACTTATACATATATACTTCAGTTCTTGAGACAGAATGTCAGTGTAGAATAGTTGATTGTGTTCCAGTGGGATGGTTCGGCTTTTATAGTCTACCGGACAGCTCATCAAATTTAAATTCATAGGTGAATTTCCTGAGGAAGTAACTGAAGAGTGACTAATCAGTAACTTCTACCATGACCTTCGCCACTGCAGAGCAAAGAAACTGACTGGTAACTAAACGCTTCAAACTTGTCATCCCTCTGAGGTACAGGTGTAACTGCTCTCCTTTTCTAGTCAAAGGGTAACTTACTTCTGACCAAAAAAATTAGAAGAGAGTAGCTGGAGGGAATCTAAGTAGGTTATAAAATTCCATCTGGTCTCTGTGTTGGAAGCCATCTGAGTAATTATATTTACACAAGCTCATTGCCTGAAGATATGTTCGACTTCAAGAGGTTGGAGCTTCACGGAACATAGATTAACGTGGGAAAAGATGAGGAAGAAGTCACCTGACAGAGTTATAGCAGACTGCGAAGAGTTAGATTAAGTGTTCTGGTCAGAAGCCTAGCAGCCGCCTTATTTGAGCTCCGTGAACTTATCAACGTTTTTAGCAATTATAGATTAATCTTCAACCTCTTATTTATTAGTTCTTTCTAATAAAAATACAAAGAGGTGATGCCTACGAATGGTCTTAGTGGGTTAATAGTGAGACATTCAAGTATGAGGGTCGAAAGGTTAGGAGTTTATGTAAAACGTTTGCCGTTAGATTTCTCACCTCTTATAAATGCCGTACTTCCATCAAGCGATTGTTTTCCTCTATTAATAGAACAAAGGAAGTAATGGAATGCCTTGGTTACTGCTGTACAGTATCTGATATTCACTGCGTAAATCAGGCACGACCAAATCTTAGGGTTTGTAGGATTATGGTCTACTTCGTCATTAGTATTACAATAATAATAGATATAATACCAAAACTGTATGTTTGTCATGTGGCTATAAGACCTTACGTGAAAGTCACATCATTGTCTACACTGATTCATCTTGTCGTAATCATCACCAATATATAATGGATAGAACAATATATCTAATATGCACAAAAGATAGGTTGGACAAGGCTGACCACGCCTGCAAGGCTGAGCCATGCCAACTCTATTGAACTGAATTCATTCCTTCCGCCTCCTGCATTGTTGGTTTTTTCTCCGCGTCAAATATTGAATAACTATTTTCCCACTTATCTTGTATTCAGCTTTTAGGATTGTGTGGCTGGGGCCCAATGCCACTACGAGTTTGTTGAGCCACTTAAGATGCGTCTACTCCAATTACATTAGCATTAGCACTTCTCACCGCCTCAATGATTAAGTGTTAACTACGAGACGACGGCTTTTGACATAAGTGGTTGCTTCCAGCTGCTTGGTAGTTTTAAATCTGGTGTGTCACTGAACTTGAGATTGTTGTTATCCCTAAACGACATTATTTCAGAATCAATTATAACGCTGTTTAATATCTTTACAACCTAAACTCGTCTCCCGAATTATTGACAGGGTTTTATCATCAGCTCAGGATATAAGTATGAAAAAAGACATCCTGTCTAATAATCAACCTGTTAGTTTAACTGGTAGTTCTGGTGCTGAAAAATGGTTCCGTACAATTTACAATTTCATGCAGAAGCATATAATCCCGCAAACTCAGAGCAGAATGGTTTTCGAACAGGTTTTAGCACTTTACCAACGTATGAACCACTAGAGAGTAATGGACAGGAACCCAAGATAGTGCTTCATCCATCGATGTTATATTAATATATTTTAGCCAAGCATCAGATTAAATGTTTCATTCGGACCTTGTACATAGGCTTTCCAAAGCTGAGATAAAAATAATAGCACAAAGCTCAATACAGAACATTTATGATCAAAGGCAAGGATGATAGTAAACGAGGCGCTATCTGGATGAAAACTAGTTATAAGTGGTGAAGAACAACGTACCATTTTATGTCTCGTATCGTTTCTCTATGTCAGTGATTCTCCTGTTCATAAATTATGTAAAATTCTATAGGATTTTAGGCTATGTGGCTGATCATCATGATTTCCAAGTCGAGTTGAACAAATTATTTAGATGATTTCAAGGTTGTGGTTTGGAGCTAATGTACACCGAACACCGTTGTAGCCACCATTAGAGCACCTGAGGAACATCGCTCACAGATGTTCGTTAACAAATAGGCCTGAAAGTGGTCTTGAATCATGACTAGAAAACAACCACACATTACAATCTAGAATCGGTCAAACGTTTCTGAGTATTATGATTTCTTCTTAAAGCATTAACCCGAATATCTTTCGAACTTTTTCCCAAACCTATGTGCGGCCTTACCTAGAATACTGTATCCAAGCAGCTTGTCCGAATAAGGATTTTGACACGAGCTTATCCATTGAGTGGGGAATAATTTTGTAACAGGCTTCGACAAACCGTCCTTTGACAGCAACTATGACGATTGAAAGTTTTCCTCTTATCTCATTGCAAAACATTAAATCATCCTTTGCTGACATTCAACAATCGAATTAATTGTTCGAATGTTAACATGTATTCACTTTTTGCTCTATCTATAACTAATAATCTTCGTGATAACAGCAAAAGGGTTCAGAAACAACTGAATAAACGACTAAGACTCACCACCCAAACATGTAGTGGCAGATATATCGGTAAAATATGCCAAATAAAAAACTGGGCTTTTACACACCTCAAATAATAACACAAGTCAGCTGATCTACTATCTTGAAAACCGGATACTGAAGGTTGGAAGCGGTCAGTTCATCATTTTGCGCTACTATGACGAGAACTGGAGACCAGGGTGAACGCGCATTAACTGTAGTGAAGGATACACTCGACGACATCAAAAGTCGTCCCCATCGTCAACAGGTTATTATAGGTGTAGGATCAGGACTGTAAGATTTTAATGAAAGTTTCACATTACTCCAATAGACTTGCGGGTTATATATTCGCGAAGATCGGCAGGGCTGCTGCTCTTCTTTTGGGTGGAAGTCTGATTGCCTTACAAGTATGG
Organism: Schistosoma rodhaini; assembly: GCA_944470415.2. Classification (NCBI taxonomy): domain Eukaryota; kingdom Metazoa; phylum Platyhelminthes; class Trematoda; order Strigeidida; family Schistosomatidae; genus Schistosoma; species Schistosoma rodhaini. The sequence continues at coordinate 82,728,078 of OX104044.1, forward strand.
GACTTTTTTAAAATTTTCGTTAGAACTCGTTCTTGAGGTTTGTTGGAAAAGGCCACAATAAGAGGTCTAAGTAATGTAATTATTATGATTTAGGTTGTAAATGCTATTCACTTTTTCTATGCAGCTCCGTTCCTTAGAATAACAGTGTTTCAAATGCCATTTAATGTCACTGGCATGTACCACATTATTAAAGTTATATTTGTGCATTCCTACAGACTCAGTTTCCTACCAATATATATAATGGTTTTGTATGTATGTATGTATTACTATCCTTATAAATGACCCATCTGGTTTTTCCTTTTTCCTAACATAATACCACCTTTCCTGGCCTGCAGACTTTACTCGTCAGTTAAAAGTCTATCCTGACTTCATTCTATGGTGTTACTACATCTTAAGTTGGCGAGCTAACATCTATAAGTAAACAACTGAGCTTTATCGAATACGTCATAGTCAACAATTGCTTATTGTATTGAAATTTAAGCATTTTCCTATACACGCGGCTGTCATGAGTTGGTTTGCTTTTATAGTCCACCTGTGACCGATCTATAAATCAGCAGCGTGAGATAAAAAATATGCATAGAATTTTTTTTATCTGGTTATATCATTTAGCGTCTCACTTCCTCATGGACTAACCATACGAATTACATGGTGGTCTAAACGGTCGAAACGATCAAATAAATTGCCTGATCTTGTTTCGAAACCCCATATAAGTGTAGGTGACTGTCGACTATGTGCTCCACATATGTCAGTCTGTTAGGTTGACACAAGTTCACGGTTTAATTAATGATTACCGTGTTTATATTTTTTAGTAACATTAACAATTGTCCATTACCATTATCACTACTATTCTACATTCTTATATAATTTTGTTTAAAATTCTCACTTAGTGTGCCGTCCAGCAAGACGTTATACATATCAATTGGAGGAAAGTGGAACGTGCTGGTGACCGGATACAGTCGAACACACCTGTCATCTTCGAAGGCAAGGTAGGCCCTCAGTGGATTTTGTCCGTGGTTTCAGCATAGTGTTTGATAGTTCTTTTTGTATCTTTGCTTCTTTATTTCATGGCCCACTAATTTTCAAAGTACCTAGTTACTTTCCTAATCAGACGTTTTAGTTGCAATTCTTAAATCCTTGCTAATATTTCAAGTCAAAACTACTGTATATTATTCCTAAATTCCAGATATGCACGCGAAATCAGCAATTGTAGTGGATTTTGTTAGTTTATTCAAAAATGGAAATTGGCTGATTTCTTAAGTATATAACTTGCTGATCTATATGTAGACAAGTAGAAACTTTTTAATCGTATCATATATCATTTTTTTCATCATTATGCCCGTAATTTATTTTCTGACTACTGTTCAGAGATAAAACGAGATCAATATAGTTCCAAGAACGTGTGCATGAAACAGTAAAGGTTCAGAGTTGATAGTCCTAATAAACCACTCGACTCAATGAATTCAGTTGACTAGTCGTAGACCCGTACTCGGTTTATAAGAATTGATTAATGAGGCCATAGGCTTTCATCAACCTAGGTAGTACAAATACTTTATATCCATACCTCACCCATTGTCTACCACATCACTCGATGCTGGGTGCTATAAGAGTAGGTTAAAGGAAAGCCACCAAAGGAAGGCGTGAAACCAGTCCACTAAGTTTTAAACATTCGAACTCGATAATATCGATTAGTGCAGATTTTCATGTTGTAAGCTAATCGTAACCCATGACTAAAAAACGTTAGGTAATATGTCCCAGAATCAGTCGCAGTGGAACAGTTGGATTCAACCTTAGTTAAAATTGTTTAAAATCATGTGCCTATCTTGTTTATTTTATCTCTTGATTTTTTTTAATGTGAGTTGCAGTAACTTAGATCGATATACAATTAGAACAAGTTCCATGCTACCTATTACTGGCTATTAAGTGCAGTTCTAACTCAACAATGACTCAATTGTAAATGTCCAAATCGTATATACTTTGTTGATACGCAGTTTTAATAACGTTGATTTTGTTTCTCCGTCTACTATATTTATAACGTCAGTGAATGTACCCCGTATTTATCTATAGTAACTGTACAAAGTCAATCTCATCTTTCACTGAACTGCTACCGTCCACTTTCGATTGGTACTTGTAATTACATATTAGCTGAAATTGTTAATATTAGACGTTGGATCCTACTTAGTTTATTTACTTGTTTAATTTATTTAAACACATAGGCATTGGTACAAAGAGGTACCAAATAGTTATGCGCCACACAAATCTTTTGATTTGTGTGATGTCTGGAATACTGCTCAGGTATCCAAATCGAAACAAGTGATTTTCTTGGGGAACTACTCGAGCCTTTGACCCAGAATTCTAATCCACAAGGCGGTGGAGTAACATCAGGAGATACAGTCCCATGGTAGTCGGTGACCAACAATAGGTTCATACGCCATTTGTTTCCTCAAGATTCAGGAGCCCATGTGCACCATTAGTTTGGAATCAGAGTTTTCCAGCTCCCCTAGGTAGATCCTCCATATCCACCAACACGGTTTCAGCTCCGGACATTCGCTTTTTGTCCTCTAAGTTTCGTAAACAACACCCGTGGCACGAGAAGGCAGTGACTAGGACAAGTGGCCATGTGAGAGCATTTCGAGAGGTAGATCCGGCTCTCCCCACTTTCGGTCGTCTTGGGGAGGCATCCTACTTAGTAATCAACAACCTAATTGCAACTTAACACAGGATGTTAATGTTTTGAAAACCTTTAAATGTTTACTAACCAATAGTTTCAAAATAGAATAAGACATTCGCTTACTTTTTCTTGGTTATCAACACTATAAGTTGCCACGTTAGTTTAAAGTGAAGATGGGTTTCTTTTTACATTTTCTTGTTTTTTTACAAATTTGCCTACTAGAGAAGTGTTTTATTGTTCAAGAAACTTTTTAAACTTTCATTATAATTCCTTTACTTTTTTCCATGAAAAGCGTGCATTGAAAAATAAAGTTAGTCATACAAGAAATGTGCATGTCGTAGATTGTTGTAAATCATTGTCTTTATATATACGTATTATTACTGGTGATATCTGTGTGTGTTTATAGTTTTGTCATCACATTTTACACTAAGCACCAATCTTTATTCGTTTCCACTTATTTCTTTTCTCCATTTATTGATACACATGATTAATCTTATCAATTGAATGCCATAAAATGTTTGTTTCTGTTCCTTAAGCTGCACAGATGTTACCTGATATATGACATTATAAGCAATTATCGGCGACTTGGTGATCTTTTCGTTCACTTTAACTAATGCTTCCTTAGTTTTGTCATCTGTTTAGACATGCTCCATTAACGGCTTCATGAGAAACATTCTATTTAGTTTGAACTGTCAAAAAAACTTATCAATCCTTTAACGGCCTTAAGTAACTTAATGGTGTTTAGTTTTGGCCATCCAGAATAGTCACAACCTTTGACACTGGACGAATACCTTAAACATCCATGTCATCTCCAACAGAGTCATACTGTATCATCGACAAAAGTAGCAAACATCATGTCAGCATTAGTCAAATATAAGGTTTATTTATTTATTTAAACACAAATATTGGTACAAAAAAGGACCAGATAAATATGCGCCTCACAAATCTCATTTGATTTGTGTGAGGGCTGTGATACTGCCCAGGTGCCTTTGATCTAGAGATCTGATCCACAAAGCAGTGAAGCATCGTAAGGAGATGCAGTCCCATGGTAACCGGTGACCAACAATAGGTTCATACGCCATTTGTTTCCTCAAGATTCAGGAGCCCATGTGCACCATTAGTTTGGAATCAGAGTTTTCCAGCTCCCCTAGGTAGATCCTCCATATCCACCAACACGGTTTCAGCTCCGGACGCGCGCTTTTCGTCTTCTCAGTTTCGTGAACAACCTCCATCACGAGTAAGTAGTGATTAGAACTTCCTTGGTAGTGACTATATGTGCACGTGGTCATATGAAAGCATTCCAAGAGGGAGACAGGACTCTCTCCACCTTTCTGGACTCACAATTGTCCCAAATTATTAACTACTTAGAATATCTGATACAAGCGGAAATGGCATGTTACAAAGATCAATACGGCAAATTTCTACAACATTTCAATCATAATACTATCTGATATAATCGAAGAGAGTAGGCAGGCATTTAAGAAAAGTTCGATATTCCACAAAGTCGAAATAGTGATACAACAAATCATTATATATAACTATAACCTTAGAGCGTATGACAAAAATAATAGACTAAAAGAAAAGGTGACTAGTTTGATAACAGCAAAAGCCAGTGAGGTAATATAAATTCAAAAAGTTATTAAGGCCCTTTTAACACTAACAAAATGGATACCTTTTTACTGAACTGTGGAATTTCTAGAATACCTAAACGACTAATGTGATATGCTTGAGCTAGTTCGATTTTCTTGATAAACGAAGTTCAGTGACACGATAGGCTAATCTAATCCGTTGTCCCAGGCCCCGCTAACTAGAGGAAGAAGTCCAAGGCGAAGTAGGGGAATATATATTCCGTAAGCAGCCGAGTACAAGAAAATCATAAGGGGAAAAACTCAAACGTATATATACAGCGATAAATTACAAAATTAAGCCATTTACCAAGTAGTAAGTTCTGGGGATTTGACATCCCCAACATAATGTACACGAAAATATTTTACTTCTCATTTTTATTTACTCTCCCACTTTCTATATTTCTTAATGTTTCAATCTTTTACTCGGTGTTAAGAATGGTGCATTATTTTGTGTGTGTAATTACTTAGTGTTAATGAAATTAAAATGTTATCATGTGCGTATACATGAATGAATAATAATTTAAATCGTTTGAGCTTTAAGAAAATTATGATTTGGAAAGATCTGGGTTTTTTTGTTTTCGGTTCTCTCACTGGTTACTTGTAGCTCAAAAAACCCCACCTTATGATGCTGTTTTGAATTCGTATGTTTGATATTCAATATTTTTGCTTACTGCTTCAGTGAACAATATGGTGAAAAAAGCTGTCCAAACATATATGTAGGATAGATACGATTAGGAGTAAAATCAGTGATAACTACTACTAGCCTAATTGTTATTATGAGGCGCATATGTATTTGGTGCCCTCTTGTATCAATGTTTATGTGTCCAAATAAATAAATACAATTAACAGTGTTCAGTATAAAGGTTTATAAGACTTTCTACCCAACTTTGCATGCTGGAAATAAGTAAACATGTATTTTTGAAAACTCTGAAATTCCGAACGAAATCACAAGAAATACAATGAGGCTACTACTCTCTTAGATCAATCATTCAGCTTTTTAATAAACTCTAGTGTTTTTACAAATTTCAAGTCATTCATGAAAAGCCATGCTACTGTTGACCCCAACTATCAAGAGATATCTCGGACCTCGTAGAAATTTATGCTAATCAGTGTCTACATCTAAGTTTTTAACATTAAATTAGTATGTTATCCATTACACTGTAAAATTGCACTTCAAAGTTATGTTTTAATAATTTCCATAATATTATAACATTAGAAAGTGGTGTTCATCATTTGGAATCGTAATTTGCGTGAGGGCTGTGATATTTCCCGGGTGCCCAAACCGAAACAGGTGGTTTTCTTAGGATGCCACACCCAGAGCCTTTGACCTAAGGGTCTGATCCACAAGGCAGTGGAGCATCTTAAGGAGATGCAGTCCCATGGTAGTCGGTGACTGACTATTGGTTCATGCGCCATTTGTTCCCTCAGGATTCTGGAGCCCATGTGCACCATTGGTTCGGAATCCAGGATTTCTAACTCCCCTAGATGGATCCTCCATGTCCACCAACCCGGTTAAAACGCAGGACATTCGCTTTTCGTCCTCTGAATTACGTAAACAACACACGTGGCACGAGAAGGCAGTGAGTAGAACTTCCCTGGCAGTGGCTGTATGCATGTGGCTATGTGAGAGCATTTGGAGAGGGAGAGTGCACTCTCCCCACTCTCGGCCATACCAGAGCATTTGGGGCACCTGATGAGAAAAATGGAAAAAAATGATATCGATATGTAGTTAATCTCTCATTATATATATACTTTTGCATGTCATCCACGATAACTAAGGTATTTCTTAGACCCTATCAATTTGTTAGCTTTTAAAGTTTGTACATCTTTTTTAAAGTATATGTTTGCATGTGAAAATTCATCCCAAGTTATCAAATTTCATTCAGTGATTGCTTCTAGTTCAGTGTAATTCACTGTAGAAAAGATTGCTTAAAACAAAATTTGAATGTGAGACTCATTTATTGGAGAATTAGTTATAAACACAGAAGAAATTCAATCATGCTGCAAATTGAGGTATTTTGATATAGTTGTGTTCTTTGAGCTTGATACTGTAATCTTAAAACTTTCATTCTAATCTTCTGAATTCCTCATGTCCCTATCCTTTTTCCCTTTCCAAATTTATTTCACTGTATTATACTCCTTCAATCACATCAAACCCTAATCTTTCGCATAATGCTTATACTCTTACTACTTCTGCCACTATGGGATTTGAATCAACAACTGCATCTCTATTCTAATGTGGTATGGCAACTTGAACTGATGTATGTACGTACGTACGTACAAAGTTCTACATTGTGACTGACTGACACATTATTTTTCTGTTATTAACGACTAAAAATGCCAGTAATATAAATAACTTTAATAACTTGATTCTAGGAGTCTATAATCGAATTTCTAAAACCAAAGTCAATAGCCAATATTCATTTTGTGTTTCATTAGATTGTATCAACTAATACATGTGTAATCTAACTATAGACAGAAAAATAACTTGACTAATCATTTTGAACTCACTCTGATGGTGTGATGAACAAGAACACGACTGCAGACAATCGAATGTATTTAAGCACAAATTACAGACTATTTCACTAAATTCTGTTAACCATACAGCAAACAGCGAATTTGTTAACTATCAATCAATTGTCTCAATCTTCACTGTTCCTTCTGTAAATATCAATCCATCTTCTCTGATTTCATTGTTCATGCATTTTCCTATCCATTGCACTTCGTTCCTGTTCTTTCCTTATCGATCTTCTGCCAAAATACATTCTATCTGACCATCACCATATACTACTTATGTGGATATCAGTAACCCACACCACAATGGTGGTAAAACAATTCTTTTTTATCATTTAATTTAGAATGAAATCGTTTGTCGAACGTTAAAAACATTTCTAACCTTTTTTCACTTCTTTTTCTTGTAGATTATTAAAACAATTGAAGAGAATCGTGTATTTTTCGGTTCATTCGGTGGGGGGTTCCTAATTGCTATTTCATTTGCTTAGTTTAATCTCTATCCAGTTTTTATTTTTCAATGTTGTCGTATATGTTGTTAAGCTTCAATTGTTTCAATTTAATAATCTAAGTTTTTTCGTCAAATACTGTCGTATCAACACATATCTTTGTGTCTGTAAATAAAGTACATATTCTCTAGCTCTCATTCTCTCTTTATTTATATATATTTATATTGTACTAAAGATACTACTTCTTAAAGTTATTATAAGTAGACTAGTCATTACTTGATACTCATAACAGGGATTGTTTTCGATTTTTCTTTTCATGAATTTTATCCCTCTTTTCAAAGTATGTTTTTTTCTTCTAAACACGTTGCATATCTCTCTATATGTAAACAACACATATAGTATAATATACTTAATTTAGATAAATGGATTTGTTCTCATTTCACTATTGTATTGTTGTTCTTCCCTGATTTATGTATACTTTTGTCATACACAGAGTATTAATGAGCTGTTTTTGATACTAACTAGTTTATGCTAGTTTATTGTTTTAAATGTCTATACACTCATTGTAAGCAAAGATGAATAGAAGCTTGCAGTGGAATTCAGGGACTCGTCAGCTGGATGTACCTGCACCTCAGAGTTTATGTTTACTCTGAGACTCGAACCCAGTACCTTTCGCGTCAAACGCCATCACGTTATCCACTCGGCCAGTGAGTCCTGATAGCCACTTACTTGTGCAATCGGGTGAAGTTTAAATTCATTTAATATTACTTATTTGAATCTTCCCATTGATGTTAAGGACTGCAACTGGTCTTTCTCCTATTGGCATATGTGCATACTATGCGTATTGCCTCGATATAACCTTAATTCATAAACATTATAAGCAAAGATGAACAGTGGCACAATAGGCGACCTACTTGAACATCTGAGCCACCTGTCCCTGTCATCTAGGTATTTCAACAAGTTATCTAATTCTGTTTGTTTTAATACATCACTATGAATATTAATCGCATAACCTATTGAGGTGCATTTCTAAAAAGTGTACAATCTTCCGCTGTACAAGTTACAAAAGTCTCAATCAAAAATATCGTGGTTATTGATGTTGATTGACTGGACTGCTAACTTATAACTAGTGAACACTCAATATTTGTCGTCAGCAACGATCAAGAAGTAAGAAACGAAAACTTGTTGCAATAGATTGTGCTGAGAATTCCATATTGTACCAAGAATATAATATTGAATAAAGCTAATAATAACAACGATAACAATGCTCACTTTATTCGAAGTTATTTATTTAAACACATAAATGTTGGTGGAAGGGGGCATCGGATATATATGCGCCAAACAAAACAATGAAAATTGAAAGAGAAAGGGGTAAGATGCATAAAAAAAGTAATGATGAGGGAACTGAAATGTGCAATCAGAAGAGGTCTCTCACTTAAGTAGGTCATAACCACTCTTTATGAAGAAAGTAGAAGGTTACAGCAGGATCGCCACTGGCTTCTATTCTGAGCTATATCTGATAACATCTCTAGCCACTGTGTAGCACCATCTCTCGGACCTCAGCCAGGGAGTCGTGAACGACCAACAGAAGCTAGCCCTTTGCAGCTTTCTTTCATACCACAACACCATGTCATACACTGACCATCTCTCCGCTCTTTCCAACCAGTTCAAGAGTCGGCAAATAATGCACGACGTGGAATTCACTGGGACGACATTCGTAGAACATGTCCAAGCCACCGAAGTCGGTGTTTCAAGATGGTGACACCAATTGGGTTGTCGTCTCTGCGCCCGAATACACGATGCCGAAACGTGTTCGAAGTTATCAAATCAAAATTTGGTAATGATAATTACAATTTCATCTGAGTTGATTATACTACTAACTTATAAACATTAGACTTAAAACTGAGTAAATAAGAGCGCTAATACTCATGATAAATATCACATATATGTGTGTATATAGTTAATAAATTACATAATTCAATATTTGAATCTCCATTTTTTTAAAGAAAGTACATTGACATTAAAAGAGAAATTGTAGAGTACGTCATTTGATAAGCGTTTTTACTTGACATTCTAATCAAAGTCGTGAATTTGTAGCACATGATTCTATATATGTATATATAGTACTTCCATTGATTTCTCAAATACAATAGACATCGCTTATATTTTTTGAGTATAATTAATCGAAATATTCACTTTACTCCTATTGTTGCTAAATATTTTCTGTATTTTCATGGTCAATCGAAGATACACCACCATGGAAGCACTGGACGTCCGTTTCGTCCTATTATGGGACTCTTCAGGAGTGCACATCCACCATCCCGCACCCGCGAGATTTGAACTCCACTGATCACTGCTTCCCACTAGACCAGTGGAGTTCAACCAAGTCTGTCGTAGAGATATCAACTCACTGATGACAATTGGTGAACAGTTGCTCAAACATCGTGGATTGATTGAAGTTAGACATTAACACTGTTGGATGCCGGCTCAGTGGTCTGTCGGTTAAGTGCTCTGGCCCGAGACTGGTAGGTCCTGGGTTCGAATCTAGCGAATGCGGGATCGTGGATGCTCACTGCTGAGGAGTCCCATAAAAGGACGGAACGGCCGTCCAGTGCTTCCAGATTTTCCATGGTGGTCTATCTTCAATTGACTATGAAAATACTGAAAATCCCTTCTGAAATATTTTCTGGAAAAAAACAACAACATGAGACTTGATATTGATATATGATGGTTGTCATGAGACTTGAAGATCAATAGTTTATTTTGAAACATTCATTGATTGTTCAGTTAATATTAAATGCCTTTGAGTCAGTCAGTTATAACGTAGGACCAGGCATATATATGCATCAATCCAAGTTCCCATACCTCGTTAACACAACAAGATCAACACCGGATTCATAGGAATAGTTAATTTAGTGCTGGTAATATATAAAAGAAAGATTGTATATAAGGATATAATACAGAAAGAAAAACAGATATGAGGGAATTTTAATCTCACGGTTTAAGAGAAGATAAAGTGTATACACCTATGCCATTGTGATCGATTCTGGCAATTGCATGTCAGTAGATGAATACTTGGTAGGGTTGCATAAAATGTAATCTATGGTAGGTTTTCATCTGGTAACATCTTTCTCATTTTCAAAGCTTATGAACTGTTTCTTCCCCCTCGTGGAGGAGCATAGGCCAACCACCAGCATTCTACAACCGTCATCACCAATCCTTTCCAGTTATTATTCATGCTTTTCATATCTGCCTTTATTTCCCAGCGTAATGTGCTTTTTGGCCTTCCTCTTTTCCCCTTCCCTTCACCATTCCAAGTTACGGATTGCCTCGTGATGCAGTTTGGTGATTTCCTCGATGTATATCCTATCCACTTTCAAAGTCTTTTCCTAATTTCCTCTTCAGCTGGAAGCTGGTTTGTCCTCTCCCATAAAACGCTGTTCCTGATAGTATCCGGCCAGTGAATGTTGAGTATTTTGCGTATACAACTGTTTATAAATACTTGTACCTTCTTGATGATGGATGTAGTAGTTCTCCGTGTTTCAGCTCCGTACAGTAGGGCTGTCTTCTTTTAGTATGCTTACAATAAAACCACCCAATCTCTGATAATATTATATTCGTATTTAATGAGTTTACATCTTTTGTTATTATTCGAGAAATTTCAAATACAAACAAGATCAACGAATTTCATTCAATTGTACATATAAAATGTAATTAGTAATGGAACTTCATTCCCTCATCTGATTAGTTTAATTGTGAAGCTTTTGTCGTCTTTTTAGACAACAATATTAGCAATAGCTTCTGATTGTAGAACACTATTAAAATTTCTCCATGTATGACTAATAGCTTGTTCTGTGTACCTTAAACATAATTGGATAATATAAACTGGGTCATTATCGATGTATCTGTTGATTGCTAATTGTTCTAAACAAACAAATTAGAACCCTCCGATTTGTACCAATATTTATGTCATTAAATCAATCTAAATCTTAACATTTCTCTAGTCAAATCTGTTCTTAATTGTTCGCGGGTGTTGATATAAACATTGATATATTGTAAAGTTTTACTGTTTATTGATATTCATACAGACGATTACCAGGGAATTCATCTAATCCAATGCGATGATATTGACAGTTTTTTTATATTTGTAGTAACACGAATCAAACTCCGCCTGTAGCTCCTCCAGGGGCTACTGCCGGTCCCAAGCCCGGGTAAAGGAGGAGGGTTGGGCATGGGGTTAGCGACCCCATCCCGTAGAAAATCAATTCGCTAAAAAAACGCTAACCAGAAAAAATCATTCAAACTCTGCCCTGGGAGTAGAAGGAAAAATGACGTCTCATGATGAAAGCCGAGTTCATTCGGAAGTCATGAGGCCGATGCACCTTCTTACAACCAGAGCGACAATTTTTATAGGTACATGGAATGTCCGGACAATGTGGGAGACCGGCAGAGTCTTCCAAATTTCTGCGGAAATGAGGAAATACAACCTGGAAGTGCTTGGAATCAGTGAAACACATTGGACGCAGGTTGGACAACAACGACTGTCTTCAGGAGAACTTCTGTTATACTCCGGTCATGAAGAAGAAAATGCCCCACATACACAAGGAGTGGCACTGATGCTGTCTAGAAAAGCACAAAATGCACTTATAGGATGGGAATCTCATGGACCAAGGATCATCAAAGCCTCCTTCAGAACAAAGAGAGAGGGCATTACAATGAACATCATCCAATGCTATGCGCCGACCAACGACTACGATGAAGACGCTAAAAACCAATTCTACGATAGGCTGCAGTCAATCTTCGAGAAGTGCCCAACCAAGGACCTGACCATTCTAATGGGAGATTTCAATGCCAAGGTTGGAAAGGACAACACTGGATACGAAGACGTCATGGAACGACATGGACTGGGAGAAAGGAACGAAAACGGTGAGAGATTTGCAAACCTATGTGCCTTCAATAAACTGGTCATAGGTGGCACCATATTCCCACACAAAAACATACACAAAGCCACTTGGATTTCACCGGATCACACTACACAAAATCAAATCGACCATGTCTGCATCAACAAAAAGTTCAGGAGGACGATGGAGGATGTGAGAACCAGAAGAGGAGCTGATATAGCATCCGATCACCATTTGCTGGTCGCCAAGATGAAACTAAAACTCAAGAAGCACTGGACAATGGCGCGGACAACATCACAAAAGTTTAACACGGCCTTTCTTCGAGATGCTGACAAACTCAACGAATTTAACATAGCCCTCAGCAACAGGTTCCAGGCCTTTCATGACCTACTCAATGGAGAAGGAACCACCATAGAGAGCAACTGGAAAGGTATCAAGGAGGCAATCGTTTCAACATGTCAGGAGGTTCTGGGCCAAAAGAAGCACCATCACAAGGAATGGATCACTGTTGGTACACTGGATAAAATTGAAGCAAGGAGGAACAAGAAGGTAGCAATCAATATCAGCCGAACAAGAGCAGAAAAAGCCAAGGCACAAGCCGAATACACAGAGGCAAACAAGCAAGTGAAGAGGAGCATCAGGACCGACAAACGTAAATATGTGGAAGATCGTGCACAGATCAAATCGCAACTCTACGTATCATTGTGGAACAATCAATCGAATGGAATTCATCACTGTACATCAACTTCATCGACTATGAGAAGGCATTTGATAGCGTGGACAGGACGACACTATGGAAGCTTCTTCGACACTACGGCGTGCCTGAGAAGATAGTCAACATCATACGGAACTCCTATGATGGACTAAACTGCCAAATCGTCCACGGAGGACAACTCACCGACTCGTTCGAGGTAAAGACCGGTGTTAGGCAAGGTTGCCTACTCTCACCCTTTCTCTTTCTCCTGGTGATCGACTGGATCATGAAGACGTCAACATCTGGAGGAATGCACGGGATACAGTGGACAGGCAGGATGCAGCTTGACGATTTAGACTTCGCGGATGATCTGGCTCTTCTATCACAAACGCAACAACAAATGCAGGAGAAAACGACCAGTGTAGCAGCAGCCTCAGCAGCAGTAGGTCTCAATATAAACAAAGGGAAAAGCAAGACTCTCCGATACAATACAATATGCACCAATCCAATTACACTTGACGGAGAAGCTTTGGATGATGTGGAAATCTTTACATATCTGGGCAGCATCATTGATGAACACGGTGGATCAGATGCAGATGTGAGGGCGAGGATCGGCAAAGCAAGAGCAGCATACCTACAGCTGAAAAACATCTGGAGCTCAAAACAATTGTCAACCAACACCAAGGTTAGAATTTTCAATACAAATGTCAAGACAGTTCTACTGTATGGGGCAGAGACGTGGAGAACTACGAAAGCCATTATCCAGAAGATACAAGTGTTTATTAACAGCTGTCTACGCAAGATACTTCGGATCCGATGGCCAGACACTATCAGCAACAAGTTACTGTGGGAGACAACAAACCAGATTCCAGCGGAGGAAGAAATCAGGAAGAAGCGCTGGAAGTGGATTGGGCACACTTTGAGGAAATCACCCAATTGTGTCACAAGACAAGCCCTCACATGGAATCCTGAAGGTCGAAGGAGAAGAGGAAGACCAAAGAATACATTACGCCGAGAAATAGAGACAGACATGAGAAGAATGAACAAGAACTGGATAGAACTAGAAAAGAAGGCCCAGGACAGAGTGGGTTGGAGAAAGCTGGTCGGCGGCCTATGCTCCATTGGGAGTAACAGGCGAAAGTAAGTAAGTAACACGAATCAGTCAGTTACAACGTAGAAATTCGTACGTACGTGCGTACATCAGTTCCAGTTGCCATACCACATTAGCACACAGATGCAGTTGTTGATTCAATTCCATAGTGGTAGAAGTAGTAAGAGTATAAGCAGTAATCCAAAAGATTAGGGTTTGAAGATGTTATTGAAAGAGTATAATACAGTGAAATGAATATGAAAAGAGAAAAAGATAGAGATATGAAGAATTCAGATGGTTAGAATTTGGGAGAACACAATAAGTGGATGAGACTTCTCCATTGCAAACGATTTTGAACCATTTCATTCGTCACTAACCATCCATTGCTATCATCTCGCGAATCCCAACCAAGTAGTCTACACCTACCAACATGAATGAGTCCACTTGTCAATTACTTCATTGATTTGTACCAGCTTTTGGTTTAGCCAACCCTAGCATTCTTCCAACCTACTCCTACACCATAAAATATGAATCAATAAATACATTCATATCAGGGTATATGCTTTTATTAACCTTGAGTACCATGAACTTTATGTACGCACCTCCACTTTTGTATACTACTGATTATTATTAAGTAGTTAGAGTTATTGTTTACTCCTTTTACTTATTACTATGGTCATTGTAACACCTCAACATTTAAGATCTCTTATTGACTTGATTTGCATAATGAAGCTGTACTTATGAACATGTATTGCTTCGTGATATCTGGATTTCTAGCTTGGCCCATCATTAATTCTGTAATAATCCTTTCATGCAATCGGCATTTGGTAGTTGCATCTGAACGTCTTACATGTTTTTCTACAGTAAGCTAGCTTGAAAAGTTCTTTGATTACTAGCCTATCTTTTGGGATCGAATCTAGCTACCTGTAAACTGGTCATTTTTAAATATCTGTTAGTCTAAATCGAAGGGTTTAACAATAAACTTTTAATGTTCTAGTTCTCTTCATTTTTATGTACTTGCCTCCTCTATATCTTTAAGTGACATGCAATTGTATTCTCCTTAATGAAATACATAACTCCGCCTGTAGCTCTTCTAGAGTTACTGCCGGTCCCAAGCCCGGGTAAAGGAGGAGGGTCGGGCATGAGGTTAGCGACCCCATCCCGTAGAAAAGCTAACTCGCTAAAAAAACGCTAACCAGAAAAAATAATTCAAACCACTTAAACTCTGCCCTGGGAGTTGAAGGAATAATGACGTATCATGATGAAAGCCGAAATTCTTCGGAAGTCACGAGACCGATGCACCTACTAACAACCAGAGCATCACTCTTTATAGGTACATGGAACGTCCGGACAATGTGGGAGACAGGAAAGACCAGCCAAATAGCAATGGAAATGAGGAGATACAACTTGGCAGTACTCGGAATCAGCGAAACCCATTGGACACAAACTGGACAACAAAGGCTAGGTACAGGAGAGATGCTGCTGTACTCCGGTCACGAAGGGGGAAATGCTCCACACACTCAGGGAGTTGCTCTAATGCTGTCCAAAGAAGCACGAAATGCACTTGTGGGATGGGAATCTCATGGACCCAGGATAATCAAAGCATCATTCAGAACAAAGAAGCAAGGGATAACAATGAACGTTATACAATGTTATGCACCCACCAATGATAGCAACGACGATGATAAAGATCAGTTCTATGAAAGGCTGCAATCAATTATAGCAAAGTGCTCACGAAAGGACCTGACCATCCTGATAGGAGATCTAAATGCTAAAGTTGGAGTGGACAACACAGGACATGAAGATATAATCGGACGACATGGACTAGGAG
Organism: Schistosoma rodhaini; assembly: GCA_944470415.2. Classification (NCBI taxonomy): domain Eukaryota; kingdom Metazoa; phylum Platyhelminthes; class Trematoda; order Strigeidida; family Schistosomatidae; genus Schistosoma; species Schistosoma rodhaini. Next base: position 82,743,850 of record OX104044.1, read on the forward strand.
AGAGAAATGAAAATGGGGAGAGACTTGCAAACCTATGTGCATTCAACAAATTGGTTATAGGCGGCACAATATTCCCACACAAGCGCATACACAAAGGTACATGGATCTCACCGGACCAAACCACAGAGAACCAGATAGATCACATCTGTATCAACAAAAAATTCCGAAGATCAATGGAAGATGTGAGAACCCGGAGAGGAGCTGACATAGCTTCAGATCACCACCTGGTTGTGGCCAAGATGAGACTGAAGCTAAAGAAACACTGGACAACTGGACAAACAGCACTACAAAGGTTCAATACAGCCTTCCTTCGAGATACTGACAAGCTCCATGAATTCAAGATAACTCTCAACAATAGGATCCAGGCATTACAGGATCTACTGAAAGAACAAGAAACTACTTTGGAGGACAACTGGAAAGGGATAAAAGAAGCACTAACTTCAACGTGTCAGGAGGTTCTTGGTCCTAAGAAGCATCATCCCAAGGAATGGATCTCTATGGGAACCCTGGACAAAATTCAAGAAAGGAAGAACAAGAAACTAGCAATTAACAACAGCCGAACACAAGCAGAGAAAGTCAAAGCACAAGCAAACTACGCAGAAGCAAACAGGGGAGTGAAGAAAAGCATTAAAGCCGACAAGCAGAAATACATGGGAGAACTAGTAACGACGGCGGAAAAAGCTGCAAGAGAAGGGAATATGAAACAACCATATGATACAACGAAGAAATTGGCAGGAAGATATAGCAAACCAGAGAGACCGGTCAAGGACAAAGAAGGAAATACAATCACGGATATTGAAGAACAGAGGAAAAGATGGGCAGAATACTTCGAGGAACTGCTGAATAGACCAGCCCCATTGAATCCACTGAACATCGAAGCAGCCTACACAGACCTTCCAATAGATGTCACTCCACCAACGATCGATGAAGTCAAGATGGCCATCAGACAAATCAAAAGTGGGAAGGCGGCAGGACCTGACAATATACCAGCAGAAGCACTGAAGTCAGACATTCAAATAACTGCAAACGCGCCTCACCTTTTATTCAAGAAGATTTGGTAAGAGGAACAAAAGCCAATGGACTGGAAAGAAGGATATCTCATCAAGATACCAAAGAAAGGAGATCTGAGCATATGTGAGAACTACAGAGGCATCAGTTTGTTATCAGTACCAGGAAAAGTTTTCAACAGAGTGCTGCTGAATCGGATGAAAGACGCAGTAGACGCCGAACTTAGGGATCACCAGGCTGGATCCCGTAAGGATCGGTCGTGCACAGACCAGATTGCGACACTACGGATCATCGTTGAACAATCAACTAAGTGGAACTCATCACTATACGTCAACTTCATTGACTATGAGAAGGCGTTTGACAGCATGGATAGGAGGACATTATGGAAACTTCTTCGACACTATGGAGTTCCTGAAAAGATTGTCAACATTATCCAAAACTCATACGATGGACTACAGTGCAAAGTCATGCATGAAGGACAGCTGACAGATGCATTTCCAGTAAGGACCGGAGTCAGACAAGGCTGTCTACTCTCCCCATTCCTCTTCCTTCTGGTGATTGATTGGATAGGGAATACAATGGACATCTCAGAACAAACCAGATGATTTGGACTTCACAGATGACCTAGCCCTCCTCTCTCATACACACGAACAAATGCAGATGAAGACAGCAAATGTAGCAGCAGCCTCCGCATCGATAGGTCTCCACATTCACAAAGGAAAAAGCAAGATTCTCAAATGCAACACGGAGAACACCGACCCAATCACACTTGATGACGAAACTCTGGAAGAGGTGGAAACATTCAAGTACCTGGGGAGCATCGTTGATAAACAAGGAGGATCGGATGCAGATGTAAAGGCAAGGATTGGCAGAGCAAGGGCAGCATTTCTACAATTGAAGAACATATGGAACTCAAAACAACTCTCAACCAATTTCAAGGTCAGAATCTTTAATACGAACGTCAAGGCAGTCCTACTGTATGGAGCTGAAACGTGGAGAACTACTACGACCATCATCAGGAAGGTACAAGTATTTATAAATAGTTGTCTACACAAAATACTCAACATCCATTGGCCGGATACTATCAGAAACAGCGTTTTATGGGAGAGAACAAACCAGCTTCCAGCTGGAGAGGAAATTAGAAAAAGACTTTGGAAGTGGATAGGACATACATTAAGGAAATCACCAATGTGCATCACGACTCAATCCAGCCCAGTAGCTTGATTCACTTTACTGAGGTGATGCATGTAAACAATTTGGCCTGGATCCGCTCAATGTCAAGGCTCGGAAACAGGTGTCAATTCACTGCTTCTTTATATCATCTCTTAAGTTTTGAGTTCAGTATTGTTTCATACTCTTCCTTTCTTATTTCATCCCTTTTAGTACCTAATCCACCATTGATACTCTATTATCACTTCTATTACTTTTGTAGTCGTTAATTTAGTGCTGATGTGGTGTGATAACTTGCACTGACTCATATCTATGTCGGATTATAACTGACTGATAAACCGAATGTTATTCAGCCTTAAGTTGCATGAGGGCTAATGATAGTACCCGACAGATCCAATCGAATTAAGTGAAGCAAAGTGTAAAACAACCCTCCTGATGTTGTAAACTAAGTGCTTTATAAACTGATCCATTTGTAACTGATATGAAAATGGACATTCCCATCAAATTACCAGATTAGGGTATTAGTAATTTGTTAAGTATGACAACCGAAAGTTTAGTTACTTATTTGTCTTCAGGTAACCATAATGACTCCCGACCGTTGCTGCGACCTTGACATGATGGTCAGGTGGGCCTGTCGTGATGAATCAGCCGACCAATATTGGCTAGAACACATGTCCCTTTACGTCGTACCATGCCAGACAGGTTAGTTGGAAAGCAGTAAGACTAAAAACAGTAAACCCAAGGTCAGATGACGAAGTCGTAACACTGACTGTACAGGTGTGACAGCATGAAGGTGTTTATCTCACCCCTCCCCAATACTCTGGTATAGCCGAAAGTGGGGAGAACCAGCTCTCCCTTTCTAAATGCTCTCACATGGCCGCGCGTACATAGCCACTACTCACTGCCTTCTTGCGCAACGGATGTTGTTTACGAAATCGAGAGGAAGAAAGGCGAATGCGTTTAAATCAGGTTGGTGGATATGGAGGGTCCACCTAGGGGAGTTACAAATCCTGGGTTCCAAACTGTTGTATCCCGAAGAGAATTACAAATGGTAACTTTTGAGGACTATTTATTGGTCAATATAATATGTATATTTCCTATTGTAATTAACCTAATTATATTCGTTTCCTCTTATCACTAACTTTATTTTGACTTTTGAACTATTATTATACGATCCTTGAGTTATCATCAGTTTATTGACTACTATTCACAGCCACATTCGGCTAAATATTGTACAAATGTTATTATCTATTTTATGGGTCGACATGGTCTGTTTGGTTGGTATATAAACTCAGTATGTTTGAAATACAATGATTCATAACACTGAGACTGTTATCGGTGTTTCGGACTTAACTGGTTGGGCTAGGCAGATCGCAGGACCGGTTAGCACTGTAGTCTTCTCGTACAGATTCGTGTGTCACCGTTCCAATCGATAATTCGCTGCTCCCTGTTTGGCGGTCTTATCGCGTCACACATCAACTAGGCATCCACTCTGCCGCAAGATATAACACAAACCAATGGTGCACATGAGCTCCAGTATCCTGAGGGAACAAATGGCGTATGAACTAATTGATGGTCACCGATTACTATGGGACTTCATCTCTTGACGTTGCTCCATTGCCTTGTGGTTTCGAGCTTTAGGTCAAATGCCCGAGGTGTGGCCCCTAAGAATACCAAGCATAATATTACAGTTACAGCGACCCTCAGAAAAGGGTGAAAAATTCTGAGCACTGAAGATACAGGTCAATATGAAAACAGCACCTTTGTCGCAATGAAGAATGACTTTCGTGCAAACGTTTCAAGCGTAAAAACATGAATTCAAATTTACAAAATGATCAGTGACATTTCTAACATCGATTCTAAGGAAGAAGAGAGTAGTTACATATAATCGAAATGCAAAACATGGTAACATCAGAAATTCAGTCAGTCACAACGTAGAACTTTGTGCGTATGTACAATCAGTTCGAGTTGCCATACCACATTAGCACACAGATGCAGTTGTTGATTCAAATCCCATAATGGTAGAAGTAGTAAGAGTATAAGCATTAATTTGAAAGATTAGGGTTTGAAGGTGTTTTTGTGAAATAAATAAAACTGAAAATTTCGATTCGATACGATCAATAAGCAAAAAACAGTTTTACACTTAAGTGAAGTGTATAATAGCATACTTGAAGGCAAAACTCAATATAAGACACCATATGTTTTTCGCTTAGAAATAAAATTAAAAATACTCGCATTTAGAACTTAATTTTTAATACCGACCAGCATTAACTAGAGAAACTAGACAACTATCCACTACATGAAGAATGCAAAGTAACCAACATGATAGGGAACACAAGGTACATGGGTATCAGCATAGAACGTGGAAACCATCAAACTACCCAGTAACCACTAGTGGATATGTTCAACTGTCATTTAGTAATATGCATAGATGATTGATACCATCAATGACTTGGCTTACAACGTAGATCAAGGCAATTTAATGTCGTCATGCTAATCTAGAGAATATACAAAAGGTAATAATGTGAACAACCAGACCCAACGATTTAATGACGTCAAGCTAAGCTCAAGAACTGAATGTTGTGAGTTCGTTCTCGTGTAGGAATTTCAGAGTTCACTACTGAGTATCAAACAATGACGAAAAAGGTTCACAGTGTCTTTTAACTCGTATTAAAAGGAAATTTAGAGGATAATGCATGGTCATAACAATTTCGTCAGTATTTACTTAGTATTGCTGTTCAACTGTTCAGTCACTAATTGGCATATGTGAGTATTATCTCGATATAGTCTTAATTCACAAGGATTGTAAGCAGATATGGATACTGACTAGCAGCAGAATCCAGGACGCGCGTTTTGTCCTATCCACAATCCATCTTTGCATACAATGCTTGTGAATTAAAGCTATATCGAGGCAATACTCACAGAATGCACATATGCCAATAAGAGAAAGACCAGTTGCAGTCCTAACACATCGATGAGAAGATTCAAACAAACAATAATAAATGAATTTAAACTTCACCCCTTTACACAAGCAAGTGGCTTTAAGAACTCACTGGCCGAGTGGATAACGCGATCGCGTTTGAAGTGAGGGTACTGGGTTCGAGTGTCAGAGTGAACATCAACACATGCAGGTACACACAGTTGACGAGTCTCAAATGGGACGAAACGCGCGTCCTGGATTCCACTGCTAGCCACTATCCATGTTTGCTTGCGATTTCGTCAGTAGTTCCAAGCAATGAGAAATATAACCAAAATGACTTCATCCCAGCAAAATATGAAATAAGAATTTATTTGCACAAATCGTTGAATAAAGCTTTATAATGATTTTTGGTTTTGTTTCCGAAAATTATTCTTACAATAATTAATTCTTTAGCTAAAATACCAATGGAATTCGACGGTGAATCACCAAAACATACTGAGATGTTCGAGATAGTGATCCCCAACTATTTATCCAGTTTATAAACCAAGAGCTAGACTAAACTATTCACGACAAGTGTGATAGTTAAAGCAGCTAGCTGACCAAACTATCAACATGTTGCTTCTGGTTTTTCAAAGTTATTTTACATTCAACGATAAATCCTAAAACTTCGGATAATCACGATATACAGCGCTGAAGAATACAGGATATCAAATTTTTTCACCTTGCCTTTCAATATTGGAAACCTACAACTACTCTTATAGTTGAACGTATTAATATAGATCTATTTCTTACACACTAATGAAAATATTTGTCTACTCAGGTTTTGATAGATCGGGTACAACTCTATTACTGATGATTAATAGAGTAAAACAATAGCATTGTCAGCTAAATCATTTAACTCTCACTGATTGTCATGAGGTATATGCGCTTGTCATTAAATAATTTATTTACTTGAACACATAAATATTGGTACAAAGAGGCACCAAATACATATGCGCCGCACAAAATTCATTTGATTCCAAGTCTATTCACTGATGGATTCGCGTAAACTCATCCCATCAGGCTCTGAACACGACCAAGCGCGTAAACAAATTAGATCTAAGTTAACTAAAAGTCTAAGGAACGATCGTGAGCAGTGGTGGACAATCTCGGAAAAAGACGGAACACCTATCTGCTCTCAACCCAAACGTTTAGAACGATGGGCGGAACACTTTAAGGAGCAGTTTAGCTGGCCTTCAGCTACTGCACAACTACCCACTATTCCCAAAAAACCTGAATGGAACATTGAAGTAGGCCCCCCGACCCTACTTGAAGTTCAAAAGGCTATAACTAATCTGAAACGAGGAAGAGCAGCTGGTCCAGAAGGATTGGCTCCAGAGGTCTTTAAATATGGTGGTCCAATTTTAGCGATTAGGTTGACTAATATTCTGGCTAAAATCTGGGAGACGGATGTAATCCCATCTGACTGGTCACAATCTCTGATTGTCCCAATATATAAGAAGGGGACAAAATCATCCTGGGATAACCATAGAGGGATTAGTCTGACTAACATAGCATCTAAAATACTAGCCTCAATAATTATCAGGCGCCTAACTAAGACTCATGAACTCCAAGCACGAGAAAATCAGGCTCGCTTCAGACCTGGTCGTGGCTGTATCAGCCACATATTCACCATTCGTCAAGTTTTAGAGCACAGACACGCTTATCGGCGTCCGACAATGATAGTTTTTCTTGACTTAAAAACAGCACTTAACTCTGTAGACCGAGAGGTTCTGTGGCGGTGTCTGTAATTGACTTCATCATAGACCTGTTGCTGGAAATAAAACTCGTCGACTGAATTTTCAGGAATTGATCTTCTACCAGGAGGTTCACTTATCGACTTAGAATACGTAGATGACATAGTCCTGTTTGGTGAAGACACTGACAAAATGCAGAGTCTTCTGTTAGAACTGAGTAATAATGTCAGGATGTTTGGGATGCATTTCTCCCCATCCAAATGTAAATTGTAACTCCAGGACTGACCTCCGTCAACACCTGAACTAAGGATAGGGAGTGAAGTAGTCGAACGCGTGAACAACTTCACTTATTTTGGAAGTCTGATCAGCCCTAATGGGTTGGTGTCTGACGAAATCTCAGCACGGACTCAAAAAGCTCGTTTGGCTTTTGCCAACTTACGTCACCACGTGTTACGTATGCCTGAACATCGATTACCACGACGCGCAATGTTGACTAGTATTGGGGACAGTTGGAAGAGAGTTAGGGTCGGCCAAACCAAATCATGGCATCAGTGTTTGAAGTCACTAACTTCTAGCCTGAGCCATGTTGGCAGATGCAGACTACCTGGTTGAGGTCCGCGTGACTATCGTTACCAATGGTTGGAGATTCTGAGTGACATGGCACAGAATCGATCACAATGGCGTCGGTGTATACACTCTTTATCTTCCCTTAAACCTTGAGATTAAAATTGCTTCATATTTGTCTTCCTTCCTGTACTATATCCTTATATGCAGCCTTTCTTTATATACTACCACCACTAAATTAATTACTTCTATGAATCCGGTGTACATCTTTTTGTGCTAACGAGGTATGGCAACTTGGACTGATGCATATATGTGCCTGGTCCTACGTTGTCGCTGACTGACTGCGTGTGCGCTGTGATACTTCTCGCGTGCCCAAACTGAAGCAGGTGGTTTTCTTAGGGAGCCACAACCGCAGCCGTTGACTTAAAGGTCTGATCCACAAGGCAGTGGAGATCGTAAGGTGATACAGTCCCATGGTAGCCGGTGACCAACGATTGGTTCATACGTCATTTGTTCCCTCAGGATTCTGGAGCCCTTGTGCACCATTGGTTTGGAATGAGGGTTTTCCAACTCCGTCAGATGAACTTTCCGTGCCCACCAACCCAGTTAAAGCGCCGGACATTCGCTTTTTGTCCTCTCAATTTCGTAAATAACACCCGCGGCACGAGTAGGACTTTTCTGGATGGGGCTATATATGCGTAGCGATGTGATAGCATTTGGAGTGGCAGAGAGAGAACTCTCCCCACCCACCAGGGCATTTGGGTGCCAGCTACTTGCTTGTTATTTGATATGGTTGAATTTATGAGTCAATTGAAGCTAGACCACCATGGAAAACCTGGAAGCACTGGACGGCTGTTTCGTCCTATTGTGGGACTCCTCAGTGGCAGTGTGCATCCACGATCCCGCCTCGCGAGACTCGAATCCAGGACCTATAAGTCTCGCGCGCGAGCGCTCAAACACTAGATTAATCAACCCAAAGAACTGCAACTACAACTGAAATCATCATTAACAACTTAAAATCATACCCATCCTATGATTTTGTGAACCAACCAAAGGCGATTTGAATAAATACAACATTTTTTTCAAGTGTTGTTTTTTTACATTGACCGGAATAAAATGAGTATGTATATGTATAGATATGAATGCTTGCATATATCAAAATGGTACATTAGAAAGAGATTGACTAGTAACGAAAAAAAACGAATACCAGCTACAGTAGTGAGAGAAAAATTGTTCCAAGCGATATAACACAAGAAGAAAAAAGAAACAAGCTCCATTAATTCATAGTTAACAAGAACTTCTTTTATTCTTATAGGCAACACTCATGTTAAGATTGAGTATTCATTGAATTCACCTGTCATTCCGATCTGTGCAAATATACACAAACACAACAATATAGTTGATAAACAGAGGTGATCATCTTGATTGACCGCGCACATAAAGATTAAGAGTGAAATAAGAAAGTGTTTTTTTTCGGCCTCGTTTCTTGTAATCATTATCCTTTCACAATTGTTTCACCAAGAATTTCATAGATAATATAGAGTGTGAATGATGATAAAGAACAATGAGAATATGTTACCTATAATGACTGACTGTGCGTGAATCAGTTTGAGTGCGTATATGTGGTAAAGTGAATGAGATAGAAGCATAAACAATATAATTGTCCTTATTTTTTACTTTTACATAGAACACATAAGATTGGAATATGATAAATAGATGCACAATAAAAAAAAACAATTTCCATCAAAACATTAGAATACTTTACGAAAATGCAAAAGGTTTATATATAGATAGATATTAAAAAGATATTGTTTTACTGTGTACATACAACGAACGATTATATAATAATTAATCCTTACATATATAGAATCATAACCGCCGACTATAACGGTAATAAAGAGGTCCGAATTACTCTTGATGTATTCCTATCGAAAAAGAGAAGAGAAAAAATTGAGCAAGAAGGTTGGTCAAGAATATCAGTCAGTTACAACGTAGAACTCTGTATGTACGTACATCAGTTCGAGCTGCCATACCACAATAACACACAGATGCAGCTACCGATTCATATCCCATAGTGGTAGAAGGAGTAAAAGTATAAGCATTATGTGAAAGATTAGGGTTTGAAGATGTTATTGAAGGAGTATAATACAGTGAAATAAATTTGAAAAGAGAAAAAAGATAGGGGCATGAGGAATTCAGAGAATTAGAATTTGGTAGAACACAAAGAGTGGATGCAGCTTAGGTTTTGCAAACGATTTTGAGACATGACATTCAAGGTCGATCGCTATCATCTCGCGCATCCCAAACAGGTAGTCTACACCTACCAACATGGCTCAGTCCACTTGTCAGTGACTTCATTGATTTGTGCCACGTTTTGGTCTGGCCGCCCATAGCTTTCTTCCAACCTACTCCTACACCTTAAAACATCGCATGTCGGCGCAGTCAGTGATTGGGCATATGTAACACGTATCCCAGTCATCTCAACTGATGAAGTTTCATTATTTTATCAATCGATTTGCCATCCTTGCCAATTACTCGTTTCCTAACAACTGCATTACTTAATCGCTGGTCCCAGGATATACGAGCAATGCTTTGAAGACAAGAATAACCCTTCCGAACTATGTGAAAATATTGAATGAAAAATGTAAGATATGAAAATACAAAACAAGATGGCATCATCCTTATCAAAAAGGAACTCTAGGTTAGTATTTTATTTTTAATAGTTTTTCTTATCATTAAAGCCTCTTTATTAAAGAGTCAAAGTCCATGGATAAACAAACAATAAAACTATCAAAGTTCAGTTAGCAAAGAGAAATAATTGACTGCACTGATTATTTAAATATGAATGAAATAAAATCTACAATATGTATGTACATTAACCGGTAAATGATGAAGATTAATGGTCAACACACACACAATATGAATAGGTCACAGCTGCTCAAACACCAGGTAAGAGCTAACTATCAATAACTTCCAACAACCTTGCTAAATGTACAAAAATTGACTAGTTACTTCGACCGCTTACAGTTCATGTTTTTTTTTAAATCCCTAATAATCCTATTTTTGCGAATACGAATCAGGAATCCAGTACCTGCCTACACAGAACAAACCAGGAGACAATGACTTGAAAAGACAGATTATATTTAGCTACCACTAAACGTATAAGTAGGCAATAACATAAAAATACAACAATAAATATATTAGCAGAGATGGATAATGGCTAGCAGTGGAATCCAGGACGCGCGTTTCGTCCTATTTGGGACTCGTCAGCTGGATGTGCCTGCATCTCAGTGTTGATGTCCACTCTGGGACTCGAACCCAGTACCCTCACTTCAAACGCGATCGCGTTATCCACTCGGCCACTGAGTCCTGATAGCCACTTGCTACAGACAATACTAAGTTGAATTTAAAAAATATATTGTTTTAGAGTAGATACCTGAATTCCAGTTTTTGCTAGGATTAACCACATTATTCATCGCGAAACAGGTGTCTCCAAAATTCGAACTAATAACAGGGTTGTAGTACACAGACTCATTTGTAGGAATTCCACTACCAGAAACATTTGTCAAAGGTTCAATAACGGGAGTAGCTGAAGGAATGTTTACTGATCTAAGCATTGAAGAAGCAATCTGAGAATTATTTGACGTTATAAAACGACCGAATTCTAGTGAAGATTGATTAACTGGTTGAGGAGATAATTGCATAGAATGTGATTGATTTTGTAATAGATTATCGTTGGCAACTGCTAAAGGGATTGTTTGAACAACATTTGGAATTGAACCAGTGGCAGCAAGAAATCCAGTCGCTTGATTCATTGTATAAACAGGACTATTTCGATAATTTATTTGTCCACTATTGTTATTAGGCATACCAACGCCACCGACAACCGCAGCCGCCGCTGCAGCCAATGATATAGGATTACCATTATTGACCATAGTTTGTGGTTGCATCTCCATTTGTTGTTGTTGTTGCTGTTGTGCGCACAGGTTAGCATAATATGTTTCCGTCGGTGAACGAACATGTGAACCAGGTGGTGGTGCTGGAGGATATCCATTGTATCGAAAGTGTGGATTTTTCAAATCTAAACTATTGACAATCTATGATTGATGATAAACAATGATAGATAATAATTTACAGTGATGATAACCATGATGTTAAATTTATGTGGTGAGATTGTAATTTATGGACGACATTTGTGAGATATAACAAGGTGGTTTTGAGAAACTTTACATCCTAAGACCAAGATAAGGTTATGAATCAGTGCTAGAAATTGGAGTAAGGGTTTCTATCACGAAATGACATCAACTCTAATGTAGAGATGCTATTTATTCAACGATATGGATGAATGAACTTCGAGAAAAAACCTCCAAGTTGGTTTGTTCGTAAATTACAGTCCCACTGTTTATATAAATAGGAAACGTGACGAATTTTTATCAAAAACAGTTGATTATTACTGAAGTTTGGCCGGACACTATCAGCAACGTTTTATGGGAGAGGACAAACCAGCTTCCAGCTGAACAGGAAATTAGGAAAAGACGTTGGAAGTGGATAGGAAATACATGTGGCAAATCACCAATGTGCATTACAAGGCGATCCCTAACTTGGAATACGGAAGGGAAGCGAAAAAGAGGAAGGCCAAAGAACACATTATACCGGGAAATAGAAGCAGATATGAAAAGAATGAATAAAAACTGGAAGGAACTGGAAAGGATTGCCCTGGACAGAGTTGGATGGAGAATGCTGGTGAGCGGCCTATGCTCCTCGACGAGGGGTAACAGGCGTAAGTAAGTAATTACTGAAGTTCATTTTCTATGAATACAAATAAACAACTATAGTCACGTATTCAATGAAGTAATACACTTGTTCCCAATGATAAATTACGTTATAGTCAAAGAAGGTGAAACAATCATCGACCAATTAATTCCTTACGTGTTATCATTAGATAGACAAAAAATAACAGGGTTTGTTTATTAAAAGATAGAAACTAATTGATGGAATTGTGAATACTAAAGTAACTTAAATTATGATAAATGTGCACAACCATCGTCTATTTATAACAAAGAATGTCAACTAAGCAGTAGGACAATCAAAGTGAAAAAAATTTAGAACCAGTCTGTGGAATATCATACATCACTATCGATGGTAATAGATATGCATATACACATTCATCTGTGTTGTTAGCAATCATTCAACAGACTTCGTCACCATTAATTTTTGTGTATATGGTAAATGGCCAGCAGTGTTATACAAGATATTTCGTCCTGTTTGGGATTTTTTATAACCGGATGCACCTGTATTCTAGTGTCCATGTTTACGCGAGGACTCAAACTCATTACTTTTCACTTCGAACGCCCAACACGTTTCCCACTGAGTCAAAATAGCCACTAACCTGTTCAAAAGAAACGAAGGTTTGCACATCATTCTATTATTACGCTTAGCAGTTTCCCTTTCTTTTTGTTTTGTCGTATACAACGTGCAAATTGTTGTATCCTATGGACTATTTTGTGTAACTTGTAGCCATTTACATACATTGAGAATGCAGCGCATCGATAATACTTACAGTAAATAATGATAATAATACATTATAAAAGATATATCAGTCAGTAAGTCAGTTACAACGTAGAACTTCGTACGTACGTACATCAGTTCGAGTTGCCATACCACATTAGCACAGAGATAAAGTTGTCGATTCAAATCACATACTGGTAGAAGTAGTAAGAGTATAAGCAGTAATTGGAAAGATTAGGGTTTGAAGATGTTACTGAGCGAGTATAATACTGTGAAATAAATTTGGAGAGAGAAAAAGGATACAGACATGAAGAATTCAGATTAGAATTTGCTAGAACACAAAGAATGGATGCACCTTCGCCATTGCAAACGGTTTTGAGACATGTCATTCAAGGTCACTAACCATCCATTGCTATCATCTCGCGAATCCCAACCAGCACGGCCCAGTCCACCTGTCAGCGACTTCTTGGATTTATGCCATGTTTTGGTCTGGCCGTGCCTAGCTTTCTTCCAACCTGCTCCTACACCATAAAGCATTGCACGTCGGGACAGTCGGAGGTTGGGCATACGTAACACATGTCCCAGTCATCTCAACTGATGAAGTTTCAGTACTTCATCAATCGATTTGCCATACTTACCTAGTACCCGTCTTCTAACATCTGCATTACTTACCCGGTGGTCCCAGGATATACGAGCAATGCGTCGAAGACACCTATGATCGAACACTAGTAGCCTACGAATATTCTCTACTCTTATTGGCCATGTTTCACTTCCATAAAGTAGGACGGAACGAACTGCTGCACAGTAAACCCGTCCTTTTGTTGCTAGACGGATATCTCGCCTACGCCATAAATGACGCAAGTTGGCAAAAGCTAGACGAGCCTTCTGTATCCGTGCTGAGATTTCGTCACACACTAGACCACAAGGGCTGATGAGACTCCCAAGATATGTGAAGCTGTCAACACACTCAACTACTTCATTCTCTATCATTAGTTCAGGTGTCGATGCATTTTATTTATTTATTTATTCAAACACATAAATATTGGTACAAGGAAGCACCAGATACATATGCGCCATACAAATGTCATTCGATTTGTGTGAGGGCTGTGATACTGCCCAGGTGCCCAAACTGAAGCAGGTGGTTTTCTTAGGGGTCCACACCCGGAGCCTTTGACCGAAAGATCTGATCCACAAGGCAGTGGAGCATCGTGAGGAGATGCAGTCCCATGGTAGCCGGTGATCAACGATTGATTCGTACGCCATTTGTCCCCTCAGGATACTGGAGCCCATGTGCACCATTGGTTTGGAATCAGGGTTTTCCAACTCCCGTAGGTGGAATTTACGTGTCCAGTAACCCGGTTAAAGCGTTGGACATTCGCTTTTCGTCCTCTCAATTTCGTAAACAACAGTAATGCCTTGAGAAGGCAGTGAGTAGGACTTCCCTGTCAGAGGCTACATATTCGCGTGGCCATATGAGAGCATTTCGAGAGGGAGAGCAGACTCTCCCCACTCTCGGCCGTACCAGGGCATTTGGGGGCAGGTGTGTCGATGCAACCCAATCATGAAGTAACATTTTGCACTTCGAGGGAGAGAATCGCATCCCGAACATGCTTGCATTGTTGCTTATAGTTGTCAGAAGACCATGCATGTCGTCAGAGTCTTCACCGAATAAAACTATGTCGTCGGCGTATTCTAAGTCAATAAGTGAGCCGCCCGGTAAAAGTTCAACTACAGGAGATTGAGATGATGAAAGTGATACCTCTAAAAGCATGTCAACGACAAAGTTAAACAAGAATGGGGAGAGTGGACAGCCCTGACGAACACTACTTGAGGCAACCAATTCTGATGACAGTTCGCCATAGGCTCTAACTCGACCAGTTGTGTTCGAGTAGAGAGCCTTTATGAGGTTAATGTACTTCTTTGGTACTCCTTTCACTGACAAACACTGCCATAGAACCTCACGATCCACGAAGTCAAATGCCGCCTTGAGGTCAAGAAATACTACTATTGTGGGACGTCTGAATGTATGTCTATGTTCTAGGACCTGACGTATGGTGAATATCTGGTCTATGCAACCACGTCCAAGACGAAAACCAGCCTGGTTTTCTCTAGCCTGCTCTTCATGAGCTTTGGTTAGGCGTCCAAGTATTATTGAAGCTAATATCTTAGACACTAAATTAGTCAAACTGATTCCTCTGTGATTGTCACAGGAGGACTTTTGTCCTTTCTTATAGACTGGCACAGTGATTGGGACCAGTAAGATGGAATTACGTCTAGTTCCCAGATTCTACCTATGACCTTAGTCAATCTCGTTGCTAGTACTGGACCACCATCCTTAAAAATCTCAGGGGTCAACTTGTCAGGGTCTGCGGCTCTCCCTCGCTTTAGATTTCCTATAGCTTTTTCAACCTCGTAGAAAGTTGGAGGACTTACATCAATTTGCCATTCAGGACGACTGGAGATCGTAGGTAACTGAAGTGTGGCTGAAGGCCAGTTGAACTGATCCCTAAAGTGTTCTGCCCATCGATCTAATCTCCTGGATTGAGAATGAATGATATGCCCATCTTCATCTGAGATAGTTTCGCTAATAGTTGGGTTCCTAATGCCGGTTTCTTTAATAAGTCTGAACAACTGTCTGCTGTTACCTATTGCCGCTGCCTTTTCCATCTCTCTTGCTTTCGCTACCCACCACTGTTCACGATCATTGCGTAGGCTTCTTATTAGCCTTCGCTTAAGCTGACTCTGCTCTTCGTTATGTTCAGAGCCAGGAGGGATGAGTTTTCGAGCATCTATCAGTGTGGTAGATGCTGCCGAGATCCATTGTTTCTCCCTGACCTTATGGCTTACCTTACTAGCGGATATCACTGCTGTTTCCACAGCTTTTCGGATGTCATTCCACTCTGCTTCGGGGTGGACACAACTTACATGTCTGTTTAACTGTTTTTCCAGTTGTTCCTGAAATATATTCTTAGCTTGTTTATCATTAAGTAAAACCCTTAGAGGCTTCCCTGCAGTGTCTTTCCTACGACCAGTAAGATGCAGACAGATACGTGCTCGCACTAGAGTATGATCTGAATCTAAACATGTGCCCCAGAATGAGCGACAGTCTTCTATCGAGCCCCTCCATAGGTGGCTGATAGCGATGTGATCTAATTGGGTCCAACGTTGGGACGAATTCGGTGGTCGCCATGTCAAAAGATGTTTTTCCTTATGCTTAAAGTTAGTATTTGCAAGAAATAGGCGGTTATCTGAACACAGCTGCAACAGACGGTCGCCATTATCTGTCCTTTTAGCCACGACACCATAAGATCCACCCAGGTGTCTTTCCCTTTCACTTAGTTTACCTACTTGAGCATTAAAGTCACCTGCTACTATTACTACATCAAAACGCCTAGCTTTTCGGAGGTCAGAAAGTTTCCTGTAAAACTCATCTTTTATATCGTCTGAGCTGCAGTCAGTGGGAGAGTAGGCAGAGATGACGAAGAGGCAACGACGAGTTTCCCTATCTTTCCGAGTCCTTACTGATCCGTTTAGTCGGACAGCGCATAGACGACTGTCTACTGAGATCCAGTCTAAAAGAGCTAGTTTTGCCCTAGGACTTAATGCTATACCTACTCCAGCGAGGCCACGGGAAGCAGCATCAGGGTTTCCAGATACACGAAGCGTGTATCGAGATGGTTCTTTATTTTGATTAGGTGAGGTCAAATGAATGACACTACTCGGATCTTGTATGAGCGTTTCGGAGAGCAGCATACATCGATGGTGTAAGATTCTAGAAGCCTGTTGTCCTATTTGGCACAGTGTTCGGACATTAAAAGTTCCTACATGTAGTTTAGAGCGAGGTTTCAGGAGACCAGGAATAACGTTCCGTGTACTCAAATCGTTTGCCCTAGCGGTGCGAGGTGATAAAAGGACGTGGGAAGGGTCAGTCGTGGAGATAAGAGAGCTGTTAGGAGGTGTAGGAAGGATTTGAAAGTGACCAACTTGGTCTCGTGTGCTGTTACGGGTATGAGGGCTAGTATCACTTCCCGGCTGCCCACACCGTGGAAGGGTATTTCTTGAGGGACCTGAAAAAGAAGTTGGATTAGTGTTGGTCTGAACGACCTGGGAGCGTGACCGCAGTGCCCAAGGGACAACTGCTTGAGGCCGGTCACGCACAGCCATTTGTGGGGGATTTTTGAAGTGTTAGCTCCGTTCTTCAAAGGACCTTACCGCCGGAGACGGAAATCCGTGGGATAAGGCGAGGTGTGCATTTTTAGGGTCGACCTTTTCTAACCCCACCCCTCCTTGTGGGAAGGCAGCATCGCTGTCATGCTGGTTGTCTGAAGGAAACACCTTACTGCTGTCACACCTCTGTACAGTCGGCAGTACGACTTCGCCTTCGGACCATGGGATTGCTGCTTTTAGTCTTACCGCTCTTCAACCGACCTGTCTGGCATGGTAGGACCTCGAGGAACGATTGTTCCAGCCAGCATAGCTCGATTGCTTCATCACGATAGGCAAGCCCGACCACCACGTCAAGGTAGCAGCAACGGTCGAGATAAAAGATATATAGAAGTACTAAAACTAAATACAATCAATCTCTTGTCGAGCTTTATTTGTCAAAAGCCCAATACCTAACTTTATAGTGTGAGTAGATTTATACAGTCACCGAAAGAAATCCCCTTTACAATCATATATTTGGGATAAAACATGAAGTACCATTGTATACAGCCAGACCAACATAAATGTAATTTTGTATGTCAGTCGGTCGCGATGTGAACCTGATACGTGTGTACATCGATTCAAGTTTTCACATACCAATATAAAGATAGATATTAAAATTTCAAACCAAATCTCAGAATAGTAGAGATAATAACAGTATCGGCGGTAATAAAAAAGATTAGGCATCGAAGATACAATTCAGAAAATCATAAATTAGTTAAATAGAAAAATCTTGTATAACAAAATAAAGGTACCGAATATTAAAAAAATACTGTATCATGGTCTACCTTTGTTTCACTACCAGGAACTATCAGCTCGATTTGAACATCATAGGATTGTCTAGAATTAGCATGCATAACAACACGTCCACTAAGTGACTGACCTTCTTGAACGAATAATGGTGTTCCCAAAAGACAACGCACCTGATTGAGTAATAATAATATTAATAATAATAGATTAACGTCATGGTATTTGTGGAATCGAAGCACTTTTGTGACAAGAAAAGTTAACTAACGTATAAATGAATTCAAAGAAAGTGTAAAACTTTTTAGTACTTAAATAAGAATCTACTATGCACACTCAACTTGAAAATAAAAGGTGATACGTGCATCTGATCTGTAGGTATATGATCTAATATACACATACTGAGTACTGCATACAAGCAGCTAGCCCTTGCCTAAACAAAGACAGTGAACTCTTGGAAAGGGTTCAGAGAACAGCAACTAAGCTGATTCTCGGAATAGCGAAGCTCCCGTACAATACTAGACTGACGAAGCTAAACCTATTCTCGCTGTCATATCGAAGAATCAGAGGCGACTTGATTACAATTTTCAAATTGCTTAATCACAAATTTGCACCTGATATGCCCTTATTTTTCTTGTCTTCCAAAACGTAAATCTACGAGGACACTCCAAAAAAGCTCACAAGCCCAGAACGAATTACTTGTCAGCTGACTACCGACTTTCCCATCGAATCATCAGCTGAGAGACCATCACTGCCAGGACTAACACAGGCCATCAAGCCTTCTGTCCTTTCCAAACTGAAACTGAAACATACAGAAAACTATGCTAGCTGTGTATTAATTTAAGGAATTATTGTCTAATAATTTGAACTGTGCAGATTTTCTTATAGACATCTTGTTCACGATAGACACTACATGTATGGATTTCTCCTAAAACCTTCCTCTAAATCAAGAATATCATACTTAGTGAATAATACCTTTCGCTCCCCTATTTTTTTAAAATTATTGTTGTTCGTAGTAAAAATAAAGAAAACAATTTAGTCGTAATAGTGTCACCTCTTCTCTGATTGAACTCTTTTTATTTTATCGATTACAATTTGTGATAACTGTTGACGACATATTTTACTTTATGCCCCCCAAATGCCATGGTACGGCCGAGAGTGGGGAGAGTCTGCTCTCCCTCTCGAAATGCTCTCATATGGCCACGCGAATATGTAGCCTCTGACAGAGAAGTCCTACTCACTGCCTTCTCAAGGCATTACTGTTGTTTACGAAATTGAGAGGACGAAAAGCGAATGTCCAACGCTTTAACCGGGTTACTGGACACGTAAATTCCACCTACGGGAGTTGGAAAACCCTGATTCCAAACCAATGGTGCACATGGGCTCCAGTATCCTGAGGGGACAAATGGCGTACGAATCAATCGTTGATCACCGGCTACCATGGGACTGCATCTCCTCACGATGCTCCACTGCCTTGTGGATCAGATCTTTCGGTCAAAGGCTCCGGGTGTGGACCCCTAAGAAAACCACCTGCTTCAGTTTGGGCACCTGGGCAGTATCACAGCCCTCACACAAATCGAATGACATTTGTATGGCGCATATGTATCTGGTGCTTCCTTGTACCAATATTTATGTGTTTAAATAAATAAATAAAAGTACTTTCTATTACATTATGGATATCACCGCTTTACATACTGAATATATTGTGTGTAATCTCACTATTTTGTAACTGTTTTTTTTCCTAATCCGTAAGTAATAGCACATACACGTTGTTATCACTCAAATTATATGGAATGTAATTGGTTTTCATGTTAACTGAACACTTCCGAACAAAATCGTGACCTGTTAGGGTTAACTCTGTCAGGAGTGGGGTTCACCCCACCATCTAATGACGTATAATCATTGGACATTATACTGCGTATTAACTAAGATTATTAAATATTAGTTTATGAATACATCAGTTCAACACTATCAAGACAACTATGAAGTTTAAAGATCTTGGATTAGACCGTGTACACTGCTGAGGAGTATAAAATAATGGAACAAACGCCCAGTGTCCTTTGGTTTTTAGTGGATTCTTAGCCAATATTAGTGTCTGTGATGTTACTTACTTACTTACTTGGCTGTCTGTGATGTGGCTAGCGCCAAATTCATTTCGAATGGTTTTGTATAAATGTTTACATTATTTCTATTATTTCTTGAGTGATTCTTATAAAGTCAAGGCAGAGATCCATAAAATTTCCAGACTAAGGTTAGGAAAATATTTAATTTATTGAGATCAAATTTGTGTACTCATCATTGAACCATAACTTTTATGTGAAGGTTGGTGAAACCACCTACTTGACTATGAAATATACACAAATATGTATACAATATGAAACACCAGATCCGACAAGTCATCAAATCAAATTCAATGATTACATTAGCCTATTTTCTCTTTAAGCTAATATTGTTGTGCATTGATTTGAACAACAGTCGGAAAATTGTTTTTATAGATGAACCTCCGTGGTGAGGAGGTATAGAAAACTAACAAACTTAATACGCACACATATAAAGAATAAAATTTCTTTCGTCTTACCTGATACCAATGAGTAAGTGGTTCAGTTGGTGCAGTTGACAACCAAACATCTCGCTGAGAACCTAAGAAACCAACATCAAACCAAAATGCAAGACCATGGATCTAGATTTGTACCGAAAAACAGAGAATAAATGGGAAAAAGAAGTGTAAAAGTTACAATCAGCTATAGAATAAGTTAGTACTTATAAACATTTACAGTGTAATGTATAAGAGCACGGCTAGGATCATTCATACTTCCATCTACATCCTAAAATGAGATCGAATGGAGTATAGTTCCCATGTTGTGGTTGATATTAAACGATGACGAGTTCTAATCTCTCAATACCCCTTGCATTTGTGTGAATGGTATATTAAAATTATTGATTTTTAATACACCTTTCTTAACCAGTTTTAATGAACACTCTTTGTTCGCTTCACAAAATAGATACATCGATTATGCAAACAATTCTTCAAATCTAATAATGAAAATTAATCTTGTTTATTTTAAATAATTTCACTAAAACATAATTAATACACGTATTATCCCTTATACGATCACCCTGACTTATTGTCGCTACCATTTTTAACGGTCAAACTGTTACCATATTCGATTAAATTCTTGAAAACGTATATTGAAAATGATAAATACCTATGATAAATGGAACAGCATGAATTTACAAGATCTTTTCGTTGAAAGGAATTGTACATAAACTACATTGTTTTCTTCCCAATGATTCAAATATTTAATATTCAATTAATGAAACGTAAATTTGGATCAACTCTTATCGGATAACGAAATTCTGGACAATTGGAAAGAACACCGTTATTAGCCCCCAAATGGCCTGGTACGGCCGAGAGTGGGGAGGGCCCGCCCCCTTCCACTCGAAATGTTCTCACATGGCCACGCGTATATAGCCTCTACCAGCGAAGTCCTACTCACTGCCTTCTCGTGGTGGTGTTGTTTGAGAGAACAAAAAGTGAATGTCCGGGTTGGTTGACACGAAATTCCACCTAGCGGAGTTGGAAAACTCTGATCCTAAACTAATGGTGCACATGGGATCCAGTATCCTGAAGGAACAAATGGTGTATGAACTAATAGTTGGTCACCAGCTACCATGGGACTGCATCTCCTCACGATGCTCCACTGCCTTGTGGATTAGACCTTTAGGTCAAAGGCTTCGGGTATGCCCCCCTAAGAAAACCACTGCTTCAGTTTGGGCGCCTGGGCAGTATCACAGCCCTCACACAAATCAAATAAGATTTGTGCGGCACATATGTATTCGGTGCCTTTTTGTACCAATATTTATACGTTCAAATAAATAAAATAATTTTTTACAGCAACCAGTAATATGAAAAGATTGCAAGCATACAAAGACATTCTATTATCTAAACCAATGAAACGGAAGAAAAACTTACTGTGGAACAGGTTGTGATTTGATAATTTAGAGGAATATCGATTGAACTTAGTTCGGATTCGGATACAGTACGGAAATCCACTTTGTGTATACATGGTAGTGCTGGACAAATGCCAATATCAAAAGTGTCGACTATAGGTTGATTGAAGTATTCCGTAACGGCAGCATTACGTAGAGCAGTTAGATCCATGCCATGAAAACTCTGGTTTGGAGAGAAGTATGTGCAATTATAAAAGCCGGTGAAAACATTAACGACTATGCATTGTAATAGTACACTTTGGAGAGAAGTAAAATTGACAATAATAATAGGATTTTGATTAGAATTGACCATTAATACTATCAATCGCTAAATGCGCTCAGTAGTATTATCAAGAGTTGTAAAATAAAAAATTAGAAAGGGTATATTAGTAATTAACGCAAACATGCAATGCCTTAATGTATATTTATTCTTAATACAAATTGCATTGAAAAGGAAATGTTCATGTAAAAATAGCTAAACATTTAGAAGGGATAGACTGAACAAACAAAGAATCTTAAAGAACAATGGATTAATTTGGATGAATGTAACTCATTTACCAAGTACACATTGATTAAGTCGGCTTTGAGCCAGATTGTATGAGGGTTAGTAATAGTAACCGTTTGACTGAATCGAAGTAGACGAAGTAGTGCTAAGACATATGACCTACTGGTCAAAATGTAAATGCTACCAGTGATCGTCCCAACTTCTACATATTTCAACATTACACAGATGAGATTGGTGAATAGAAGTGAGAAATGGAATTTCAACGAGATAATAAATGGTGACAAAAACAGTTTTTTTAATTAGACTCATTTTCAATACTTGCACACACATAATTAAAATGTAAGGCAAATTACTTACTTCACATCATAAAATAAATCTAACTTTATTACTAACGGGTGCAGTATTCATACTCTTCTAGGGTTACTACCTGTCCCAAGCCTACACAAAAGAGGAGGATTGGGCATAGTGTCAGCAACCTCATCCCGTAGGAGAACACCAATCTAATCACATTTTATGAAGAAGTTCTGAAGGTGGAAGCCTTCACTTATTTGGACAGCATTATCAATGAACAGGAAGGATCGGACGCATACGTAACGGCAAGGATTGGCAAAGTAAGGACAGCACTTCGACAATTCAAGAACATGTAGAACTAGAAACAACTATCAATCAACATCAAAGTCAGAATCTGCAACACGAACGTCAAGACAGTTCGAATGTATGTAGCTGGAACTTGGAGGGCTGCTACAGCCATCATCAAAAACGTACAGGTATCTATAAAAACTATCTGCGCAAGATATTCAATGTCCGTTGACCGGATACCATCAGCAACGACCTACTGGGAAAGAGGACAGACCAGCTCCCAGCTGAAGAAGAAATTCAGGAAAGACGCTGGAAGTGGGTAGGACATATATTGCGGAAATCAAATCGTATCACGAGGAAAAGGCTAACTTGGAATCCTCATGGGGAAAACCAAAGAACACACTGCGTCGGGATCCGGAAGAAGATATCAAAAGGATTAACAGCAACTGAAAATAATTAGAAAAAGATTGTCCAGGAAAGAATTCAGTTAAGAATGCTTGCGGGCGGCATATGCTCTTCAGCGAGGGGCAACAGGCGTTAGTGAATCATGAAGTTTGCAATGATTGTCTACTCGTTACAGTGAAATCGTAGTCAATTTGCTTATTGATACTACCTAATCCCCTTATCTGATCTGCATTTTCTTGGATTTACTTTATCACAAAACAGATCAGTTAAATAGAGACAGGATTAAAATACATTAATTCCGTGAACGAAGTAACAATGCTGACCCTCGGTACAGCGACAACCAACCGGAGATATTAAAAGTATCAAGCCTATAAAGTAGAACTACGCTCTATCTGAGGTGTGAGCAATCAAGATGTTAATTATCTGAGCCCCCCCATTCAAATAACTGTCAACCCTATGTTTCTTTACTCATCAAACCGACTTTTTGTCTCATGCTTGATAACCACTTCTGATGCCTCGAGTTTTCAAGATGCTAAATCTAGACACCTGAGAACGCCATTCAAGACACATACGGACAAACAGTATCGCTAATATTGGGCGTTGGAGAGAACCAGTAGAGAAATCCAGATTCTAAGGCCACAATATTTGATAAACACGTGCAGTTGTGTTTAACCCACCATAAACAAACTACAGTATGGAGATCTTCGAGTTTAGGTCGAAGATAAAATTATCACGTATGCAGCCAATTATAATTTGCAAGAGCAAGATAACTCGAGAGTAGCAATTAGCAGGGATTAAACGGATAATGCTTTTACAATGTTGTGGATGCAAACGAATAAAATAATTTGGGGACTACTAAACTAACCTGTTGATACCAAAAGTTAGCTTTCCCGTACTGTTCAGCGAAGAGTGCCTCATCACTAAATGGGACAATATACAAATTTGCTACAGACGGGAACATTATTCCGGGACAAGGTAATGACTTATTAGATAATTTTGTCGCACCATCATGTACCTGATCCTCTATATCAATATCTTCACAGTCCAACTCATCAGTTAATACTTCATCAGAATGCTCAGAATCTGACAACTGTTTGACATATGGTGATTGATCATCTTCATCAAGTCGCTCACGCTCACGTCTGTTCTGCTTCTTTTTTATCGGTTGTCGAAGATGTGGAGCTAGGAACTTTCTTGCATGAACATACGATTCTAACATTCGCTCGTTGTATAACATATAGCCCATTGGCTCAGATATAATGACATCCACTGGTTCGGGCAAAGTGATTTCTTCTATTTTCCCACTAAAAATAAAATCGTTTTAGTAAGTTTTTGAGTGATAAATGTAACCTAACGTAAGTATTCCGAAATGTGAACTTGATTTCTAAACAGATGTCTTACGCAGAACAAACAAAATACTAATCTATCTTAAATGTGAGAAAAAAATCCATAAATTTAGCTTCAAAGTAAATGCCAATAAGGGCCAGTAAATAACAAGTGTATAAATGACGAATAGATTGTTGACATTGTATATTACACTTCAGTCCAGAGTTGATAACTTACAAGCACGGTACGAACTTTCTTAGTACCTTAATATCATGGTCGGAGAACATTAATAAGGTACTAAACCTTTCGGTATACTGATACCCCAAGTATAAATACTGAATTAAATCAGTAGTGTCTGAACTGGTGGTTTCTGAAGTTTGAAGATTATTGGAATCCAAATGTTCCTGAATGATGCAATTCAGATTGAATTACACATGTAATCATCATGATGTCAATACCAGATATCGATTACCAGATGTTGCACAAGCAGTAAACACCCACATTTAAGTCGACAAGTCTAATGCAATAAGCGATTGATGGGGCATTTATTTAAGTCAACAACTTTAAAAATGTACATAATTTCCCAATAATTCATTAAAATCATTAAAAGAGCAGTTGTCTACAATTTGTGCTTTTTCTTAAATCGACTATCTAGTCGGAGACTTCGTGGTGTAATATAGTGGACTGGATGAGATTATAAAACACTAGATAAATAATCATAACCAATCATAAACACTAACCAACCTGATGACAACAATGCGTCCCGCCAATTTATTTGCTTGAACTAGACTATTACAGTGAGTAGCCATATTAGATGCTTCAACAGCATAAACCCTTGTTGCACCAGCTTGGATTGCGAAGAAGCTCAAAATTCCTGAGCCAGCCCCAACATCCAGTACCACTTTTCCGCGAAAGTCAGCGGAAGCATTTGCGAGAATAGCTTTTTGGTAGGTTGAAGTGCGAATATAGTCCTAAGAAATATAAACCAAATAGAAGTAAACTAAGTGTACACTAGTGAATCATTACAAGAAATGAAAATAAGTTGGATAAATGTCCAGAAATTTATTGTAGCTTCATGAACAATACACAGGTTATGCAAGTGTCAAACTCATACCGTGAAATGTTTAGTGCTTAGAAACGAGATGGCTGGTTGGCTCTATTAAGAGTTTAAAAACTTTTGTTAGATGGGTATTAAGATGTTGACTTTCTTTTCGAGCAACAAGTGAAATGCATGGAAGGGATAATCATAAAAACACTTAATAATAGAGTAACCACACATCACTAACGACATTTAAAACGCTTTAAGCTGGTAAGTTAAAGGTCACAAATAATTAAGGTGGTAATATATGAACCAGCGGTTACATAATAACTCTAACACATACGTTTATTGCAAATGGCACATTAAGTAAACGATCGTGTAGCTGATTTCTCGAGATTAATGCATGTGGTGAATATGTATTAACGTCAATGAGGATAATCTAAATTTATGCCCTAAGGGGCGTCAGAAATTTAGTTATGAGGAAAAAAACCTTGCATTGTAGGTTAGGTTACAGTGAACACGTCAAGATGGAATGTTACAGGAGAGAACAGGCTTACATCACTGAATTCAAATAGGGAGGTATTAGTTAAATAAATATTAAGAATGCACGTTGGGGGTCGAAAACAAAAGAATCTCCAGAATATGGGAGATTAAAAGAGAATGCATTCGCGCAGATACGATTATAATTGTAATTTGCCCATGAATGTACATTTCGGACAAACTATCATTTACGTTATCAACGCCCTTAAACAACATACCATTTAACACCATCCGAGTACACTTTCATGCCATGTACACTTTGAAGGCCAAATAAACTACAACATTTTTGTTGACATAAAAAGGTGTGAAGGTTTAGGGTCTGAAGTGATGTGTTAAGTACTTTATTCTCGTACATAGAAAGGTGAACTCAAAGAAGTGATGGAATTCCATCACTTTTGGTACAAGAAAATCCGTTAATACTGGCAAGAAATGATACCAAGAAATCTGAAGCTTTATCGGGATATTTCAGTAAAAATTTTCTATCAGTAATGAGGAACCACCAACTATTCATTGTGATTGTGGCGGCTTGTTGATGGACCCTGTAGTTATTGAGAAAGATACTGTCTTAGGACTACTTCAGCATCTCAAGACTGATAAGTCCAGTGGTCCTGATGACATTCATCCTAGGATTATGAAAGCCCTATCAGATGTAATTGCTGGACCTTTAGCGATACTGTTTGATGTCTCTGCGGCAGTCCAGACTGCCAAAAGACTGGAAAGACGCGATTATTAGTTCGACCTATAAGGTTGAGAGTAGAGATTTATTTAGTAACTATCGACCAGTTAGCTTAACTAGTGTAGTTGTAAAACTAATGGAAAAACTTATTCGGACAGCTGTTATAAACTATGTGGAAGGACATAATCTTTTATCCAGGGAACAACATGGTGTTTGGAAAGGCCTATCATGTTTGACAAATCTGCTCATTGCAAGAGATGACTGGGCTGAGGTAAAAGATCAGCATATTCCTGTAGATGTGATTTTCACAGATCTAAGTAAAGCCTTTGATAAGGTCTCCCATTCAGGTCTTATAACTGGAAACCTTTAGAATTCATCATACGATTATAGACTGGATAATTGACTTTCTCCATGACAGCAGACAAAAGGTAAGAGTAAATGGAGCTCTCCCATCATAAGAACCTGCAAAAAGTGGAGTTCCCCAAGGCACAATCCTCGGTCCTCTTCTCTTACTTTATGTAAATTAACTACCCAATGTAGCTAAATTATCCGTTCCACTTTTCAGATACGAAAGTATTACAGGATGATCTCAACTCATTGGTGGCATGGATGCACGGGTGGTCACTAGAAGTGAATCCTAACAAGTGTGGTGATGCAACTAAATAACCATGATGATTCGTATTACTACACAATATGTGGACTCGTGTTACTAAAGTAAGAAACTACGAAGACTTAGGAGTCATACTAAGCAATGATCTCAAAACTAACAGTCACTGTAAGGCTGTTGCTGCAAAATGCTATGGGGTATCATGGGCTAGTAGATTTTTCTAGTATTTGGATGAAAAAGATGTTTAGATTATTATACCCGGCTTTCGTGAGACTACATTTGGAATATGAGATTCAAGAAGCGAGTACTTGTTTCATATATGAGGCCGGTATCTTGGAACGAGTCCAACGCCGAGGTACTAAAATGGTAAAAGGTCTATCTGGCCTATCTTATGAAGACAGACTGGGATACCTCAACTTATTTCTTTTATCTTACCGTAGAATAAGGGGTGATCTAATATTGGTTTATCTTATCCTGAACGATGACCTTGGCATTAATGTCTTATCTTTTCCTTCTATCTAGGACTGATCATTTGAGAAGACATTCGAAGAAAGTTCAAAAACCGAGATTAAATCGTCTAAGTCTGGATACGTCTGGGCATATATAGGTTTACAATCCAGGCAAATAGACCTGTAAATAAAAGCGAGTAGTGCGATACTCAAACGAAAGTATTTTATCGGCAATTTCGGAGAGTTTCTGAAAACATACCTGCATCATATTTTGTTGCTGACTGATGTAACTGTAGAATTGAAAATACTGTACTGCAGACCAAGAGTCAGTGCGCCTATCAAAAATGGAAGTTCGGGTCTCCTTCTTGTTCTCGTTACATAGCGGTTTCAGTAGATCGGAAGAATTCTGTGCAATTAACTTACAAAATATATAGAACTTACTAAAAAGCCACGGACATCCCCTGGAGAATCAAACCCCAACAAATACGTTGTGAAAACCGCGTCCCCAACGCATTTTTTCGTACAAACAGCTACTGTTTTTTGTGAGAAACGATATATGTTTGACAAAGAAGAAATATGGATTTCCTTAACAGTTTCATTATCCCTACTTTTGTAGCAATGTAAACACTTTAATGCACTTACCGAACAGAAATCACTTTGGAGTTTCTCAATCCAACTGTCAACCCAGTTCCAAGCGTTCGACAAGTGAACTGGGCCTCATCAAACATACGAAGCTCGACATTATGATACTCCGCTGACATGCCTGCGCGCCAAACTTAATTTCCCCGGGCATGAATCAAGAAGTTATCTTTCAATTACAAAAGCACTCGACTCTCGTAATTATCAGATGCTAGAGTTTATGCATTTAAAATCTCATGTTTCAAGCCATTTTAGTGAAGATTTATCCCGAGATAAGTGGTTAAAAATTCCAATCGCGGAGTTTGTTAGATAGGAATGAATAACATAATTTTGCTTTGTTACTTACTTTGTGTCCATAATAATCGACCTTAGATCCACCAAGAATCTAAAGCATTAAGTTAATAATCACTGAGATTGACGTCAACTGTTTTCGACTTACCTAGATGTCATTAAATTAGAAATTTACTAACATTTTTGGATTTTCCTTAACCAAGAGTTTCTTCATTTTCCCGACAAACTCGCATGCAGTGGTCTATATGGATTATTACAGGTGATGTCATATCACGTCTTCCCACTGTTAATCTGTGTTGTTGTACTTTAAAAGTGATGATATCATTCACATTTTCAGATGTATTTCTTCTAACTCTTGGTATAGTTGATTTTTTGGAGATTGCATTTGTCTTCATTTATGATTGTCACTCTCAATGTAAATAAAATTGAGGATCTGATTGCGTAGGCTTGCGAGCCCTATTAATGCGCCAACAAAAGTATATCCCGCAGAAAGAAAGTCCACTCCGAATTTGTTTGTTCAGTTCAACTGTTTCCAAGACACAACTCGTCTCCCCAAACCCTGGAGTCGCTGGAGTAGAAACAAGGCCATTGATCTCTACCTAAGAATAATTACACAGTGTCCTGTCTTGATTGTTTTGCTTGATTTGACTGTGCTCGTGCATTTTGGTCGTGAATTGTAGCACTTTCCAAGAATTTGAAACACTGTGTTATAAAGCAACGTATTGAGAGGATTTTTTACTTGATATATCCAGAAAGGATAGAATAAAACTTATTTTTTTGGGCGTTCGGTGATTTTCTTATATTTCTTATCAATTTGCTATTTATTGTAATTTGGATCGATTATTGTGGGAACAATTATTGGTTGAATAGCTGAGTGGTAATATTTGTTTAGGTAAAATTGTACATTTGTGTTTACGACGAAATTTAGAAACGTTGTTACCCCAATCATCTTATTCTGACTTCGATTGGGACACGTATTACTACACTTTTACCCGACAGTTATTCCTCACCCAAACGTAGTTTGAAGTTTATATAAGCGACATGAGGGGCTCATGAATATAGCCTTAAGCTAGTGAGATTTACTTACTTGATTACTTGACCACTTACTTAACAAACTTACTTCTGTTATGTCTCGTAGAGCATAGGATAACGACTACGAAACTCTAACGAAATCTATGTAGTCTTCTTTTCACTTATTTCTCATTGCCATTCATTAACTTGGTGTCCGCCTGCGAATCCCAGAGTAACGTATTCTGCGTAAGACATCTGTTTAGAAATCAAGTTCACATTTCGGAATACTTACGTTAGGTTACATTTATCACTCAAAAACTTACTAAAACGATTTTATTTTTAGTGGGAAAATAGAAGAAATCACTTTGCCCGAACCAGTGGATGTCATTATATCTGAGCCAATGGGCTATATGTTATACAACGAGCGAATGTTAGAATCGTATGTTCATGCAAGAAAGTTCCTAGCTCCACATCTTCGACAACCGATAAAAAAGAAGCAGAACAGACGTGAGCGTGAGCGACTTGATGAAGATGATCAATCACCATATGTCAAACAGTTGTCAGATTCTGAGCATTCTGATGAAGTATTAACTGATGAGTTTGTTGTATCCCCTGGCGAATTATGAATCATAAATCTGATGTCCATTTATGGACAAATGTAATACGCCTATTCCTATTGGATAGTTGTTAAATGAGCAACCTAAATCTGATGTCTATTTATGGACAAATACAATATGCCCATTCCCTATTGGATAGTTGTTAAATAAGTGACCTAATCGTTTCCGTGTTCCTCTTATCACAACCTTTGTTTTGACCTTGGAACTATTATTATTGATTACTTTCCCCCTAGCTACAGCCACATTGGAAAATTACTGTATAAATGTTATTTTTCTATTTTTTGGTATAATTGGGTCTGTTTGGTTAGTATATATAACCCAGTGTGCTTGTGAATAATGATTCATATTTCCGAGGCTGTTATTTGTGTTCTGGACTCAACTGGCTGGGCTAGGCAGTTAGGAAGGACCGAATAGCAATCAAGACTGCTCGTACGTATTTTCTGTATCATTGCACGTTTCATATACAATAACGATTGTTATACGAGTCATAACAGAGTTGGGCTGTGAAGATATTGATATAGAGGATCAGGTACATGATGGTGCGACAAAATTATCTAATAAGTCATTACCTTGTCCCGGAATAATGTTCCCGTCTGTAGCAAATTTGTATATTGTCCCATTTAGTGATGAGGCACTCTTCGCTGAACAGTACGGGAAAGCTAACTTTTGGTATCAACAGGTTAGTTTAGTAGTCCCCAAATTATTTTATTCGTTTGCATCCACAACATTGTAAAAGCATTATCCGTTTAATCCCTGCTAATTGCTACTCTCGAGTTATCTTGCTCTTGCAAATTATAATTCGCTGCATACGTGATAATTTTATCTTCGACCTAAACTCGAAGATCTCCATACTGTAGTTTGTTTATGGTGGGTTAAACACAACTGCACGTGTTTATCAAATATTGTGGCCTTAGAATCTGGATTTCTCTACTGGTTCTCTCCAACGCCCAATATTAGCGATACTGTTTGTCCGTATGTGTCTTGAATGGCGTTCTCAGGTGTCTAGATTTAGCATCTTGAAAACTCGAGGCATCAGAAGTGGTTATCAAGCATGAGACAAAAAGTCGGTTTGATGAGTAAAGAAACATAGGGTTGACAGTTATTTGAATGGGGGGGCTCAGATAATTAACATCTTGATTGCTCACACCTCAGATAGAGCGTAGTTCTACTTTATAGGCTTGATACTTTTAATATCTCCGGTTGGTTGTCGCTGTACCGAGGGTCAGCATTGTTACTTCGTTCACGGAATTAATGTATTTTAATCCTGTCTCTATTTAACTGATCTGTTTTGTGATAAAGTAAATCCAAGAAAATGCAGATCAGATAAGGGGATTAGGTAGTATCAATAAGCAAATTGACTACGATTTCACTGTAACGAGTAGACAATCATTGCAAACTTCATGATTCACTAACGCCTGTTGCCCCTCGCTGAAGAGCATATGCCGCCCGCAAGCATTCTTAACTGAATTCTTTCCTGGACAATCTTTTTCTAATTATTTTCAGTTGCTGTTAATCCTTTTGATATCTTCTTCCGGATCCCGACGCAGTGTGTTCTTTGGTTTTCCCCATGAGGATTCCAAGTTAGCCTTTTCCTCGTGATACGATTTGATTTCCGCAATATATGTCCTACCCACTTCCAGCGTCTTTCCTGAATTTCTTCTTCAGCTGGGAGCTGGTCTGTCCTCTTTCCCAGTAGGTCGTTGCTGATGGTATCCGGTCAACGGACATTGAATATCTTGCGCAGATAGTTTTTATAGATACCTGTACGTTTTTGATGATGGCTGTAGCAGCCCTCCAAGTTCCAGCTACATACATTCGAACTGTCTTGACGTTCGTGTTGCAGATTCTGACTTTGATGTTGATTGATAGTTGTTTCTAGTTCTACATGTTCTTGAATTGTCGAAGTGCTGTCCTTACTTTGCCAATCCTTGCCGTTACGTATGCGTCCGATCCTTCCTGTTCATTGATAATGCTGTCCAAATAAGTGAAGGCTTCCACCTTCAGAACTTCTTCATAAAATGTGATTAGATTGGTGTTCTCCTACGGGATGAGGTTGCTGACACTATGCCCAATCCTCCTCTTTTGTGTAGGCTTGGGACAGGTAGTAACCCTAGAAGAGTATGAATACTGCACCCGTTAGTAATAAAGTTAGATTTATTTTATGATGTGAAGTAAGTAATTTGCCTTACATTTTAATTATGTGTGTGCAAGTATTGAAAATGAGTCTAATTAAAAAAACTGTTTTTGTCACCATTTATTATCTCGTTGAAATTCCATTTCTCACTTCTATTCACCAATCTCATCTGTGTAATGTTGAAATATGTAGAAGTTGGGACGATCACTGGTAGCATTTACATTTTGACCAGTAGGTCATATGTCTTAGCACTACTTCGTCTACTTCGATTCAGTCAAACGGTTACTATTACTAACCCTCATACAATCTGGCTCAAAGCCGACTTAATCAATGTGTACTTGGTAAATGAGTTACATTCATCCAAATTAATCCATTGTTCTTTAAGATTCTTTGTTTGTTCAGTCTATCCCTTCTAAATGTTTAGCTATTTTTACATGAACATTTCCTTTTCAATGCAATTTGTATTAAGAATAAATATACATTAAGGCATTGCATGTTTGCGTTAATTACTAATATACCCTTTCTAATTTTTTATTTTACAACTCTTGATAATACTACTGAGCGCATTTAGCGATTGATAGTATTAATGGTCAATTCTAATCAAAATCCTATTATTATTGTCAATTTTACTTCTCTCCAAAGTGTACTATTACAATGCATAGTCGTTAATGTTTTCACCGGCTTTTATAATTGCACATACTTCTCTCCAAACCAGAGTTTTCATGGCATGGATCTAACTGCTCTACGTAATGCTGCCGTTACGGAATACTTCAATCAACCTATAGTCGACACTTTTGATATTGGCATTTGTCCAGCACTACCATGTATACACAAAGTGGATTTCCGTACTGTATCCGAATCCGAACTAAGTTCAATCGATATTCCTCTAAATTATCAAATCACAACCTGTTCCACAGTAAGTTTTTCTTCCGTTTCATTGGTTTAGATAATAGAATGTCTTTGTATGCTTGCAATCTTTTCATATTACTGGTTGCTGTAAAAAATTATTTTATTTATTTGAACGTATAAATATTGGTACAAAAAGGCACCGAATACATATGTGCCGCACAAATCTTATTTGATTTGTGTGAGGGCTGTGATACTGCCCAGGCGCCCAAACTGAAGCAGTGGTTTTCTTAGGGGGGCATACCCGAAGCCTTTGACCTAAAGGTCTAATCCACAAGGCAGTGGAGCATCGTGAGGAGATGCAGTCCCATGGTAGCTGGTGATGAACGATTGATTCATAAGCAAATTTGTATAATAATAATAATAATTTATTCTCAAATAACAGTTTGTTACATTAGGCATGTCAGTTTACAGGCAAGTTGGGAGGAGCTTTTCTCGTCACCATTAACTGCCTAACCATGAGAAGGCTCATTTTTACTGCCAGTACATCTTGACTGTTATTCAAAACTACGTTGAACAGTGATTCTAATGAACCCTAAAAATACTGAATGTATAATTCCTACGGCTTATAACCTATGACCTTTCAGTTTTTGGTATTCTTCATTCATATCGTCCTTTACCCACTCTTCAACATACTATTCGTTTGTTTTCTTGAACCTATCTTAATATACTTGTGCAATAATTGATCTGTAGTGATATTGGTTCCCAACCACACAATCCCCAATGTTGAACATGTAATGAATGGGAAGATTCACTTCAACGTGTAACACTAATGGGAGGTCAACGATAGTGAACGCGGGAACATTCATCTAATCAGATGGCTTGGCGTAAACTTGTCTCTTTGATTCATGTTAAACATACTTTTCTATCTCCAGCCTAACTAAGCTCCCTAGAAATGTCAAACACTATGTTGCTGATGGTAACGATACTACAAGTCAGAATAGACAATGGTGTAACTTCCACATATTAATAAATCGACTTTGGAACTAGGCCTATTATTATTCTAGTACAAATAACGAACTAGACCATAATTCTATAGATATATTTTTTGGTGGTGCACCACTATGGTGCAAAAACGGAAATGGAAAAGGACAATCAGCAGTACGGACAGTGATGATGACGGGTAAAATTGGTCATTTATTATGGTAAATTTAAGGTATGATTACTTAGTCTTGCTAATTTTTAGTCGATCTGTGTTACGTTATGAAAGTGAGTCTTCCCATTCATTATGTGTTCAGCTTTGAGAACTTTGAAGTTAGGACCGATCCCACCGTACATCCATAGAACACACGATTTCGTCTTATGTCTAATTAAACACCTCCGATATTTCAGAAAGATTTATGGTTGTGTTATCTAGAAGATTTTTAGTTTTGTTGCCCGGTGAACACTCTGGAAATGAGCAAAATAAAATGTCCAGTTTGACGTTTTCAACTGAACAATTATGCAGCTACCATATTATTCTTTATAATAAACCTTGATTGTATCAACATTTAAAAATATTTGTTCGTCGAAGAAAAGCTTCCATCAAGCACGCCAATATTCAGGTTTTACAAACATTATTCATATTCTTATGTTCATAAATTTATCCACCTATTTATATGACCAGTGTTCATTATAACATAGGCCAGCGGAATAAAGCGTAACACCAAATGTGGTTGCGTTTGTAACATATCGATCTTGCCTTTTAATTGGAGTAAAATCCTAAGTTGGGTTTGTCATATCTTGCTGAAGACATAATTACAGGTAATTTCCGGGAACTATTAACGGACTATTATTTTATATATTGTTATTGTATAAATATTCAGTGATTAGATTTAATTTATATATATATTCATCCTATTAAAAGCTTTATTTTGACCTATAAATTATTATTATACGAATCACTGCCCCTAAATTATATTCAGTTTTTTTATTATTGTATCCCACGTTCACAGTCACATTTAGCTTGATCTCGTGCAAATATTATTTTCTATTTCATGATGCGTTGCGGTCTGTTAAACTGGTATATAAACCAAGTATGTTTGAATAAATGATTCTCATAGCGGAAGCTGTTATTGGTGTTTTGGACTCAACTGGAAGAACTGGGCAAACAAATGACCAATAAGGACATTAGGCTGCTGATACTGGTCGGACATCATTGATTTGGCACAGTGCTAAGATTGGAAAAGTCGTATTCTGACTGTTGATTAAATAATATGATAAAAGCCGGACATAAAGTCGCAACTAAAATTCATAACAGAAACGTTGGGAGCAGGCCGAAAATATTTTGGTAATTTCAAAAAATCATAACTCAGAGACTTGTTTACCTCCGTATCTTGCGTAGGGATTATATTTCCTATTATTCTCTATTAAATGTTGAAAACTTTGTACAATTGAAAAAAGAACCTCTCGACCAAACTATTCTGTTCCACGATCTGAATGAAGTTTCACTGTAATTACTTGTTATATCCCCTGGTGAATTATGAATGGTAACTCCAAGGACTATTTATCGACCAATGTATTATGCGTATTGTACAATTGTTACGTAACTAAACGATTCATATTTGTGTTTCTCTTATCATGAGCTTTATTTTGATCTTTGATTTACTATCATACGATTCTTGAGTTATACTCAGTTATTGATTACTTTGGTTTGTATAAAAACCCATTATGTTTGTAAATAATGATTCATACCACTGAGGCTGTTATTGGTGTTTTGGACTTAATTGGCTGAGCTAGGCAGATCGCAGGACCGGTTAGCACCCTAGGTTGCTCGTACGGGTTTCGTGTCACTGTTCCAATCGAGAATTCGCTCTCCCTAATTGGCGGTCTCATCAAGTCACACATCAACTAGCCATCCACTCGGCCACAAGATATAACAAATTGGCGACGGGGATTTCGGTAAAAAAATACAAGAATTGGGACGTGATTCTGGAAAAAGAAATACAGCAGTCGGTGACGTCATTTTGGAATTAAATAATCCATAATATTTGCCGGTGTTTTTTGGATTTATTATTATTATTATTCGCGTTAAAAAAATGTCAATTTCTCAAGAACAGTTGCAGTTAATAATACAGCAGCAGCAGCAGATGTTAGCTTCTCAACAACAACTCATGGAAGCACTTTTGGCAAAAATGTCTATTCAACAAGATATTCCAGAACTTAAAAGCATAGAGTCATATCTTAATCCAATTCCAGAATTTATTTTCGATGCAGACAGCGGTCACACTTTTGAAGCCTGGTTTGGCAGAATTGAAAATATTTTTCGAGTAGAATTTGCTGCTACGGTGGACGCAAAGAAAGTCCGGTTGCTTTTACAGAAGCTTGGTCCTAATGAGCATCAGAAGTATAAAAACCATATCCTGCCTAAACATCCACGAGAGATTAGTTTCGATGAAACTGTTAACATTTTAAATAAAATGTTCGGTGAACAGATGTCTCTATTTCGTATCCGGTATAATTGTCTACAACTGACTAGAGAAGCTGATGAGGATTATACTGCGTATGCCGGAAGAGTAAATTTACAAGCGGAACGACTTAAATTAAATGTGTTAACCAGCGATCAATTTAAATGCTTATTATTTATTTCTGGTCTGAATTCTCCCAGCGATGCTGATGTTCGCTTGAAGTTATTATCTCGTATGGAACATGACGAAGAAATGACGCTACAAACTGTTACTGGTGAGTGTCAACGATTAATAAACTTGGAAGAGGATTCGGCTATGTTAGAAACCAAAAGTGCTGCACCATCTAATCATTCTGTCCATGCTGTTAAGACGAGTCAACGACAAAAAAGTGCCAAAAGCTATAAACATCACACGAAAATTCCTAAACCTTCGACGAAATGTTGGTATTGTGGCGCATGGCACTTCTCAAGATTTTGCAGATTTAGAAATCATAGATGCACGGTGTGCAATAAACTTGGTCATAAAGAATCAGTTTGCCGGACTAGAGAAAATTTGAGATCAAAGCTGACGAAGCGTCCTCACCAGTTTCAAAACAAATATATTAACAGTATATATTCTACACGGGCTCTAAGTATGGCAGATAAAAGAAGGTATGTGGAATTAGTGGTTAATGGTGTTCATGTCCGATTACAATTGGATACAGCTTCAGATATCACATTGATCTCTAAACGAACATGGAATTTAATTGGTTGTCCACAAGTATTACCTACTGAGCATACTGCACGAAATGCATCCGGAGATTTATTAAAGCTTGTTGGAATTATAAAATGCTCTGTTGAATTTCGAGATAACTACTTCACAGGGAATTGCTATTTAACGAACAGGCATGACTTAGACCTTATTGGAATAGATTGGATAGACAAACTAAACCTATGGGATGTACCATTGAGTGAAATATGCATGATGAAGTGCACAAATAGTCCCAGAGATCTACCCATGGTTCATGTAGCTAAGAAAGCCATAACGATAGAAGACCTCTTACAGAAACACAAGAAGTTGTTCCAGAATAAATTGGGATGCTTTACCATTGGAAAGGCAAAGTTATATTTACGACAGGACGTAAAACCTGTTTTTTGTCCAAAACGCCAAGTCCCGTATGCAGCCACCGATAAAGTTGACAAGGAATTAGATCGATTAGAGAAACTGGGTGTAATACAACCGGTTAATTATTCAGCATGGGCAGCACCAATAGTAGTAGTACAGAAAGCAAACGGAACTATTCGCCTGTGTGCAGACTTTTCAACAGGATTAAACGATGCTTTACAAAGTCACTCATATCCACTTCCCTTGCCAGAAGATTTATTTATTAAACTAAACGGTGGACGTTACTTTTCCAAACTCGATCTATCTGAAGCTTACTTACAAGTAGAAGTTGACGAAGATTCGAGGGAGTTATTAACCATTAATACCCACCGTGGACTTTACCAGTTTAGCCGATTACCTTTTGGCGTAAAACCAACTCCAGCAATTTTCCAACAGATTATGGATACCATGTTGTCTAACCTTGAAGGTGTGGCAGTTTATTTGGACGATATTATAGTTGTTGCCTCTTCTGCTCACGAACTGATTAGTCGGTTAGACGTAGTGCTCAATAGAATATCGCAAGCCGGTTTTCAATTACAAAAAGTAAAGTGTCAATTTATGCTGGATTCTGTTAAATATCTTGGATATATATTTGATAAAGATGGTCGCCGGCCAGATCCAGATAATATAAATGCCATCAAAAATATGCCCACACCAACTGATGTTACAACTCTCCGTTCATTCTTGGGGATGATTGGATATTATAGTATGTTCGTACCCCAGATGTATAAATTGAGACACCCGTTAAATCAACTTTTGATGGCTAATGCAAAATGGCACTGGACAAAAGAATGCCAATATTCTTTCGACGAAATAAAAAGGATTTTATCTTCTAAATTATTGTTGACTCATTACAATCCTAATCTTGAAGTAATTGTTGCCGCTGATGCTTCCAACTATGGAATTGGGGCTGTTATCAGTCATTGTTTTCCTGATGGTAAAGAAAAGCCGATTGCTAATGTATCCCGAACACTTAACCCAGCTGAACGAAAATATAGTCAGATTGAAAAAGAAGGATTAGCTATAGTTTTTGCAGTAAAAAAATTTCATAAAATGATTTATGGACGTCGATTTACTCTACTAACAGATCACAAGCCGCTTTTATCTATATTTGGATCGAAGTCAGGTATTCCTGCATATACAGCTAATCGATTACAACGCTGGGCTATTACACTACTTGCTTATGATTTCCGAATTCTATATAAATCAACTGAAAAGTTTGGACAAGGTGATGTTTTATCTCGATTAATTGCGAATCAGAAGCAGGAAAGCGAAGATTCTATTATTGCAACGATATCATTGGAAGAAGATATCCACCAAATACTACAAGTTGCTATAAAAGCAACACCATTATCCGCTGAAGATATTAGACGCTACACTCAAGAAGATGGCGAGCTGAAACGGATTATAAGTTACCTTGAACATGGTTGGCCTGCTCATATAGACAACAAAAACATTGAACAGTATGCTCACCGACGAAATTCTTTATCGCTCGTGGACGGGTACCTAATGTTTGGAAATCGAGTTATTGTACCCACAAGCCTACGTCGGAAAGTGATGTTAGAACTGCATGCTGCACATCCAGGGTTAGCGCGGATGAAAGCACTTGCACGCGGTTATGTATATTGGCCGAATATTGATACGCAGATTGAAGAATATGTTGCGAAATGTTCAGCATGTGCAAAAGCCATGAAATCGCCTCGCAAGACCGAAATGCAGAGTTGGGGAACACCGTCAAATCCGTGGTCAAGAGTTCATGTAGATTTCGCCGGTCCTTTAAACGGTAAACAGTTCTTGATAATCATTGATGCTTTCTCTAAGTGGCCAGAAGTCCACTATATGAAATATGTCTCAACACAAGATACGGTGAAGAAACTGAGGCAAGTATTCAGTTGT
Source organism: Schistosoma rodhaini (assembly GCA_944470415.2). NCBI lineage: Eukaryota > Metazoa > Platyhelminthes > Trematoda > Strigeidida > Schistosomatidae > Schistosoma > Schistosoma rodhaini. The sequence goes on from OX104044.1 coordinate 82,783,842, forward strand.
TTTGGGTGTCCAGATATATTAGTGTCAGACAATGGACCACAGTTTACCTCTGCTGAATTTTCGAGGTTCTGCATTGCCAATGCCATTAAGCATATCAAGACACCCCATACCATCCACAGTCTAACGGGTTAGTCGAAAGGTTCGTGGACACTTTTAAAAGAGCATTGCTTAAAGACGAAGGGGAAGGAGAAATAGAGGATATAATTCAACGATTTTTGCTAAGCTACCGCACAACTCCCAACCCAGCAACAAATAATCAAGAAAGCCCGGCAGAAGTAATTTTCGGAAGAAAGATTAGAATACCTATGGAACAAATGAAGCCAAAACCTGAAATCATTCAATGCAAGAATAAACGAATGGAACTGCAATTTAACAAAAGGCATGGTGCCCTACCCAGAAGGTTTAATGTGGGACAAGCAGTAATGGCAAGAGATTATCAGGGAGTTAAGCCAACCTGGAAATTTGGCATCATAGTCCGAAGAAAAGGGAAAGTTATTTATGAAGTGAAAGTTGGACAAAAGATGTGGGTACGACATGCAAACCAGATACAGCCGACCAGACAGGAGTGGGAGATAGAAAGTGATAGAAAGCATGATATACCATTAAATATATTAACCGAGTCGGATAATGAAATTAAAAAAGACCCGAATAAAAAGAAGACGTGTACAACACTCCCAAGGCGGTCGCAGCGCATCAGGCGGAAACCTAATCGTATAAAAATAAATCCCAAGGATCGCTATTATCCATGATGCTTCAAAAAAGGGGAGGTGTTATATACCCTGGTGAATTATGAATGGTAACTCCAAGGACTATTTATCGACCAATGTATTATGCGTATTGTACAATTGTTACGTAACTAAACGATTCATATTTGTGTTTCTCTTATCATGAGCTTTATTTTGATCTTTGATTTACTATCATACGATTCTTGAGTTATACTCAGTTATTGATTACTTTGGTTTGTATAAAAACCCATTATGTTTGTAAATAATGATTCATACCACTGAGGCTGTTATTGGTGTTTTGGACTTAATTGGCTGAGCTAGGCAGATCGCAGGACCGGTTAGCACCCTAGGTTGCTCGTACGGGTTTCGTGTCACTGTTCCAATCGAGAATTCGCTCTCCCTAATTGGCGGTCTCATCAAGTCACACATCAACTAGCCATCCACTCGGCCACAAGATATAACATCACTAATCTAGCTTCTGTAGATAAAAAGAGCCGTCTTTTGTCATACGGCCAAAGAATACAAATGATCAACATCAGAGTTTTTAGGTCACTTCCAGGTCTTAGTGGGTGACAACACAATGTATAAAGCAGTTAAAACTTATGAGACTCGTTTTATCTTTACTATATATATACATCTCATACATATTGATTATCTTTTGCACTTAATTGAAACTTTCATAGCATCACCCAAAACTATGACTGTACACGCACAAACACTTATTCTAACGTCATATCTTACAGCAATAATATGTTATTTACTTATTAATTTATTCTGTTTTATTTTATCTTTATTACTCGTTTTTGCTATACATACATAGTTGTTTATTCTTGTTCTGCGTTAAGATATTTACGTATTCCGCGACTCCTTTATTTCTATTTCCATAGTTTCTTCCTTTCCTTCTTCAAAATCAATTCAAAATTCTTGCCAATTACGCAGAACCTGATTTATTATTACTATTCTATTATTAATATTTTATTTTTCCTTCCTTTCTCAAACATGGCAAACGCAATGCTAACATTATTGAAAATTGTGCATTATTGCATTTTGAAGAAACCCGAAATGGTTTCTTCACAGCACTTATGTATCCATAAGATGTTTGTGAATAATAATAATAATAATAAAGACGGATACAGACTCTCCCGTTATTCGTGCAAAACTCTGTGGATACCCACCACCCAGTCATTCCTGTGCCTCACTTATCACGGAATGCAGATAGGATAATAGAACGACATCCTCAGCTGGGTAACGTATGATAAATCACACGCAAAACGAAGAATCATCACAAAACCAAGTCATAGCAGTACTCAGTGCGAATGTCAGAATTCTCACAGAGACTGTCGCCAAATTGCAGAAAACGTAAAATCATTAAAACACAAATACGGAAAAGAATCACTTCTCTTCTGTTCGCAGCGGCTAAAGACGGGTGCCTTAACAGTTTCTTGATTTATGTTTGAAACAGAAATTGAGGTTTGAGATTTTTGATGGATGCCGGTGACAAACATATAATTCCTCAGAATGAAACCTAGCTGGGTCGAGAATTTTCTACAGATACACCTCGACCTGCCAAGAAAACTAAAATTTCGACGCTTACGGAAAAGACTCCGACTCTAGACCTGAGGTTTAGGGGGTGATTCCCATGGTATTCGCCGTAGACGATTTGGATTTGGAAATACTGGGAGTCGATCTTTTAGAGAGATATGAATCTCAGGTCGATACTAAGAAACGCTTGACACACCAACAAACCTTGCGTTAACAAAATTAAATGGAATAACGTCACTTCATAAAATTTGCTACAGTCACAGCCACCAAGAATTGCAAAGTCCAAGTGAAAATTGTAACTTCTTTAACAATTTGATCTTGCATGTAAACCGGCATGCCTCATGTAACAATCTGTTATTTGAGAATAAATTATTGTTTTTATCATTATATGCTCGTGGAATTTTCATGCCTAATTAGATCCAACCCTTAATCTTTTGGTAACCAATAGACATCCCCTCTATATATGATCTCAAGAAAGAGAAGGCGACGGTTCTTCGGGTGAGGATTATTGATCCCTCTACCCTCATACAGTACCAGATAGGTAACTTATACCTCATATCCAAGATTTCACATACGAATTACAGGGCATGCAAATATTTGTTAAAATTAACATAGGGCATTTCATAATATTCCAGTAGCTGGAGACATCTCCAAAGTGGCTGTTACTACACCTCTTGGACCGTGTAAATTTGTATCCATGCCGTTCGGCCTTAGGAACGCCGCACAAACTTTTAGCATGGGGGTATATATAATATTTATTAATTGATATTCAGGACTGAAAATCACATGAACAACACTCGATAGCGGTGTTTCAATGGGCAAGTGAGAATGGAATGAACATACGTCAAAGCGTGTTTCCGGTATTCAAACTTCGGAATTTCTTGGACAAACAGTACACCTAGAAGGGATTACAACACCCAAAGAAGAGGTGGACACCATTAGGCAATACCTCAGACCACGTTATCTAACGCAGCGTGGAAGTTTTCCAGCTTCGGTTAACTTTTTTAAAGATTATACCCGTTTGTACATAGGTAATGCGGCCTTTGACAGGTACTCCTAAGGGAAGACCGAAAGAATTTAAGCTAACTTCTGAGGCTGTCAAACAGCTAAAGAGTAAGCTAGATCAGACATCTACGTCAATGTATCCAAATTACCACTTACCACTTGCTTTGATGGTATATTATTTTTATTATAAGCTTCAGACGAAACAATTGGTGACATCCTTAACTAACTGATCCAAAACACCTGGGAACCACTAGGGTTCTCCTTTAAAAGACTGGCTCCGGCATAGATGAACTTCTACCTTCGGGCGAGAACTTCTCGCAATCTGCCTAACCACTAAGTATTTCCGACACGTGTTGTAAAGCAGAGAATCCACGGTCTAAACAAACTGTGAACCACTAACCAGTGCACTGAAAGCTGTAGCCGACAAATATTTCTCTTGAGAAGTCCGACACCTTGACTTTGTATTACAGTTCTTCAGTGATATCCAACATATCAAAGGCCAAAACAAGCAGGTGGTAGGTACATTCTTTCGGTTGTAGATGACCATAACAAGACAACCTACCCTAAATTTCGAGACGTAAGTGGACAACTAGAAGGCGGATCAGCTGTTGCAAAACCTACATGCAATGAACAACTCCAGTTTCAAACCGAGACAGCTACCGTCTCGGTTTGAAACTGGAGTTAGAGGTTAACCGTCACCCAAATTTATCTATCCGAGTACTCTCACAGCCACTTTCACATTTTCCCATGTTTATGTCGATTTGCTAGTTCCTTTGCCGCGTTCCAGTGATTTCAGTTATCCATTTACATGCATAAACAACTTCACCAGCTTTCTTTTTACCACACTGATAACCGATATTACAGCTGAGACACTGGCCAAGGCTTTCATTCGGGACTGGGTGACTATTTTTGGTACACCTACAACAATTAGGACTGATAGGGAAGCCCGATTTGTACCTGAGCTATTCGTCAACTTATCTAAACTTCTAGGCTCTAACAGAATGCGTTGCACAGCACGCCATCCTCAGGCTAATGTTATCGTAGGTTGTTTCCGTTGTTAATTAAAATCTGTCCTTATTTCACACTCAAACCTCAGTGGACAGAATTCCTGCCTCTTAGTTATGTTGGGGATAAGAATAGCTGTCAAAACTGATTCAGTATCTAGCAGAATAACTAGTTCTCACAATGACTATGAAACTATCAGGCGAGTTTACAAATCCTGGTATTGACCTAGCAAGTTAGGTCGACCAACCAACCAACCAATTGTCCAGACTAAAGGCGGTTAACACCCGTCAGTAGTTGCGAGCCAAAAACATATTTCAAGTATCTAAACTATTGCGTTATTAGCTTATGAGAGTTTAACCAACTGAGAACACTGTACAATACAGCACCTTTAGAAGTAATATTTAATTTGTACTGATCTCAAAACTCATCTCCAAGCATATTGATCTATAGCTTCCGATCAACCTGTTGCTTACAACTAGCTTGTATGCCAGGTAATTTCTAACCACCAGTCCATCAGCACTAATACGAATATTTGGTTCAAAATGTAATTAGAACTCTGAGTTAAGATCATGTCTCTCAGTGAGATATCAGGAACTGTATTTGTAATGGTATTGGTTCTCAAATAAACGATCCTTGGTGCGAACATACGATAACTGATAGAATCAGAAATAATGAACACAGGAATAGTTTATCAGTGTGCATGACTCGAATATGCAGGTGTTGCCACTCTTCATAACCTATATTTTTTATATTTAATATATTATTCTCTTCCCATCCAAAATTTATTCTTCAGAAGTTCCTGGCCACAACCATTTTCCTCTACAATAGGACGCGTCAGTGTAGATGGTTTCGTGATTTCCACTCAATGTCTGATAAATTGCATGGTCATACCATGACAAATATACAAGTTTTGGATTAGGTCTATCATTAGAGAAGAAAAGATAAGTGTACTAATATCAAACCAGACCATAAGATCACATTGGTGATCCGACTAAGGAAACGCAGTCTGTTATTAATTATCAAATCTAATATAACTTTATCGACTGGATTTTACTTATGTTAACCCATTGTTCCATTAGTCTGTTGATTAATGCTCACATACATTATTGTGTTCTAATATTGAATCGTGCTCATAATCAACTTACTAGTCCGATCGATACTAATAACTGGTCATCTATATTTATGGTTGACTATGGTGGTTCATTAGCAAGCTTTTGTAGCATTTACGTGCTTCAGTGAAATAGACTTACCAGTACACATGAACTAATATGGAAAATTCGTTCAGCACATGAAACTACTGACAATTTTGTGGGTATCACCAAACAAGCTCCTCACAGTTCAAGTTGCTCGATTTTTTTTATTATTGAGCAGCCTAATCCCCAAAACTGTAGGACTCTACTGCATGTCTATGACCTTAAAATTCGTTCAACAATAATAATATATTTTTGACGTAGCAGGTACACGCCGATCTTACAGACATGATCACTTATTTCCAACATAGGTTCACAGGTAAAAAAGTAAAACCGATGCAAATAAATGGCAGAATATTCGTGCAGACATGCCAGGGAGTTAATAGATAGGTCTTCGCATTAATGCTGTACGTCGAGTTCACTGACTTTATGATCTTTTTTAAAATGGTACTGCGTCTACGTTGTAACATCAGCAAACACATCTAGTCCAAACTTAGCATTATTGTGTTAGAACTGGTATCCTCCTGAGTACTTATGCAATACTACAGTTTAACAGGCTTAGAGTTATTACAAAGGGATTATTGAAATGCTCTTGGCATAGTTTTGAGCTCGATTTGCCATGGGTATAAGGAGGAACTATTCTAAATGTCACTCTTAGATAACTTCTATTGATAACTAAATTATTTTACCCTATCGTTTCTAGAAGGAATATAGAAAAAATCCCATATGGTGAGTCAGACGACAATCTAATCACGACATGATGGTATGCTAAACAATAGTGAAGATTGACTAGTAGTGTGCAGATTGAAGAAAAATGTAGGAACAACACAAACAAAATTTCTTATCATGAACGACAAAAGTTGCAAACGTAATAAACGATGCTTGGAAGTTCCTTGCTGGTAATCAACAAAAATAGGATTCACAAAGCTAGTGAATACCCTTTCGAGTATTTGACGCCAACTATGTAAAAAGAAGTATTAGCCAAGTGGCCTTTTGGGAGGCGGTTCAAGCCAATATTCCCATGTAGTGGGGATATGCCCGAAAGACGAACAACAATACTGTTCTCTTTGATAAGGATTGTAGCCAATTTAGTAAAGGAAAGAATGATATGATCAATCACTTGTTTGCATGCCAGAGAAGCAATGCACGTATCAACCAGTTGACAAGAGAAATGTATTGACAGTTGTTGCAAACATACCATAAATTGTGAATGATTACATACACAACATAACGTAATAAAAAGGAAATATGGTATTTTGTTGCAGTCACATAAAACATCAAATTTATTTGCCACCATGCGTACCTATTCGTAACAAGGATCCCATTTCAACCATCCAGATTCAGTTCTCAAATAATAACCTACTCGTAAGGTCATCTTTGGAGTCGTTGGCATAACAACAAGCTGCGTAGTTTTGAAAATGGTATGTTTCCAGAGCTTCACTACTTTAGTCTTTTGATTTTTAGGACAAGCCCACAACCATTAAGGAAGCCATTAAAAAATGGGTAAGATATAAATTTAGGCTTAAGACCCGTTTAGGAGGAGAAAACAGGACAGAAAGCATCGGAAGCAACGGAAGTAAAACTTTATGGACAGTACCCACCAATAGAAAAAATGGATGCTTCACTCTCTACCTTGACTATGTGCGAGTATGAAATTTCTTATTTTGTAAGAACAAATTCAGAAAACTATCACTTTCAACTAACTGTATAGAGAAAATTTCGAATTTAAATGGACTAAGTAACATATGGCTAATTAAATATTGTCTTAGAAAACTTGAAAATACTCTCTCTAGGAAGAAACAACATTAAAAATCTAACGGGACTTGAACCAGTTGGGGACACACTTGAGCAATTATGGATTTCATATAACAGTATTGAAAAGATGAAGGGGATTAATGTACTTAAAAAACTAAAAGTACTATATATGTCAAACAACTTTGTGAAAGATTGGAGTGAATTTCAGAAGCTGGCTGACCTTCCAGTCCTTGAGGACCTCCTTTTCGTTGGTAAGCTCTTGTTTTAGTGCGTCACAACGTAATACGGTTTAGGTAACCCGTTGGAGGAGAACAGTGGTGACAACTGGAGAGAAGAAGCGTGTAAAAGGCTTCCCAAACTTAAAAAGCTGGATGGTCAGTTTCAAACTTAAAACGTTTTGTAATCTGTGTTTAGTTTTGTTCCGACATATATAACGCCATACAGACCTATAAACTCTATATCCATCAGTTTTGCCTCTAACCGTTTCTAAGGTCAAGAAGATAAAAGCTTAATCTTAGAGTCGATGGGTTGAAACGAATTAGGATAATACATCAGTCAGTAGTTGTTAAATAAGCAAAAGATTAGGGTGACTTTAATTTTTATTTAAATATTGGTAGACATGTTGGATATCAGGTCGGGTATATTTAGTGGGAATTCGGTCAGCGACTAAAGAAAGGGATCTTGTAGTCAATGATTGGTATCTAAAATGTGTAAAATAGAACAAAACCAGCACTAGACAAACCGTACAACAATTTTCGATGGGGGTCTAACATTGATCGGTTCATGATTTCAATAAAAAATTTCCTACTGTATCAGTTTTCAGTTGGTAAACAAATGACTTTATTTCCGTAAACGAAAAGTCTATAAATTATTCACAAGTTGCCTCAAGACTCGAAGGCAGATGTATGCTCAACTCTAAACATAAAATGGCCTGGTGGCAGTCATAGTCATTTGTATTAAAACCAGCTCAATTAAGCTAAATTATAAAGTGAACCTTATAACTGAGTTTCATAAAGATCTCTTAAGAAATGCGATGATGATTATGAACAAAAAGAAAACCAAAAATCATAACATTCAGTAATCAGTAAGTGTGGTTTTTACAATTGTCGGTTCATAGGAATTAAGTTTGTTGTGTTAACCAGAACGTAGTAATAGTTCACGAAGTTACGAACTGTGGATCTGAAATCTGTTGTAAGTCTTAGGCTACCTAATCCTAGTTAGCAGAATAATCATGGTTGATGATCAGAGAACTTAGACGAGTTAACTTAAACCCGGGAGCAGTGGATCAGATCAACTAACTACTCATCTACCTCTAGATTTCGGGTTGTTATATTATTTCACATATGTTATTTGACAAATTCAATAGTTCCCTTCAAACCAAAGTATATAGATTTCAACATTTTATTATCACTGATATTACTATTATTTTGACTCATTTGCTATTCGTCTTTTTGATTTCTTCTTTCTTTCTTTCTTATCAGTATTAGTGGCTTTATTTGATATTATATCTTTGGTACAATATAGAATTCTCAGCAAAATATATTTCAGCAGGTTTTTGTTTCTTTTTCTTGATTGATCCTGAAGACAAATACTGAGTGATCTCCAGTTAGAAGTAAACAGTCCAGTCAATTGAAATCTAAATAATGTACATTCTTTTTGATGCATATTGCCAGAAACCACGATGTCTCTGATTGGGCCTTTGTAACTTGTACACCTTTCAGAAATGCACCTGATATTAATAAACATAAGGATGTATTAAAACAAACGAAATTATATAACTTGTTGAAATATCTAAATAGTAAGAACAGGTAGCCCAGATATTCAAGCAGGCCACCTTTATCAAGGAATGTGAGTGGATGTATATTTATCTCAGACTTTAGATTAATTATCACTAAGTAACTTATACCTTAACGTTTTTTACTTACTAGTCGATTTTTTTGGCTTAAATTAATGACTAATTACATTATCATTAATCTTCTTCCATACTTTGTGGTTGGAAAACTATTAGTTTAGCTTGGTTTACCAAATTCAACTCATGACATTTTTAACTGTTGGTCCAAAATGTGAATCCCACTCACATCAACTTTTTCTTTTTATCTCATATAACATTTTCTAATTTATTTGTTTATTTGTTGTGTTCTTAACAGCATTCATTTCCTTAGAAACAGAATAGTACCATAATGAAATAAAAAGTAATTGAAACATAGTAAATATTAAAGTTTGGAAATTAGCATATCATTTTGTATAATTTCTGATCAAATAATATATACATTTAATATTATTTTCAACTACTGACTGGCTCCATGAGATATTTCCTGGAGTTCTAGTGAGAAGTAGTGACCAGCGAAGTTCAACCAGGTCTGTTATGAGATACTAACTCACTGAAGACAATGGTGAATGGTTGCTCAATTTCGTGTATTGGTTGAAGTTAGACATGAACACCATTGGATGCCGACCAGCTCAGTGGTCTAGTGGTTAAGCGCTCGCACGCGAGACTGATAGGTCGTGGGTTTGAATCTCGCAAGGCGGGGTCGTGAATGCGCACTTCTGAGGAGTCCCACAATAGGACCAGATGACTGTCCAGTACTTCCAGGTTTTCCACGGTGGTCTAGCTTCAATTGACTCATAATCTAAACTATATGAAATTACTGATGAACGGTTTAAAACTAATAATGAAAAAGTAATTATTCAGTTCATTTTGTTCGATATTTTTTCTTTTATACTTTAGGTGTACCAGTACTACATGATGAAGGAGATGATGAAGGATAGAGGAATAAAACGAAACGTTTCTTTCTTTTTCTTCTATTAAGATGTGACAGATCGAGTGCATTTTGGAAAGAAAAAGAAAGCAAAAACTAATTTTACTAACATTATTGAATATTGTATAATTATTCACTACTTTTTAAAAGATGAGAGATTGTACTTCTTTACAAATTAATGTTGAATATATAATTCATCGATTTTGATTAAAGAATGTAACTGATAAAGACGATTGGACAGAAGAGAAAGAAAAAAAATGTATATTTCTGTAATTGAGCATCATGATGGAGTATTTTTAAGAATATACGAAAACGTTTTGTTAAATATTTCATGACCTACTCAATGGAGAGGGAACCACCATAGAGAGCAGCTGGAAAGGTATCAAGGAGGCAATCGTTTCAACATGTCAGGAGGTTCTGGGCCAAAAGAAGCACCATCACAAGGAATGGATCACTGTTGGTACACTGGATAAAATTGAAGAAAGAAGGAACAAGAAGGCAGCAATCAATATCAGCCGAACAAGAGCAGAAAAAGCCAGGGCATAAGCCGAATACACAGAGGCAAACAAGCAAGTGAAGAGGAGCATCAGGACCGACAAACGTAAATATGTGGAAGATTTAGCGATGACAGCGGAAAAGGCTGCAAGAGAGGGAAACATGAGACAACTGTATGATACAACAAAGAAACTTGCTGGAATTTACCGTCAACCAGAAAGACCAGTGAAAAACAAGGAAGGCAAAGTAATCAACGATATTGAAGAACAACGAGACAGGTGGGTAGAACACTTCAAGGAACTCTTGAATCGACCAGCTCCACTGAACCCACCCAACATCGAAGCAGCACCCACAGACCTCCCAATCGATATTGGCCCACCAACAATTGAAGAGATCAGCATGGCCATTAGACAAATCAAGAGTGGCAAAGCAGCGGGACCAGACAACATCCCGGCAGAGGCACTGAAAGCAAATGTAACAGCAACTGCCAAGATACTCCACATCATCTTCAGTAAGATTTGGGACGAAGAACAAGTACCAACAGACTGGAAAGAAGGACTTCTCATCAAGATACCAAAGAAAGGCGATCTGAGCAAGGGCGACAACTACAGGGGCATCACTCTCCTCTCAATACCAGGAAAAGTCTTCAACAGAGTATTGTTAAACAGGATGAAGGATTCCGTGGACGCTCAACTTCGAGATCAACAAGCTGGATTTCGTAAGGATAGATCGTGCACAGATCAAATCGCAACTTTACGTATCATTGTGGAACAATCAATCGAATGGAATTCATCACTCTACAACAACTTCATCGATTACGAGAAGGCATTTGATAGCGTGGACAGGACGACACTATGGAAGCTTCTTCGACACTACGGCGTGCCTGAGAAGATAGTCAACATCATACGGAACTCCTATGATGAACTAAACTGCCAAATCGTCCACGGAGGACAACTCACCGACTCGTTCGAGGTAAAGACCGGTGTTAGGCAAGGTTGCCTGCTCTCACCCTTTCTCTTTCTCCTGGTGATCGACTGGATCATGAAGACGTCAACATCTGGAGGAATGCACGGGATACAGTGGACAGGCAGGATGCAGCTTGACGATTTAGACTTCGCGGATGATCTGGCTCTTCTATCACAAACGCAACAACAAATGCAGGAGAAAACGACCAGTGTAGCAGCAGCCTCAGCAGCAGAAGGTCTCAATATAAACAAAGGGAAAAGCAAGACTCTCCGATACAATACAATATGCACCAATCCAATTACACTTGACGGAGAAGCTTTGGAGGATGTGGAAATCTTTACATATCTGGGCAGCATCATTGATGAACACGGTGGATCAGATGCAGATGTGAGGGCGCGGATCGGCAAAGCAAGAGCAGCATACCTACAGCTGAAAAACATCTGGAAATCAAAACAATTGCCAACCAACACCAAAGCTAGAATTTTCAACACAAATGTCAAGACAGTTCTTCTGTATGGGACAGAGACGTGGAGAACTACGAAAGCCATTATCCAGAAGATACAAGTGTTTATTAACAGCTGTCTACGCAAGATACTTCGGATCAGATGGCCAGACACTATCAGCAACAAGTTACTGTGGGAGACAACAAGCCAGATTCCAGCGGAGGAAGAAATCAGGAAGAAGCGCTGGAAGTGGATTGGGCACACTTTGAGGAAATCACCCAATTGTGTCACAAGACAAGCCCTCACATGGAATCCTGAAGGTCGAAGGAGAAGAGGAAGACCAAAGAACACATTACGCCGAGAAATAGAGACAGACATGAGAAGAATGAACAAGAACTGGAAAGAACTAGAAAAGAAGGCCCAGGACAGAGTGGGTTGGAGAAAGCTGGTCGGCGGCCTATGCTCCATTGGGAGTAACAGGCGAAATTCATTCAATTCATGGTTTGTTAAATATAAGCATATATTCCAATAGAACTATTGAAATGAAGGGATTGTTTGTCACCTTACAGGTTATGGGATGAGTATTATTTATAAAAGTGTTCCAAGTAGTCTTCAACTTTCCTCAATGACTATCACAAGGGGGTTTTGTGGAGATTTTAGTAATTTTATATAGTTAAGATCATGAGTCAATTGAAGCTAGACCACCGTGGAAAACCTGGAAGTACTGGACAGTCATCTGGTCCTATTGTGGGACTCCTCAGAAGTGCGCATTCACGACCCCGCCTTGCGAGATTCAAACCCACGACCTATCAGTCTCGCGTGCGAGCACTTAACCACTAGACCACTGAGCTGGTCGGCATTCAATGGTGTTCATGTCTAACTTCAACCAATACACGAAATTGAGCAACCATTCACCATTGTCTTCAGTGAGTTAGTAAGTAAGTAATTGCTGCCTATTGAAAATACGCATTGATCTTTGAGATAGTTTTCATCATGAACTAACTTTAACTGTATATCCCCTTGTAACTAGATAGCTCTGGATAGTTGACTTTTGCGAACTGACTTACAAAATAAAATGTAAGTAAATGTACTATTCTATTTGATTATAGTAAGTAGTATGGAAAAATGTTAAAAAAAGTTAATAGGTCAATCTAAATTTCAGGTTATTCAACTAGATTTTATTTTATGATGCGGCCCGCATAGGCTATTGGTAACGTCTCTAACTGTTAAGCTGGGTGACACGAGATCGAATCCATTGGTGAAAATCAGTTCCCTGAAGACTGCAGGTACACCTTGTTGACGAGTGCTAAGTAGCACGAACAAATAGGTCCAGGGTATCCTGTCGACTATCTTATTTCATATTCTTCCGTTTATCTGATCCAGCACACCTATGAAACTGGATTGTTTACTGAAAAATATTTTGCATGCAAGCTAATACTTGATAATGTTTTATATCACCGAGAGATTTTAGTCAATCGACCATAAAAAAGAATAAACAAGCACTGAACACTTGTTTCTTTCTACTTTGGAACTTATCCGACTAGGAGTCGAATTAGAGATCCTCGAGTCTCATAGGATGAATATATGCTTTGGACATCTGAGTTGAGGTTGGATGGTCCACAGTTATAACATCAATGAATTCGAGATATTAAGTGACCATCATCCGCGTGCGAAGTTGGGGACGCGAAGTTCTTAGGATTTCCATACTAGGATGAAATACCAGTCCAATGCTTCCGGGTTTTCAAATATTGGCTAGCTAAGGTCAGTTCATGATCCGAACAATGAAAATAATATGTTCACGTCTTACGATAATGTCTAACAATGTGACCGGTTTTCATGCATTCTAGTGTTACTCAAAAAAGTATAACTACCAGTGCTAACAAACATATCCATTAAATTCACTTAGTGTTGTTTGTTAGAATATTTCCATTGATGTCTAGGACTGCAACTGGTCAGTCTCTTATTGTTCATATATGCATACTGTGCGTATCGCCTCGATATTGCCTTAATTCACAAGCATTGTAAGTAAAGATGGTTAGTAGCTAGCAGTGGGATACAGGATGCGCGTTTCGTTATATTTGGGACTCGTCACCTGGATGTACCTGTATCCCAGGGTTGATATTCACCCTAGGATTCGAACCGGCTACCGTTCGCTTCAAACATCATCGCGTTATCCACTCAGCTACTGAGTCCTGATAGCCACTTCCTTGTGCAATGGGGTGAAGTTTGAATTCACTTGGTATCGTTTGTTTGAATCTTCCCATAGACTCTTAGGGCTGCGATTGGCCAGTCTCTACATTGTTGGAAATTAGAATTACCATTATTTAATACTAGAACAAAAATATTCCCACACAAACGCATACACACAGCCACATGGATCTCACCGGACCACACCACAGAGAACCAGATTGATCACATCTGTATCAACAAAAAATTCCGAAGATCAATGGAAGATGTGAGAACCCGGAGAGGAGCTGACATAGCTTCAGATCACCACCTGGTTGTGGCCAAGATGAGACTGAAGCTTAAGAAAGACTGGACAACTGGACAAACAGCACTACAAAGGTTCAATACAGCCTTCCTTCGAGATACTGACAAGCTCCAAGAATTCAAGATAACTCTCAACAATAGGATCCAGGCATTACAGGATCTACTGAAAGAACAATAAACTACTTTGGAGGACAACTGGAAAGGGATAAAAGAAGCACTAACTTCAACGTGTCAGGAGGTTCTTGGTCCTAAGAAGCATCATCACAAGGAATGGATCTCTATGGGAACCCTGGACAAAATTCAAGAAAGGAAGAACAAGAAACTAGCAATTAACAACAGCCGAACACGAGCAGAGAAAGCCAAAGCACAAGCAGACTACGCAGAAGCAAACAGGGAAGTGAAGAAAAGCATTAAAGCCGACAAGCAGAAATACATGGGAGAACTAGCAACGGCGGCGGAAAAAGCTGCAAGAGAAGGGAATATGAAACAACTATATGATACAACGAAGAAATTGGCAGGAAGATATAGCAAACCAGAGAGACCGGTCAAAGACAAAGAAGGAAAGACAATCACTGAGATTCAGGAACAGAGGAAAAGATGGGCAGAATACTTCGAGGAACTGCTGAATAGACCAGCCCCATTGAATCCACTGAACATCGAAGCAGCCTACACAGACCTTCCAATAGATGTCACTCCACCAACGATCGAAGAAGTCAAGATGGCCATCAGACAAATCAAAAGTGGGAAGGCGGCAGGACCTGACAATATACCAACAGAAGCACTGAAGTCAGACATTGAAATAACTGCAAATATGCTTCACCTTCTATTCAAAAAGATTTGGGAAGAGGAACAAGTGCCAACGGACTGGAAAGAAGGATATCTCATCAAGATACCAAAGAAAGGAGATCTGAGCCAATGTGAGAACTACAGAGGCATCAGTTTGTTATCAGTACCAGGAAAAGTTTTCAACAGAGTGCTGCTGAATCGGATGAAAGACACAGTAGACGCCGAACTTAGGGATCATCAGGCTGGATTCCGTAAGGATCGGTCGAGCACAGACCAGATTGCGACACTACGGATCATCGTCTAACAATCAGTTGAGTGGAACTCATCACTATACGTCAACTTCATTGACTATGAGAAGGCGTTTGACAGCGTGGATAGGAGAACATTATGGAAACTTCTTCGACACTATGGAGTTCCTCAGAAGATCGTCAACATTATCCAAAACTCATACGATGGATTACAGTGCAAAGTGGTGCATGGAGGACAGCTGACAGATGCATTTCCAGTAAGGACCGGAGTCAGACAAGGCTGTCTACTCTCCCCATTTCTCTTCCTTCTAGTGATTGACTGGATTATGACGAATTCGACATCCGAAGGGAAATACGGAATACAATGGACTTCTCAGAATCAATTAGATGATTTGGACTTCGCAGATGACCTAGCCCTCCTCTCTCATACACACGAACAAATGCAGATGAAGAAAGCAAATGTAGCAGCAGCCTCCGCATCGATAGGCCTCCACATTCACAAAGAAAAAAGCAAGATTCTCAAATGCAACACGGAGAACACCAACCCAATCACACTTGATGGCGAAACTCTGGAAGAGGTGGAAACATTCAAGTACCTGGGGAGCATCGTTGATAAACAAGGAGGATCGGATGCAGATGTAAAGGCGAGGATTGGCAAAGCAAGGGCAGCATTTCTACAATTGCAGAACATATGGAACTCAAAACAACTCTCAACCAATTTCAAGGTCAGAATCTTTAATACGAACGTCAAGACAGTCCTACTGTATGGAGCTGAAACGTGGAGAACTACTACGGCCATCATCAGGAAGGTACAAGTATTTATAAACAGTTGTCTACGCAAAATACTCAACATCCACTGGCCGAATACTATCAGCAACAGCGTTTTATGGGAGAGGACAAACCAACTTCCAGCTGAAGAGGAAATTAGGAAAAGACGTTGGAAGTGGATCGGACATACATTAAGGAAATCACCAATGTGCATCACGACTCAATCCCTAACTTGGAATCCTGAAGGGAAGCGGAAAAGAGGAAGGCCAAAGAACACACTACGCCGGGAAATAGAAGCCGATATGAAAAGGATGAATAGCAACTGGAAAGAACTGGAAAGGAAGGCTCAGGACAGAGTTGGATGGAGAATGCTGGTGAGCGGCCTATGCTCCTCGACGAGGGGTAACAGGCGTAAGTAAGTAAGTAAGTAATACCAGAACAAAACACTTCTAATTTTCTATAATAATAAACCAAAAAAGATATAAAATCCAAGTTCTGATTGTTGTAATGGTACATTCAATATTCAATTTACTATACTGTAATATCTAATCCCTTTGTTAGGACGGAGTTGAATGGAGAATACTTGTGAGCTGCCTGTGCTCCTCCACGAGGGGTAACAGGCGTAAATAAGTAAGTAAGTAAGTTGTTATATTGTTAAGCAGATTAGCACAGTAAAAGAAACAACAATTGATTATTAAACTGAACATATATATAATAGAATGTATGAAGTGATTCGAACTAACTTTTTTTAGTCCATTTCGTAATATTATTCAGCAAAACATAAGGTAGGATGATGGCAAGTTTTAAATCTACTGGCATTCAAACTGATATCTTTACAGATAGTTTAATAGAAATAATCCGAATTTTAAATAATCTTTGTTTATCCTACCATGTTTTATTTATTTATTTAAACACACAAAAATTGGTAAAAGGAGGCACCAAATAGATATGCGCCATATAAATCATTTGATTTGTGTGAGGTTTGGGATACTACCTGGTTGCCCAAACTGAAGCAAGTGGTTTTCTTAGGTAGCCACACTCCAAGTCTTCAACCTAAATATCTAATCCATAAGACAATGGAGCAACGTTAGGAGATACAATCTCATGGTAGTCGTTGATCAAAAATAGATTCATACGCCATTCGTTCCATCAGGATCCTGTAGTCCATGTGCACCATTAGTTTGGAATCAGGGTTATCTAACTCCCTTAGGCGAACTTTCCGTGTCCACCAACCGATTAAAACACTGGACATTCACTTTTCGTTCTCTCAATTTCGTCAACAACAGGCCCACTATGAGAATGTATTAAGTAGAACTTCTTTGTCAATGGTTGTATGCACGTGGTCATGTTAGAGCATTTGGAGAGTGAAAGCTAACTCTCCCCAATCTCGGCCGTTCCAGGGCATTTGGGAGGCCAACCATGTTTAATACATTCCCACATCCTAGTTTATTTTAAATATTGTCTTCCAATCAGATAAGCAGTTAGATTTTTGAGTAAAAAGATATGGAATTGATTCAAATTAATATCTTGATATGCATGTTTGTGCTAATAATTAATTTCTTATTTATCAAATGATCAAATTACAGTGACAAGGTGATCTATCTCTGATATTATCAAGGATAACCAATACATTTATAATTGAATGTAATTAAAATAAAAAAAGTAAGAACTCTCTTCTCATCTGATTCAGTTTCAATGCCGTATATCCGCAAATGTCTCCCTATTCATCCCAACTATAAACAACAATATGTTTGACACTGATATCACAAATCAACCTAAGTTAGATAATCACTGGGAATCAGGATGCACTGGATAACTTTTTTCTCACCATGACCTCAACTAAGATCGAACTCAAGCCGGACAGGCTTTTTTGTGAGAGCACTGATGTTGCTAACCAATCTAAGTTAAACAATCACTGGGAATCAGGATGCACTGGATAACTTTTTTCTCACCATGACCTCAACTAAGATCGAACTCAAGCCGGACAGGCTTTTTTGTGAGAGCACTGATGTTGCTAACCAATCTAAGTTAAACAATCACTGGGAATCAGGATGCACTGGATAACTTTTTTATCCTGGTATATAACTTCTCACCATGACCTCAACTAAGATCGAACTCAAGTCCGTAAGGCTTCGTTATGAGAGCTTAACCTTTAAATCACTTAACCAGTATACAATGATATGCATGTCTTTTACAGAATAATTCGTGATCTTTATTGTAATATTTTTGTATGGTAATAACATTGATTCATTGAACGTAGTAACAATGGAGTAAATTAAATAAAAGCACGAATCATTTTATTCTTATTCAAAACTTGTTAATATAATTGAATTCACTTAGTATTCTTTGTTTGAATCTTCCCATTGATGCTCAGGACTGCAACTGGCCAGTCTCTTATTGGTATATGTGCATAATGTGAGTACTGAGTGGATATCAACTCTGAGATGCAGTTACATCCAGCTGACGAGTCCCAAATGAGACGAAACGCGCATCCTGGATTCCACTGCTAGCCACTATCTATCTTTGTTTATAATGTTAATATAAATGTTAAAATGTTAAATAAACATCAACAATGTCTCATAAGTTAAATAAAGATTATTTAATTTGAAGATCAGTTACACAACATGAATGAATCGACAAAATATGAAAGAGAGGAGAGTTGAAAACTGAAAAAAGCCGTAGATTAAGATCATGGTAAGAAAAAAAAGGTTGAATTATTTATTTTGTGTGTGTATATAATTCTGGTTATAGTGGAAAGCTAGGATGCAGCTGGACGATCTGGACTTCATAGATGATCTGGTTTTTCTATCGAACACGCAACAACAAATGCAGGAGAAAACGACCAGTGTAGCAGCAGCCTCAGCAGCAGAAGGTCTCAATATAAACAAAGGGAATAGCAAGATTCTCCGATACAATACAGTATACACCAATCGAATTACAATTGACGGAGAAGCTTTGGAGGATGTGAAAACCATTACATACCTAGGCAGCATCATCGATGAACACGGTGGATCTGATGCAGATGTGAGGGCGAGGATCGGCAAAGCAAGAGCAGCATATTTACAACTGAAAAACATCTGGAAATCAAAACAATTGTCAACCAACACCAAGATTAGAATTTTCAACACAAATGTCAAGACAGTTCTACTGTATGGAGAGGAAACTTGGAGAACTATGAAAGCCATTATCCAGAAGATACAAGTGTTTATTAACAGTTGTTTACGCAAGATACTTCGAATGCGTTGGCCAGACACTATCAGCAACAATCTACTGTGTAAGAGAACAAACCGGATTCCATCCAGTGGAGGAAGAAATCAGAAAGAAGTGCTGGAAGTTGATAGGACACACATTGAGGAAATCACACAACTGCGTCACAAGACAAGCCTTCACATGGAATCCCGAAGGTCAAAGGAGAAGAGGAAGATCAAAGAACACATTACGCCGAGTAATGGAGACAGAGATGAGAAGAATGAACAAGAATTGGATAGAACTAGAAAGAAAGGGGCAGGACAGAGTGGGTTGGAGAATGTTGGTCGGCGGCCTATGCTCCATTGTGGGTAACAGACATAAGTATGTAATAATTCTGGTTTCCGTATAAATTTGGGAAAATCGTCAGTAATGAAAAGATATAAAAAACTCATTGTATTTCTTGAGATTCCGCTGAATTTCCAAGTGATTTAAATAATAAATCTATTTCGTAGCTAACAGATTAACTTTTAGTTATGATGAATTCAGTTCCTGGACTATGGATAACTAAATTAGAGGTTGTAGAAAGAAAGCTGATTTTTCAAGAGAGTATCGACTATTAGGATTCTTATTGAAATCATAGACCGATAAATGCTAGAGCACCATTAAAAACCTGGAAGCACTGGATGGCCGTTTCGTCTTAGTATGAGACTCCTCATCGCTGAGCATTCACGCCCCCCATCACGATACTCAAATCGAGCACCTTTGATCTCTCGCGAACGATTAACCTCCAGACCACTGAGCTGGGATCCAATGATGTTGACATTTAAGTTCCGCCAGTGGGATCGTGGATGTGCACTGCTCCCTTAAGAAAAAAATAATCTCTCAAAATCTGAGCAACCAAGAAGCGTCAACTATGTCCAAATCTCTGGCAGTGTTTTGTTTCATTTTACCTATAAACAAACCCTTTCATTGAAAGAGAATAATTATATTTATTCATAAGGACTGATGTTATCCTACTGCTGATATTCAAGCTGAATTTTATCATTCTCTTTTGACATTTACACGTTCTGTTTGGGTAACTTGATAACACATCGGCGTTATGAATAAAAACAAGTATCACGTCCGATAAAAATATTTGGTGACCTTGTGGACTCAGTAAACTAACTGGTAAAAAGTTTGAGGTTGAAGTGATAAGTACCTGGTTCGAGTCCCACTGGGAACATCAACACATCCAGTTACGTACATATGACGATTCTTAAATAGGACAAAATATATGAACTATGTTCCACTCCAAACCGTAATGCAGCAATAGTAAAATTTGTTTCCATGTATTCACTCTAACTTTGGTGTTGAAATTTATTTTCGTTGTATTCAACGTCATCTATCATTCTATTTGCTGGTAGTAACTTTTAAATTTTAAACCAAGTAGGTAAATTACTGTCATTCAGTTGAAAAATAGACAGATAATCTTGAACAAGAACACCTCCCAGGATATATATATCCATGATATCACGCGACCATCTTCCATTGTCTTCAGTGGGTAACTGGATCACACCCGACATGGCTCAACTTCACTGGTCACAGCTTCTCGCTAGAACTCCGAGAATTTCTTCCCTCAGCTAGTCACTGTTGAGCACACGATGATTTTCAGTTTGTGGTTGAGAAAATTGTTGAATTTTTAGTGGGATAGTCAACAAATCAATATTAGACCATCATTAGATCCCGAGTCAGTGATCTGGAGGTTAAGCGTCCACTCATTAGACCGAAGGTCCTGGGTTCGAGTTTCGTGTGAGAGATCGTGGATGTGCAGTGGAAAACTCCACGAAACCTTCGTTTAGAATTTCATACTTATTTTCCCAGAACATTTTATTATAGTGTGTGCCAAATAAATGACATTATCTGTTAATAGTCGGCTGTATGGATGATTCATGTCATCTGTTCTCTGAGTACAAATACTCTGCTAGAAAGCTATTGTGGAATTTAAAAAAACCCTCAGGACATTCGTCAACTTACTATATTGAAGAAAACATCAAACGCATACTATCTATTATGCTTCCTGGTTAGTGAGTTACTGTCTGGACGATTACTGTTCGGTTTAATTTGGTCAAACTCTGTGTTCACATGGTCCTAGCAAAATATCTGAAGTTAAGGAACAACAAAGAAGAGCTTAACATCCGAGATATTACAGGAATGTTTTGAACATTGGAAACGAAGATAATACAAGTGTATTGCTTCAAATCTGTCCCATATTTTGTGAAAATTATTTTCTATGGTCTCAGTTAGATAGAGCAATACATTTAGAAAAAATTCATCAAAGGTATGAATTGCATGATTCTGTTGAACTCAATCAATATTTTTGATAACCTCCCCCCCCCCGAGGTATTAAATAACCATAGCTGTTATATTCAGGGAAGTACTAAACAATTATAACTCAATTCAACCTGCTGTTTTTACAAATAACACAATGTTCTTTTCACAGGTTAGGCTATTTATTCGTTTATAGCAGATAACATACAATTGAAGTTGCTCATGTTTAATTTGGTTAAGCCATTTTGTTAACTTATTTAAAGGACAGAGTCATTCATACAATAACAACCTATCTATACTATTGTACTATTATTATTGTTACACTTGTATGAGTAAGTCACCTTGAGCATTGCTTACTGCCTACGCATATATTCATTCCGATAGGGTTACTATTAGTCGGTTAATTGACTCGTTGATTGACTCGATCACTCGCTCGTTTTTCAAGACTACTCTTTCATGTTTGCTTAACGTGCCTGTAATTTTGGATATCTGTGTGTGGTTCAATAATAAACGTAGTAAGCACTTCGTATTCGCCTTCTGATTTACACACCATTGTGTTATATCGAGTAACAGCAGTTATCAGGACGAACAATATACGACGTTTAAGGATAATATCGAATACCGACCACCACATGTTCTTTCAAATTGTGACCAGTAATGGAATGGACGATAAGAGTTGTGATCTATTTGAGACATGTATTCCAGTTTTATTGTACATTCTAAGAGTCAAACCTGATATTAATAGCTTCAATCATCTTCTGATTTACTATAAATCTTAACCAGTGTTATTAACTGGCAACTTTCTTAATCTCAAATTAATATTCATTTATAATAAATGTAATTTTGTAATTTTTAACTATTCAAACTGTGAGATATCAACTCACTGAAAACAATAGTGGATGTGTTGCTTAATTTCATGAATCAGTTGAAGTTAGACATTAACACTGTTAGATGCCGACCACCTCAGTGGTATAGAGGTTAAGCGCTCGTGCGAGAGACTGTTAAGCGAGATGGTGAATGTGCACTACTGAGGAGTCCTCCAATAGGACGAAACGGCCTTCCAGACCTTCCAGGTTTTCTATGATGGTCTAACTTCGATTAACTTATGATGTCAACGATTGAAATTAATTAACAATTGTAAATGTTCGTGATTCTATGATACATTTTAATTATTACTTAACAAAACACATTGACTATTATTATGTAATCAAATTAAACTAATGACCTAATTGACCTTTCATTTTATCTATTTAATAAAGGTCAATAATAAGTAGATAGATATCAACTAGTGTTACATTCATAATGATAATGATGAGTTACATAAAAGAGTCACTTTTTTGTCGTTGTTGTTGTTTAAAACATGTTCATCTGAAATCATTCGATTACATTTTTATTCGAAAATTGGTCAAGTTTGTAGTGTTTGTATGTTTATACATGTATATAAGTATGTATGTATGTATGTATGTGTGTGTGTGGGGGGTATGTTTGTATGTTACTGAGTCTATATCTAAACCTAACCATATAATTATTACATAATACTTTTTTTTAATTTTTTTTGATTGAAATCTGATTGGTTAATTTAAAGAAAATTTACATTTAATAAGAATGAATAGAGATATTCACATTTCTTTCTTTGGATCCATTGGATATTTTAAACCTTCTATTTAATTATATTTTATACAATACCATTTTAAGTTTATATTTATATGTTCTAATTTATTCTAAAGTAAGTTTGAACAATCTTTTGTTTTTTTTTTTACTCTTTTATTTGATTATTTGTTTACTTACGTCTGTTACCCCTTCGTGGAAGGAGTGTATAAGGAACTCGACTTTGGCCTTCAGGAATCCTGAAGATCAAAGAAAACATTACGCCGAGAATTAGAGACAGATATGAGAAGAATGAACAAAAACTGAATAGAACTAGAAAGGAAGGGATAGGACAGAGTGAGTAGGAAAATGCTGATCGGCGGCCTATGCTCCATTGGGAGTAACAGGCGTAAGTAAGTAGGTAAGCAAGTAAGGAGTAGTGTATAGACCTCTTACCGGTATTTTTCATTTAACTCTATCCTGAGTAATCCTTTCCAGTTTATTTGATTAACATTTGTAATATTTTCAATCGTTGAGATCATGAGTTAATTGAAGTTAGATCATTATTGAAGATCTGGAAGCTCTGGAGGGCCGTTTCGTCCTATTGGAGGACTCCTCAGTAGTGCGCATTCACAATCTCGCCTCGTCCAGGACCTATCAGTCTCTCGCGCGAGCGCTTAACCTCTATACTACTGAGCTGACCGGCATTTGCCGGTGTTAATGTCTAACTTCAACAGATTCACGAAATTGAGCGACAAATCCACCATTGTCTTCAGTGAGTTGATATCTCACAACAGATCTGGTTGAACTCCATTGTAATATTAATAAATTGGAAGAATGTTTATTTTCTATCTAATGAACAATTTAGTTCATATCTAATTATTTTCAAATTGACTTTTGGATGGTTATTCAAATGTATAATGGTTAAATGTTCAACTCGAGACCTTAATTTTCTAAATGTAATCTTATACTTCGACAAATTTATTCATTTAAACACAAATATTGGTACAAGAAAGCACCAGATACATTTACTCCACACAAATCTCATTCGATCTGTGTGAAGGCTGTCATACTATCCAGGTGTCCAAACTAAAGCAGGTGGTTTTCTTAGGGGGCCACAACCCGAGCCTTTGACCAAAGGTCTAACCCACAAGGCAGTGGAGCATCGTCAGGAGATGCAGTCCCATGGTAGCGGGTGACCAACGATTGATTCATACACTATTTGTTCCCTCAAAATACTGGAGCCCATGTACATCATTGGTTTGGAATTAGGGTTTTCCAACTCCCAACAGTAATGTCGCAAGCAGGCGGTTAGTAGAACTCCCCTGACAGAGGCTATATACGTGTGGCCATGTGAGAGCATTTGGAGAGGGAGAGCGTACTCTCCCCACTCTCGGCCGTACCAGGGTATTTGGGAGCTCTTTATGAGTAAGTTTCAAGAATTAAATATTACCCGGCAATTACATTACATTCAGTACTCTAGTTAACCGAACTCAAACTATATTGTGTGGATTGAGAAAAAACCTCTCAAAATTCCTGCTATAGAATTCGATGAAACAAACAGTTATCATAATAAACATTAGTTCAATACCTTTCTTCAATACCATTAAGATTGTTTCTAATGTAATTACTTACACCATTCATCATGGAATCGGGTTATTTTCAACTTTCGAAACTCAATACCTAAGTCCATGATTACTTGTTTGATGTCAGTTTATGTGTATGAGGCCACATAACTCAGTTACCAAACGGAAATTTATGTACTCAGTTTTCAGTCACCACTAATTTTATGTCGACTCATCATACTATACAACTACCCACAGGGATGCACATGAGGTAATATTCAAATCATACTACCTTCAAAACAACTTAAGCAATATTTTATGGCCTTGTGCAATAGGTTTAAATATAATACTTCAATATTCAAACTGGTCAGCAGCAGTTCGTTCCATCCTACTTTATGGCAGTGAAACAAGGCCGGTAAGAGTAGAGGATATTTGTAGGCTGCTATTATTCGATCATAGGTGTCTTCGACGCATTGCTCGTATATCCTGGGACCACCGGGTAAGTAATGCAGATGTTAGGAAACGGGTACTAGGTAAGAATGGCAAATCGATTAATGAAGTAGTGAAACTTCACCAGTTGAGATGACTGGGACATGTGTTACGTATGCCCGACCACCGACTGCCCCGACGTGCAATGCTTTATGGTGTAGGAGTAGGTTGGAAGAGTGCTAGGGGCGGCCAGACCAAAACATGGCACATATCCATGAAGTCGCTGACAAGTGGACTGGGCCATGTTGGTACGTGTAGACTACCTGGTTGGGATTCGCGAGATGATAGAAATCAATGGTTAGAGACCTTAAATGACATGACTCAAAATCGTTTGTAATGACGAAAGTGCTTCTACTTATTGTGTTCTACCAAATTCTAATCTTCTGAATTCTTCATTTTCTTATCTTTTTTCTCTTTTCAAATTTATTTCACTGTATTATGCTCTTTGAATAACATCTTCAAATCCTAATCTTTCCGATAACTGCTTATACTCTTACTACTTCTACCACTATGGTATTTGAATGGACAACTGCATCTCTGTGTTAATGTGGTATGGCATATCGAACTGATGTACGTCCGTACGAAGTTCTACTGACCTACTGACTGATTCAAACTGGTTCTAGTGGTCCAACAATAAAAAGCTTAACTATATAAACAGTAGTAGATCATCAATCATTTACTTCTGTAATATGAATATGACCATTCAATAGTGACATCTACGTTAATAATGTGTTAAAATAGTATAAAATCAATTCTATTTATCAACGACATCATGCAATATTCACTTACTTAGGAGTATGAAAAGTGGAATTCACAGCTGATCAAAGTCTTCAGTAAGTTGATATCTTCCAACAGACCTGATTGAACTCATGATCTCAACTATATAAAAAATTAATAAAATCCCCACAAAACTCCTTTCTGATAATGATCATATGCTCACTAGTAACTGACTCCATGAGGTATTTTCTGGAGTTCTAGTGAGAAGCAGTAACCAGTGGAGTTCAACCGGCTGATCAAAGCTTTAAAATCACTAAAAGAATATTGCTTAAAACAATTTATAAAGAAACATACACGACACTAAAGTTGAATCAAAGACGGTTCTAATAAGAAAATTTTCTTTTCGATTATACCATTTATTAAAACAGTACAATCATATTCACTGTGATTGAACTGATAAAGTGATCTTCTGAAAAATGATTACATAATATCAGAAAGGGGGTTCGTGAAGATTTGACTAATTTGTTTATGAATTGAATTCATGAGTCGATTAAAGCTAGACCACCATGGAAAACCTGGAAGCACTGGAAAGTCATTTTGTCCTAGTATGAGGCTCCCATCAGTGCGCATCCACGGTCCCGTTCATGGGATTCGAACCCAAGACCTATTGATCTCGTAACTCACTGAAGACAATGGTGGACGGTGGCCCAATTTCGTGGATTGGTTGAAGCTAGACATTAACACTGTTAAATGCAGGCTCAGTGGTCTAGAGATTAAGCATCCGCGTGTTAGAATTTAGGTCCTGGGTTCCAATTCGGCGAGCGGTCTCGTAGATGCGCACTGCTGAGGAGTTCCATACTGGGACGGAAGGGCCGTTTAGTGCTTCCAGGTTTTCCATGGTGGTATAGCTTTAATCAACTCATTAATTCAACTACTAAAAAAGATTGCATAATAACTTGTTTGGAAGTTCCAAGTATTACGAATGATGAGTATCTAGTGGAGTTTAATTACCTTGTCACTGATTATTTTATGGATACATACTCATCTGTTTATTGATAATAGTGTCTCTAGTATTGTCTTCCTGGACTACATGGCCCACCATAATTTACGGCCGATCAGAAATCACATCAATAGATACAACACGCTAATTTTGTTGATTTTAATTATGAACATCTATGTGATCCTCAAAAGAATGACAACACTAGATGTTACTTCATAAATGTTTCCCTGAATGAGACAGTACGTACCTTAAATGATTGAATTGAGAATTACAACCCTAATTATCACTGGACCTCATCCTAACTGACTGTTTCATGGTCGATCTTGAGAATACGAAGCTTTGACCAACAACTGATAACTTATACTTATTTGACAGATATATAAATGGTACATTCATCATGTGTGACAATATATTGGACCTCAGTGTCATTCTGAAAAAAATCAAGTAGGTGACATCATTCGTTTAAGTTTAAGTAGGAAGCAGAAGTGAACACAGAATTCCATTTCCTTAATGCCCTATTCTAAAGGAACCGAAATGGTTCTTTGCAAAAATTAATATACATGCATACATATACACACAAAAATAAATGAAATGATGAATTCTATTGATGATACTATACATGAAACCAACTTGAAATAGTTAGTATACGAATTTTCACAACTGTATTCCACTAAACAGGAAGGCAAACTTGATCTCCTTTTTATCCACGAGAAACAAACGAATATGTATCCATAAAATGATCTATGAAAAGGTAATTAAACTTCACTACATACTCATCATTCGTAATACTTGGAACTTCCAAACAAGTTATTATGTAATCATTTTTTTAATTTTTCATAAGAACACTTTATAAGTTCACTTATAATGAATATGATTTTCATAGTTGAAAGCGTGAGTCAATTGAAGCTAGACCACCAGGGAAAACCTGGAAGCACTGGACTGCCGTTTCGTCCTATTGTGGGACTCCTCAGTAGCAGTGCGCATCCACGATCCCGCACTCGTGAGATTCAAATCCACGACCTGCCAGTCTCTCCCGGAAATACTAAATCTCCACAAAACCCATTCTGTTAATAATCATATGCTCACTAGTGACTGGCTTCAAGAGGTATATCCTTGAGTTCTAGTGAGAAGCAGTCACCAGTGGAGTTCAAACCACGTCTGTTGTGAGATATCAACTCATTGAAGACAATTGATGAACGGTTTCTCAACTTCGTGGATTGGTTGAAGTTAGACATTAACACTGTTGGATGCCCACCAGCTCAGTGGTCTGTCGGTTAAGTGCTCTGGCGCAAGACTGGTAAGTCCTTGGTTTGAATCTCGCGAGTGCGGGATCGTGAATGCGCATTGCTGAGGAGTCCTATAATAGGACGAATCGGCCGTCCAGTACTTCTAGGTTTTCTCTGGTGGTCTAGCTTCAGTTGACTCACGCTTTCAACTATGAAAATACTAAATCTCCAGAAAACCTCTTCTGAGAATATCAATGTAATGGTATGGTTGTAAAGCAGACCTTCATTTTTCCTTTAAGAACACAATTGTTAACTTTTATTTTATGTAAAAGATAACTATCCTGCGTATGAATGATGAAAGGAATCTTGATTGGCATATCTTTCCAATCAATTCAATTTTCTCGGTGGGATTAAGTTTTTACTTGAAAAGGGCTTCCTATCGATCATTTAGGTTGGATTGCAGATGGCTCATGTGAAGATGAAACTTTTTTAAGAAATGAGTGTTCCCTTAGTCTGACTAGTGCGGTGTATGGGGGTGTCTGGGATAACATGAATTTTGGAATTTATAAATTATTCCCCCAGAACTTTTTATAGAAACTCCTCCTGTAGCTCTTCTAGAGTTACTGCAGGTCCCAAGCCCGGGTAAAAAAGGAGTGTTGAGTATGGGGTCGGCAACGCCAACCGGATTAAACAAATTAAACCATTTAAACTCTGCCCTGGGAGTAGGAGGAAGAATTATGACGCCTCATGATGAAAGCCGAGATTCTTCGGAAGTCACGAGACCGATGCACCTTCTAACAACCAGAGCAACACTCTTTATAGGTACATGGAACGTCCGGACAATGTGGGAAACAGGAAAGACCAGCCAAATAGCAATGGAAATGAGGAGATACAACTTGGCAGTACTCGGAATCAGCGAAACCCATTGGACACAAACTGGACAACAAAGGCTAGGTACAGGAGAGATGCTGCTGTACTCCGGTCACGAAGGGGGAAATGCTCCACACACTCAGGGAGTTGCTCTAATGCTGTCCAAAGAAGCACGAAATGCACTTGTGGGATGGGAATCTCATGGACCCAGGATAATCAAAGCATCATTCAGAACAAAGAAGCAAGGGATAACAATGAACGTTATACAATGTTATGCACCCACCAATGATAGCAACGACGATGATAAAGATCAGTTCTATGAAAGGCTGCAATCAATTATAGCAAAGTGCTCACGAAAGGACCTCACCATCCTGGTGAGAGATTTAAATGCTAAAGTCGGAGTGGACAACTCAGGATATGAAGATATAATCGTACGACATAGACTAGGAGAAAGGAACGAGGATGGTGATAGATTTGCAAATCTATGTGCATTCAATAAATTAGTTATAAACAGCACAATATTTCCACATAAACACATACACAAAGCTACATGGATCTCACCGGACCATATCACAGAGAAACAGGTAGATCATATATGCATCAGTAAAAAAATCACAGGGTCAATGGAAGATGTGAGAACCAAGAGAGTAGCTGACAACTGGTGGTTGCCAAAATGAAACTGAAGCTAAAGAAGCACTGAACAAAATTCATTGACCGGATACCATTAGCAACAGCCTTCTGTAGGACAAAACAAACCAACTTCCAACTGAAGAGGAAATTAACAAAAGAGGTTGGATGTGTATAGGACACACATTACGCAAATCACCAGACTGTATCACAAGGTAGGCCCTAATTTAGAATCGTGGTGGGAAGTGGAAAAGTGGAAGATCAAAGAACACATTACGTCGGGAAATAGAAACATATATGAAAAGGATAAATGTTAACTGGAAAGAATTGGTGATGACAGGATTGGATGGAGAATGCTTGTGGTTGACCTATCCTCCTCAACTAAGGGTAAGAGGCATAAGCAACTTTTCATAGAGGATTTAACAATCAAGTATTACTTATGGTTTCTACAACCATTTTAATTGTTCACTTAGTATTGCCTGTTTGGATGTTCCCATCGATGTGTTTAGGACTGCAACTGGTCAGTCTCTAATTGGCATATGTGCATACTGTGCGTATTGCCTCGATATACCTTAATTCACAAGCATGGTAAGCAGAGATGGATGGCGTTTGAAGCGAGGGTACTGGGTTCGAGTCCCAGAGTGAACATCAACTCTGAGATGCAGGTACATCCAGCTGACGAGTCCCAAATAGGACGAAACGCGCGTCCTGGATTCCACTGCTAGCCATTATCCATCTCTGCTTACCATTTTAATTGTTGTTGTGTTGTTTTTATTTTTTAGTCTAACACATGAATCGACATATAATTTCTATATTCTATCGGTTCACATTTTGATATATGAGATCATTTCCTTTTTATTTTCCAGATATGATACTATTAGAAAATATAACTGAAAAATATTTCATTGAAACAAATAAACAAAAAAATCACTATACTACTGATAATAATAATCAATCAATAAAAGATTATAAACTCAATCTTAATGAATATTCATTAATGGAATTAGATAAAAGTTATAATTATTTAGAATATCAGAAAAATAATAAATTTATCACTTTAAATGACTATCATAATGATGTTATTCAATTGGCTAGTTATTATGAACAAATATTGAAAATATATGGTAAAGTAGAACTTGAAGCATTGGCTTATAGAATATCTGCTGGTATGTAATTTGTTTCACTTATTGAAATAGTTACTTTTATGAATCCGATGTACATTTTGTTTATGCTAATGAGGTATGGTAACTTGAACCGATGTATATACATGTGACTGGTCCTACGTTATAGCTGACTGATTATTTCTTATTTATTTATTTGAACACATAAATATTGGTACAAAGGGGGCAACAAATATATATGAGCTAAACAAATTTCATTTGATTTGTGTGAGGGATGTGATACTACTTAGGTGCCCAAACTGAAACAGATGGTTTTCTTAGAGGACCAAACCCGGAGCCTTTTACCTAAAGGTTTGATCCATAAGGAAGTAGAGTATCATGAGGAGATGTAGTCCGATGGTAGCCGGTGACCAACGATTGGTTCATACGCCATCTGTTCCCTTAGGATTCTGGAGCCCATGCGTACCATTGATTTGGAATCAGGGTTTTCCAACTCCCCTAGGTGGACTCGCCTTTTCCACCAAAACGCCGGACATTCGCTTTCCGTCCTCTCAATTTCGCAAACAACACCCCCGCCAAGAGAAGGTAGTGAGTAGGACTTCCCTGGCAGAGGCTATATATTTGTGCGGTTATCGCTTCAATCAATACTTGGCTTGTCCGGTGTTCTGGCACTCTCTAAAATGTCAGCCTGTCTGATTTATCAACAGCTATCGAATAGTTCATATTTATTTTTTGATATACTTGATTAGAATTACACTCCATAGACATGCTTCTCCTTTCTTTAATTTTTCAATCCAAACTCATTGACTGAACGGTATCATAGTAGCTGTGAAACTTGACAATCTTGGATTCAATTCTTTATGGGGTCGTGGGTTCATGTTACTGCAGAGCAATAAACAATAGAGAACTAAATATCAAACCCTCCTTATCATCCTCAAAAAATCAGAGCTTGGTGTCTTCAGCTCTTAATCGTCAAGTCTTAGGTTCAAAATGATCTTTGCATAGTTCCATTTATCAAATAGGTAATATTGTTAATCTTCGCAGAAAGTTTTGACTCAAACTAGAGTACCCCAATCTAAACTTCATCACTCAATTACCTGAACTAATTTCAATTAAACTATAACATGGATATTCATGTTGCGATCAAATTCCTCTAATTTACCTTTAGTATTCTTAATTGAGCATAGAATTTTCTTGATGCAGTTTTGTTCTCTGAGCTGAATGGTTTAGTCGTGGAGCTTTCATTTTCCTTCTGAACGACATCATCAGCACCAAAACGAAGAAATAAACAATGACAGATTTGAGATCAACAAGAACCAATCAACATCGAGGTGCACAGGACAAGCTGTGAACTACATGTGGAGAAATTCAAACACTTCACCCGAAATGTGTGCCGATGATGTTGTTCAGAAGGACGATGAAAGTTCCACGACCAAACCATCTAACTCACAGAACAAAACTTCATCAAAATCATTCATCTGAGCTACCAATCTTCTACACCATAAATTTTTCTTCCAAACTAATGAATAATTCTATGATTGTTATTTAATTTTCAGCATGTCATTCATGTGAAAGCTCAAACCTATTGAATTCCGTCAATTTCAATATACCTACAAAGTTTTGTTCCAAAAATGATACCTCTGTTGATTGTTCATACAATAGTGAAACATTCACCGCTTCATTTCATCCACCTATAACTTATCATTTGGAGGTACATTTAACTAGTTCCAAATCAATTTATTTCAATCAATTATCAAATCAATCAATGAATTGTTTTCCCAGTGTTAAGCATCATCATTTTAATTCATCATTTATGAATAGATTATCATGTAAAGTATTTGTAGGTGGTGTTCCAATGCGTGGAAATCAAGTGACTACATGGACAAGAGATCAATTACATAAAGGACTATCTATTTTTGGTCCAGTTAGTTTAGTATGGCCAAAAGGTACTATTGTAATACCATCTGTCATAGATGGACGTAATTACAATAAAGAATTATGTGAATCATTGTTGAGAATCGGTTTGAAACGAGGTAATTCATATGTAGTATCTGATTTAAATTTATTTTCATAGTTGAAATCATGAGTCAATTGAAGCTAGACCACCATGGAAAACCTAGAAGCACTGGATGGCCTTTTCGTCCTATTGTGGGACTCCTCAGTAGCAGTGCGCATCCACGATTCCGCGTCCGCGAGATTCGAACCCAGGATCTACCAGCTTCGCACCAGAGCACATAACCGACAGACCACTGAGCTGGCCGGCATCCAATGGTGGTAATGTCTAACTTCAACCAATCTACTATGTTTTGAGCAACCGTTCACCAATTTATTCTAACTTACTGAAACGTAATTCATTTATCCAATGCAAAATTCTAACACTCGACTTGAAGACACATTGTTTGTATGTCATTCAAACCCCCCCCTTTAATGTTCACACCCTGATGTAGATAAGATAATATGCATCTCTGGCTATCATTCCAGAAGGCCCTATTATGACTAATTACTGTATCTGAAAAACCTGTAATCAAACGTTTAGTGACATATAGGAAATTTGCTAACAAAAGCTTCTTATTACACTTATTCGTGATATCATCGGTTTTAGGACTTGCTTTTTAAGACGAATGTAAACAATCTGTTATTCAAGTCCTGTGGGTTAATTTTGACATCCGAAAGTAATAATAAAAATCATAGAACTTCAAACTAGATTTTGAGTATATCCCTAACACTAGCTCCATCGTACAAATCTCAGTTACAGATTATAACTCAGTAAACTATACATGTGTATCATGTGTATATTATCTATGACTACTTACTTACTTACGCCTGTTACTCCTCATGGAGGAGCATAGACCGCCTACCAGCATTCTCCATCCAACCCTGTCATCATCAACCCACTTGTTATTCATCCTTTTCATATCTGTTTCTATTTCCCTACGTAATGTGTTCTTCGACCTTCCACTTTTCCACTTCCCACCAAGTTCGGGCTTGCCTCGTAATGCAGTCTGGTGATTTCCGTAATGTGTGTCCTATCCACTTCCAACGTCCTTTCCTAATTTCATCCTCAGTTGGAAGTTGGTTTGTCCCCTCCTACAGAAGGCTGTTGCTAATGGTATCCGGTCGAAGGATTTTGAATATATTGCGTAGACAACTATTTATAGATACTTGTACCTTGTTGATGATGGATGTAGTACTTCTCCACATTTCAGCTCCGTACAGTAGAACTGTCTTGACGTTCATATTATCTATAAACAGTTAACAAAAACAAACTTCATTCAAATATTATTTTAATATAGGCTATTGTTATGCAGTATTCAATGATCAAAGAAGTGTATCAATGTTATTATCAATGTGTTATCGTCGTACTAAAGGTTTCTATATCAATCTATCAACATTATGTCCTGATTTAGAAAAAACTCGTTTCGATTCTTTACAAATTATTCCATGGGATAAACAAGATTCATTTTATCCAATTCTTCCTAATCGGTGAGTTCATGTAATTTAACATTCTTTGTTATGGTAACAGTAGTAGTATCTCTTTTTAATTTATGTAAATAAGAAAAAAAACTATTTTCTTTCCTTACATACTTACACCTGTTACCCCTCGTGAAGGAGTAAAGGACGCCCACCAGCATTCTCCATTGAACTCTGTCCAAGACAATCATTTTTATTTATTTATTTATTTAAACACATAAATATTGGTGCAAAGGGGGGCAACAGATATATATGCGCCACACAAATCTCATTTGATTTGTATGAGGGCTGTGATATTGCCCAGGTGCCCAAACTAATGCAGGTGGGTTTTTTAAGGGGCCACACTCCGAGTCTTTGACCAAAGGTCTAACCCACAAGGCAGTGGAGCATCGTCAGGAGATGCAGTCCCATGGTAGTCGGTGATCAACGATTGATTCATACGCCATTTGTTCCTTCAGGTTCCTGGAGCCCATTCGTACCATTGGTTTGGAATGAGGGTTTTCCAACTTCCCTAGATGAACCCACCATGTCCACCGACCCGGTTGAAGGACTGGACATTCGCTTTTCATCCTCTCAATTTCGTAAACAACAGTAATGCCACGAGAGGTCAGTGAGTAGGACTTCCCTGACAGAGGCTATGTACGCGTGGCCATATGAGAGCATTTGGAAAGGGAGAGCGGACTCTCCCCACTCTCGGCCATACTAGGGCATTTGGGGGCAATCATTTCCAGTTACTGTTTATCTTTTTGATGTCTGCTTCCGATTCTCCACGCAGTGAGTACTTTGGTCTTCCTTTTTTTTCATTTCCTTTCAGGATTCCAAGTTAGCGTTTGCCTTATACTGCAGTTTTCTGATTTCCACAGATTATGTCTTATCCACTTCGAGAGTTTATTTTTAATTTCATCTTCAACTGGAAAATAACCTTTCTTAAAAGCTCTATATTGAAATAGATGAAGTGAAATTCTAACTTGATACATAAAATAAATGTAACAACGAAGTCTATCAGTTCAAATGAATTGAAGCTAAAGACCGTTTCGTGAATAAAGTTGAAATTTCGAAAATGGAGTGTTTTATTTCAGTAATACTTTTGAAATGTTCTAATCGTACATTTACTTGCCAAAATGTTTTCATTGTATGGAGTTATATCAGGTTTAAGTCTGCGAGAACTTGTGGTCAAATGGATGCCCTATTAACGTATGAAGTGAGTAGACCGCCAATCAGAGAGCAGCGAATTGTCGATCGGACCAATGATACACGAAAACCGTACGAGCAATCAACAGTACATATCGGTCTTGCTTTCTATCTAGCCCAGCCACTTAAGTTCAGAACAGCATCTGCGGTATGAATAATTATATTTCAAACATACTTAGTTTATATATCAAACAGGCAGACCTCATCGTACCAATAAAATAGAAAATAACATTTGTACAAGATTTGGCCAAATGTGGCTGTGAATGTGGGAGGCAGTAATTAATAGATTGGGGATAACTCAAGTATGGCAAACCGTATAATAATAGTATATAATTACTTATTTACGCCTGTTACCCCTCGTCGAGAAGCATAAGCAGCACACCAGCATTCTCCATACAACTCTGTCATCACCAATCCTTTCCAGTTCTTTCCACTTGTTATTCATCCTTTTCATATCTGCTTCTATTTCCCGACGTAATGTGTTTTTCGGCCTTTCTCTTTTCCGCTTCCCTTCCAGATTCCAAGTTTGGGCGTGCCTCGTCTACATGTCAAGATAAAGCTTATAATAAGAGGGACATGAATATGAATAATCTAGTTATTTAGCAATTATACGATAAAAAAATATATGCATAATATGGGTTCATAAATAGATCCCAAAGTTACTATTCATTATCCTTGTAGGGACATAACAATGACCATTCGTCACAATGTGGCTTACAGTATTCCTTACTAATTAATGTGTATGCCTCATACCTATGACTTCACTTAACAACGGTCGTAGGATAATTACTTTCTTAAGCTTGACTCATATGAAACTTGTTTATATCAACTTGGTAACTGATTTAAATTTCATCTTGACTTTGCACAGAAACAGTGAAAGCATACATTTTCAATCTGAAGAAGGAAGAGTAGAAACTGAAACCCGGACAAAAGTTTACTCCATATTTGTTGGCGCATTGCATGGAATGATTACAGCACGAGCTTTATTTACTATTTTTAATGATCTCTTTAGCAATGTTAGTTACGCTGCGTTAGATACAGATAAGTATCACTATCCAATAGGTAAGTTATCAATTTATGAATATATTACTAAAATACTTTATAAGTAGCTTAAATGTTTAATTCATTTCGAAGCAGTGTTGATGAGTTCCGGCTTTGAAAGAAGCGATAATTCTATCTCTATTTGAGTAGTGATTTTCAGTACTCTTTTACTCAATAGTTACTCACATATTGTTTGCAGTATTTCAATGAATTAAATGGCAGGAGAACTACATTTGAAAATAAAATTAGCAAGACGATGTTTTAAATTCACTTAGCATTGTTTGGTTGAATCTTCCCATTGATGTTTAGGACAGCAACTGGTCAGTGTGTTATTGGCATATGTGCATACTGTGCGAATTGCCTCGATATTGCCTCAATTGACAAGCATTGTAAGCAAAGATGGATAGTGGCTAGCAGTGGAATCCAGGATGCACGTTTCGTCCTATTTGGGACTCGTCAGCTGGATGTACCTACATCTCATAGTTGATGTTCACTCTGGGACTCGAACTCAGTACCTTTTGCTTCAAACCCATAGCGTTATCCACTCGGCGATGTTTTATTACGTCATGATTATTTCTAATTAATTATGTGCCGTTTACATTGCTCACTGCCATTTATGGCATGATTTTTCTTGTCCTGTAGGGTTTGATAATTTATCTGTCTAAGCTAATGAGTGTGTTGAGGTATTCTTTAGATGCATTGTGTTTTCTGGGTTCGAAGATAGAACTACAATAACAAAAGAAGCTTGGCTGTTGACTTTGCTTTGAATTCCACGTTAGGGATAGATATAAACTTATGGTTAATTATATCGGTCGAAATGCATCGTTCCTCAAAGCTAACGATTTTAGGCTACAGCCAGAATAGCAGACATCGAGTGAACAAAGTTACAATCATGAATTCCGACTGATGAATTCAGCACGTAAAATCGATTAGCATCTCAATCACAACTCCTTTCTTAATGAAGTTCTCTTCTTTATGGTTTTCCATTTTTACGCTTATATAGGATCAGGACGTGTAGCTTTTAATTCATTAGAAGGTTATTTGGCTGCTATAAAAACCAATTTTATTTGTATTGAATGTCAGTTGTTTAGTAAAGTGGTAAGTTTCATTGTATGTCTTATATTTATTCGTCTATTTGTTTGTAGTGTAAATGTATTTAGGCAAAATGGTTTTCAGGGAAACAGATTAGATATACTCTGTTTTCAGAAGTCTAACATAGTTGGATGTAGGTTTGTTCTCTGAGCTGGATGGTTTAGTCGTGGAGCTTTCATTTTCCTTCTGAACGACATCATCATCATCAAAACGAAGAAATAAATAATGACAGATTTAAGGTCAACAAGAACTAATCAACATCGAGGTGCACAGAACAACCTGTGAACCACATGTGGAGAAATTCAAACACTTCACCCGAAATGTGTGCCGATGATGTTGTTCAGAAGGACGATGAAAGTTCCACGACCAAACCATTCAGCTCAGAGAACAAACCTACATCAAAATCACCCACCTGAGCTACAAATCTTCTCCACCATCTAACAGAGTTACATAGTTATTCATGGTACAGCATAATATCGGCACAAGTTAAGTGATGATTGAAACGAAATAATCACTGTATCAGTAAAGTAAAAAATCATTTGTGGAAACATGAAAAGCTTAAAAATACTTATAATTAATATATTAAGTATTCAATCCAAAACATCTACAACTCGTGGAGGGTAAATTTTGTGTGATAGTAGTTGCATTGACTTCTCTCTCTGTTATACCCGCCTGGAATTCAATCAGTTTAACATCATCTTATTTATTTATTTAAACACATAAACACTGGTACAAGGAGGCACCAAATAGATATGCGCCATATAAATCATTTGATTTGTGTGAGGGTTGGGATACTACCCGGTTGCCTAAACCGAAACAGATGGGTTTTTTTGAGGGGGCACACTCCAAATTTCAACCTAAAGGTCTACTTCATAAGACAGTGGAGCAACGTTAGGAGATGCAGTCTCATGGTAGCCAATGATCAACAATAGGTTCATACGCCATTCGTTTCATCAGGATCCGATTAAAGCACCGGACATTCACTTTTCGCCTTCTCGATTTCGTCAACAACAGGCCGACTGTGAGAATGTATTTAGTCGATTTTCCCTGTCAGTGGTTGTATTCACGTGGCCATGTGAGAGAATTTCGATATATATATAGAGAGGGGGGAGCTGACTCTCCACACTCTGAGCCGTACCATGACATCATCTTCTAAACTTATTAATAAATCGCTTTTTAACTTTAACTCAAAGCATTTACCATATTTTGTTTATATATGACATATATCATTCTGTTTATTCTTCCCCCCCTCTTTAGATACAAATTGATCCATATTTAGAAGATGCATTGTGTTCTAAATGTTTTTCAGTACCTGGAATTTATTTTTGTCGTCATTTAAAATGTTTCGATTATTTTTGTCCTAAATGTTGGATTCATTATCATGGTTCTACAAATACAACACATAAACCATTAAGACGTACATTAATCCCTAATTCATTAAAATTTACTAAATATTTTTAATAATAACACATAAACATTGAAGTTTACTACTACTACGACTCCTCCTCCTCCTCCTCCTCCTCCTCCTACTACTACTACTACTACTACTACTACTACTACTGCTACTCCTCCTACTTCTCCTCCTTCTCCTCCTCCTCCTCCTCCTTCTACTACTACTACTACTACTACTACTACTACTACTACTACTACTACTACTACTACTACATTCGTTTAACCCTAAATGATATAAAAAAGTTTTATCCCCCCTTTTTTCTCGTTTATATTTCTATAACCATAGAAATTATTCATTTAAATAAGAATAAAGAATTGCAGTCTAGAATTCCCATGTTTACATATTTTTACTTGATATTTTTTATTATAATTTTAATCTTACAGTTTACATAATTTTCTTTCTTCCCCTAAATAGTTAAAACAATTTTTTTTTAAAACAAAAATTCTTTTAACATTTTAGTTACTAAGTCAAAAGAGAAACGACTTTGAATGTGATAAATATATATGTATGAATCGATTTATTGATTTCAAAATACTTGTTTATTTATTTGAACACATAAATACTGGTACAAAGGGGGCATCAAATAGATATGCACCATACTATGTGTAAGGGCTGTAGTACTGTCCGGGTGTCCAGACCGAAACAGGTGGTTTTCTTAGGGAGCCACTCCCCAAGTCTTCGACCCAATGGTATGACCTATAAGATAGTGGAACATCGTAAGGAAATACAGTCTTATGGTGGTCGATGATCAAAAATATATTCATACGCCATTATTTCCATCAGGATCTTAAAGCATATGTGCACCATTAGTTTGGAATTATGGTTTTCCAACTCCTCTAGGTGAACTCTTAATGTCCACTAAACCTATTAAAGCGCCGGACATCCACTTTTCGTCCTCTCAACTTTGTAAACAACAGTAATTCCGTGAGGAGGTATTGATTAGGACTTCCCTGTCAGTGGTTGTATGCACGTGGTCATGTGAGAGCATTTCAAGAGAGAGAGAGGGAGCTGACCCCACTCCTAGCCGTATCAGTGAATTTGGGCGGGGGGAGAAACTGAGAAGGTTGTAATGAAATTGTTTAGAAGTTTTCCATCCATTATTTATGAGTGTTATATCTAGAACCTTGATTCTTAATATGCCGCGAACTACTTGACTACTTGAACGATAGAACCCGCAACGTCACAAAAAGAGAGAAGACAAAAACTGGTAAGCAGGAAGTTTATTGCCCCGAACAGTGTCAAAATATAGCATAGAAATCTCGTGTATTTATAGTTATTGGCTGAAAATAAATTATCATTTAGGTCAACCAATAAGCAAATAGGTATCAAACTAATCCATCCAATGGAGAAGCTCCACGTTAGCATTTCTAGAACATTCCCCTAGCCGTGATTGGATGGAATGTCTGCGGCTCTTCCTGGGCTTCTTAGGGTTTTCTAGAGTCTACCGTCCTTACAATGAGACTAAATTCATGTTACCCCTTCTCAGAAAAAAAAGTAAACACGATATTATTTGACCACCAAACGGGAGTTTATTGGTTCATATTTTCAAACGAAAAAAATTTATAATACTGTGTTACTACCATCTATTTGATCAGATGCTCATCAATAAAATTAATATATTCAGCAAGCTTCAATTTTATATTTCCTGGCATTGTAGGAAATACTAGTACTTGTAGATTTAAAAGTTAAAATTCAGTAGGACATAATATTCAACTACATTGTAAAAAAATGTATTTTCAATTCATAGACCATTAAACAACTTGAGATTCGTCTTTAGTATTCAACTAACACTCTAGACAGGATTAAACTTACAACTTTGAGGTTCTGCTATGAGTATCGTAGAGTCAAGTTACTGAATCAGAACTAAATGGTACATATTCCCACTTTCAGCCTATTTTACATACAACATGATCATCATTTTGTGTTAATGGTGTTTTATTGTATCATTGTTGATTTTGTTTTCCTAAAAAGGTTCATGAAATGGTTTTAATAGAATTTTCCTTAGTGAATTATATGATTTGCATTATAGGACTGAGTTATTATTTTGATGAGATAGTATACAACTAAATGTTGGAAACTGAAGTCACCAGTATAATTAAAGATTGACAAAAATACTCTTTTGCATACATAGTTATTATTATCAGAAGGGATTTTGTGGAGATTTAGTATTTTCATAGTTGAAAGCGCGAGACTGATAGGTCCTGGGTTCGAATCTCGCGAGTGTGAGATCGTGTATACATAGTTATTTTTTTATTTATTACCTTGAAGAGACCATCAACAATAATATAATTAGAAGTGAATGGATTCATACTATTTCATTGGGTTCACCGGAACTGCTTACATTCTATAATATTTGAAAAGTGTAATTACGAAATTGATTGAAATTACTTAAACAAATGACTTTAGTTAGAAAACGCTTCAAACACATTAGTAAAGTATTTATTATCAGAAGGGGTTTTGTGGAAATTTAGTATTTATCATAGTTGAAAGCGTGAGTCAATTGAAGCTAGACCACCATGGAAAACCTGGAAACATTGGACGGCCGTTTCGTCCTATTAGACATTAACACCGTTGGATGCCAGCTCAGTGGTCTATCGGTTAAGGGCTTCGGCTCGAGACTGGTAGGTCCTGGGTTCGAATCTCGCGAGAGCAGGTTCGTGGATGCGCGCTGCTGAGGAGTCCCATGGTAGGGCGAAACGGCCGTCCAGTGTTTCCAGGTTTTCCATGGTGGTCTAGCTTAAATTGACTCACGCTTTCAACTATGATAAAGTATTTATTATTATTTATTTAAACACATAAATATTGGTACAAAGGGGGTAACAGATATATATGCGCCACACAAATCTCATTTGATTTGTGTGAGGTCTGTGATACTACCCAGGTGCCTAAACTAATGCAGATGGTTTTCTTAGTAGACCACACTCCGAGCCTTTGACCTGAAGATTTGATCCACAAGACACTGGAGCATCGTGAGGAGATGCAGTCCCATGGTAGCCGGTGACCAACGATTGATTTATATGCCATTTGTCCCCTCAGGATACTGGAGCCCATGAGCACCATTGGCTTGGAATCAAGGCTTTCCAACTTCCCTAGGTGGAATCGCCGTGTCCACCAACCTGGTTAATGTGCAGGACATTCGCTTTTCATCCTCTCATTTTGGTAAACAACAGTAATGCCACAAGAAGGCAGTGAGTAGGACTTCGTTGTCAGTGGTTGTATACATGTGGCCATATGAGAGCATTTGGAGAGGGAAAGCGAACTCTCCCTCTCATTTGGGGGCCAAATGGAATGTCGCTGCCAGGATAATACAGTGTAGTATATTATAGTATACTTTATGATCGATTCTATTCACCCACGTCATGATGCTGAGCTACATACTCCGTTGTGCAATTATTCCATTGTTAAAACCGGATATAAGGATATTCTTTCTGAATTGAATTCGTTCAAGTACTTTTGTCTATTCGGATACTCCTGTTGAGTCACTATATATCAGGTATGTGATTAGACAAATCTGTTACTGAATTTCTGAACAGCATTCTACCTGATTAAGTAGGAACAGTTAAAATTAATTAAGACTTCTACATTTATCTGAGTGATATAAGATCTCAAGTGTATGTAAACAAAATCTTTCAAATCATTAAACCTGTTCAACTTAATTTATCGAATGATTTACCTGTACGTCGTTTATATATAGCTCAAACCATCAGTAACCTTCTCAACAAATGTGATGTCTACGTTTATAAAAACGGACTAGAATAGCCTATCATGTATCATTGACCTTCATTCCGTTTACTGAGTAAGGAGAAATCGTAATTAGCATTCAAGCATATCATGAAGATAAACAATTTCCGCTTATTAGATTTTATTGTAATCATCAAGTTAATAATAAAAGTAATTGGAATATTATATATTCGTTCTCAGTCAATCAGTCAGTCAGTCACAACGTAGAACTTCGTGCATACGCACATCAGTTCCACTTGCTATACCACATTAACACAGAGATCCAGTTGTCCATTACAAATCCCATAGTGGTAGAAATGTAGTGAACTGAACACTAGTTAGGGACAATCGAATATATTTAGGCAAAGATTACAGACTATCTCAGTAAATTCTGATTACCAAACAATGAACAGTCAATTTGCAAATTAACAACCAATTGTTTCAATCTTCACTGTTTCTTCTCTTATTCCATTGCTCATGCATTTTCCAGACGTTTGCGTTTCATTTCAGTTCTTTCCTCATCGGTCTTCTGCTAAAATACATTCTATGTCTGACCCACACCATATACTACTTATATAAATATAAGTAGACCACACCACAGAAGTAGTAAGAGTATAAGCAGTTATCGGAAAAATTAGGGTTTGAAGATGTTATTCAAAGAGTATAATACTGTGAAATAAATTTGAAAAGAGAAAGAAGAAATGGACATGAAGAATTCAGAAAATTAGAATTTGGTAGAACACAAAGAATGGATACACCTTCACCATTACAAACGATTTTGAGCCATGTCATTCAAAGTCTCTAACCATCGGTCTACCTATGATTTATTAAAATACTTTCATTCTAATAAACCTCATTAACCCTTAGCAACAACAAGAAAGGGTGGGTAACGGTATTACGTATTTCAAATTAAGATATATCTAAATAATTATGTTGTTTATGCTATTTAATGAATTGGATTGTTTGTTTAAAAAAAAAGAAAAGATCTATAAAATGATGATTTTTCTAATTAAAATATTCCATTCTAATGGTTTTTATTTAACTTAGTAGAATTGATATCATTATCTAACTAGTATATACCCAATCAATTACATAATTATAATAATGTGGTATGGGTTACTTATATCCATATAAGTAGTAGACAACGGTGGTTTGGCATTGAATGTATTTTAATAAAAAATTGATAAGTAAAAAAGGGGAACGGAACACAATTTGTATAAAAATACATGAACAATGAAAATCAGATAAGATGAACTGATATTTACAGAAGGAACAGTGAAGATTAAGACAATTGATTGATAGTATGGTTGTTATATTTTAGTGAGATATTCTGTAATTTTGTGCTTAAATACATTCAATTGTCCTCATT
Organism: Schistosoma rodhaini; assembly: GCA_944470415.2. Classification (NCBI taxonomy): domain Eukaryota; kingdom Metazoa; phylum Platyhelminthes; class Trematoda; order Strigeidida; family Schistosomatidae; genus Schistosoma; species Schistosoma rodhaini. The sequence continues at coordinate 82,828,054 of OX104044.1, forward strand.
CGTCTTCTTGTTCACTACGATAGTAATAATGATAATAATAAAGATGCTTCTGTAATTTAACATCATATTGGTTGCCTTTTTAAAGTGAACCATTCCTAACACTTACTTACTTACTTACTCCTGTTAATCCTTGTGGAGGAGCATAGGTCGCACACCAGTATTCTCCATTCAACCATGTCCTCAACAATCCTTTCCAGTTAACATTCATTCTTTTCATATTTGTTTTTATTTCCCGATGTAATGTGTTTTTTTGACCTTCCTCTTTTTCACTTCCCACCACGATTCCAAGTTATGGCTTGCCTCATAAGGCAGACTGGTGATTTGCGTAATGTATATCCGATTCACTTCCTAACACAGAATAGACTAAACTCCAATACAATTTACGTTTCATAAATAATGAAACTGTGATTATTCAAAAATTATATATAAAAAAAAAGTGTTTTCAAAACAGTAATCAACTCGTATTTATCCTCATCAAATTTAAGATTCAAACTGTAACCATCACAAATGTTCAGAAATTTAAATTACCATGAATGGAAATGATGTAAATATACTACTCTTTAATTGATTATTATTCTCCAATATTTTTTTTATTCGTTTCTAATCATTGCACAAGTAAGTGGCTATCACGACTCATTAGCTGACTGGATAACGCTATGACGTTGAAAGCAAACGGTACTGGGTTGAAGTCACAGAATGAACATCAACTCTGAGATGCAGGTATATCTAGCTGACGAGTCCCAGGTAGGTCGAAGCGCGCCTCCTGAATTGTATTGCTGGCCACTATCCATCTTTACTTATCATCTCCAGTGTTTAGTCTTTAATATTAATTGTATTATAACTAAATTAATTTCATTACTAATTCATTATTTATTCCATTCTTGTTTAACTTTGTCGTTGACATGCTTTTAGAAATAACACTTTCATTATCTTAATCTCCTGGAGTTGAACTTTTACCAGGAGGCTCACTTGTTGACTTAGAATACGCCGACGACATAGTTTTATTCGGTGAAGACTCTGACAAAATGCAGAGTCTTCTGACCACTATAAGCAACTATGCAGGCATGTTCGGGATGCGATTCTCCCCCTCGAAATGCAAAATGTTACTTCAGGATTTGGTTGCATCGACACCTGAACTAATGATAGGGAGTGAAGTAGTTGAGTGTGTTGACAGCTTCACTTATCTTGGGAGTCTCATCAGCCCTTGTGGTCTGGTGTGTGACGAAATCTCAGCACGGATACAGAAGGCTTGTCTAGCTTTCGCCAACTTGCGCCATTTATGGCGTAGGCGAGATATCCGTCTAGCAACAAAAGGACGGGTTTACTGTGCAGCAGTTCGCTCCGTCCTACTTTATGGAAGTGAAACATAGCCAATAAGAGTAGAGGATATTCGTAGGCTACTAGTATTTGATCATATATGTCTTCTACTCATTGCTCGTATATCCTGGGACCACCGGGTAAGTAATGCAGATGTTAGGAGACGGGTACTAGGTAAGTATGGCAAATCGATTGATGAAGTACTGAAACTTCATAAGTTGAGATGACTGGGACACGTGTTACGTATGCCCAACCACCGACTGCCCCGACGTGCAATGCTTTATGGTGTAGAAGCAGGTGGGAAGAGTGCTAGAGGTGGCCAAACCAAAACGTGGCACATATCCATGAAGTCACTGACAAGTGCACTGGGCCATGTTGGTACGTGTAGACTACGTGGTTAGGATTCCCGAGATGATAGTAATCGATGGTTAGAGACCTTAAATAACATGGCTCAAAATCGTTTGTAATGGTGAAAGTGCATCCACTTATTGTTTTCTATCAAATTCTAATTTTCTGAATTCTCCATGTTCCTTTCTTCTTTCTCTTTTCAAATTTATTTCATTGGATTATACTCCTTCAATAACATCTTCAAACCTTAATCTTTCTGATTACTGCTTATACTCTTACTACTTCTATCACTATGTGATTCGAATCGACAACTGGATCTCTGTGTTAATGTGGTATGGCAACTCGAACTGATGTACGTGCGTACGAAGTTCTACGGTGTAACTGACTTACTGACTGAAATTATTAATTGACTTGTTGATTTCATCATCTTGTTGTACTAATATAATATGTAAAATTTTTGCAAATACATATTTATATAAGTTTAGATGTTAATTTTAAATAAGCAACTGAGGTAATATTCAGATTTGGTTATATCGAAGAACAAGAAAAATCATGTCCTAATCTTCTTCGGTTAGTTCTACCAGTGAAGTTATCTTCCTATGGCTAGTCAAATGTCATATGACAAAATATCTCATCAGTATACCGACTTCAATGATTTTGTTCAAGTGCTAAATCAATAATTCCTTAAATAGTGCTAGAAGGTTCAAGTCAACTCTATGTCCTTATTGATCTTTTATGTATAGTAGCTTTTTGCTAAAAATACAAATATCAGCCTTACTTACTTACGCCTGTTACCCCCAATGGATCACAGACAGCCGACAAATATCAGCCTACTCTGTATGAACTATATATTTCAGACATATGTGGGTTTTTTTTACACAAGCAGACTAGAATATATCACACCATAAAATGTAAATTAATGATTATATAAGATCAAGCTAGAAATGGCTATGAGTATGAGACATTATAACTAATAGATTAGAAATAAATTAAGAATTATAAATCGTATTTATTTATTTATTTAAGCATATAAGTATTGGTACAAGTGGACACCAGATAGATTTATGTCACACAAATCTCATTTGATTTGTGTTAGGACTGTGATACTGTCCGGGTGCCCAAACCGAAGAAGGTAGTTTTCTTAGGGGGTCACACCCGGAGCCTTTGACTTAAAGATCTGATCCACAACTCAGTAAAGGATCGTGGGAAGATGCAGTTTCATTGTAGCCGGTTACTAACGATTGATTCATACTCCATTTGTTCCCTCAGAATCCTGGAGTCCATGTGAATGAGGGAATGAGGGTTTTCCAACTCCCCTAGGTGGATCCTCTATATCCACCAACTCTGTTAAAGCTCCGGATATTCGGTTTTCGTCTTCTTAATCTCGTAAACAAAATCTCTATCACGAAAAGGCAATGAGTAGAAAAAATCGTATAACAATAGCTAATAGGTCAAATGAAAGCTAATGATAAAAGGAATATGAGCATACATACAATCAAGTTTCTTTATAATTATCTAATAAGATTACATGTAATGATAGTCCATAAATAATTACTAGCCATTACCATTCATTTATTCTTCATTATGATATAACTGTAGTGAACAAGAACTTTAGTTGGGATAATAGAATGTATATAGACACAAATTACAGACTATCTTACTAAAATCTGATAATCATATAGTATATAAAGTGCGGGATCGTGGATGTGCACTACTGAGGAGTTCCATAATAGGATGAAACGGCCATCCAGTGCTTCCATGTGGTCGTCTAGCTTCAATTGACTCATGATTTCAACAGTGAAAATACTAAATTCTCCACAAAACCCCCTCTGATATATAGTAAACAGTTATTTTGCAAAATAACAATCAACTGCCGCAATCTTAACTGTTCCTTCTGTAAATATCAGTTCATCTTCTCTGATTTCATTGTTCATACATTTTCATACTGATTGTGTTACGTTCCCGTTCTTTCCTTATCAATCTTCTGCCAAAATACATTCTATGCCTGACCTATACCATATACTACTTATGTGGATATAAGTAACCCACACCACATAATAAGTGAACTCATGGAAAATTTAGCCAGCTGAATTATCTTTATTACATTACAATATACGTTACTAATCCAGAACTGATTAGTACATTTAGCCAGGATTAACGGAAGTAATATATAACAACCCAGGACCTACCAGTCTCGCGTCAGAGCACTTAACCGATAGACCACTGAGCTGGCCGGCATTCAACGGTGTTAATGTCTAACTTCAACCACTCCACGAAATTGAGCAATCGTTCACTAATTGTCTTCAGTGAGTTTATATCTCACAACAGACGTGGTTTGAACTCCACTGGTCACTGCTTTTCACTAGAACTCCAGGATATATATCTTGAAGCCACAATAGAACGAAATGGCTGTCCAGTGCTTCCAGATTTTCCATGGTGGTCTGTCTTCAATTGATTCATGATTTCAACTATGAAAATACTGAAATCTCTAAAAAAACCTCTTCTGTTAATAAATTGTCTATAATTAATTAGGTAAGAAAGAAAAACAGGAAACCATACCAATCTTAGTGTTGGTATTGACAACGTACATTTTCCATTATGGAGAAGTGGTCAACATGTTATATGGAATTATGAGATTACCTTTTTTTAAAAAGTCATTTCTATATATTCTCAAAGTAGGTACTGTCTTCTATAGATTTTTGTTTCTTATTGCCTCCAAGACTATTACATCAATTGTATTCAGTACTTAAAAAAACAAACGATTGTCTTTGATAACATTGTTCCATGATATAACACTCCTAATTTTTTTCCATAGATTATCATATATAAAAGTAACTGTGATTGCAAGACAAGTTTTGTTTAATAGGCTTGAACCTGGTCGATAGTATTACATAATCATCATATGCTGAAATCATGATCTTTATCAAATACAACCAATCGAACAATGTACGCATCAGTAATCATTTTAATGGTGAACATTTCCATCAACCACTTTCAAAGCACATTCAACTATTCATCTATATAATACTTTTTGGTTAATCAAAACGTGTTCACTCAATAGACAAACCAGGATCAAATAAACCATGATGGAGAAGATTTGTAGCTCAGGTCGATCATTTTGATGGAGTTTCGTTTTCTGAGTTGGATGGTTTAGTCATGAAACTTTCATTATCCTTATGAACGACATCATCAATGCAAACTTTGAAAGAAATTCAAACACTTCTCTTCTACCTGAAGTTTGTGCTACTCATAATGTCGTTCAGAAAGACTATGAAAGCTCCACGACCAAGTCATCCAACTCAGAGAACAAAACTTCATCATAAACTAAAACGTTATTTATAATTTTCTAATATTTCCTTCGTTAATATCAGTTCATGTCTATAATGAAACTTATTAGTTTATGATTGTTCATTTCTAAATAATCGTGAATGCGAACTACTGAGGAGTCTCACAATAAGACGAAACGGCCATCCAGTGATTACAGATTTTCTATGATGGTCTAACTTTAATGGACTCATGATCTCAACTATATAAAATAAAAAGTAAGTCAACTATAGTAATATTTATATTGTAAATTAAATTAACATCAGGATCTGTCGCCCCCCCCCCAAAAAAAAATTAAAAAAAAAGAAATAAGAAACATTGTCATATACAATCATTTTTAAATATATATAGCTCCATAGGAACAAAACAATAAACCAATAAAACTATTTATAGAAATAAATTCAAATAGTAAGATTGAATATTGAAATAAATAGTTTATCAAAAAATGTAATTTAACATACAAAAAGGAGGGGGTTGAGGGGGGAGGGGATTGAGGGAGATGTTAGATTTGGTTGGGTAACTAACCAGAAATGATTCATTAGTTTATTCATTTATTTAACTGTTGTTACTATTACTTTAGCCCGTTTCTTATAAAAACAAGGATATAAAATTAAATTAATTAATGCAACTTGACAAGCTATTATTATACCAATAACACATAATAATTGTGAATAATCACGATCTATTTTAATAGTATAAATGAATATACCTAAAAATATACCAATAACACCAATAAATAATAAAATTAATTTAATTGTATTATATGTTGAATTTAAATTTAATGATGAAGAAAAAATTGTTACTAAGTCAAGTGAAAATGAAACAATTAAAAATGATATACCAATAATTAAGCATAGTAACAACATAATTGTAACAGTTTTATAATAATATAAACAAGAATTTAATAATTTACCACAACCCCATTGATCAATAGAAAATCCTAATACAATAAATCCAATACTAATAGGTTGAAGAATTAAAGATAATAATTTAGACATTTGTTGTTGTTGTTGTTGTTGTTGTTGCTGTTGTTGTTGTTGTTGTTGTTGTTGTTGTTGTTGTTGTTGCTGTTGTTGTTGTTGTTGCTGTTGTTGTTGTTGTTGTTGTTGTTGCTGTTGTTGTTGTTGCTGTTGTTGTTGTTGTTGTTGTTGTTGTTGTTGTTGTTGTTGAAGGTATTGAGTATCAGTAAGATAAGATAATGATGATTCTATTGTTCTTATCTAATTGAATATGTACCATTCATATAGTTTATATATGAAGAATTTGACCAATAACAATGGTTAGATAATGCTTGGATAGATTCACTTTTTTAATTAATTGTAAAATAGATTAATCTATCTGGATAATGTTTATTGGATGATTTTATTGTTTAATTAATATATATGAAATACTACTCATTTATTTTATTAAGTAATTGTAAAATTATTTTAGATGATACATTATTGAACTTGATAAACTAAAAGATTTTAATAGTTAAAATCATGAGTTAATTGAAGCTAGACTATCGTGGAAAAACTGGTTCTAGAGGATAAGCGCTTGTGTTCGAGATTGATAGGTCCTGAGTTCGAAATTCGCGAGGTGGGATTGTGGATGCGCACTGTTGAAGTGTCCTACAATAAGACGAAACGGCCATTCAGTGCTTCCAGGTTTTTTTATGTTTCTTTTTATTTTATTTAAACACATAAATATTAGTACAAGGAAGCACCAGATACATATGTGTCACACAAATCTCATTTGATTTGTGTCAGGGCTGTGATACTATACACGTGCCCAAACTAAAGTAGGTGGATTTCTTAAGGGACCACAACCGGAGCCTTTGACTTAAATATCTGATCCACAAGGCAGTGGAGCATCGTAAGGAGATGCATTCCCATTGTAGCTGGTGACCAGCGGTTGGATCATGCGCCATTTGTTACTTCAGGATCCTGGAGCCCATATGCACCATTGATTTGTAATCAGGGTTTTCCAACTCCCCTAGGTGGACTCGCCTTGTCCACCAACCCGGTTAGAGCGCCGAACATTCGCTTTTCGTCCTCTGTATTTCGTGGCGCGAGAAGGCAATGAGTAGGACTTTCCTGACAGAGGCTATATACTCGTGGCCATGTGAAAGCATTTGGAGAGGGAGAGCGAACTCTCCCCACTCTCGACCGTACCAGGGCATTTGGGGGCTTTCCATGGTGGTCTAGCTTCAATTGACTCATGATTTCAACTATGCAAATCCTGAAATCTCCACAAAACCCCCTTCTGATAGAAACGTTCTCATCAAAGAAAATTGATCTTCACATGATTAAATATTTCAATGTTAAATAACGTGAATAACCTAAAAGAAAATTTTATAGAAATGGATAGCGATATACTACTGATCAGCTGTTAGTAAAGTTAAGTTAACTCCAAAGTGACATTCGAAATCATTCTAAATTATCAATAAGTAAACAAAATTAAACATATTGTTTTATTTCTCAAAGTTGTTGCAATCAAAAATCATAAGACAAATTTATATACTTAAAAGGACTCGATTAAAGCTAGACCACCATGGAAAACCTGGAAGCACTGTAAATCTGAATCGTCCTATTAGGGAATGCCTCAGGAATGTGCATTCACGATCCCGCCCGCGGAATTCGAACCTAGGGCCCTCGGTCTTTTGTGCGAATGCTTAACATCTAGACCACTGAGTTGGCATCCAACGGTGTTGAGATGGTGTTAATATGTAATTTCAACTAATCTAAGAAATTGAGTGACACATCCACCAATGTTTTCAGTGAGTTACTATCTCACAGCAGACCCGGTTGAACTTCACTGGTCACTGATTCTCACTAGAACTCCATGAAATACTTCTTGAAGCCAGTCACTAGTAATCATATGATGATTATTATCAGAAAGGGGAGATATCATGAAGAGAAAGAACGATGATTTAGGTAGGATGATATGAAGAAAGAATGAAGGCAATTCGGCGAAGAAAATTTCCTTTCCAACGATTCCATTTACTTAGAATGTACAACTGTATTTATAGTTAATTTTATTCATGTGGTTTACCCTTTCGTCGTATCCAGATACTATGTCTGCTTTGGTGACCGTGCAGCACGAATAAAGTTAATACAGAAATATTTTACTAAAAGTAGGCACAAAGAACAGAGTATGATCACTGCTGAGTGAGCCAGTCCATGGCGTGCAATTAATTGTTGCACATTGGTTGTCCTTGACCTTGACAAGGATCAGTGAACTGTTTGACATTCAGTGACCTGACTATCGGATGATTTGTCTAGGGATCAGTGAAATTTCACTAGTCGTATACCATTTTTGGAAGATTGACATAAAATGGAATGATTCCTTTAAAATTCTCGTTTTCTCTAAACTCCGAACTTTGGTAATTTATCTACCACTGGCAATCATCATTGACCAGTTTTATAATATTGTGTCATGAAGTGTTTACCAATGCATATAAATCCCTAGGATGTCTTCAGTATGCTACATAAGGCATTCTTAAAGGCCCACCTCTCAGGATAGTAATGTTAATATCCATGTTAATCAAATGTGGAAGATAACAGTGAGTTGCAACGTCACATTACATTCTTTGGTGGATTTTGAGAATATCAGATGCATAGAGATAATGATCTACAGTAATTTTTCTTCGCTGCTACAAATCGAATCAGTTTGACTACTCTTTTCTTGAAAGTGGTTGGTTTTGATAAGATATATCAAACAAACAACAAAACTTTATTTTCCTTTCAAATTGTGATTTTGGATAAAAACCTAATGCCCTTAGCCCTGTCACCTTCATTCTTCGTGTAACTCCAGAACTACTCTCTCGATTTCCGTCATTCTTCAAACGTTCAACTGATAACTGAAATCCGCCTTAAATTATCAAAGAGGATTCACCAACGATAGTTGCTGTAGTAATAGAAATTCATTCGAAATCGCATCATCTTTTATGCCGATTACGTGTAGTTGGGAATGTCATGAAAAGTTTATGTTATTTTTTGTGTCATCTCCAACTGTAAATAGAATTAAGCAGGCTGCAATATGGAAAAGAACATTCTGCTGTTCTTCCATCAGATGTAACTTAAAAACCTGGACTGGTAAATAGAAAAAATATTCACACTTGACAAATGTGTCTTCTAGCTTACAAAATTATCGGTCAATGATCAAAGTATCAGAAGCCACATTTCATCTATGTGTATACAAGACCAATTAATACTGAAGAAGCGAAAATGTTCATATGGATTCTGATCGACTGCTTATCTTTGTAAAAAAACAACACCAATTTCAGGCAAGCGACATACATAGTGATAAAGCTCCACTGACTGACGCAGTAGACGTTTGCACTCCGATTTATTATGAAGAACAATTCGCTATAAAAACATTTGATCATCGGCAAACTTAATATCCTAGATAATGACTGTGTATGAACTGGGAAGCAAGACAAAGGGAAAGACTTTTTTCAAGGTTACCACAAGTAGGTTTAAATGTATCATTCTTACTTGATTCCATATTATTGTTCATTTATTGACATAAATTGAGGAAAAAAATGACTGTTATTTTACATTCAATGTACAGTTTCTGTACTTTTGAAGAGAGCACAGTCGGTAGATAGTTTGTACCACAGCTGTGTGAGCTTACATTGTAAGTAATTACACTAGCTAGTTTCATCCTTCACATAAGTTAAGGTTAGCACTTATTAGTATTTATTTATGTTGAATTATGTAAAATGTATGAGAATGGATTAGAGTTTGGGGAAGTGATGAGCTAAGATTGTGACCAGATCTCCATTTACTTCAAAAGATCTAATTCAAACAAATGTAGTGTTAATGGTTTCTCCATCTTGTAAGATTGAAGTGTAATCATTAAATGGAATGTTCGAGTTTTGTGAGGAGTTAAAATAGGTAGATTGGAAGTGTGTATTATCACAAGTATCTCTTAGTCGTTTGTTGGATATGTTTGTACTGTAGAGTGAATAATGTTGCGGTTACATGTATGACTCTGAGCACAAATCGTAATGGTAATGCGAATTTTCAAAATGTCTATCAACATAAAATATTCTCTTCAATTTTGCTGATAAAATCGAACCGGATACTAATCTCTCAACTGTCATGCATGTAGCTACCATCCCTAAAAATTGATGTAAGTGATGTATGCAAAATATGTAACATAAATAACAGGGATGTTCAGAAGTCAGTTCAAATATAGCTGATCGAAAAAGAAAATAAAACGCATTTTATAGGATACTCAAGCTTTGCAATTATAATTCTAAAATTTTTCTGTTAATAATCCATTGAAATATAAGCTCGAGATCCGTAAGCCCCCAAATAACCTGATACGGTCGAGAGTGGGGGGGACTGCCCTTTCCCTCGAAATGCTCTCATACGGCCACGCGTATATAGCCTCTGTCAGGGAAGTCCTACTCATTGCCTTCTCACCGCAGACCTATTGTTTACGAAATTGAGAAAAAGAAAAGCGAATGTCTGGAGCTTTAACCAGGCCAATGGACACGGAAAGTCCACCTAGAGGAGTTGGAAAACCCTGATTCTAAACCAATGGTGCACATGGGCTACAGTACCCTGAAGGAACAAATGGAGTATGAAACAATCGCTAGTTACCGGCTACCATGTGAATGCATCTCTTCACAATGCTCCACTGCCTTGTGGATCAGACTCGTGGAGTGGCTCCGTAAGAAAACCACCTGTTTTGGTTTGGACAACCGGACAGTATCATAGCCCTCACACATATCAAATTAGATTTGTGTGACGCATGTACATCTGGTGCCCCCTTTGTACCATTATTTATGTGTTCAAATAAATAAATAAATAAGATCCGTAAGGGAAGCGGAAAAGAAGAAAGCCAAAGAACACATTACACAGGGAAATAGAAACAGATATGAAAAGGATGAATAGTAACTGGAAAGGATTACCCAACACAGGGTTGGATGTAGAATACTGGTGTGTGACCTATGCTTCACCATGAGGGGTAACAGGCGTAAGTAAGCAATTGACATGTATAAGATAGTAAGAATGTGTAAATTCACTTAGTATTGTTTGTTTGAATCTTCCCATTGATTCTTAAAACTGCAACTGGTCAGTCTGTAATTGGCATATGTGTGTACTGTGCGTATTGTCTCGATATAGGCTTAATTCACAAACATTATAAGCAAAGATGGCTATATCGAGGCAACACGCACAGTATGCACATTTGCCAATTAGAGACTGATCAATTGCAGTCCTAAACATCAATGAGAAGATTCAACCAAACAATACTGAGTGAATTTAAACTTCACCCCATTGCATAAGCAAGCGGCTATCAGGACTGAGTAGCTGAGTGGATAACGCGATGATGCTTGAAGCGAACAGTACTGGAATCCAGTTTCAAAATGAACATCAACTCTGAGATGCAGAGACGTCCAACTGACGAGTCCCAAATAGAACGAGACGCGCGTCCTGGACTCCACTGCTAGCCACTATCCATCTTTGCTTACAGTAAGAATGTGTGTTTATAAAATCAGTGGAATAAAATATTTGAAACTATCAAGATTAGAAATTTATAATCAATATACATAATAAAATCTATCAATAATAAATTATATTTGGCATTCGAAAACCAAACTCGTGATATATTAAATCTATCCTGTCATTACAAATTAACCAATAGACATTTGGCCTGTCTTACAATGATAATACAATACAAGGCAAACATACCCAAGGTCATTTTCACAAATTAACCAATCAAATAAATTCAAACTTTTAATAACCTAATTATTCAAATACTTGGTAACTAATCATAAATATACAATGAATAGTTTGTTTTAGTAATGTACATTATCTAAAAATATTTAAAAAAATGACCAAAACATTATCCTTGATACTTCAACCATTCAGTATTATATTTATTATTATAGCATTAATTATTAATCATTGGAATTGTGGTGGATTATTTACAACATGTTTACGTAATTATCAAATTATTACAATTATATTAATATTACTAATTTTTCTTGGTTTAATCCTTTTAACTATATCATTTATTCTTGAATTAGTAACTATATGCTCTGAATCACTTGATTTAAATCCAACTTATTTTACAATCAGATTTATTATATTACTATGTGGTTTATTAAGTATTATCTCAGCTATTCTAATTTATTCTTTAAAATTAGATCGTCAATTTTCAAGATTAATATGTACAATTGGTATTGTATTTGCTGTACAAGTATCATTGATTAATATAATTTTATCACCATGTATTCATAGAAATCATTCTGAACGAATAGTTAGTTAAATGAATGAATGAATAGATGGTTTGGTTTGGTTGTGGAGTTTTCATTGTTCTTCTTTTGATGATGATGATGATGATGATGATGATGATGATGATGTCATTCAGAAGGATAATCAAAATCATCTATCTGAACAGAACTACTAAATCATCTTTTTCACTATCTCAAAATCGTATAAGCGTAGTATATACTCTGTACGTACGAAGTTCTACGTTGTGACTGACTGATACTCTGTAAGTTACTCTCTTTGTACGTTATATTACATTCCATTAAATTGTATTTAAGTTTTAAAGCTTGATGTTTGAACTTATTGCTTTCTTTTTAACAACTATCTGGTTGTAGTTTATACTTTATTCTTATTAACCTATGTATTTAAATATTTTTTTATTATATTATAATGTTATGATACATTCATTGCTAGTATTTTACTTACAATATAAATATTGTTATATCTGACTTCTCATTGTTAGAAGGGATTTTTTGTGGAGATTTCAGTATTTTCATAGTTGAAAGCGTGAGTCAATTGAAGCTAGACCACCGCCATGGAAAACCTGGAAGCACTGGATAGCCGTTTTGTCCTATTGTAGGACTCCTCATCAGTGCGCACTCACGACCTAGCCTCGGGAGATTCGAACCCAGGAACTACCAGTTTCGCGCCAGAGCACTTAACCGATAGACCACTGAGCGGGCCGGCATCCAACGGTGTTGATGTCTAACTCCAACCAATCCACGAAGTTGAGCAATCGTTCACCAATTAGCTTATTTGAAAATAATTATATGTTAACTGATCAACTCTATTGTAGTAATCGACTGACATTATTGGGAAAAAGAAAAGCCGTTAAAGAATAAAATCTTTGCTATTTTATATAGTTGAGATCATGAGTCAATTGAAGCTAGACCACCATGGAAAACCTGGAAGCACTGGACAGCCGTTTCGTCCTATTGCTATTTGTTGTTGCATAGCCATTTTTCTCAATTATAGCTTAGAGTCTTCTTTGTATGATTTAGTATGAAGTAGGTAATTAGTGATGTACTTAATCTTAATATCTTCCCTTTATTTATTGATAACGATTACATAACACTGTCGTCCATGTTTAAAGCTTATCAAATAAGATGTAAGTCTCAAGAAGAACCTGAACATTACAGTTTATTTGGATTAACATGTTTTTTTTAACCAAGACTTCTTATCTCTACTAACAGTCAGCTTGACATAGCTTTAGATCACAAACAGATCATAGTTAGACCACCATTGACAACTGCTGAAAATCAGGAAGCACTGAACAACTGTCCCGTCCTAATATGAGCCTCCTCACCAGTTCACGTCTGAGACCTCGCTACAGGAATTCGAACGAAGGACTTCCAATACGGTACACGATCGCCCAACCCATAGGTTACTGAACCAACATCCATTTGTGTACATGTCTAATCCCAGTCAATTCATTGTATTGCGCGACCATAAAGTCGTATTCTGATAATAATCAGTTTAGTCAAATTAATCCAATAGACCAATCTAATCCATTCATTGTAACTTAGTAACCATGTTCCGACACATACAACCAATTTCCGGTCACATTTTCATTCTGTAATTTAATAATGTTATCCAAAATGAGATAGATAAAGTAGTTTACGTACATGTAACCTAGTTAATGAGAACCACGTAATTTAGCAACTAGTCTACTATGATAGGTTTCTAATAATGGGGACTTTTATTTACGGGCTATGTAGTGTATCTATGTTGTTGTATTTAAGTGAATACACTCTTCGTATAACACTCATGTTACTTATATACTAAGAACTTATCTAAATGATTTAATGAATGCATGCTCTGTTGTTTACACTGATCTTTATGATAATAATCCTCTCTCTGTAAACAAAGTATATCTTAACTGTCATAAAACGTTCTGAAAGCTTCTCCAAAATGAAATATGTTTCTTAGCCAAACTAAAGATTAGATTTGTGTGGTGTCTTCTTTTTTCTTCCTTCCACCTTTTCTCTCAACTCTTGTACTTAGTTCTAGATATTTCACTTGAAACCTAATTTTCATCAGTTCATCATGGTCTATAGGGTTAAACAAAATAAGAATGAAACAAATCGGTTCTAGATATTCACAATGAATTGAGTTTATACATAAGGCCAGTTACATTCAGCATACAATACAGAACAAATGTGCACCACCTCAAGTTCTTAGAAAAGAGACAATAATGTTGTAGTTGTGTAACCATAATACCATCATCCGATTTACTATTCTTAAATTATACTCAGTTTATTAAGTACAGTTTACCACATTCACAGCCACTTTTGTCTTGATTTTGTACAATAGTTATTTCCTATTTTATGGTGTGATATGGTCTGTTTGGCTGGCATATATACCAAGTGTGTTTGAAATAAATGATTTGTATAATGGAAACTGTTATTGGTGTTCTTGACTGAACTGGACGGGATAGGAGTAAAGAAGACTAATACGATCCTAAGCCGTTCATACTGGTCGATACGTCATTGGTTTGGCACTATGCTAAGATCATATAAGTCGTATCAGTCAGTCAGCTACAACGTATATCGATTAGCAAATAAATCACGTGATAATTATCCAGGCCTGAAGTCACAACAAGTTGCTCAACCAACATTTATGAAATTGACAGGATGGAAAACAGAGGAATGAAAGAAGTGGTAACATCAAAAATAGAGAAAAAGAGTCAGAAATGAAAAATGAAATTAGAGACGAAGCGTACAATCACTGGTGTTTTAAGTGATCTCTATTAATGTGTCATATTTTGTGTATAAGTGTACTATTTTGTGACAAAAATCGATTCTGAATTCACTTGGTATTGTTTGTTTGAATCTTCCCATTGATGTTTAGGATTGCAGTTGATCAGTCTCTAATTGGCATATGTGAATACTGTACGTAATGCCTCGATATAGCCTTGATTCACAAGCATTGTAAGCAAAGATGGACAGTGGCTAGCAGGTACACCCAGTTGACGAGTCCCAAATAGGACGAAACGCGCGTCCTGAATTCCGCTGTCCACTGTCCATCTCTGTTTAAAAATCGATTCTGTTCAACAATTAGTTTATCTTTTAATAACATTTCATTTAGGGGTTGGCATTAATAATTCTTTCTTATGAGGACTTATCGGCTGATCACGTCGTAACTTCGCACACTGTAATTAAAATTACGATAACTTCAATTGACTTATGATTTCAACTATATAAAATTACTAAAATCTCCACAAAACCCCCTTATGATATTAATCAACATATGCTCACTAGTGACTGGCTCCATGAGGTATCTCCGGGAGTTCTAGTGAGAGGCAGTAACCAGTGGAGTTCAACCAGGTCTGTTGTGAGATAACAACTCACTGAAGACATTGGTGAGTGGTTGCTCGATTTCGTGGATTGGTTGAAGTTAGACATTAACACCGTTGGATGCTGGCCGGGTCAGTGGTCTAGTGGTTAAGCGCTCGCTCACGAGACTGATAGGTTCTGGGTTTGAATCTTGCGAATGCGGGATCGTGGATGCGCACTTCTGAAGATTCCCACAATAGGACGAAACGACTGTCCAGTGCTTCCAGGTTTTCCATGGTCGTCTAGCTTCAAATGACGCATGATTTCAACTAAATAAAACTCCGAATATATTCACCGTATTTCGAAACTATCCTACTGTAGTAACTTGTGATAAAACTAATTTTTCAGGGTTGTGAATTGAACTATGCATTGATTACTTCTACTAATCCAATTGTTTGATATGATTACCGAATAATTTCCACCTGCTACTCATTAAAATGTAACGAGGGTACTTTATCAACATACAGAAGAAAAAAAGTGTTAAGAAGAAGACTACTTTACTCATGAGCCATTAATTAAATGACATCCAGAACAGTAAGTAATAATAATAATAAATATCATTTTAAATGTCTAATCAATCAATAAGTAAGCGCAAACGCTTAACCTCTAGATCACTGAACCGGCATTCAACGGTGTTGAGATGGTATTAATGTGTAACTTCAACTAATCTACGAAATTGAGCGACACATCCACCATTGTCTTCAAAGAGTTACTATCTTACGACAGACCCGGTTGAACTGCACTGGTCACTGCTTCTCACTAGAACTCCATGAAATAGCTCTTGAAGTTAAACACCAATGAGCATATGTTGATTAAATATCAGGAGTTTTTGTGAATCTTATATTAATTTTAATAGTTGAGATCATAAGTCAATTTTGAATTAATTGAATTTGTAATTAATCAATATTGGAAGGGGGTTTTGTAGATATTTTAGTAATTTTATATAGTTGAAATCATGAATCATTTGAAGTTAGACCACCAGGGAAAACCTGGAGGCACTGGACGGCCGTTTCGTCCTGTTGTGAGACTCCTCAGCAGTGAGCATCCACGATCCCACCTCGCGAGATTCGAACCCATTAATCAATAGTCTAATGTGTGAACATAATTTCTAGAATCATTAAATTAACTTACGTGATTAAGAAATATATTATTCGTCACTAAATTATGTTTATTTACTTAACACTATAGGGGCAGTGAAATATCACTGGGCCCTAGCCAAATCATCCGGGAGTTGGGTCACTGAATATCGAACAGATCATCAATCCCTGTTGAAGTCAAGGACAACGAAGGCACATCAGTTAATCATACGCCATGAACTGGCTCATACGGTTGTGGTCTCATTAAAATCTCTGTACTCATTCTTACTAATATATTTACGTAATCACGCTCTTTGTGTTATATAGTCTTCAAAGCAGACATAGTACTTTAATACGTCGTATGGGGTAATCCATGTTAGATGCTGACCACGAGGTGTGACTTCGAAGTTAGTTTGTTCGTTACACCGTTCCTGTTTAACTCGAGTGGGCCTCCAATCATTCGATAAAGATCATCAACGTTGATGGTCTACAACACCTTTCCCTACAAAAAACTATATTTGAACTTCAACTAAACAATTGTTTGTCCTTAGTGTTTTTGTTTATACGTATTACGCTTAGGCATAAAAAATCAATTTGAAATCAATTTGGTAACTTATACTTCTATGTTAATTACCTTAGTTGTTATGGTGTTAGAATATACTAGAATAGAGGTGTGGAAGGCTATATATAGTTTACATGATTTGTAATGTCTTTTTATCTATATGACTGTTTTTAGTGTAACATTTTCAAGGTCATTATCATTTCCATAGCTGGTAAAGTTATTTCTTATTGATTATGGAAATATTAATGACCTTGAAAAGGTTACACTCAACACATTTTTATATATTTGTGTAGTAAGGACAGAATGCCTACGGTCTATGTTATTCCTTTTCTAGTACAAATAATATATTTGTAATATCAGAAGGGTTTTGTGGAGATTTAGCACTTTCATAGTTGAAAGCAAGAGTCAATTGAAGCTAGACTACCATGGGAAACCTGGAAGCATTGGATGGCCGTTTCGTCCTATTGTGGGACTCCTCAATGAGTAGAAAAATTAAATTTTCTGACGTTTCATGACTCAGTGTTAGTCACTTCTTCAGAGCGTAAATAACCAAATTAACATTAATCCAAGTTTAAATAGTACAACGGAACAACACGAATATTAGGTACGACCAATTCAAAAACAAGTCTGAACAAGTCAATGTCACATCATTTCGGTCAAGGTGATTCATAATGCACATGTATATAAATATATATATATATGTGTGTATGCGTGCACTATTAATGTTGAGGAATGTGTGACCTTTATAATGACAAAGGAAAGAGTTTAATTGTAAGGTAATAGTGTGAATTGTAAATGAAATCAGACTAAGTGACTAGGATAGATAGTCCAAGTAGGATGTATGGTAAGGCCTTCCTTTCTATTAAGAGCAGTAGGATTAAGTATTATATGGAACGCTTCAGCTACTCTTCCTTATTTGTAATTGGGAAAAACCTTTTTGTAGTATTTTGATATTTTTGAAATCAATTTGATGATTGTTGAAATTGGCGTGAACTGCTATTGCCGATTTAATTTGAAGTCTATTCAGTTCTACAGGATTATTAGGAGGTTTCTTTGTGTACTTAATGTGTTCTTTGGCACGAGCCAAGATTTCGCGAGATGACTCTCCAATATAGATGGCATCACAGTAGACACAGCCGTTCTGTGTAGACATGAATACTTCTGTGAGTGTTTAGTCTTTTCTTGAATGAGTCCATTGAAGGCGCGGACACCACTGCTTCGGGTAACAGGTTCCAACAATTGATGACTCGGTTTGAAAACCTGTATGCCACGGGTATTTTGTTCGTTCTTGGCTATTCTACTCGCCTGCTATGTCCTCTGAGATGTTTTGATTTAGTGGGAAGAAAAAAGAGCATATATTAGGTTCAAACTCATTTCTTAGTATTCTACACTTGAAAATCAGATCATCTCTTAATCTGAGATGGGACAGCGTAAAGAGATCTCGCTTGTATAACCGCTCTTTGTATGGTAAACTCCAGAGTTCTGGAATTGCACGGGTAGCTGCCCTCTGTACTTTTTTCAGGATATCCGAGTCACTTCAGTCTGCAAGCCCCTGTTTAAATGGTGGTTTATGATTTCAACTATGGTGGAGAACTTTCCTTTATCACCCAGAGTGGTTTGGGGATCGTTTTGCTCTGAACTTTTACAATTTGAAAACCCCTAAGAACGAGGTTTCTTTCACCGTTCTAGCGGCGCCTATTTATTTCTACTTCTGCAGATCGTCCATTAATACAGTCAAAGTAGTCTAAGATCCTCACAGACGTCTATTCCGGGTCCAATCAGTTTGTATGAGTTTCCCAGTATTAGGTTTGTTTCTTCAAGAAATATGTTGATGGGAGAACTGGGAGAACGTTTCGTTCTATTATGGGACCCCTAAACCATGTGCATCCACGATCCCATATGGAAACTCAAACCCAGGACCATCGATTTCGCGAGTGAATGCTCAATATCTAGATTAATGAGCCTGCATCCGAAGGTGTTAACGCTTAGCTTTAATGAATCCACAACATTGTGCGACCATCCTCTATTGTCTTCAGTGGGTTACTGATTCAATAATGGCCTAACGTGGATCAGTTCATGATTTGGAGGAAACCCTTCACTCTCTACATTCATATACTAAAGATTATTATGTGCTCACATATTTTTCAAAAATGAACTGAATACTAGAAGACAATAAATCTCATGTGATTTTTCTTTACCTAGAATTCACTTTGGAAACAAGAAATCAAATAATATACAAATCATTTTCTTCTTAGCATTAATGTTAGGTGACAATTGTTAAAAATACCTGGATATTAATTTTGTACTATTTGCCACTCCTCAGTGAGGTCTTACCCAATCATATACCAACTCTAACTGACCTCCTGAAGTACTGAAAAATGCTTACTTAGTTGTAACTTATGTCATCCTGTCTAATCCTTATAGTTGGCCAAATTATATCGATCAATTTGTCATGTAATCATTAGCCTAGATAACTCAACACCAAGATGGACTATATTTGAAGTTAAACGGTTAAAAGGAATCTATAGAAAGTTACAGGCCTTAGCTGTATACCAAATAACACATAACAATAAGGTATACTTGCAATTTAAGAGAAAATGGTGCCTCTAGTCTCGGCAGTTATATCATTGAAAAATTATGTCTTTTCTTCATATGTTGTAGTTGAAATCATGAATCGATTAAAGCTAGACCACCATGGAAAACCTGGAGGCACTGGATGGCCGTTTCGTCCTATTGTGGTACTCCTCAGTAGTGAGCACCCACGATCCCGCCTCACGAGACCCGAATCCAGGACCTATCAGAAAACGTAACCTCTAGACTACTGAGCGGACCGGCATCCAACGGTGTTAATGTCTAACCAATTCACGAAATTGAGCAACCATTCACCATTGTCTTCAGTGAATTACTATCCCTTAACAGACCCGGCTGAACTCCACTGGTCACTGGGATCGAATCTCGCGAGGCAGGATCATGGATAAACACTGCTGAGGAGTCCCAAAATAGGACGAAACGGCCACTCAGTGCTTCCAGGTTTTTCATGGTGGTCTAGCTTCAATTGACTCATGAATTCAACTATAAAATTATTAAGATCTCCACAAACCCCTTTCTGATAATTATTTATATGTGTACATCTGTGTATTTTAGGTGCAATATAATAATAACAGTAATAATAGTAATAACCGATTTATTCAATATTATATGTTCAGTACGAAATGGAATGTCAGAATATACGGAAACTAGATTTTTAAAATATACCTTAGTAACTATTGAGTCCTTTTTCTCATTTAAAGGGTAGTGTTAGTTCATATAAATTAACAAGACATTGAACAAGTGATAAAGAAAATACCTTATATTATCAACTATAAATGTATAATGTCGTTACAATTGATTCACTACATTGGTTATCTAATTCAGACGATTTACTACAAAGAAATACAATTCAAAACTAGATTGACAAAATGTAAATAGTAGTTTAATTATGATAAGCAAAGATGGATAGTGACTAGCAGTGGAATTCAGGACGAGCGTTTCATCCTATTTGGGACTCTTCAAGTGACTATCAGGACTCAGTGGCCAAGTGGATAACGCGATGGCGTTTGAAGCGAGGGTACTGGGTTCGAGTCCCAGAGTGAACATCAACTCTGAGATGCAGGTACATCCAGCTGACGAGTCCCAAATAGGACGAAACTCGCGTCCTGGATTCCACTGCTAGCCACTATCCATCTCTGCTTACCATGCTTGTGAATTAAGGTATATCGAGGCAATACGCACAGTATGCACATATGCCAATTAGAGACTGACCAGTTGCAGTCCTAAACACATCGATGGGAAGATCCAAACAAACAATACTAAGTGAATTCAAACTTCACCCCATCGCACAAGCAAGTGGCTATCAGGACTCAGTGGCCGAGTGGATAACGCGATGGCGTTTGAAGCGAGGGTACTGGGTTCGAGTCCCAAAGTGAACATTAACTCTGAGATGCAGGTACATCTTAGCCAACGAGTCCCAAATAGAAGGAAATGCGCGTCCTGGATTTCGCTGCTAGCCACTATCCATCTTTGATTACCATACTTGTGAATTTAGGCTATATCGTGGCAATACGCACAGTATGCACATATGCCAATTGGAGACTGACCAGTTGCAGTCCTAAACATCAATGGGAAGATTCAAACAAACAATACTAAGTGAAGTAGTTTAATTAGTCTAATAATCTAGGAAATATGTTATTGTTGCAGCATACTCTCCATGAGACGTAAAGATCATGAATATTAATAAAGTTGTTGGTAAAAATGGACTCTGATAGTAAGTAACCACTAAAGTCGATACAATACGTTACAAACTTGAAGAGTATATCAAAGACAACATCTTTTATTTTTGATTTTGGACCAAGCATTTCATCGATGTTATCGCTAACAGTTTAGTCGGATTGAACCATCATCCGGATCCGAATTACACATTTAACACATGCTTCTGCGGATACGAAGATCTGTTTAAAGTCGATTTCTCTACTTTACAAAACAGTAGAAAAGTTCTCTTTTTATCCTAGGCTCTTGCTTCAGTAGAAGTGTATAAATACTTTAAACTCATCTTACCTTATAACTCAACTTACAATGTAACTAACATCACCCGTAAATATTAAAGCGATCAACTAGTGTAAGGAGAACATTCCAAGAGCGAACCAATGAATTATTGATTGATTGATCGATTAACAGAAAGAAATGAAAACATTTATTTTAGATCTAAAAAGATCATGAAACCCTTTAATATATACCACTGTTCAGTTAGATTACTTTTGTATTGTTTTCTAAAGAATATTATCGTTGCATAGTTTCTAGGAGAGAGCTATCAATTTATCCATACCCGATTTTAAGTGATTTTCTAATCAAAAATCGGGCTAAAAGAGGAGGTGAACCAGAAAGATTCCAGAAGGAGTAATTCCTCCGTATTTTAGTAAAAAGTTGTGACCAATAAAGTTTATCAACTGTGTAGGGGTTGTACACAGTTTCGTTACTGACAGCCAAGCATTTTATTGATAGAGCTTTCAGTTTGTTTGAACAACATCATGAACACGAAGATCAGGAGACAGAGGTAAGCTGTTCGAATTTAACTATATCAACTGCTATCTTTAACCTAACTTAAATTTCATGCTAACTGCCACGTCATAATAAAGCATAACAACAATCATGCAGTCAGAGATATTATTCATCAAGCTAGTTAGGCTGTAAGTGACCTCCAGTAGGATTGAGACATTTACATTGATTAATTACCGACTAGTACTTTGTGTTATGTTTGTCTAATCTATAATGCTGGTTGAATTCTATCACAAGATGATGAGATCATTTCACATACAACACACTTGTAGGTTCTAAATTTTAAATTACTTTTATCGGGCATTGGCATCGTTAAGAGAATTCTTGAATACTACGATGTCACGGAGAACTTTATATCCTTCGTTTGAAAGTAATCAGAAGAAGATAAACATAGGACCATATTAGTTAGAAGACAAAATATTATTTTTGATGGAGGTTTGTTCTCTGAGCTGGATGGTCTGGTTATATTTTTAAACAAAGGACGCACGATTAAACCAACCCGCTCAGAGAATAAAACTCCACCGAAATCATCCAGCTGAGTTGCATATCTTCTCGCTTAAAAAACTCTAACCAGAAAAAATAATTCAAACCATTTAAACTCTGCCCTGGGAGTTGAAGGAATAATTATGACGTCTCATGATGAAAGCCGAGTTCAACCGGAAGTCACGAGGCCGATGCACCTTCTAACAACCAGAGCATCACTCTTTATAGGTACATGGAACGTCCGGACAATGTGGGAGACAGGAAAGACCAGCCAAATAGCAATGGAAATGCGGAGATACAACTTGGCAGTACTCGGAATCAGCGAAACCCATTGGACACAAACTGGACAACAAAGGCTAGGTACAGGAGAGATGCTGCTGTACTCCGGTCACGAAGGGGAAAACGCTCCACACACTCAGGGAGTTGCTCTAATGCTGTCCAAATAAGCACGAAATGCACTTGTGGGATGGGAATCTCATGGACCCAGGATAATCAAAGCATCATTCAGAACAAAGAAGCAAGTGATCACAATGACCGTTATCCAATGTTATGCACCCACCAATGATGGCTACAACGATGAAAGGCTGCAATCAATTATAGAGAAGTGCTCACGAAAGGACCTGACCATCCTGATGGGAGATCTAAATGCTAAAGTTGGAGTGGACAACACAGGATATGAAGATATAATTGTACGACATAGACTAGGAGAAAGGAACGAGGATGGTGATAGATTTGCAAACCTATGTGCTTTCAACAAATTGGTTATAGGCGGCACAATATTCCCACACAAACGCATACACAAAGCTACATGGATCTCACCGGACCACACCACAGAGAACCAGATAGATCACATCTGTATCAACAAAAAATTCCGAAGATCAATGGAAGATGTGAGAACCCGGAGAGGAGCTGACATAGCTTCAGATCACCACCTGGTTGTGGCCAAGATGAGACTGAAGCTAAAGAAACACTGGACAACTGGACAAACAGCACCATAAAGGTTCAATACAGCCTTCCTTCGAGATACTGACAAGCTCCATGAATTCAAGATAACTGTCAACAACAGGTTCCAAGCTCTACAGGATCTACTGAAAGAACAAGAAACTACTTTGGAGGACAACTGGAAAGGGATAAAAGAAGCATTAACTTCAACGTGTCAGGAGGTTCTTGGTCCTAAGAAGCACCATCACAAGGAATGGATCTCTATGGGGACCCTGGACAAAATTCAAGAAAGGAAGAACAAGAAACTAGCAATTAACAACAGCCGAACACGAGCAGAGAAAGTCAAAGCACAAGCAGACTACGCAGAAGCAAACAAGCAAGTGAAGAAAAGCATTAAAGCTGACAAGCAGAAATACATGGGAGAACTAGTAACGACGGCGGAAAAAGCTGCAAGAGAAGGGAATATGAAACAACCATATGATACAACGAAGAAATTGGCAGGAAGATATAGCAAACCAGAGAGACCGGTCAAGGACAAAGAAGGAAATACAATCACGGATATTGAAGAACAGAGGAAAAGATGGGCAGAATACTTCGAGGAACTGCTGAATGGACCAACCCCATTGAATCCACCGAACATCGAAGCAGCCCACACAGACCTTCCAATAGATGTCACTCCACCAATGATCGGAGAAGTCAAGATGGTCATCAGACAAATCAAAAGTGGGAAGGCGGCAGGACCTGACAATATACCAGCAGAAGCACTGAAGTCAGACATTGAAATAACTGCAAACATGCTTCACCTTCTATTCAAAAAGATTTGGGAAGAGGGACAAGTGCCAACGGACTGGAAAGAAGGATATCTCATCAAAATACCAAAGAAAGGAGATCTGAGCCAATGTGAGAATTACAGAGGTATCAGTTTGTTATCAGTACCAGGAAAAGTTTTCAACAGAGTGCTGCTGAATCGGATGAAAGACACAGTAGACGCCGAACTTAGGGATCATCAGGCTGGATTCCGTAAGGATCGGTCGTGCACAGACCAGATTGCGACACTACGGATCATCGTTGAACAATCAGTCGAGTGGAACTCATCACTATACGTCAACTTTATTGACTATGAGAAGGCGTTTGACAGCGTGGACAGGAGAACATTATGGAAACTTCTTCGACACTATGGAGTTCCTCAGAAGATCGTCAACATTATCCAAAACTCATACGATGGATTACAGTGCAAAGTGGTCCATGGAGGACAGCTGACAGATGCATTTCCAGTAAGGACCGGAGTCAGACAAGGCTGTCTACTCTCCCCATTTCTCTTCCTTCTAGTGATTGACTGGATTATGACGAATTCGACATCTGAAGGGAAATACGGAATACAATGGACTTCTCAGAATCAATTAGATGATTTGGACTTCGCAGATGACCTAGCCCTCCTCTCTCATACACACGACCAAATGCAGATGAAGACAGCAAATGTAGCAGCAGCCTCCGCATCGATAGGTCTCCACATTCACAAAGGAAAAAGCAAGATTCTCAAATGCAACACGGAGAACACCAACCCAATCACACTTGATGGCGAAACCCTGGAAGAGGTGGAAACATTCAAGTACCTGGGGAGCATCGTTGATAGACAAGGAGGATCGGATGAAGATGTAAAGGCGAGGATTGGCAAAGCAAGGGCAGCATTTCTACAATTGAAGAACATATGGAACTCAAAACAACTTTCAACTAATTTCAAGATCAGAATCTTTAACACGAACGTCAAGACAGTCCTACTGTATGGAGCTGAAACGTGGAGAACTACTACGGCCATCATCAGGAAGGTACAAGTATTTATAAACAATTCTTTACGCAAACTACTCAACATCCACTGGCCGAATACTATCAGCAACAGCGTTTTATGGGAGAGGACAAACCAACTTCCAGCTGAAGAGGAAATTAGGAAAAGACGTTGGAAGTGGATCGGACATACATTGAGGAAATCACCAATGTGCATCACGACTCAATCCCTAACTTGGAATCCTGAAGGGAAGCCAAAAAGAGGAAGACCAAAGAACACACTACGCCAGGAAATAGAAGCCGATATGAAAAGGCTGAATAGTAACTGGAAAGAACTGGAAAGGAAAGCTCAGGACAGAGTTGGATGGAGAATGCTGGTGAGCGGCCTATGCTCCTCCACAAGGGGTAACGGGCGTAAGTAAGTAAGTAAGTAAGTAAGTAAGTATATACATGAACTGCATATGCTTCAGCTTGTGTAGTTTGTGCATGTAGTTTATGCCCAAAGGGTACGCCTAAGGCTCCACCGGACTGAGCTGGAACAGACAGTCTGTCCCATGACGAAAACATGTTTGCCCCTTACACGAACAAAAACAAAGACCTGCCTAGATGAAAAAAGTTTTTACACCTACCTGTATGCTATGATGAGCCTGGACATATATATCTGTACCTCCGGTATGCATATACCGTATAATATGTAGAAAATAAGAGTGAGGAGAGTGGTGAGCATCAACCCTTATGTGTTACTGGTATGTGTGTAACGTTTACTAGTACCATATGTGACTCTCGCATACCAATGTCCATGGGGTTCTAACAATTTTCCGTCGGATTTCTTAAGTGAGGCTTGGCCAACCCCTCATGGTTGACTGGTACACCAGCTAATCAATGGATCATAATTCAATACTTCATACAATGTAATCTCAACCCCCAGTCATATATTGTTGTTGGTATTGTGTTCACCGATAACAGATTACGCTAATAAATATCAAAAATTGTACAAAAATCTCTATAGGAACTTATAAGTTATCCGGTACTAATGTCACAAGAAAGCTCAATCACTTCATTTTATTTAATTCAAACTGAATGACACAGTCTTACTACCTTCATCACTCACGCGTAAGCATACAAAAGCATAAAGTAACGGTGGAACGACGAAATGTATTATCGGTCATATTAACGTACATAGATTTGATTGGGAAATTGTTGGATACCTGGACTGAAGAATCCAAGAACTTGCAAAGTGGTAAGTAATGATAAATAGGTCCTCAAAATAAATAGCTTTGTATGTCACTGACATCGACGCTGACCTCGTCAGTTTTATTGAACACATCCCTACCTGAAGGCACTCGAACAAATATAACTACCAGTTCTTTCCAGTTAACATTCATCATTTTCGTATCTGCTTCTATTCCCCGGTGTAATGTGTTCCTTGGCATTCCTCTTTTCCGCTTCCCTTCACCATTCCAAGTTAGGGAATGCCTTGCAATGCGCATTTGTGATTTCCTTAATGTATGTCCGATCCACTTCCAACGTCTTTTCCTAATTTCCTCTTCAGCTGGAAACTGGTCTGTTCTCCCTCATAAAACGCTGTTGCTGATAGTATCCGGTCAGTGAATGTTGAGTATTTTGCGAAGACAACTGTTTATAAATACTTGTACATTCTTGAAGATGGATTTAGTAGTTCTTCACGTTTCAGCTCCGTACAGTAGTAGCTAACGATAATTTAAAAAGCTTATAAAAACTACAGTTTGTGAAGATATTTCGTCACAAATAAGGTCATCAAAATAGTTTACTTTAGTACTTTTAGAATGATATCAAAGTATTTACTTCTATTTGTTCAAAATGACAATAGAAACTGAACAGTTAAACTATTAAACTAAGAAACCCAATACTACTTAAACTATTGACATCTATAATTAACCAAGTTTTTAAATGATAAACTTCTTTATATATATATGAAAAGGATGAATAACAACTGGAAAGAACTGGAAAGAATTGCCCAGGACAGGGTTGGATGGAGAATTCTGGTGTGAGTCCTATGCTCCCTCCACGAGGGGCAACAGGCTTAAATAAGTATTATCTTTATATCTCATTATAGAATATTATTTTAACAAATAAAATTAACTATTAATATATGAGAAGCGATTTGGTGGAGATTTTAGTAATTTTATAGAGTTGAGATCATGAGTCAATTAAAGATAGACCACCATCGAAAACCTGGAGGCATGGGACGGCCGTTTCGTCCTATTGTGGAACTCCTCAGCATTGCGTATCCACGATCCCGCACTCGCGAGATCTGAACCCGGGGCCTGCCAGTCTCGCGCCAGAGCACTTAACCATTAGACCACTGAGATGGCCGGTATCCAACGGAGTTAATGTCTAACTTCAACCGATCCACGAAATTGAGCAACCATTCATCAATATCATCAGTGAGTTGATATCTCCCAACAGACCTGGTTAAACTCCAATGGTTACTGCTTCTCATTAGAACTTCAGGAAATACTTCATGGAGCCAGTCACTAGTGAGCACAAGATCATTAATATATGATTGTATAATTTAAGTAAATGAAATTATGAAAAAGAAAATTTTCTTTATTAAAAATTACGTCATCTTTATGTTTCCAAGTGAAATTATTCATATGGCAACAAAAATTTCTTTCGAATTAATATACATTAGTAACTATTATCAAAAAATATTTACTTACTTATTTACTGACTTACATATGCCTATCACCCCCTCGAGGAAGAGTATAGACCACCCACTCAAATATATTTGCCTATAATGAAATATTTCAAGTTTAAATCAATAAAATTTGATTAATTTTTTATTGATTTTTATAATCATTAAAACTTAAAGATTATTGATTTAATAATAGTGATAATCGATCAAACCATTTTATTAAATGGTGTTAATCCTTAAAATCAATTATCCTCAATTAAAATTATAACCTTATTAAGAGAATAATAACTTTAAACATTATTAGCAATGATGAATAGTCGCTAGCAGTGGAATCCAGGACGCGCATTTCGTCTTACTTGGGACTCGTCAGTTGGATTTACCTACATCTCAGAGTTGATGTTCACTCTGAAACTCGAACCTGGTATCTTTCGTTTCAAGCTCCACTCAGCTACTGAGTCATTATCCATCTTTGCTTACCATACTTGTGAATTTAGGCTATATTGAGGCAATACGCACAATATGCATATATGTCAATTAGAGACTGACAAGTTGCAGTCCTAAACATCAATGAGAAGTTTCAAACAAACAATACTAAGTGAATTTGAACATTATTGTACAAATATTTCTTTAGAATTATTATCTTATCATTTACTACTCTTACTATAATGTATGCTACTGATGTCGATCGATATAAGTAGTATGTATCATCAATCGAAAGTGAAATGCCTAGCAGTAGAATGTTAAGAAGATCGAAGAGAAGAGAATGAATGATTGATGTAGAAATAAGAGAGCAATGAAGTCTAAGACAATTGATTGACATTTTGTAAATAAAGTATTTACCATATGATTTTCAGATTTTACTAAATGATTGTGTAATTTTGTGTTTATTTACATTTGGTTATCAACATTTGGGTTTTCATCCACCAAATTACTTATTATCAATCATGTTAGTTTGAACGATTATTCATTGTACAATACACACGATGATGTTGATGTTGTTGTTGCTGTTATTGTTTTAATATAAAAGTAGTATTTATGTCAACCAACACCAAGGTTAGAATTTTCAATACAAATGTCAAGACAGTTCTACTGTATGGAGCGGAGACGTGGGGAAATACGAAAGCCATTATCCAGAAGATACAAGTGTTCATCAACAGCTGTCTACGCAAGATACTTCGGATCAGATGGCCAGACACTATCAGCAATAAGTTACTGTGGGAGAGAACAAACCAGATTCCAGCAGAGGAAGAAATTAGGAAGAAGCACTGGAAGTGGATTGGGCACACCTTGAGGAAATCAGCTAATTGCGTCACAAGACAAGCCCTCACATGGAATCCTGAAGGTCAACGGGGAAGAGGAAGACCAAAGAACACATTACGCCGAGAAATAGAGACAGACATGAGAAGAATGAACAAGAACTGGAAAGAACTAGAAAAGGAAGCCCTGGACAGAGTGGATTGGAGAAAGCTGGTCGGCGGCCTATGCTCCATTGGGAGTAACAGGCGTAAGTAAGTAAGTAAGTAAGTATTTATGTCATCTACCGAACTGAATGTATTTCAATGTTTCTGATGTGGACTCCAATTTCTTACTTGCTTACGCCTTTTACCCCTAATGTAGCATAGGCAGCCGACCAGCATTCTCAAACCCACTCTGTCCTATCACTTGCTTGTTAGTTCTATCCAATTTTTGTTCATTCTTCTCATGTCTGTCTCCATTTCTCGACGTAATGTGTTCTTTGATCTTCCTCTTCTTCTTTGATCTTCAGGATTCCATGTGAAAGCTTGACTTGTGACGCAGTGGGGTGATTTCCACAATGTGTGTCGTATCCTCTTTCAGCACTTCTTCTTCATTTCTTCCTCCATTGGAATCTGATTTTTTCTCTCACACAAAACAATGTTGCTGATAGTGTCTGGCCAACAGATCCGAAGTATCTTGTGTAGACAACTGTTAATAAAAACCTGTATCTTCTGGATGATGACTTTCGTAGTTCTCTGGGTTTCCACTTCATACAGTAGATTTGTCTTGACATTTGTATTGAAAATTCTGACTTTGGTGTTGGTTGACAATTGTTTTGAGTTACAGATGTATTTCAATCGTAGATACGCGTCTTCGCATCTGCATCAGATCCACCGTGTTTCTCCACAATACTCCCAAATATATAAAGGGTTTTACATCCTCCAAAGCTTCTCCGTCAGATGTGATTTGATTGGTGAATGTTGTGTTGTATTGGAGAATCTTGCTTTTCTCTTTATGTATATTGAGACATACTACTGATTAGGCTGTTTCTACACTGGTCGTCTTCTCCTGCATTTGTTATTGAGTTTGTGATAGAAGAGCCAGATCATCTGCAAAGTCTAGATCGTCCAGTTGCATCCTAGCTGTCCACTGTATCCCGTGCTTCTCTCTAGATGTTCAATTAATGAATAAAATATTAAATTAGAGTAAAACATTCATTCCAAAGTATACATTATTATTTGATTTAAGAGTTTCGGCAAAAATCACACTGTATTGACATGAGAAAAAGTAAGTTAAAACAAAACAAGCAATAGTCATGACAATAGCAAGATTCTAAGAAAACAGAAGCACATGAACTAATATAATAATAAAGTTACTAAAACCTTCAAAAATTGTATTCCATTATTGTTTGTTTGTTTATTTTTATAAGAAGTAAAAAATTCTATGAAAACATTATTTTCATAGTTGAAATCATGAATGAGTTGAAGCTAAACCACCATGGAAAACCTGGAAGCATTGGACTTACGAATGTGGGATCGTGGATGCTCACTGCTGAGGAGTCCCATAATAGGACGAAACGACCGTCCAGTGTTTCCTAGTTTTCCATAATGGTCTAGCTTCAACTGATTCATGATTTCAACTATATGGAAATACTGAAATCTCCACATAAACCCCTTTTGATCTAAAAAACATTATTTGACATGATCAACACACAAGTTGAATTTGTATTGAAGAAATAATAAACCTTAAGATCTTAAATTATATGAACTAAAATAATCAAATTTAATGATGAATACAGTAATTTCTAAATTAAAAAGGCATTGAAAAAGCTTACTAACTTCATTAAATTGTTAAAACTGGTGTATATTACTGAGTTAGGATATGAGTAGTAAAGACTGTAAATAATTATAAATTAACTTGATATTGTTTGGTTGATTCTTCCCATTGATGTTTAGGACTGCAATAGATAAGTCTCTTATTGACATATATGCATAATATTATTATCGCCTTTATATAGCCTTAACTCTCAAGCATTATAAGCAAAGATGGATAGTGGCTAGCAGTAGAATTAAGTCTAGAGGTCTGAAGGTTAGGCGCTCGCGCGCAAGACTGGTAGGTCCTGGGTTCTAACCTCGCGAAGCGAGATCGTGGATGCGCACTGCTGAGGAGTTCTATAATAGAACGAAACGGCCGTCCAGTATTTCTACGTTTTTCTTAATGGTCTAGTGTCAATTGACTCACGATTTCAACTATTTATAAAAATTACTAAAAATCTCCACAAACAACACCCTTATTTGTTAATTAGTTTGAACGCTTTAATGACGTTCTTTCAATGTTTATTGTGATGGCCATTCTCTTTCAGGAGTAAGATTCGAAAAAAACATTTCCAGATGATCTTGTTCTACCATTAGAATGATTTGAATTGGTTTTAAATGAGTTTTGATCTACTTTTTATTGGCTTAATGAGTATATGGAGCTATATATTGGGACTAGTTAGGTCATAAATAGAAATTCTTAGTATCTTTTGAATTTGAAGATACCACCACTATTTTAGTTTGACAACACTTTACCAGTAACACCTTCTATAATCGAATCGCGTTCACCCAGTTAAATCAACAGTCAGAAACGAGGAGGTTGGAAGATATATTTGATGGGTTATCAATATATGGGGAAGCGATTGATCTAATCTAGCTAATGATCGTAGGAGATTTTCCGCACGCCGTTCTGTAAAGTGATCTGATACGGATGCATGACCGAGCGCCTTCAGCTAAATGAGTCCACTAAAACTAATGTAGACAGCAATTAATGTCGAATATTTACAGAGATATTGATTATGGGGATTTATTTACAGTGACATCATCAGTTTCATTAGTTTTCTATGAATTTTATTCAAATTGAAAACGAAATAAAAATGATACATTGTATGATAAGGTTTTCTTTTCATTGATAAGGCAGATAGACAAAGAGAAAAATAAAATTAAACATAATTTTTACTAATAATGAACAGATTTTTGATTCTTATTTAGATTAGCTATATCAGTGTAGCTATCTATTCTAAAGATCACTAGGAACACTTTGTAGCTCGTCAATATTCCCAGGTTATTAAAACAATGTAAAATACCTTCAATATTAGTTCTATTTTATGCAACAGTGAATAATCTAGTCAGGAATCAGTAGCTCAGTGGATAACGCGATGGCATTTGAAACGAAAGGTACTGGGTTCGAGTCATAGAGTTAAAATTAACTCTGAGATGCACATACATTCAGTTGACGAGTTCCGAATAGAACGAAACATGAGTCCTGGATTCCACTGCTAACCACTATCTATCTTTGATTACAATCCTTGTGAAATGAGGTTATATCGAGGCAGTACGCTCAGTATGCACATATGCCAATTAGAGACTGACCAGTTGTAGTCCTAAACATCAATGAGGAGTTTCAAACAAACAATACTAAGTGAACTTAATCTACCGTTTATTTTCTGTTCTTACACTAAACTTTACAGAGTCTAGATGAGTAATGTGATTTTGTGAAGCTCTATTTGACTAACTTCTTATTATAATACCAAAGTCTGAGATCGTAGAATTGAAACTATAATTTTAGGTTATTTTTGTTTTTGACTTTAAGCCTGGCTAGTCACTAGTAAGCATATGATAAGAGGAGATTTTTACTAAATTTGTATATATAGTTGAAATCATGAGTCAATTGAAGTTACAGGTCTAGAGGTCAAGCGTTTGTAAACAACATTTTCAAATGATGATTTTTGTTGTCTCGAAACAATCTTCAACCTCTCCTATGAAAGTTTAACCTTTAGACCACTGAACTGGTATCCAATGTTATACAAATCCAAATCGTTTTTTCCAAATTCACAATACTGTACAACTATCTTTTAATAACTTCTGTCAGTAACTTTCTCACACACATATTCACCAACGTAATTGCCGATTCTAATCTAATCAAATATATTCTCATTTTCATCATAAATAAATAACCTACATGTATATTATATAAATTTGATTAAGATAACCTAAGAATGATTTATCAAATCCGGTTGAACTCCACTGGTCACTGGGATCGAATCTCTTGAGGCGGGATCGTGGATACATACTATTGAGAAGTCCCACAATAAATCGAAACGGTCGTTTAGTGCTTCAAGGTTTTCCATGATGGTCTAGCTTCAATTGACTCATGATTTCAACTATATAAAATTGAGAAGAAGCAACCTATATCAAGTTACGAAACATCAGCAATTCAATTCTCGGCTCATTGAAATGTTATAAACATATCATAGATAGTAAATTTTCGCGAATAATAACTGAATTTTCTGCTTTCAGAACATTATGTTTTACTGAACCTGTGAAAATACTCATGTTTGTATTGGAAACATACCAGTTCTAACTAACAAAAATAGTAGATCCACTCAATATTAAGAACCAAAGAAAACGGAATAGATATTGGATAGGACACACATTTAGGAAGTCACCCAATTGCGTCACAAGACAAGCCTTCACATGGAATCCTGAAGTTCAAAGGAAAAAAGGAAGAACAAAGAACACATTAAATTGAGAAATGGAGACAGACATGAGGAGAATGAACAAGAGTTGGATTGAACTAGAAAGGAAGGTGTAGGACAGAGTGGGTTTGAGAATGCTGGTCGGCGGCCTATGCTCCATTGGGAGTAACAGGCGTAAGTAAGTACAAAGTACATAGCTGTCACTTTACAAAAAGATCACTGTAAATTCTTTCAGATCTTTTAAATAAAGTATTACCATTAGATTAGTGAAACCGGATTCATTGGTTCATGCTTTCAATTTCAGGTAATTACTTATTTTAAACGACTACCACTCATTAATAAATTATTCATTTCATCTTATGTTACTAATTACAATAGTAAGTAGTAGCATGTTATTAAAAGGTTTACCAATCTATCTATTTTTCCTTCTTAATGAAGCTAGAATAATAATAGAATAATACAGTAAATAATTTTAAATGATTGTCCCCTCAGAAAGACTCCAAATCACTTAAGTATCGTGTTTCGTCATTCAGGCGGGCTTTCAAAAGTAATCACAAATCAATACAATACCAATTTAACTAACGGGATCATTGGAAAGATGTAACCTGTTCATTGATTCTGTTCAATAAATTAACTATTAAGGACCAAAACAAAAATATTACAAGGAGATTTGTAGGGCAAGTAATATATAAGAAAAAACAATCATAACTTATATGAATATTTATCAATATTTGAACGAATATTCAACATGAGTATGTGAAGATTGTTGAGTCTCATTAAAATCGTGAAACGATCAATATTAGACTACTATTGTAAATCTAGAAAAACTGGACGAACGTTTCGTTATAGCATGGGACCTCTAAACAATGTGAATCCACGATCCCACATACGATATTCGAACCCAAGACCATCGATTTCGCGAGTGAAAGCTTAACATCTAGACCAGTGAGTCAACATCAATTTGTTTATGTCTGATTTCAATCGATCCATGATGTTCCGCAACCATCCATACATTGCCTGAGGTGAATAACTAATTGTTTCATAATGAAAATGGAGTGAACTGCATTGATCACAGATTCTCATTAGATCTCCGAGAATTTCCCATCGAATCAAGTCACTAGTGAGCACATGATAATCTTCAGCATGTTGGAAAAAATAGCTTGTATGTGATATCAATCCGATGAATAAAGACAAGGTCCGATTACTCGTTAATGATCATTTGTCAAGGTGGAGGGAAACTAATTGAATACTATGTTTTCTGTTCACGTTTTTCTGATTAGCTAATATCCGGCAATTCTGCCGTTGGTCATTAGGAGCCGAACTTTTTCTGAAGTATTTTGTTCTCTTCAAAGTTGATCTTGTGACCTATTTCTAACGCGCCCAGTGCCGTTGCCGATCAGTTGGAATACATATATATTCATGTTATTATCTAGCCGCACCCCGAAATATTATAATTAGTAACAGTATCAATGACAGGAGATATTATTATGTTCAAACAATATAATTCGATAAGAAAGAATAAATTCACGAGACAAAAGATAATTTTAAAAAGCTAAATGTACAAAAGTCAATGAATGAATAACTCCGCTTGTAGCTCTTCTAGAGTTACTGCCGGTCTCGGGTAAAGGAGGAGGGTTGGGCATCGGGTTAGCGACCTATCCCGTAGAAAAACTAACTCGCTAAAAAACGCTGATATGAAAAAAAACTAAAAAAAATATTCAAAAATTACACTCTACAACATTTATCTAGTATGCATATTAGAGGACAAAAATAGGCTATAATGATGTAAATTAGGAAAAGATAATGGAGGTGGCCCCCAAAATACCCTAGTACTGCCGAGAGTAGGGAGAGTCTGCTTCCCCTCTACAAATGCTCTCACATAGCCTCGCGTATATAGCCCCTCCAAGGGAAGTCCTACTCACTGCGTTCTTATGACATTACTGTTGTTTACGAAATTGAGAGGACTGAAAACGAATGTCCAGAGCTTTACCCGGATTGATGGACACGGAAAGTTCACCTAGGAGAGTTGGAAAACCCTGATTCCAAACCAATGGTGCACATGGGATCCAGGATCCTGAGGGAACAAGTGGCATATGAACCAATCGTTGGTCACCATCTACCATGGGATTGCATCTCTTCATGATGCTCCACTGTCTTGTGGATTCGACCTTTAGGTCAAAGGCTCGGGTTGTGGCCCCCTAAGAAAACCACCTGCTTCGGTTTGGGCACCCGGGCAGTATCACAGCCTTCAAACAAATCAAATGAGATTTGTGCAGCGAATATATATCTGGTGCCCCTTTGTACCAATAATTATGTGTTTAAATAAATATAATAAAATAAATTGGAGGTGGATAGGACATACATTACGGAAATCATCAAACTGCATCACGGCAAAAGTCTTCATTTAGTATCTTGAAGGTGGAAGAAAAAGCGATACACTAAAGAACACTTTGTATCCAGAACTGGCGACCAACATCAACAGAATGAATAAGAATTGGAAACTCATAGAAAGGCAGAACTGAGAACAAAGTTGATCGAAGAACCATGATCAGTGACCTATGCTACTCCCCAAAGGATAACAAACATATGCTCAAGAAATTGAAACAAGTTTCAGTAATGGTATATGTAAATCAATGTTGATATTTCAATGAAATAATCGAAATCCCATACAATCCCAAGCACCTAATAAATAAATGATACCAATGAATTTATTTCTTGTTTGCATAAATATATATTTTTTGATCATCACTATAGATACTGTAAGTTTGCCTATGCGAATAACACGAAATCCACAATAATTCTAATATTATATAACACTTCATCCCCCCCCCAACACGTAAAATTCAGCTATCCGTTGCCATAGCTACTAAATACAACATTATGAAAGTACAAAGTGCATATTGTCCAGAATTGAAATTTCACGTGATTATTTATGTAATATGAATGAACACCATATATCATAAATAATAAATTTTAATGTATGTACACAACCAAAACAATAATGATTCAAACCTGAATAACGAGATTCGAACCCAGGACCTATCAGTCTCATGAGGCGGGATCGTGGATGCGCACTTCTGAGGAGTTTAGCTTCAATTGACTCATGCTTTCATCTATGAAAATACTGAAATCTCCATAAAACCCCTTCTGATAACAAAACGTTTTAGAAATAATACTACAACCTAATATTTGGAATGTCTTCACAATTAATTGATCACTGGGTGGTGATCAATCTCATGAATGTCAGGTCCTTCTTAGTGCTGATCGATCGAGTTGCAATGTGGCCACCAGTCTAGGTGGCTCGACACTGCTTGCACTATATATATTGAGGTAAGATGGTGGTTGGAGGTGGTCAACAGGAAACCCTGGACCCGGGTTTCGTGCTACTTGGCACCCGTCAGCAAGGTGTACATGCATGAGATTGATCACCACCCAGTGATCAATCAATTGTGATTACATCTTAGTCCCACAGCCCGAATAGCTCAGTGGTAACGTCTCTGACTGTGATCCTGAGTGACGCGGGATCGAATCCGCCAGGGAGCATCAGTTCCTTCAGGATTGCAGGTACACCTTGCTGGTGAGTGCCAAGTAGCACG
Organism: Schistosoma rodhaini; assembly: GCA_944470415.2. NCBI lineage: Eukaryota > Metazoa > Platyhelminthes > Trematoda > Strigeidida > Schistosomatidae > Schistosoma > Schistosoma rodhaini. The sequence goes on from OX104044.1 coordinate 82,865,604, forward strand.
AAACCCGGGTCCAGGGTTTCCAGTTGACCACCTCCTACCACCATCTTACCTCAGTATTTGGAATGTCTTACTTACTTACTTACTTTCGCCTGTTACTCCCAATGGAGCATAGGCCGCCGACCAGCTTTCTCCAACCCACTCTGTCCTGGGCCTTCTTTTCTAGTTCTTTCCAGTTCTTGTTCATTCTTCTCATGTCTGTCTCTATTTCTCGGCGTAATGTGTTCTTTGGTCTTCCTCTTCTCCTTCGACCTTCAGGATTCCATGTGAGGGCTTGTCTTGTGACACAATTGGGTGATTTCCTCAAAGTGTGCCCAATCCACTTCCAGCGCTTCTTCCTGATTTCTTCCTCTGCTGGAATCTGGTTTGTTCTCTCCCACAGTAACTTGTTGCCGATAGTGTCTGGCCATCGGATCCGAAGTATCTTGCGTAGACAGCTGTTAATAAACACTTGTATCTTCTGGATAATGGCTTTCGTAGTTCTCCACGTCTCTGCCCCATACAGAAGAACTGTCTTGACATTTGTATTGAAAATTCTAACCTTGGTGTTGGTTGACAATTGTTTTGAGCTCCAGATGTTTTTCAGCTGTAGGTATGCTGCTCTTGCTTTGCCGATCCGCGCCCTCACATCTGCATCTGATCCACCGTGTTCATCAATGATGCTGCCCAGATATGTAAAGATTTCCACATCCTCCAAAGCTTCTCCGTCAAGTGTAATTGGATTGGTGCATATTGTATTGTATCGGAGAGTCTTGCTTTTCCCTTTGTTTATATTGAGACCTACTGCTGCTGAGGCTGCTGCTACATTGATCGTTTTCTCCTGCATTTGTTGTTGCGTTTGTGATAGAAGAGCCAGATCATCCGCGAAGTCTAAACTCCGCCTGTAGCTCCTCCAGGGGCTACTGCCGGTCCCAAGCCCGGGTAAAGGAGGAGGGTCGGGCATGGGGTTAGCGACCCCATCCCGTAGAAAATCAACTCGCTAAAAAAACGCTAACCAAAAAAATCATTTGGAATGTCTACTAAAAACATTTTACTGTTATTACAGTTGTAGATCATAGTAATGAAATGATATAAACTAGTTTATGGAAACTATTCGGATTGAATTGTTTTTTTCCCATAAATTCAATGTCCAATTATTAGTTGAGGAAATTACTGAAAATTTTCTACTGACGAAAGTTTATTTATTTACGTTACCTGGTATAATATGTGTTTCTAACTTTTCTCTAGTTCACTAAATACAGATTGATTTCAGTTATTAGAAACATTTTCACAACAATAACAGTCAGAATACACGACTAATCTAATTGTGATAAGTTATAATTCTGATACTCCTCTTCCTTTTCTTCTTCTTCTTCTTCTTCTTCTTCTTCTTCTACTACTACTACTACTACTACTACTACTACTACTACTACTACTACATGGGTGGGAACGATCGAATGTGTTTAACCACGAATTACAAACTATCTCACTCAAATCTGATAACTATACAGTAAACAGTTAATTTGCAAGCTATCAATCAATTGACCCAATATTGACTGTTCTTTTTGTCAATATCAGTTCATCTTCTCTGATTTCATTGTTTAAGCATTTTCATACCAATTGCGCTTGGTTCCTGTTCTTTCCTTATCGATCATCTGCCAAAATATATTCTATGCCTGGCTATTACCATAAACTGCTTATGTGGATATAAGTAGCCCACACCATAATACTAATACTCACACTATTATTATCATCATTATGTTGAAGAGATTGTGAGCAATGATTGCTTCACTATACTGATGTATTGTCACGACTATATCCAACCAAATCTATTTTCAATTTATTTTGTAATTTTTACTTTAAAACCACTATAGGTTGTTGTATCCAGTTGATGAAAATCTAACTGTTGAGGAGTCCCACAATACGACGAAACGGGCGTCCAGTGCTTCCATGTTTTTCATGATGGTCTTGCTTCAATTGACTCATGATTTCAACTATATATAAAATTACTAACATTTTCACAAAAACCCCCTTCTAAGAAATAAAAGGAGTTCATATAATTCTGCTGTTATATCTTTGTTATTTCTCTTTTCAAAATTGATATTACATCAGTAATTAACTTATAAGAACTTTCATCTTAATTTGATTGAAGTCGGAGTTTTCTTCTTTGAGCTGGATGGTTTGGTCGTGGAGATTTCATCGTCCTTCTGAACGACATCATCAGAACAAACTTCGGATAGAAATGAAGTGTTCGAATTTCTCTACATGTGGTTCATAGCTTGTCCTGTACACCGATATGTTGATCGATTCTTGTTGACTTTAAGTCTGTCATTGTTTACTTCTTTATTTTGGTTTTATCTCCCATCAGTTTGATTTTTGTTCTTATGTTCATGCACAATTTCCCTGATTGGTCAATAAATTGGATTGATTTCAGTGTGTTTATTGATTGCTGATTGATCTGAGTGCCAAGCTTCTAAAAATTCTCTGGTGTTTTTGGAATTGCCTCTATTCAAAATCACCACATTTTTCCAGTCGAATGTGTGTTCACAGTTGTCCAAGTGCATTGGTACAAAGTGAAGACATGTCATGGCGTCCACCTGAGCTATACATTTTCTCCACCATTGAATTAGTTTCATAGTATTTAGGTGCCAAGTTGATATCTCAGTGATAAATTATTCGAAATTTTTCAAGTATTTATAACAAACTGTATACCAATCCAATCAGATTAGAAAAAATTAATGAAGTGAGAAACACTTTATGAGATGTTTAAAAAGTCTGTTGTCCATTTAATGAATATTTACTTAGTTAGTTGGTTAAACGCACAAATATTGGTACAAAGAGGCACCACAACCGGAGATTTCGAACTAAATATCTAATCCATAAGACAGTGGAGCAACGTAAAGAGATGCAGTCTTATAGTAGCCGGTGACTAACGATTGATTCATACGCCATTTATTCCTTCAGGATACTGGAGCCCATGTATAGCATTGGTTTGGAATCAAGATTTTCCAACTCCCCTAGGTGGACTTTCTGTGTCTACCAATCCGGTTAAAGCTCCGGTCATTCACTTTTCGTCTTCTCGATTTCGTAAACAACAGTAATTCCAAGAGAAGGTAGTGAGTAGGACTTCCCTTGGAGAGGCTATATACGCGTGTCCATGTGGGAGCATTTCGACAGATAGATACTCTCGACCGTACCAGGACATTTGAGGGCCTTCATTTAATGAACATAAAAATTGTGGAAAATGAAACAAACTAGTGATTTAAAAAAATTTGTTATCAAATGGAAAGTTTTGAAGAGGTTTGAATTAGGATTATGACAGACAGATTCATTTGAAATATTATCATTTGATCAATATAGATTTCAGATCTAAACCATTGAATCGGTCAAGCTTATGAGATATGTACATTTTCTGTCTGTAGACTTACTTTAAGAAAACTCGTGTGACAATATACCTAGCAAAAGACTTAAACGATTCATATTAGTAAACAATCTACTCAAAATGGGGGTTTATGGAGATTGTAGTGATTTTAATAGTTGAATTAATTAGCCGATCTAAGCTAGATCACTATTGAAAATCTGGAAGCACTGGACGGCTGTTTTTTCCTAGTATGGGACTCCTCATCAGCAGGCATCCACAGTCTTGCATGAGGAAACCGAACATAGGACCGTCGGTCTCTCGTGAGAACGCTTAACCTATAGACCACTGAGTCGTCAAGATTATGTGTCAAATAAAGTTAGACACTAACGTCGCTGGATGCCGGCCCAGTGGCAGACCTGGGTTCGATCCCTGTATGCAGGATCGTGGATGAGCCCTGCTAATGAATCCCAAACTAGAATAAAACAGCCATCCAGTGCTTCCAGATTTCCAATAGTGGTCTTGCTTAGATCGACTCAATAATTCAACTACTACAATTGTTAAGTAACTGAAATTTAATAAACTTAACGATCAAATAATATCGTCAAAGGGATTTTGTTAAATTGAATAGTATTCTTTCAGTCTAAAAAATTAAAATGCAGTAAGACCTGGCGACTCCTACAATCAACCCGAAATCAAACTCCAATAGAACACATTCTCATCAGTCATCATTGAAGAAACTCAGTAGAACACTAACGCTCATTATGGAGCACATGTTCAGACTCAGCTCATGCTCTACTCCAAGCACGTATCTGTATGCATTTTAACAAACGTAGAAGAACCACAGCAACAAAACTCCTTATAATTCAACTTAATGATGAAACCATCAAAAAATATTTACAGGAACAACGAGATAAGGAGTTAGTCAATCATGAAAATGATATCGATCTCGAAGTAACTTTGTGTGATATCTAAGAAGCTGTGGAAACACAATGATATCTACTAGCACCTTAAACGAAAAATTAGGAAATATCAGTGGATCTCAGTTGCTGATATTCAACTGATAGATGCTCGGAAACTAATCCCATCTGATTCCAAATATGATGATGATTGTAGGCAGCTTAAACATAAAGCCTACTCATTGATCATGAGAAATGGTGTGTAGTGAAATCAGAGGAAATGGAAAAGACATTGACGTTTGGTAACGGTAGAGAACTATTCAGACTTATCAAGGAAACGGGTATTAAAAACCCGACTGTTAGTGAATGCAGTAGTTTTTTCCGTTCTACTTTATGTATGTGCAACATGGCCATTAAGAATAGAGGATATTCTTAGGTCACAAGTGTTCGATCATAGGTGTCTCTGAAGAATCACCCACGTAATTTGGAATCACGGAGTATGCAATGTCTGTGTTAGGAAGAATATACTAGTTAAGGGTGGCAAATCGACTGATAAGGTAGTAAATTTTCATTAACTGAGGTTTTTGGGACATGTGATACGTATGTCAAACCACCACCTGTCTCGACGAGCGATGTTGTCCAGCTTGAGTAGCGGTCTGGAAGAAAACTGGGGGCTGCAAAACCTATACATGACATCAATCCATAAAGTCACTGACAATTCAACTGAGACATATCAATAAGTGCAAACTATCTGGTTGGGGTCCACGTGATCATCGTAACCAAAGGTTAGAGACTTTGAATTACGTGGCTCAAAAAACGTTTGCAATGGCACAGGTGTTTCCATTCTTTATCTTCCTCAAAACTCCGATATTCTACATTCCTCATAGCTTTTCATCTGTTTTTGTTACACCAACTTATATAACTTGAAGTTATGGTAAGCAAAGATGGATAGTGGTTAGTAGTGGAATCCTATTTGGGACTCATCAGCTCGATGTACCTGTATCTAAGAACTGATGTTCACTATGGGACTCGAACCCAGTATCTTTTGCTTAAAACGCCATCGCGTTATCCACTCGGCCTCTTAGTCCTGATAGCCTGAGGCTGACCAGTTGCAGTCTTAACACATCGATGGGAAGATTCAAACAAACAATACTAAATGAATTTATAACTTGAAGTTGTTTATAAAAAAACAACACTCAAACTGGTGGTGATTTTTTCTACATACCCTGATCATCTGATAAATTTAAACAAAGCGATAAGAACGAGATTTGTATTTTAACACGAATCCACCATATTTCAAGAAGTCATAAAGTTATATTGTGATGTATGCTACTTATGTCGACAGATATAAGTAGTATGTAACACGGTCGGAAGTGAAAAGCCTGGCAATAGAAGGCTAAAAAGATCGAGTTGAACGGAATAGAAAGAGAAATAGAGAGGAATCATGGACAGGAAGAATCATATAGAATGTGAAGGACAAATGATGGAAATTTTCAAAAGACGTATTCAGTGTATCGTTCTCATATCTTAACAAGGCAATCGGTTGTCCCCACCTGAGCCTTCGTTCGTTATGATATTATTGTGAAGATTTTACACATTATGATTAATGTAGTTTAGTTAGAAACGACATATGAAGGAAGGAGAGGAAACATCATATTTAACATAACAGTTAAGACTAATTACTATACGTGTGTTTGAAATCAATTCATATAAAGAGAGGTGTAAAGTCATAATTTATAACAAAGAGACAATGAATAATTTCTTATATTTAACACATAAATGTTATATGTATATATAGCAGTGCCGGCACAGTGGTCTAGTGGTCAAGCGCTCGCGCTCGATACTGATAGGTCCTGAGTTCGAATCTCGTGAGGAGGGATCGTGGATGCTCACTGCTGAGGAGCAAAACGGTCGTCCAGTGCTTCCAGGTTTCCACTAGTAGTCTAACATCAATCGATTTATGATCTCAATCAAAAACTTAACAATTTCCACAGCTCTATACTGAAAATGTGTAATTTCTTCAGAAATGAAGTTTATGGAAACTGTTCATTCCGATGTAAGTTTTCATCAAAAGCTGTCATTAGTTTAAGATCGCATGCCCAACCCCGATACCTTATCCGAACTTGAGACAATCAGTTACTTTAGAAAGGTTGCAGGCAGTAGCCTCTCTATCAGTAAGCAGAATTAAAATTACATCTCATGATACTTACTGACTTACGCCTGTTACCCCTCATCGAGGAGCATAGGCCGCACACCAGTATTCTCCATCAAATCCTGTCCTCATCAATCCTTTCCAGTTAACATTCATCCTTTTCATATTTGTTTTTATTTCCCGATGTAATGTGTTTTTTGACCTTCCTCTTTTCTGCTTCCCTTCCGGATTCCAAGTTAGAGCTTGCCTTGTAATGCACATTGGTGATTTTCTTAATGTATGTCCTATCCACTTCCAACCTCTTTTCATAATTTCCTCTTCATCTTGAAGCTGGTTTGTCCTCTCCCATAAAACGCTATTGCTGATGGTATCGGGCCAGTGAATGTTGAGTATTTTGCGAAGACAACTGTTTATAAATACTTGTACCTTCCTGATAATGACCGTAGTAGTTTTCCACGTTTCAGCTCCGTACAGTAGAACTGTCTTATCACCTCATGATAAGTAAGTTATAATTTGGTAAGGTTACACCTACATTGTGTTTTTCTTTTGTTTTAATCTTCATTTTTATATAATTAGTTTTAATAATCCGTCATCTAATCCTTCCTTTCTTACATTCCATTTATTGTTATGTTAAGGTACTCACACTACTATTTAATTAGTATTGATTTTTTCTATTCATATGTCTAACGGTAAATCACTATTCAATTATGATGTGTAGCTAATTAACAAAGAAATATTTTTTTAGGAGTTTGGTGGAGACTTTAATAATTTTACAGAGTTGAGATCATGAGTCAATTGAAACTAGACCACTATCGAAAACCTGGAAGCCGTTTCGTCCTGTTATGGGACTCCTCAGCAGTGCTCATCCACGATCCCGCACTCGCTAGATTCGAACCCAGGACCTACCGGTCTAGTGAGAACCAGTAACCACTGAAGTTCAACCACGTCTGTTAGGAGATATCAACTCAATGATAACATTGGTGAATGGTTGCTCCATTTTGTTGAAGTTAGACATTAATACCGTTGGATACCGGCTCAGTGGTCTATCGGTCAAATGCTCTGGCGCGCATCTCCTTACGATGTTCCACTGCCTTGTGGATTAAACCTTTAGGTCAAACGCTCCGGGTGTAGCCTCTTAAGAAAACCACCTGTTTCGGTCTGGGCACCCGGACAGTATCATAGCCCTCACACAAATCAACTGAGATATGTGCGGTGCATGTATATATCTGGTGCCCCCTTGTACCAATATTTATGCGTTTAAATAAAATAAAATGAAAATATCAAATTTTTTTTTTGCAAACATCGACATAGAAACAAATTAAAGATTTCACTTAGTATTGTTTGTTTGGATGTTCCCATCGATGTGTTTAGGACTGCAACTGGTCAGTCTCTAATTGGCATATGTGCATACTGTGCGCATTGCCTCGATATACCTTAATTCACAAGCATGGTATATCGAGGCAATACGCACATATGCCAATTAGAGACTGACCAGTTGCAGTCCTAAACACATCGATGGGAACATCCAAACAAACAATACTAAGTGAATTCAAACTTCACCCCATCGCACAAGCAAGTGACTGTCAGGACTCAGTGGCCGAGTGGATAACGAGATGGCGTTTGAAGCGAGGGTACTGGGTTCGAGTCCCAGAGTGAACATCAACTCTGAGATGCAGGTACATCCAGCTGACGAGTCCCAAATAGGACGAAACGCGCGTCCTGGATTCCACTGCTAGCCACTATCCATCTCTGCTTAAAATTAAAGATTTATTCAGGTATGTTCTCGATTCCATACATAATTTCCAAAACTAATAAGGAATGTTATAATCAGACCGTTATTCTTACTAAAACTATCAGGCTGCACTATTATTCAATTTATAGATACTAAAAATATGGGATAGAAGGTTTATATTTCTCTATTGGATCATATTGATATATATATATATATATATATAGAAAACTGGTCGTCAATTTCAGTAGAGGATAATTGGTTAAAAAAATTTATGATCAATATTAATCTGAACTTTCATTGGGTAGTGTGTACAGCAACTAACTTGACAATTATGATTGGTTTATTGGTTAGTATCCGGTTAAAAGTTTAATGAGGAAACTAATTTTTACACCACCACCACCACCACCACCACTATCCCCCTCTGTATATATGTGAATGTTTATGATTGGCTTAAGAACAATCAATGTGCTAGTTACTATCATGTGAACATCAAATAAATTAGTTGATATGTTAGATCATTATTAATCTTATTATTATTAGGTCTTCGTGAAGTGTGCTGTTCTAATTATCATTTTACAATCTAATACAATTATGATTGAATTACGTCGTTTATCTACTATACTTCTTGGTCTTGCTATCACATTAATTACAATTGGTATGGCTACATCACAATGGAGATGTGGTGGATTATTTGATTCATGTCAAACAGGACATTCAAAAGATGCAATTATAGCTATTGTAGCATTATTACTTATTGGAGTTATTGCATTAGCAGTTGTCTTTATACTAGATCTCATTGGATTGTGTTCAGATGTAATTGTTGCTACAGCTGGTTATATAACTGCACGTTTTATATTATTATATTTGGGTACAGCTTGTTTAGTTACTGGTATATTAGTATATACTAGTAAATTTGATCAGACATGGTCATATTTTTTGGCTACTGTTGGTGGTGTATTTGCAATGCAAGTTGCTATTTTAGCTATAATGAGTTCACGTTGTATATCAGTACGTACAGAACGAGTTGTTGTACGTTCAACACGTTAAATGACGACATATTTACTGGGAAACGTTCTTTTTTTTTTTAACAAATCAACAAATGAACCAGTTGATCTATTCGTTTATCCCCTTCAATATGTAACCTACTTTTAAATGCTGATCAATCTCTACATCTAATCTATAACTGCATGCTATTGGATTGTAAGTTTCTTTTTGCATTATTATTTTCATGAATTCGCTTCTATTCACATGCATATACCAATAACTTGTAAGCTTTATATAAATCAATCAGTTTCTATGCTTAAGTGTTTCCCCTATTTATTACCATTTTATATAATCAACGTTTAATATCTACATCTTACTTACTTACGTCTGTTACCCCTCGTCAAGGAGCATAAACCGCTACCATCATATCTAAAACTATATCAGCTTATATCTCTATGTGAATTTCCCATATCAGAAAGAAGAATCAGTATTCAACCATTTTGTATCTCTATGTCTTCAGTTCATTTTATATATACATTACCTTGCTTACATTTTTTTTATAATCTTCAGTAACTATGGCTACAAATATGTTTTTTTTTGTAGACATACATATGAATATTCTATTTGTTAATTGTCTCCATTTGGGCTTCAATTTAAAATTTAGGCTGTACAATCTTTTATTGTTATTATTATTGATATTAAGATGTTTTTGTTTTGCTTTTAATAATTGGGGAATAAAATTTTAAATATTGATGACTCGATGTTTTACAATTATCGATTATTATTTAATAGAAAGGGGGTGGTGGTGGAGATTTTTGGGAATTTTATATATAGTTGAAATCATAAGTCCATTGAAGCTAGACCACCATGGAAAAATTTCGAAGCACTGAACTGTCGTTTCGTCTTATTGTGGGAGATATATTGGTAACGTATAAAATATATCTTTCCTACCTCTTCTCGTCTGACTTCTGGTCTCTGTTTGGCCCAAAAAAGGGTTTCGATTATAGAAGGTGCTATTGGTATCTAATTGTAAAGTTGTAATACTAGTCGTATCCTCAATATCAACTCACTGAAGACATTGGTGAATGTGTTGCTCAATTTTGTGGATTGGTTAAAGTTAGACATTAACATCGTTGGATGCCGGCCAACTCAGTTGTCTAGTGGTTAAGCGCTCGCGAGGCGGGATCGTGGATGCTCACTGCTGAGGAGTCCCATAATAGGATGAAACGGAAGTACAGTGCTTCTAGGTTTTCCATGGTCGTCTGGCTTCAATTGACTCATGATTTCAACTATATTATTGAATAATAATAATATTATGGGGTTAGATGTATGTAGTATCGTTTTTATATATCTACACTTTTCTTTATAAGTAATTTCCACAGTACAGTAAATATGATTATTACCTTATTACTAATAGGGTATATGTGAATAGTTACGTAATTGATTTGATTGATCACTTGAAAAGATCGTTCAATAGGTGTATTATATCAATGTAATGAAAGCTAATATCTCTAGGTTGTTAATAGTCTTCTCGGTTATTGACATATCTGATTTTATCATCTTAAGTTGAACAAAAGTTCCCGAAGAATTTGATGTACTTATGAGCAAGTTCAGGATCTCATTTACTGTATGTGGATGACAAGTCCCATGTGTTACGTTTTTTTAACGAGTTTGTTTTTCTACGGTATGGAGTCTCTAACCCCATGCTTAATCCTCCTTCTTTATCCGGGCTTGGGACCAGCAGTAACTCTAGAAGAGCTACAGGCGGAGTTCCCATGTATTAAGCCAGTGTACATTTCATTTGTATTAGTTATTATATTAGTGTACAGCCCTTTTCAACAGTATTTGTTTCTGCTTGACTGATTATGACTTATGTTTATATGTGTTTATCAGTCCTAAAGTTGACTAGTTTTAATAAAATGTCGCTTACAACTCTACTGAATCAATCAGTTATGTAATTATCATTGAGATCTTATACAAAAGAATACTTAGTGTATTAGTTTTATGCTAGATAGTAATTAATTTGGATGAAATAAACAGAAGATCTTCATTTGGAACAGATATAGATGTTTTCACAATTGATTGATCACTGGGTGGTGATCAATGTCAAGCGTGTCATGTCCTTAGTGCTGATCGAATGCTATCGATCAAGTTGCAATATGGCCACTAGTTTAGGTGGCTTTATGTTGAGATAAGATGGTGGTTGGAGGTGGTCAACAGGAAACCCTGGACCCGGGTTTCGTGCTACTTGGCACTCGTCAGCAAGGTGTCCCTGTAATCTTGAGAGAACTGATGCTTCCTGACGGAGATATTACCACTGAGCTTTTCGGGCCGTGACCGACCTCCTGTAGGACTGAGATGTAATCACGATTGATTGATCACTGTTATCTTTATTCTGTTAACATCTGTTCTAAACTACATTCAGTAGTGTAGTTTTAATTAAACATATTTAACCTTCTATGGATTTCCACTACTTTATACTTAAGCCTCATTAATTGATGATTAAGATGTATGACATTAAATAGGAAGAAGAATATGTATTTGTAAAATCTCAGCGAATGAATTTGAAGTAAATCCAACATTTCACCTTACAATCTGGTCCAAGCTTTTTCAAGGAAACTGTGAAACTATTTCTCTCTAATTTAGACGAAAATTCTTATAAGCAAAGATGTATAGTGGCTAGCAGTGATTAGAGTCCCAGAGTGAACATCAATTCTAAAATGCAGGTACATTCAGCTGACAAGTCTTAAATAGGACGAAACACGCGTCAAACTGGATTCCACTGCTAGCCAATATCCATCTTTGCTTATAATGCTTGTGAATCAAGGCTATATTGAGGCAATACGCACAGGATGCAAATATAGCCAATAAGAGACTGACCAGTTGTAGTCCTAGACATCAATAGGAAAATTCAAACAAGTAATACTAAGTGAATTGAAAGTTCTTATAGATTAAGTTGTTTTTTCATTAGTCTAAGGAGTCATATGATCATGATACATGTGATCACTGTTGTATTTTGTTAACATGTGAGAATAACTAGTTAAGATCTAAAAGAACTAAACAACAAAACATGCTCACTGACTTAGAAATCATTCTTCAGGAATGTACTATCATATTACACTTTCATTTTACCATGGAGTTAGTCCTTAGTCAATGTTAATGATATTGGATGACAACTTGTATTCTATTTTAGTTACTGTCAGCATAAATCTAAATACTTATCTGTTTAGTTAATTAGTTTTCTTGTTTAATGTATTGTATCCTGGACAACTCTACTAATAAGTTAACCATTTCTAAACTTAACAGATTAATGGTTTCTTATTTTAATAATCTTTCACTAGTAAACACACACATACAAGATACTGCGTGATTGCGCAGATCATCAAAGCCAGAACAGCCTATTTACAACTGAAGAATATCTGGAACTCAAAACAACTGTCTACCGATACTGTATTTCCAAAAAATGTCTTTTCAAAAGTTAATGTATGAGACAAATGGTTATTAAGCGATCATATTCTCTTAAACTCAACATGATCGGTCATATTTACGATGTCAGTAATTGAGTTTGTCAACAACTATTCGAATTAGTATTAAATCAATTGTTACACCTATCAAATTACAGAACGTTGACAATATATAATAAAATTGAAAGCGTGACTCGATTGAGGCGATGTCGTAGATGCTCACTGCTAAGGAGTCCCACAATAGAACGAAACAGCCGTCCAGTGCTTCCAGGTTTTCCCTGGTGGTCTAGCCTCGATTGACTCACGCTTTCAACTATGAAAATACTAAATCTCCACAAAAAACCCCTTCTGATAATGCAGTCCCGGTTGTATTGATGAAGCTACATGAACTGATGGTCAAAATATGTCATAATTTAAATAAAGTTGTCATTTGGTTACTAGAATCAAGTATTCAAATAATGATTATCCAAAGACTAATATTTGAATGAAGAATATTCTTTTCAATAATTTCTATTCACGTTCTACTATTAGACATTCAAATTTATTTATTTATTTATTTAAAAACATAAATATTGGTAGAAGCAAGCACCAGATAAATATGCGCCTCACATATCTCATTCGATTTGTGTGAGAGCTATGACACTGCCCAGGTGCCAAAACTGAAGCAGGTGGCTTTCATAGGGGACCACACCCCGAGCCTTTGACCTAAAGATCTAGTCCACAAGGCAGTGGAGCATCGTGAGGAGATGCAGTCCCATGGTAGCCGGTGATCAACAATTGATTCGTACGCCATTTGTTCCCTCAGAATACTGGATCCCATGTGCACCATTGGTTTGGAATCAGCGTTTTCCAACTCCCCTAGGTGGACTCGCCTTGTCCATCAACTCGTTTAAATCCCCGGACATTCGCTTTTCGTCCTCTCAATTTCGTAAACAACTGTAATCCTATGGGAAGTCAGTAAGTAGGACTTCCCTTGGAGAGGCTATATACGCGTGGCCATGTGAGAGCATTTCGAGAGAGGGGCGAGCTGTCCCTACTCTCGATCGTACCAGGGCATTTGGGGGCTACTGACCGGGTCCAACGTTGCTTAACTGCGGTGATCGGACGAGAACCGGTGCTTTCAACGTGGTATGGTCGCCGGCATCCAAATTAATAATCCGAAAAAAATGGCCAGGTTAACAGCAAAGTACATCGTTTAAATGGTTGAAATCATGAGTCAATTGAAGCTAGTAGTAGTAGTTCTCCGAGTTTCATCTCTGTACAATAGAACTGTCTTGACGTTAGTATTGAAGATTCTGACTTTTATTATTGGTGGTCAGTTGTTTTAAGTTGCATATGTTTTTAAACTCTAGGAATGCTGCCCTTGATTTACTAATCCTTACCTTCACATTTGCATCGGATCCTCCTTGTTTACTGTTGATGCTGTCCAGATATGTGAAAGTTTCCATATCTTCCAAGGCTTCTCTATCAGGTATGATTCATTTGGAGATTAATGTATTTAATTTAATGATCTTGAATTTTCCTCTTGTTCATGTTAAAACCTACTGCTGTAGAAGTCATCGCTACACTGCATGTATGGCTTACTTATTTATTTACGCCTGTTACTCCCATTGGAGCATAGGCCGCTGACCTTTCTGGTTACCTTTTTTTAGCGAGTTGGTTTTCTACGGGATGGGGTCGCTAATCCCATTCTCAACCCTCCTCCTTTACCCAGGCTTGGGACCGATAGTAGCCCCCGGAGGAGCTACAGGCGGAGCTGTATGTACGGCATCAGCCTGTATAGAAGTATATCTCAACATCATATACAAAGGAAAAAGCAAGATCCTGCTTATCTAGTCGATGATAAAAAGTGATTTTCGAATTAAACTAAACTATACAAACAACCCCTATAAACTTCATTTTGTAACTAAATCTAACATCACCTGATACATAAATGTGTATGTATACTTAACGAAATGTAATGTAACTTTACGTAACCGATTACAATTCTATCTCATGAATTCCAGACAAAACATATCATTATTTTGTTACATAATCAATTCATAGCTTATTCCAAGCTATACTATGAATAAAAGTTTTGTCAGGACTATACAATGTATTAGCACAGTACATTGCTTTAATACATCACATAGGTCTGATGATGAACTTCATCTTCTCATTACATCATTGAAACTTATCAACTATCAATTATTTCAATCATTGTTCAAATTTCGAACTAATGTTACTCTACTGAAAACTATTCTACTGTCTCTTACAGATCATATGACATAATCATGTTAAAAAATCATGTGATCAGAAGACTCTTCCAGCAGTTCAAATGACAAGCCATAAACTATAAAGTTAGTATGAGGCAGTTACTGATTGAAATCAAACATATAAATCACTGGAAGTTTCCTTGATGATCTAAAGTTTAGGTGTTTGCCTTGAAAACTGAAGGTCTTGGATTCGATCCTTGCCGCGGTTGTGTGTGCACACCGCTGAGGTGTTCCATACTAGGATCAACTAGCTATCCAGTACCTATTATTTTTTTAATAGCTGTTGTGGATGCTCACTGATGAGCAGTACCATACTAGTACGAACGGCCATCCAGTGCTTTCAGGTTCCCAGTGGTGGTCTAGCATTGGTCGGTTCATGATTTCAGAGAAAATATTTTTTTTAAACTTACCTTCTCATCAAGGCTCTACGTTAGTATATATGTTATATATATGAGTAGAAAATAGATACCAAATAAATGATGGGGAGGCAATTTAACAATATTGTAATCAATATAACGATTGGGAAACCAAAATTAAAACTACAGTGAAATTTCGTCCCAACTAGTTGCATAACAGTACGAATAGAGGTTGATATTGGGTATAGATGTAAATAATCTACGTTATCAGAGAGATTAATAATAAGTAATTGTTTGAACAAGCTTTTAGTTCATAGAAAGTTCAGGGGAGAATGAGGAACTTCATGTTACTTCAGAAGAAGAAAAATCTTTCTAACACTGTCTTATATGTATATATCTTTTAAAATTATGAATTGATCCTCCTTAGAACACTGTTGAATATAAGGGGCATTGAACTGTAGTTTCTCCCTGGTATAAGACTCCTTAAAAGCGTGCACTCGTGAAGCCGCATCCAGGAGTCGAACACAAGACCTCCGTTCTCGTGCTTAAGCGCCTAATATGTAGACCACTGAACCAGCATAGAACGATATTAGTTTCTAATGTCAATCATTCTATAATATTGCGGGACTACCTCCCATTACTTGGGGTGGATAGCTGTCCCACGCCCGATATTGCTGAACTTGATTGATCACGCCTTTTCATCAGAACTTCAGGAATTCCATCTTGAAGCTAGTTACTGGTGAACACATTATTAGTTTGATGTTTCGTGGTGATTATAGGTTTTGAATCGCGAACTGATATTAGTATTTTTATAGAGTTGAGATCATGAGTCAATTGAAGCTAGACTACCATGGAAAACCTGGAAGCACTGGACGGCCGTTTCGTCCTATTATGGGACTCTTCAGCAGTGCGCGTCCACGAACCCACTCTCGCGGGATTCGAACCCAGGACCTACCAGTTTCGAGTTTCAGGTGCTCACTAGTGACTGACTCCTTGAGGTATTTCCTGGAGTTCTAGTGAGAAGCAGTAACCGGTGGAGTTCAACCAGGTCTGTTGTGAGATAGGAACTCACTGATGACATTGGTGAATGGTTGCTCAATTTCGTGAATCAGTTGAAGTTAGAAATTAACACCGTTGGATGCCAGCTCAGTGGTCTATCGGTTAAGGGCTTCGGCTCGAAACTGGTAGGTCCTGGGTTCGAATCCCGCGAGAGTGGGTTCGTGGACGCGCACTGCTGAAGAGTCCCATAATAGGACGAAACGGCCGTCCAGTGCTTCCAGGTTTTCCATGGTAGTCTAGCTTCAATTGACTCATGATCTCAACTCTATAAAAATACTAAAATCTCCACAAAACCCCTTCTGATAATAATCAGGTGCTCACTAGTGACTGACTCCTTGAGGTATTTCCTGGAGTTCTAGTGAGAAGCAGTAACCGGTGGAGTTCAACCAGGTCTGTTGTGAGATAGGAACTCACTGATGACATTGGTGAATGGTTGCTCAATTTCGTGAATCAGTTGAAGTTAGAAATTAACACCGTTGGATGCCAGCTCAGTGGTCTATCGGTTAAGGGCTTCGGCTCGAAACTGGTAGGTCCTGGGTTCGAATCCCGCGAGAGTGGGTTCGTGGACGCGCACTGCTGAAGAGTCCCATAATAGGACGAAACGGCCGTCCAGTGCTTCCAGGTTTTCCATGGTAGTCTAGCTTCAATTGACTCATGATCTCAACTCTATAAAAATACTAAAATCTCCACAAAACCCCTTCTGATGATATTAGTATTGCCGAGGAGTCCAATACTAGAAAGGAACCCCCGTTCAGTGCTTCCTGGCTCTCAGTGTTGCTCCGACGAAAACAAAATAACATCACTAATAATAATAATATAATTGGGGATAAAAAAATCTGCAAGAGAGTGTAAATCTTAACTAAGGTGGGAGGAACAACATTGAAATTATAAACTACGTAGACATTTCTATACATAATTTGGGTTTATTTGAATGGATAACTGTTGCTTCAGCTATGCATAGCACCCGCAATATTGAACGTTTTGGTGGTTACCAGAAACTTGATATATATATAACATAGAAAGTATTTATTAACCTTTTGTCTACGTAAAAGATTCAATGTCCGTTGTTGACCGGATATCAACAGCAACAACAACTTATTACTCTAGCATAAAACAAACCAACTTCCAGTTGAAGAGGAAAATGGGAATAGATGTTAGAGATGTATGAGAAATACATTGCAACAATCACCAAATCATATAACGAGAAAAATTTTCAGTTATAATCTTGAAAATCGAAGAAAATGTGGCAGATCAAAGAATACATTTAGTTGAGAATTGGAGACAGATTTCAACAGACCGAATAAGAATTAGAAACACGTAGAATGGAGAACAGAGGACAGAATTGATTGGTGAATGATGGTCGGCATCCTATGGTCCTCTTCCATGGGTAACCGGAGTAAATGATGTGAAATAAGTGAATGAATATTTTGGATAAATTCAATGACTTTTCTATCAGTTATCTTCTCTTTTTATATCTGTTCATTGGAGCTTTAGATTCACTATACTACCTTTCATTAGTGTTTGTTATCCGATAGATTCTAATCGCATAATATTAGTTTAATTTTACTATCATTTACTATCTGATAATCTAAACTCACCACAATTTATTGATCTCAATTAGTGCATATAACTGAAATATTTCTGCCGTATCTATCTATCTATCTATCCACACATCTACCTATCTATCTATCTATCTACCTACCTACCTATCTCTCTCTCTCTCTATATATATATATATATGTATATATATATATATATATATATATATATATATATATATACCACGCTGAATTCTCCATTTTTCCAAGTGAATAGTTTTAAGAAGGAATCTATCGGTTATTCATATTTTGAAATTAATACAAAGATTAATAGTTTCTTCAATATTCATCTTTTCTCCTAACTATGATCCTTAATTAAATTCACTTGGTATTGTTTACTTGAATCTTCCCATTGACGTTTAGGATTGCAATTGATCAGTCTCTTATTCGCACATGTGTATAATGTGAGTGCCCCCAAATGTCCTGGTACGGCCGAGAGTGAGGAGAGTCCGCTCTCCATCTCCAAATGCTCTCACGTGGCCACGCGAATATATAGCCTCTGACAGGGAAGTCCTACTCACTGCCTTCTCTTGGCAGGGGTGTTGTTTACGAAAGTGAGAGGACGAAGAGCGAATGTCCGGCGCTTTAACCGGGTTGGTGGACACGGAAAGTCTACCTAGGGAAGTTGGAAAGCCTTGATTCCAAGCCAATGGTGCTCATGGGCTTCAATATCCTGAGGGAACAAATGGCGTACGAATCAATTGTTGATCACCGGCTACCATGGGACTGCATCACCTCACGATGCTCCACTGCCTTGTGGACTAGATCTTTAGGTCAAAGGCTCGGGGTGTGGCCCCCTATGAAAACCACCTGCTTCAGTTTTGGCACCTGGGCAGTGTCATAGCCCTCACAAAAATCAAATGAGATTTTTGCTGTGTATATGTATTTGATGCCCCTTCGTACCAATATTTATGTGTTTAAATAAATAAATAATAAATAATGTGAGTATTGCTTCGATGTTGCCCTAATTCACAAGCATTATAAGGGAAGTTGGTTAGTAGATATGAGTGGAATTCAGGACACGCGATTCGTCCTATTTGGGACTCGTTGTGTACAGCCAGCTGACGTGTCCTAAATGGGACGAAACGCGCGTTCTCTATTCCACTGCTAGCCACCATCCATCTATACTTATATGAACGCTAATAATTTACTTAACACTAGCTGTATGATCTACGAGTCCTTATTGATGATTGTAAGTTAACTGACTCGGTTTAATCCTCAGAATGTCTTTAATATGTGACGCAATGTCACATTGCATCCCTTGGTGGATATATGAGTTAATAAAAAGTTTATTTTTGATCCTACATTAAGAAACGTTTCAACATGACCAAAAATGTTAAGTATATTTTTGTAATAAATGTAATGAAAAGATTAAGTTTATAATAGAGAACTATAAATGTCAGAAACACAATTTGAGCATAGATTACCTTGTTAAAACATTTTCATGTGTAGATCATCAACGATGATGATCTCTGTCAAATGATTGAGAGCCTACTCGAATATGACGGTAATGGTGTAGCGAACCAGATAACTCCGAAGTCACATCTCGCCGTCAGCACCTAACGTGTGTTACCTTTTTGACGTACCAAGGTACTGTGCATGCTTTGAACACCGTATAACACAAAAGACGTTATTACGGAAATATATTAGTAAGAATGAGTACAGAACAGATAGTGAGAGCATCACTGCATGAGTCAGTCCATGCCATATGATCAACTGATGATCGTTGGTTGTCCTTGACCTTGACAGGGATTGATTATCTGTTTATTATTCAATGACCTGGATGATTCGATTAGGGCTCAGTGCCATTTCACTGACCCTATACATATATGGAATATAAAGGTGAAAAACAAAAGTAATAAGGAAAAAACAAAACAATATGAATCATACCATTCTCTATATAATAAATCACTATTCCCATAGTAACTTTAACATAAGTACAAATCACTTTTGAATAGATGGGGGTAGAGGTTCAATATTTCATATAACTAAAACATGCACTATCGACAAGTTTTATGCAGAACTACAAAAGTTGAGTTAAGAAGATCAATGTTATGACGTGTTTCCATTGTGTGTTTTGTTTTGTTCATGGAGGAGCATAGGGGTTTTTCATTCGTTCTCACTAGGTTATTGAACTTTATTTGTTTTCAATGTCATTTTAATCGTTTAAAAATCCCAATCATATTAAAAGACTAATAATATTCAAAACCACGTCTGTTGTGAGATAGGAACTCACTGAAGACAATTGGTGAATGGTTGCTCAACTTCGTGGATCAGTTGAAGTTAGACATTAACACCGTTGGATGCCAGCTCAGTGGTCTATCGGTTAAGGGCTTCGGCTCGAAACTGGTAGGTCCTGGGTTCGAATCTCGCGCGAGCGGGTTCGTGGATGCGCACTGCTGAGGAGTCCCATAATAGGACGAAACGGCCGTCCAGTGTTTCCAGGTTTTCCATGGTGGTCTAGCTTCAATTGACTCATGCTTTAAAACTATGAAAAATACTAAATCTCCACAAAACCCCCTCTGATAATAATATTAGTCTTTCAATGTCATTTTGTTACATATTCAACCATCTTAATCACGATTATTATTACCTTATGTATCTGTTCACATATATAATTTAGTAAACATAATGGAATCTTCACTTGACCATTTGCATTGTTGAAAGCGTGAGTCAATTAAAGCTAGACCACAAGGGAAAATCTGGAAGCACTAGACGGCCGTTTCGTCCTATTGTGGGACTCTTCAGCAGTGCGCATCCACGATCCCACCTCATGAGATTTGAACCCAGGACCTATCAGATTCGCGCGCGAGCACTTAACCTCCAGATCACCGACCTGGCCGGCATCCAACGGTGTTTATGTCTAATTTCAACCGATCCACGAAATTGAGTGACACATCGACCACTGTCTTCAGTGAGTTACTATCTCACAACAGACGTGGTTGAACTCCACTGGTCACTGCTTCTCATTAGAACTCCATTAAATACCTCATGAAGCCAGTCACTAGTGAGCATATGTTGATTAATGTGAGAAGGGGTTTTGTGGATATTATTTTAGTTGTGATATGGAAAATACTGGAAAACTCAAACGGAAACATCCTTATGGTTGATGGCATATTTTCCTCTTTATAAATCCTTTTAGATATAAGAGATTTGGATACATTGAAATTCATGCAATATACATATGATGCATAGATTAAAAAAAAAACGCGGCTAAACTGGTAGAGAACTATAGGGATTGAAGTTGGGTGGTCAATATTGAACATGGAAAAGGCATTTATGAAATACATTTTGATTAATCACAATTAGACTCCACGATAAACAGGGCGTTGTTGCCATGGTGCACAATTTATAACCGAACATTTTCTCATTCAAATACATAAAGATATAGCATGTTGGGAAATAAATTATCTCATGATGCAACCACTTTCGAATAAGATGAATCTCAACTGGCGACAGCATGGTAACTAGAACTCATTCTTACTCTAAAGGGTAATCAATTCACAAACTGTTAACTTTTATATCCATTTTAAAACAAAAATAATCAAATTCATTTAGTATTGTTTTGTATGAATCTTCCAATCGATGTGTTAGGACTGTAACTGGTCAGTCTCTAATTGGCATTTGTGCATACTGTGGTTATCAGGACTCAGTCGCCGAGTGGATAACGTGATGGCGTTTGAAGCGAGGGTACTGGGTTCGAGTCCCAGAGTGAACATAGGTTTAAGAGGGGAAAAGGACATGCGTTACAAGGGTATGGCAGCCTGCTTGAACATCTGGGCTGCCTGTTCCCGCCATCTAGATATTTCGACAATTTGTCTAATTTCGTTTGTTTTAATACATGATTATGGCTATTAATGGCACAACTTATCCATGTGAGTTTCTGAAAGGTGTACAACCTTTCGTTGTACAAGTTATAAAGGCTCAATCAGAGATATCGTTGTTGCTGGTAGGCAATATGGAGGGAAAAGAATTTACACTATTCAGATGTCGATGAGTTGGACTGCTAGCTTCTAACTGGTGATCACTCAATATTTATCGTCAGGATCAACTAAGAAGTAAGAAACGGAATCTTTTTGAAATACTATGTTCTGAGAATTCTTTATTGTACTAGAAATATAATATGGAATAAAGCTAATGATAATAATAAGTCAATTCCTGGTGTTTTTGTGGACCTTAGATGTTAACTTTCCCATACGTTGGTAGCATCATTGATAAACAAGGAGGATCGAATGCAGATGTAAAGGCGAGGATTGGCAAAACAAGGGCAGCATTTCTACAATTGAACAAAATATGGAACTCAAAAAAACTACCAACAAATATCAAAGTCACAATCTTCAATACGAACGTCAAGACTGTCAGTTCTACTGTACGGAGCTGAAACATGGAGAACTATCACAATTATCGTCGAGAAGGTACAAGTATTTATAAACAGTTGTCTACGCAAGACACTCGACATTTACTAACCGGATACTATTAGTAATAGGCTTTTGTGGGTGAAGGCAAACCAGCTTCCATTTGAAGAGGAAATTATGAAAAGACGTTGGAAGTGGATAGGACATACATTAAGAAAATCACTGAACTGCATTATGAGGTAAGCCCTGACTCGAAATCGTGGTGGGATGCAGAAAAGAGAAAGGCCAAAGAACACATTACGTCGGGAAATAGAGACAGATATGAAAAGGATGATTAACAACTGGAAAGGATTGGTGAGGGCAGGGTTGGATAGAGAATGCTAGTGTGCGGCCTAAGCTCCTCGGTGAGGGATAACAGGCGTATGTAAGTTTTAAAATCGTTAGAAATAAGCAGGTACATTAAATTACTTAATAGAACTTTATTTTTTACAGTCAAAATAACTATATAAACCTTTTCAATGATAAATTAATGGACTAAATGGTTGACTTACAGTATTATCAATAAGATGATTTCATGATGAATAACAATTAGGATCTAGTTTTTGTGATGGAATTTATTGTTTTTGAAGTCTTGTGATAGATTAAGGTTGAACTATATCACTCCTAGTGAACTAATATTCCGGCCGATTTGCTAAATGAAACATGACTTCACCGTTGATCTAACACTTAGAGTAATGTCGAAATCGGTGGACGATATAGAATCCCAAATGAAAATGACTGTAACAATAGTAAACCTACAATACCACTGAAATTTCTTATGCTGTGGAGTAAATGCTTAACAATCAACGCTGAGTCGTATCTAAGTGATTTTCGGTATCAGGTAGATTCATAGAATTCACTTAACTGAATTTCAGATTGAATGAGATCCGAAGATGAATAATGTACCACGACTTTGTATTCTTCAGTACAAAAACTGATTATGAGGATGAACTAAACGTCAAGTTCACAACTGCATAACTGTAGTGGGCTATTCCTGTCAATACATACACACCATTGCAGTTAAGTTTTAATATTCATGCACATAATTATGTAGTGTAAACTCCATTTAGTGAAGTTCAATAGACTTTTACAATGATTTATGTTCGGGACAAAAGTTATTACGTAAATTCCAATCATTTTAAATCGACATATAATCGATGACAACAATTTAGTTTTTATCGATTATGCTGGAGTTGACATCAATCAAT
This sequence comes from Schistosoma rodhaini, assembly GCA_944470415.2. Taxonomy (NCBI): domain Eukaryota; kingdom Metazoa; phylum Platyhelminthes; class Trematoda; order Strigeidida; family Schistosomatidae; genus Schistosoma; species Schistosoma rodhaini. The sequence goes on from OX104044.1 coordinate 82,889,039, forward strand.
CGACTTTAGTTGGTGGGATATAAAGAAGAACACACATGATATTAACTCAGAGAGCCGAGATGTAATCTGACATGCATTAAGGAAATCACTAATGTGAATTACAAGGCAAGCCCTAACTTGGATTCCGGAAGGGAAGCGGAAAAGAGGAAGGCCAAAGAACACATTACGCCGGGAAATAGAAACGGATATGAAAAGGATGAATGACAACTGGAAAGAAGAATTGGAAAGGATAGCCCAAGACAGAGTTGGATGGAGAATGCTAGTGTGCGGCCTATGCTCCTCCACGAGGAGTAACATGAGTAAGCAAATAAGTAAAACGGGAACACTGAAACAACTCAAAAACCTTATTTAACTACAGAGTACAAAGAAACAAACAATAAATGAAGTGATCCGTCAATACGACTCTTAAAAAAATATCCAGCAGTTGGAAAAACCACAGAAACTAGAAAATCAAGGCAAGATACAACTTCGTGCCATTCAAATACAGAATCAATACCGTCACTTCAAACCTTCATTGTGTTGCCTAAACAAAAGTTATATCATTTTAAACAAGAGGAGTGACTTTTAACTTATGCCAAAAAAAGGAGGAAGGGTTGAAAAATTGGTTAGTAAATTGGAGGTATATATAAAATAGTAAAATTAGACCATAGTTATTTAAATATGATCCGACCAACATAATGTGATATATATGTATGTATATGATTACAATACACGAAATTTTGGAATGCCCTCACTAATTGGATTTTGTTGTTGTTGAAGGGGTTACATTGGACATTGATCGGATAAATTTACGCGGTTAATGTGTATATGTTGTATATTACATATAAATCAATTAAAAAAACACAAGCACTTGGATAGATAGATAGATATTATACTGTTTTCTATCCCCACCTTCCAGCCATAGGAACATGGTGAAGCCTAGTAGGTCCTTCTGGAGAAGAGTGCTACGTCGAAACACGGCACAACTACCAGGGCTCAATAGTTGTTTCTGTATTGCTTACGCGGAATCATTACATCATTCTTTCTTTTATATTTGGGCAGACTCATTTACTGAATTCACTTGGTATTATTTGTTTGAATCTTCCAATTGATGTTTAGGACTGCAATCGATCAGTCTCTTATTGGTATATGTGCATATTGTGCGTATTGCCTTGATATAGACTTAATTCCACTGATAGCCACATTGAGAGTAATTAGAAAAACAATGAAACTGATCAATAATTGAAGTCTGACTTCACATTTACTTGACAATATTTAATCATTGACCATTTAAATGTCTATTGAAGGTAGAACCTATTACTTTCAAGCTTAAAAATGAACTAAGATGGTGGTTGGAGATAGTCGACAGGAGACTCCTGGACCTAGGTTACGTGTTACTTTGCACTCGTCAGCAAGGTGTGCCTGTAATCTTGAAAGAACTGATACTCCTTGATGGATTTGATCCCGTATCATTGAGCTTCACAGTCAGAGATGTTACCACTGATCTATCCAGGCCGCGACTGAACTTCTGTAGGACTGAGATGTATTTACAATTGATTGATCACTGGGTAATGATCAATGTCATGTATGTTAGGTCTTACTTACTTACTTACGCCTGTTAACCCTCGTCAAGGAGCATAGGCCGCTCACCAGCATTCTCCATCCAACTCTGTCCTGAGCCTTCCTTTCCAGTTGCTATTCAGCCTTTTCATATCGGCTTCTATTTCCCGGCGTAGTGAGTTCTTTGGCCTTCCTCTTTTCCGCTTCCCTTCCGGATTCCAAGTTAGGGATTGAGTCGTGATGCACATTGGTGATTTCCTTAATGTATGTCCTATCCACTTCCAACGTCTTTTCCTAATTTACTCTTCAGCTCGAAGCTGGTTTGTCCTCTCTCACAAAACGCTGTTGCTGATAGTATCCGGCCAATGAATGTTGAGTATTTTGCGTAAATAACTGTTTATAAATACTTGTACCTTCCTGATGATGGCCGTAGTAGTTCTCCACGTTTCAGCTCCATACAGTAGGACTGTCTTGACGTTCGTGTTAAAGATTCTGATCTTGAAATTAGTTGAAAGTTGTTTTGAGTTCCACCTCTTCCAGGGTTTCGCCATCAAGTGTGATTGGGTTGGTGTTCTCCGTGTTGCATTTGAGAATCTTGCTTTTTCCTTTGTGAATGTGGAGGCCTATCGAAGCGAAGGCTGCTGCTACATTTGCTGTCTTCATCTGCATTTGGTTGTGTGTATGAGAGAGGAGGGCTAGGTCATCTGCGAAGTCCAAATCATCTAATTGATTCTGAGCAGTCCATTGTATTCCGTATTTCCCTTCAGATGTCGGATTCTTCATAATCCAGTCAATCACTAGAAGGAAGAGGAATGGGGAGAGTAGACAGCCTTGTCTGACTCCGGTCCTTACTGGAAATGCATCTGTCAGCTGTCCTCCATGCACCACTTTGCACTGTAATCCACCGTATGAGTTCTGGATAATGTTGACGATCTTCTGAGGAACTCCATAGTGTCGAAGAAGTTTCCATAATGTCCTCCTATCCATGCTGTCAAACGCCTTCTCATAGTCAATAAAGTTGACCTATAGTGATGAGTTCCACTCAACTGATTGTTAGACGATGATCCGTAGTGTCGCAATATGGTCTGTGCTCGACCGATCCTTACGGAATCCAGCCTGATGATCCCTAAGTTCGGCGTCTACTGTGTCTTTCATCCGATTCGGCGGCACTCTGTTGAAAACTTTTCCTGGTACTGATAACAAACTGATACCTCTGTAATTCTCACATTGGCTCAGATCTCTTATCTCCGATATCTTGATGAGATATCCTTCTTTCCAGTCCGTTGGCACTTGTCCCTCTTCCCAAATCTTCTTGAATAGAAGGTGAAGCATGTTTGCAGTTATTTCAATGTCTGACTTCAGTGCTTCTGCTGGTATATTGTCAGGTCCTGCCGCCTTCCCACTTTTGATTTGTCTGATGACCATCTTGACTTCTTCGATCGTTGGTGGAGTGACATCTATTGGAAGGTCAGTGTGGGTTGCTTCGATGTTCGGTGGGTTCAATGGGGCTGGTCTATTCAGCAGTTCCTTGAAATATTCTGCCCATCATTTCCTCTGTTCTTCAATATCCGTGATTGTCTTTCCTTCTTTGTCCTTGACCGGTCTCTCTGGTTTGCTATATCTTCCTGCCAATTTTTTCGTTGTATCATATAGTTGTCTCATATTCCCTTCTCTTGCAGCTTTTTCCGCCGTCGTTGCTAGTTCTCCCATGTATTTCTGCTTGTCAGCTTTAATGCTTTTCTTCACTTGCTTGTTTGCTTCTGCGTAGTCTGCTTGTGCTTTGACTTTCTCTGCTCGTGTTCGGCTGTTGTTAATTGCTAGTTTCTTGTTCTTCCTTTCTTGAATTTTGTCCAGGGTTCCCATAGAGATCCATTCCTTGTGATGATGCTTCTTAGGACCAAGAACCTCTGACACGTTGAAGTTAGTGCTTCTTTTATCCCTTTCCAGTTGTCCTCCAAAGTAGTTTCTTGTTCTTTCAGTAGATCCTGTAGAGCTTGGAACCTGTTATTGAGAGTTATCTTGAATTCATGGAGCTTGTCAGTATCTCGAAGGAAGGCTGTATTGAACCTTTATGGTGCTGTTTGTCCAGTTGTCCAGTCTTTCTTAAGCTTCAGTCTCATCTTGACTACAACCAGGTGGTGATCTGAAGCTATGTCAGCTCCTCTCCGGGTTCTCACATCTTCCATTGATCTTCGAAATTTTTTGTTGATACAGATGTGATCTATCTGGTTCTCTGTGTTGTGGTCCGGTGAGATCCATGTAGCTTTGTGTATGCGCTTGTGTGGGAATATTGTGTCGCCTATAACCAATTTGTTGAATGCACATAGGTTTGCAAGTCTCTCCCCATTTTCATTTCCTTCTCCTAGTCCATGTCGTCCAATTACATCTTCATATCCTGTGTTGTCCACTCCAACTTTAGCATTTAGATCTCCCATCAGGATGGTCAGGTCCTTTCGTGAGCACTTCTCTATAATTGATTGCATCCTTTCATAGAACTGATCTTTATCATCGTCGATGGTGGGTGCATAACATTGTATAACGTTCATTGTGATCCCTTGCTTCTTTGTTCTGAATGATGCTTTGATTATCCTGGGTCCATGAGATTCCCATCCCACAAGTGCATTTCGTGCTTCTTTGGACAGCATTAGAGCAACTCCCTGAGTGTGTGGAGCATTTTCCAATTCGTGACCGGAGTACAGCAGCATCTCTCCTGTACCTAGGCTTTGTTGTCCAGTTTGTGTCCAATGGGTTTCGCTGATTCCGAGTACTGCCAAGTTGTATCTCCTCATTTCCATTGCTATTTGGCTGGTCTTTCCTGTCTCCCACATTGTCCGGACGTTCCATATACCTATAAAGAGTGATGCTCTGGTTGTTAGTAGGTGCATCGGTCTCGTGACTTCCGAAGAATTTCGGCTTTCATCATGAGACGTCATAATTATTCCTTCAACTCCCAGGGCAGAGTTTAAATGGTTTGAATTATTTTTTCTGGTTAGCGTTTTTTTAGCGAGTTAGCTTTTCTACGGGATGGGCCTCTCCGAGGGCTACTGCCGGTCCCGAGCCCAGATAAAGGAGGAGAATTGGCATAGGGTTAACAACCCCAATTCGTAGAAACCTAACTCGCTAAAAATACGCTAACCAGGAAAAATAAGTAAACTTTTAAGTAACGAACCATTAGAACATTATTCTTTCTTTTCGAATCTTTTCGAACCAATTACCATAAGAAACGTAAGGATTATCAAAGTAATTTAAAGTGCACTTAGATATGAAAAACAAAACAAACAATGTGTTGACCTTTCTAATATTCTAACTTTAAAGTTTATTATAAATCGAACTGTAGGTTATCTATCCCAATGAACTCGATTCATATAAGCAAAAATGGATAGTAGCTAGCAATGGAATCCAGTCTGACACGCGTTTCGTCCTATTTGGGACTCGTCAGCTGGATTTACCTGCATCTCAGAGTAGATATTCACTTTGGGACTTAAACCCAGTACCCCTTCGCTTCAAACGCCATCGCGTTATCCACTTGTCTACTAAGTCCTGATAGCCACTTGCCTATGCAGTGGTGTGAAGTTTGAAATCACTTAATATTGTTTGTTGGAATCTTCCGATTGATGTTTAAGACTGCAACTGGTCACCTTTCTCATATTCTAACTTCAAAGTTTATCTTATATCAAACAGTAGGTTATGTATCTCAGTGAACTCGATTCATATAGCTTCTTATGACATTTCACTAGATTTGCATATATATACACATATAATCTTTATATTACTGAAATAATCCATACTTCATAAGTGCAACTAATACACATAACCAAATACCGAAATACCTACAATTATGTAATAAACATTCGAATGCTTGTTGCTTTTTTTAATCTCAGATTTACCAACCACTAAAAGGTAGGTGATTACACTTTTTTCCCATTTTTGATTGAACCAATCAAATATTGACCAATCAAATCAAGATTTACATTATTATAGTTTACATACAAAGTAATCGATATTGTCCGGTTGAATTATAATTTTCTGTTGTTATTCGAGAAATGAAGATAATTCTCATTTAAACATTAAAAAACACGAAGTTCAGTGAAGGGATCTCTTGTCAATGAAAATTTTGCTCTCTAGTGATTGACTTCAATAGGTATTTCATGGAGTTCTAATGAGAAGCAGTGATTAGTGGAGTTCAAAACCACGTTTGTTGTGAGATAGTAACTCATTAAAGACAATGGTGGATGTGTCGCTCAATTTCGTGGATCAGTTGAAATTAGACAATAACACCGTTGGATGCCGGCCAGATCTATGGTCTATAGGTTAAATGCTCGCGCGCGAAACTGATAGGTCCTGGGTTCGAATCTCGTGAGGTGGTATCGTCAATGTGCACTGGTGAGGAGTCCCATAATAAGACGAAACAGTCGTCCAATGCTTCCAGGTTTTTCCTGGTGGTCTAGGTTCAATTGACTGATGATTTCAACTATTAAGATATAACATGATTAATGAGAAGATTGTAAATAGACTTTTTACTCAACATATGTATACATTATTTGAATGTACACTTCTCTACTGTCTAGCCATAAATTACACACTATAGACGACACAAGTACATTAATTTGGAATCAGAAATAGATCAAAAACTATACTCAAATACAATGAGTTTTTTTTTAAAAAAAAGATTTACTCTATATTGATTAATAGACAAAATGTTAGTTGAGTAGACTTCTTCACTAGATTAATTAATTACTTTTACAACTAAGAAAACCTGGTTACTAAGTTGAATGCTTAATTCTTTTTATATAAAATGTCTACAAGAATAAAGATTTCTCTCTACAGATCATCCTTGAACTATAATATTCATAAATGCCACCAAATGTCCTGGTACAGCCGAGAGTGGGGAGAGTCCGCTCTCCCTCTACAAATGCTCTCATATAGCCACGCGTATATAGCCTCTGTTAGGGAAGTCATACTCATTGTTTTCTCGTGGCATTACTGTTGTTTACGAAATTGAGAGGACGAAATGTTAATGTCCGGCGATTTAACCGGTTAGGTGGACACGGAGGGTCCACCTAGGTGAGTTGGAAAACTATGATTCCAAACCAATGGTTTACATATGCTCCAGTATCCTGATTCAGCGAATGGCGTATGAACCTATTGTTGGTCATTAATTGTATTTCAGTGATTTACTATCTCACAACAGACCTGGTTGAACTCCACTGGTCACTGCTTCCCACTATAACTCCAGGAAATATCTCTTCAAGTCAGTCACTAGTGAGCATATGATTATAATCAGAAGGGGATTTTTTGGAGATTTCAGTATTTTCATAGTTGAAATCATGAGTCAATTGAAGTTAGATCACTATGGAAAACCTGAATGCGCATTGCTGAGGAGTCCTACGATAGGACGAAACGGCCGTCCAGTGCTTCCAAGTTTTCCATCTTGGTCTAGTTTCAATTGACTCATGATTTCAACCATGAAAATAATGAAATCGCTACAAAACCCCTTTTGATTTACAATAGAATTGTTAGTAAATAACAATAACCTTGAACAAGAAAATAAATAGCACATTCAAACGATAAAAATAACCAATGAAATGATAGTAAAATGAAAAGTGGTAAAAATTATCTGATACATTAGAATACACCAAATATGGAGATGATAAAAAAGAAATAGATTTTGGTTGTCAAAATGATAAGATTCTTTTATTGAATCTTATAAGTATTGAATCTTGAAAAGTGTACTTTCATCTAATGGAATACCATACCTTATTCAAAATTTACATTCTAGATAAACATTCAACTTCACTAAAATCATGAACTAATGAATGTTAGATCACTATTGAAACCTTGGAAGCATTGAACTGGTGTTTCGTTCTAATATGAGACTTCTCAGCAAAAGACATCAACGACTCCTGCACTCGAGGATCGAGCCTATGATATTTGGTCCCGTGAGCGAACGTTTAACCTCTACATCACTGAGTTGATATTCTAAAATGATAAGTCCGTTCAGTGCTTCCAGGTTTTTAATGGTGGCTCAACATTGACCAGCTTATGATTTCAGTGAATCTCAGTAATCTCCACATCCTCATACTGATCTCAACATTAAAATTGTTTTCCTTTAATAACATTTCTCTGGATTCTGTAGGTAAGCATTGAAGCCTATGGAACATAGAGCACTTGTTTGTTTCTAGTTTAGAATTGTGACTGATGGGATTCAGACGAGTTAGCTATTTTCATTGATTTATCACTGAGTAGTGGTCAATATCGTGATTATCTTGTATTTTAACCCTGATCAAATTTTATCGATCAATTCAACATCATCTATGATACTGGATGATAATTGATCTATATTTCTAAGTTGATTTTATTTTGAAATGTTGACCCATTGTTATCAACTCACTGATCTAACAGTAGTGTATTTCTCACCAAAACTAAAAGACTGAAAGTTCAATCCCTGTCGGAATTCTTCAAAATATTTGATTTTCATTATAGATCGATCTCGATCCAAATATGTAAGCAACCATAGGGTACTTGACATTTATGTTCTGTTCTCGTTCAAAACTTTCTAATAGTATAGGTAAGAGTAAATAAACTCTTATTCTATCAACAACAGGGTTTTATGGGAGACGGCAAACCAGGTTCCAGATGAAAAAAAATTAGGAAAAGACGTTAGAAGTGGATAGTACATACATTACACAAATCACCAATGTGCATTACAAGGCAATCCCTAACTTGGAATCCGGAAGGGAAGCGGAAAAGAGGAAGGCCAAATAACACATTACGTCTGGAAGAAGAAGCAGATATGAAAAGGATGAATAACAACTGGAAGAAACTGGAAAGGATTTCCCAGGACAGAGTTGGATGGAGAATACTGGTAGTTGGCCTTTGCTTCTCGATGAGGGGTAACAGGCGTACGTAAGTAAGTAATTATTCCAAATGTTGACTAATTGAAACATTGATTCTTTAAATTAGAGATAATTATGACAATTTTTGTTTTAATTAAATTACTGATAAGAAAATAGAGTGTAGGCAATTTTGATTTTGTGAACTACAATAAAAACAAACTACGATTCACCTTTTTTTTTCTAATTTTAACGTTCATTTATTACTGAAATCGTAGGATTAGAGTAGACGTGTTATTCTTTATTTTTAAAGAATACTCTATTTTATAGTGTGATACCTACGCATATTGTTGACTCATAAGAAATGAATGTAAGATGACCTATTATTTATTAGTAATGATACAATTTGTATGGTGTATGCTACTTATGTCGACAGATATAAGTAGTATGTAATACCAATCAAAAGTGAAAAACCTGACAGGAGAAGGCCAAGAAGATCGAATCGAAGAGAATAGAAGGGATAATGGAAGAGAATTGTGAACTGGAAGAATCATACAGAATATCAAGGACAATTGATGGAAATTTGCATAGCAGAAGCTGTAAATGGTGTTCTGGACTCGATTGGAAGAGCTAGGCGGACAAAGGGCCAATAAACACGCTTGACTACTCATTCTAGTTGAACGTCATTGATTTGTCACAGTGTTAAGAGTAGACAAGTCGTATTCCGATTGGCGGATAACTCACATAATAAAACTTACTTACTTACTTACTTTCGCCTGTTACTCCCAATGGAGCATAGGCCGCCGACCAGCTTTCTCCAACCCACTCTGTCCTGGGCTTCCTTTTCTAGTTCTTTCCAGTTCTTGTTCATTCTTCTCATTTCTGTCTCTATTTCTCGGCGTAATGTGTTCTTTGGTCTTCCTCTTCTCCTTCGACCTTCAGGATTCCATGTGAGGGCTTGTCTTGTGACGCAATTGGGTGATTTCCTCAAAGTGTGCCCAATCCACTTCCAGCGCTTCTTCCTGATTTCTTCCTCCGCTGGAATCTGGTTTGTTCTCTCCCACAGTAACTTGTTGCTGATAGTGTCTGGCCATCGGATCCGAAGTATCTTGCGTAGACAGCTGTTAATAAACACTTGTATCTTCTGGATAATGGCTTTCGTAGTTCTCCACGTCTCTGCCCCATACAGAAGAACTGTCTTGACATTTGTATTGAAAATTCTAACCTTGGTGTTGGTTGACAATTGTTTTGAGCTCCAGATGTTTTTCAGCTGTAGGTATGCTGCTCTTGCTTTGCCGATCCTCGCCCTCACATCTGCATCTGATCCACCGTGTTCATCAATGATGCTGCCCAGATATGTAAAGATTTCCACATCCTCCAAAGCTTCTCCGTCAAGTGTAATTGGATTGGTGCATATTGTATTGTACCGGAGAGTCTTGCTTTTCCCTTTGTTTATATTGAGACCTACTGTTGCTGAGGCTGCTGCTACACTGGTCGTTTTCTCCTGCATTTGTTGTTGCGTTTGTGATAGAAGAGCCAGATCATCCGCGAAGTCTAAATCGTCAAGCTGCATCCTGCCTGTCCACTGTATCCCGTGCATTCCTCCAGATGTTGACGTCTTCATAATCCAGTCGATCACCAGGAGAAAGAGAAAGGGTGAGAGTAGGCAACCTTGCCTAACACCGGTCTTTACCTCGAACGAGTCGGTGAGTTGTCCTCCGTGGACGATTTGGCAGTTTAGTCCATCATAGGAGTTCCGTATGATATTGATTATCTTCTCAGGCACACCGTAGTGTCGAAGAAGCTTCCACAGTGTCGTCCTGTCCACGCTATCAAATGCCTTCTCGTAGTCGATGAAGTTGATGTACAGTGATGAATTCCATTCGATTGATTGTTCCACAATGATACGTAGAGTTGCGATTTGATCTGTGCACGATCTATCCTTACGAAATCCAGCTTGTTGATCTCGAAGTTGAGCGTCCACTGAATCCTTCATCCTGTTTAACAATACTCTGTTGAAGACTTTTCCTGGTATTGAGAGGAGAGTGATGCCTCTGTAGTTGTCGCATTTGCTCAGATCGCCTTTCTTTGGTATCTTGATGAGAAGTCCTTCTTTCCAGTCTGTTGGTACATGTTCTTTGTCCCAAATCTTACCGAAGAGGATGTGGAGTATCTTGGCAGTTGCTGTTACATTTGCTTTCAGTGCCTCTGCCGGGATGTTGTCTGGTCCCGCTGCTTTGCCACTCTTGATTTGTCTAATGGCCATGCTGATCTCTTCAATTGTTGGTGGGCCAATATCGATTGGGAGGTCTGTGGGTGCTGCTTCGATGTTGGGTGGGTTCAGTGGAGCTGGTCGATTCAAGAGTTCTTTGAAGTGTTCTACCCACCTGTTTCGTTGTTCTTCAATATCGTTGATTACTTTGCCTTCCTTGTTTTTCACTGGTCTTTCTGGTTGACGGTAATTTCCAGCAAGTTTCTTTGTTGTATCATACAGTTGTCTCATGTTTCCCTCTCTTGCAGCCTTTTCCGCTGTCATCGCTAAATCTTCCACATATTTACGTCGGTCAGTCCTGATGCTCCTCTTCACTTGCTTGTTTGCCTCTGTGTATTCGGCTTGTGCCTTGGCTTTTTCTGCTCTTGTTCGGCTGATATTGATTGCTACCTTCTTGTTCCTCCTTGCTTCAATTTTATCCAGTGTACCAACAGTGATCCATTCCTTGTGATGGTGCTTCTTTTGGCCCAGAACCTCCTGACATGTTGAAACGATTGCCTCCTTGATACCTTTCCAGCTGCTCTCTATGGTCGTTCCCTCTTCATTGAGTAGGTTATGAAAGGCCTGGAACCTGTTGCTGAGGGCTATGTTAAATTCGTTGAGTTTGTCAGCATCTCGAAGAAAGGCCGTGTTAAACTTTTGTGATGTTGTCCGCGCCATTGTCCAGTGCTTCTTGAGTTTTAGTTTCATCTTGGCGACCAGCAAATGGTGATCGGATGCTATATCAGCTCCTCTCCTGGTTCTCACATCCTCCATCGTCCTCCTGAACTTTTTGTTGATGCAGACATGGTCGATTTGATTCTGTGTAGTGTGATCCGGTGAAATCCAAGTGGCTTTGTGTATGTTTTTGTGTGGGAATATGGTGCCACCTATGACCAGTTTATTGAAGGCACATAGGTTTGCAAATCTCTCACCGTTTTCGTTCCTTCCTCCCAGTCCATGTTGTCCCATGACGTCTTCGTATCCAGTGTTGTCCTTTCCAACCTTGGCATTGAAATCTCCCATTAGAATGGTCAGGTCCTTGGTTGGGCACTTCTCGAAGATTGACTGCAGCCTATCGTAGAATTGGTTTTTAGCGTCTTCATCGTAGTCGTTGGTCGGCGCATAGCATTGGATGATGTTCATTGTAATGCCCTCTCTCTTTGTTCTGAAGGAGGCTTTGATGATCCTCGGTCCATGAGATTCCCATCCTATAAGTGCATTTTGTGCTTTTCTAGACAGCATCAGTGCCACTCCTTGTGTATGTGGGGCATTTTCTTCTTCATGACCGGAGTATAACAGAAGTTCCCCTGAAGACAGTCGTTGTTGTCCAACCTGCGTCCAATGTGTTTCACTGATTCCAAGCACTTCCAGGTTGTATTTCCTCATTTCCGCAGAAATTTGGAAGACTTTGCCGGTCTCCCACATTGTCCGGACATTCCATGTACCTATAAAAATTGTCGCTCTGGTTGTAAGAAGGTGCATCGGCCTCATGACTTCCGAATGAACTCGGCTTTCATCATGAGACGTCATTTTTCCTTCTACTCCCAGGGCAGAGTTTGAATGGTTTGAATGAATTTTTCTGGTTAGCGTTTTTTTAGCGAGTTGATTTTCTACGGGATGGGGTAGCTAACCCCATGCCCAACCCTCCTCCTTTACCCGGGCTTGGGACCGGCAGTAGCCCCTGGAGGAGCTACAGGCGGAGTTTCACATAATAAAAGCCGGACATAAAATCGTAACGAACTGGATACTTCCTATTTTTTTCTATTAAGTCACAACAATTTTTTCTCAGTAAAAGATCACACACGTACATAAAATACCAATATACGATTCATATATTTTTAGTGTGTAGACCATTATCTATGTCGATCTATGTCGAATGATTGGAGACCTACTCAAGTTAGACGGGAACGGTGTAACGAACAAGCTAACAACGAAGTCACACCTCGCGGTCAGCATCTAACGTGGGTTATCCCATTCGACGTATTAAAGTACTATGTCTGCTTTGAAAACTGTATGACACAAAGAGCGTGATTACGTAAATATATTAGTAAAAATGAGTACAGATATTTTAATGAGACCACTACCACATGAGCCAGTTCATGGAATATGATTAACTGATGCGCGTTTTATTGTCCTTGACTTTAACAGGGATCGATGATCTGTTCGATATTCAGTGACCTGACCCCCGGATAATTTGGCTTGGGTTTAGTGACATTTCACTGCCGATATAAGTATGCAGTTGATAAGTAACTAAACTATGTATATTCATATTCCTCTTATTATAAACTTCGTTTTTATCCATAGACTATTATCAAATGATTTAACGTTCTTGAGTTATGTCCAGCCTATTAATTATAGTCTCCCAAATTCACAGCCACTTTTTGGCTAGATCTTGTACAAATGTTATTTTCTATTTTATCGTGTGATGTGGTCTGTTTGGTTTGTATATAAACCAAGTATGTTTGAAATACATGGTTTATCTCAGGAGCTGAGATTGGTGTTCTGGACTTGACAAACAGGGCTAGGCGGGAACCAAGGACCGATAAAGACTCCAGACTGCTAGTACCGGTTTTACGCATCATTGGTCCGGTTGATAAATCACTTTCCTTTATTTGGCGGTATCATTACGTTGTATAATAATTGGGCACAAGGCCACAAGTTATAACAAGAGTTTAGCCAACTCGTTGATTAATTATTATAGACCATATTAGAAGTATAGTAATAGTAGTATATATATAGGCTACATGTTACCACCACTAAATTAAGTACTTCTATGAATCTGGTGTTCATCTTGTTGTGCTAACGAGGTATGGCAACTTGGACCGATGCATAAATGTGCCTGATCCTACGTTGTAGCTGATTGACTGACTAACTGACTGATATATGACAATACTTAATAGCTTACCTGTGTTGTTATGTTTTCTTAAAAAAATGATATCTATTTCAAAACAGGATGTACATTAAAAATAATGAACCCATTTATTACCAAACCCTTATAATTAAGTCAATTTTGTTTTAGGCTGATTTTGTATGTCCATTATAGGTATAGAAAAAAACAAACAAGCAACAAAGCATATCCGGTAACTAGAACAGACAACAGTTCGTTAACCACGTGATTCGTAGTAAAGATTACTGATTGGTAGAGTAAACTTTTGCATAAACAATCTAGTTGATATGGCTCATAATATAGATAATAAACAAAGTCAGTAATATCCACCAAATTTAACAAACATTCTTTCGAATCGTAAGCAGAGATGGATAGTGGCTAGCAGTGGAATCCAGGACGCGAGTTTCGTCCTATTTGGTACTCATCAGCCCGATGTACCTGCATCTCAGAGTTGATGTTCACTCTGGGACTCTAATCCAGTACCTTTCGCTTAAAACGCCATCGCGTTGTCCACTCGGCCACTGAGATACAGGTACATCCAGCTGACGAGTCCCAAATAGGACGAAACGCGCGTCCTGGATTCCACTGCTAGTGACTATCCATCTCTGCTTACCATGCTTGTGAATTAAGGTATATCGAGGCAATACGTACAGTATGCACATATGCCAAATAGAGACTGACCAGTTGCAGTCCTAAACACATCAATGGGAAGATCCAAACAAACAATACTAAGTGAATTCATTCTTTCGAAATATTTGATTCCATCTAGTATCGAATTATGTGATTGTTTAGACGAATGGTTTAAGTTAAATGTATAGTTAGACCTTTATTTGTAAGATTTAGCCACTTATCTTTCATTGATGTCATTGGAAAAAAAAAATTTAATTTCGATATTTTCATTTTTTTTTTTATCAACTATTAAAGATAGTGTAGATTATCAACGTTGAAGATTTATTTTGAATGATTGGAGGCCTATTCGAGTTAGACGGGAACAGTGTGACGAACAAGCTAACAACGAAGTCACACCTCGCGGTCAGCATCTAACGTGGGTTACCCCATTCGACGTATTAAAGTATTATGTCTGCTTTGAAGACTGTATAACACAAAGAGCGTGATTACATAGATATATTAGTAAGAATGAGTACATAGATTTTGATGAAACTACCACCTCACGTGCCAGTCCATGAACCATGATTAACTGATGCACCTTTGTTGTCCTTGACTTTAACAGGGATCGATGATCTGTTCGATATTCAATGACCCAACTCCCAGATGATGTGGCTTGGGTTTAGTGACATTCACTGCCCCTACAATAGCATGTACAGTTATGGATGATTCAGTTTGTACAAAATCATTCGGAAGTGTTTTTGTGTACTACAGATGTATCATAGTTTGAGCTAAAATTTCACACGAAGACTATCCATTATTAGTAGGCATCACAAATTAATTAATTATTTATTTAAACACATAAATATTGGTACAAAGAAGCACCAGATATAAATGCACCGCACAAATCGCATTTGATTTGTGTCAGGGCTGTGATACTGCCCGGATGCCCAGAATGAACCAGGTGGCTTTCTTAGGGGGCCACACCCGGAGCCTTTGACCTAAAGGTCTGATCCACAAGGCAGTCGAGCATCGTGAGGAGATGCAGTCTCATGGTAGTCGGTGACCAACAATTGATTCATACATCATTTGTTCCCTCAGGATACTGTAGCCAATGTGCAGCATTCGTTTGGAATTAGGGTTTTTCAACTCACTTATGTGAACTTTCCGTGTCCACCAAACCGGTTAAAGCGCCAGTTATTCTCTTTTCGTCCCGTCAATTTCGTAATCAACCGTAATGCCACGAGATTGCAGTGAGTAGGACTTCCATGACAGAGGCTATATACGCGTAGCCATGTGTGAGCATTTTGAGGGGGAGAGCAGATTCTCCCCACTCTCAACCGTACCAGAGCATTTGTGGCATCACAGCCTATACACTTTAATCTGTAGACACAAATCTATGTCATTATGAAGTAGATTTTCCTCAAAATATGTTAAGACTAAAATATTTAGAAGAGTTGGTATCATTACCAAGTTTTGATTTGATAATTTTGAATAAATTGAGCATTGGGTAGATTGTTATAAATAAAGTAATATATTTGTCATATCTCAATGAGTAGAAAAATGAGATTTTCTGATATTTTGTGACTTAGTGTAATCCTCTTCTTCCATAACTAACTTAACATTAATCGAATTATAAATAGTACAACCGAACAATACACGAATATTAGGTGCGACCAATTCAATAACAAGTCTGAACAATTCAACTTAGTATTGTTTGTTTGAATCTTCCCATCGATTTGTTAGGACTGCAACTGGTCAGTCTCTAAGTCTGAACAAGTTCATGTCATGTCATTTCGGTCAAGGTGATTCATAAGGGACATGCATGTAAATTTGTGTGTGTGTGTGTATGTGTGCACTTTTAATGTTAACGAATGTGTTACCTTTATAATGACAAAGGATAGAGTTTAATTTGTAAGGTAATAGTGTGAAATTGTAAATGAAATCAGACTAGGTGACTAGAATATTAAACTCTATCCCTTGTCATGAAGATCTAATCGAAAACAATATTGGTAAGCAGAGATGGATAGTGGCTAGCAGTGGAATCCAGGACGCGAGTTTCGTCCTATTTGGGACTCGTCAGCTGGGTGTACCTGCATCTCAGAGTTGATGTTTACTCTGGGACTCGAACCCAGTACCTTTCGCTTCAAACGCCATCGCGTTATCCACTCGGCCACTGAGTCCTATACAATATTGTTCGCTTATACATATGTTGTTCTACATCACAATATAATGCTTAATCCTACTGCAGTCAATAGAAAGCAAAGCCTTACCATACATCCTACTTGGACTATCTATCCTAATCATCTAGTCTGATATTATTTACAATTCACACTATTACATTACAAATTAAACTCTTTCCTTTGTCATTATAAAGGTCACACATACCTCAACATTAAGAGTGCACACATACACACACATATATATATATTTATATACATGTGCATTAGGAATCATCTTGACCGAAATGACAAGACATTGATTTATTCAGACTTGATTTTTGGTTGATTGCACCTAATATTCGAATGTTGTTCCGTTGTACTATTCAAACTTGGATTAATATTGGTTATTTATTTTCTGAAGAAGTGGCTTACATTGAGTTACGAAACATCAGAAGATTCAATTTCTCTACTCATTGAGATATTACAAATATATTACTAATTTTTATTTGATTATTTCATAAAACACTTTAATATCAATAGGGAATTTTTGTGGAGATTTTTGTAATTTGAAAGTTGAGTTCATTAATTGATTAAAACTAAACTACTATGGAAAATCTGAAAGCACTGGACGGCCGTCTCATCCTAGTATGGGACTCCTCAGAAGTGGATTAATTGAAGTTAAACATTAACACTTTTGTGTGTGGGTCCAGTGATTTAGAGGTTAAGCCTTCGTGTGCGAGACCAAAGATCTTGGGTTCGGGTCCCGCATACTGGATCGTGGGTGCTCAATGTTGAGGAGTCCTATACAAGGACGAGATGACTCTCCAGTGCTTTCGGGTCTCCAATGGTGGTCTGGCCTTAATCAACTCATGAATTCAACAATTTTTATGATGTTATTGATGTGCTTTTGTTCCTTTTTTGTGTATTCTCTTTTTCTGTAATAACTTTGGTAGATCATCTGACTAGAATTAGACCCTGAGAAATTTTCGCATTAAAGAAATGTATAGAATTACATTCCATATTACCTATTTGAGTATATCGGCTTATAGTAAATAGTTATATTTAGAGTACCATTAAACATCTGTTTAAATTGTGTTTCCTAAATACGTCTTCATTAGCTTCATTTGTCGATAACATCACTAATTAGATGTGTTACACTATAGAACAGAAATAGTTAAGTGAAAATTTGTACGGATAGTTATTTCCATTAGGTTTTAGGCATTAAATTTGTTGTGAAACTTTATCAAAAACATGTCATATACAAATTGTAGTGAACGAGAACACAAGTGAGAACAATCGAATGTTTTCCAATACGAAACTACGGTGTAGACTATTGACGTTGATGATCTATGTCGAATGATTGGAGACCTAATCGAGTAAGACGGGTACAGTGTAACGAACAAGCTAACTCCGAAGTAACACCTCGCAATCAGCACCTTACGTCGATTGCTCCACCGACGTAACAAGGGACCATGGATGCTCTGAAGACTGTACAACACAAAGGAAATTATTACAGGAATATATTAGTTAAAGTAGATACAAGCGGAAGTAGAACCACTGCTACATGGGCCAGTCCATGTCGTATGATTAACTGATGCGTGTTTATTGTCCTTGACTTTGATGGGGATCGATGATCTTTTCGATATTTAGTGACCCAACTGCCGGATGATTTGGCTAGGTTTCAGTGACATTTCACTGGCCCTACAACGAAATGTCTTAGTCAACTATCTCAGACTTTATTGTTCCTTCGTTTCCATACTAATCATTCTCTTCACTTCGATCTTCTTAACTTCCTTCCGCTAGATTTTTCACTTTCAATTGATGATACATACTACTTATATCTATCAACATCAGTAGTACACAACATATAAGTATAAAAGCAATTTGATTCACAATATAAAACAATTAAATTAAACATTGTTGACTAAATTTCGAGTTATACACTTCAACAATAATGAAAACAAATTACTAACTTATACTTAGATAATTTAGATAAACAAAAGTCCTTCATGATTGATTGTATATTAAGTAGGTTTTTACAAGTTTCATCTAGGATATTGTAAAATCTCTACCTCCATTGAACAAATGGTTGCTGGAGAATATAAGATGTTATTATTAAAGATTACCAATACGAAAATTAGAACAACATATCAGAAGTGGGTTTTGTGGAGATTTTAGTAATTTTATAAAGTTAAGATCATTAGTCAATTGAAGCTAGACCACCATCGAAAACCTGGAAGCACTGGACAGCCGTTTCGTTCTATTGTGGGACTCCTTAGCAGTGCTCATCCACGATTTCGCCTCACGAGATTCGAACCGAGAACCTATCAGTCTCGCACCAGAGCACTTAACTGATAGATCACTAAGCCGGCATTTGACGGTGTTAATGTCTAACTTCAACCAATCCACGAAATTGAGCAACTATTCACCAATATCTTCAATGAGTAACTATCTCACAACAGACGTGGTTGAACTCCACTTGTTACTGATTCTCACTAGAACTCCATGAAATACCTCATGGATCCTGTCACCAGTGAGCATATAATCATTTTCAGAAGGGGGTTTTGTGGAGATTTTAGTAATTTTATATAGTTGAGATAATGAGTCAACTGAAGTTAGACCACCATGGAAAACCTGGAAGCACTGGACAACATATATAAATAAACAATATGGTTTCCGATTAGATAATAATCAGGCTTTACTCTAGTGTATTTGAATATTTATATGAAAGTTTTTTTCTAAACTAAACATAGGTGAATAGACTCCAAAATAATATTGTTTTCTGATAACTGTTGTAAATGTTTATTTATACAAGTTTTAACAACAGCCTACTGTGGGAATGAACAAACCATGTTCCAGTTGAAGAGGTAATCAAGAAAAGACAATGGAAGTGGATAGGATATAAACATTACGGAAATCATGAAACTGCATCACGAGGCAAGCCCTAGCTTATGATCCTTAAGGAAAGGCCGAATAACACATTGAGTCGGGAATTGAAAATAAACATGAAAACCATAAATATCGACTGGAAACAATTGGAAAGGATTTCTCAGTAGACAGCTGAATGAAGAATGCTGGTGGTTGACCTATGCTCTTCCAAGAGGGGAAACAGGCGTAGGTAAGTAAGTAAGTAAATAAGGAAGGAAAGAAGGAAGGAAGGAAGGAAGGAAGGAAGGAAGTTCAACCTACTTTCTATGTTGAACTATCGACCTGGAGATTTCGTTATTTTATTATCGTTATCATTGCTATTAGTACACTCGTACTTCTTACCCATTATGTGTAGTTATGCTATAGATTTTATTATGATCATTGGGTCATAAATTACCTTGGTTGGTTTATCATAAAATCTTCACATCATGTATATTATATATGTATTAGATATGAATCTCGTGAGTGTGGAATCGTGGATGCGTACTGCTGAGGAAACCCACAATAGGATGAAACAGCCATCCAGTGCTTCCAGGTTTTCCATGGTGGTCTAGCTTCGATTGATTCATGATTTCAACTATGAAAATATTGAAATATTCACCAAAATCCCCTTCAGATATGTATTAGTAAAACTCACTCAAAATATTTAAAGAAAATTAGTTGTTGTCAAGTTAATAATAGAAGAAAAAGTGACATACCATCACTAACATTTGGGTGGTATTTTTTCTTTTGATTGCATCTATTCATCCCATGATAACTGTCTTTACTACAGGTCTTTTTGTTTATATTATGTTACTACTTATTAATATTTAGTAGTTTCAGTTTCTATTGAATATTTACAAGGCCTGCGTTTCGTTAAGCCTTGTGTTTGATGAATAATATGAAAATCAATTCTGCGATCCCATTAAATCTGGCTGAATGAAACTAAAATCCAGAATCTACTTGTTACTTGTTGTTTAAAATATACTAAACTTGTAAATATAAACATTACGATGGTCTCCTCTAAATAATAAACAGTCTGAAATTAGACACAAATATCCATCCTGAGTAGAGATTGATCAAATGTATTCTAATGGCTGTTCATAACTGGTGAATTCCATTCTAGGACAATAACTTTATTCACCTCTCTTTCATTCTTACGGGATTTATCAACAGATATAAGTTCATGATAATTGTTTAGGCAAACTGTGTAAGTTGTAAATCCATACTAATGAAAAATTATTTTTGATGGAGGTTTGTTCTCTTAGATGGATGATTTGATCGTGGAGTTTTCATCGTTCTTCTGAACGACATCATCAGTACAAACTTCAGGTACACTTGGATAATGAAGAGTTATCT
This sequence comes from Schistosoma rodhaini, assembly GCA_944470415.2. Taxonomy (NCBI): domain Eukaryota; kingdom Metazoa; phylum Platyhelminthes; class Trematoda; order Strigeidida; family Schistosomatidae; genus Schistosoma; species Schistosoma rodhaini. The sequence goes on from OX104044.1 coordinate 82,909,586, forward strand.
AATGTTTCTTAGCCTTTTTTAAAAATAATTCCTCACCTGATTTAAGTTTGTGATGGAAATAATCTTAAAATTATAACTATCCTTTACAAACTAAACTAATTCCCCGTTAAATCCTTTGATCAAAACTATACTTGAGTACTCATGAGTGACTAACTTTAAGATGAACTACTGACGTTTTATTACGAAGACTCTACTAATTGGATGAAACTAATAAAACAGTTATCATTGATGCCACTGAATGATCATTGAATTATGTTGAAAATTAGTTGAATTTAGAAATCGGAAGTATTGAATCCTGATCCAATGGTTTGATGAGTGGATGCTGTAGCGCCAGTGAAATGTCACTCAACCCTAGCCAAATCATCCGGCAGTTGGGTCACTAAATATCGGAAAAATCATCGATCCCCATCAAAGTCAAGGACAATCAACACGCATCAGTTAATCATACATCATGGACTGGCCCATGTAGCAGAGGTTCTACTAGCGCTTGTATCTACTTTAACTAATATATTCCTGTAATAATTTCCTTTGTGTTGTACAGTCTTCAGAGCATTCATGATCCCGTGATATGTCGATGGGGCAATCCAAGTATGGTGCTGATTGCGAGGTGAGACTTCGAAGTTAGTTTGTTTCATTACACCGTCCCCGTCTTACTAGAGTAGGTCTCCAATCATTCGACATAGATCCTCAACGTTGATAGTCTACAATGCTTTCAAGAACAAAGGACATCTATAAATAATTGCCAAACATATTTAACATCTAAAAAGAATGTATTGCTTTATTTCAACTATGTCTGTTTAAAATATATACTACAAAACGAACTTATCTTGATCATTGTTTCTGGTGTACTTTTGATTCAAGGTCAAACGTTGAAAATCAATTGTTGACCTGATATCTGATGTGATTTTATAGTTAAAAACAAACTGCTCTACAAAAAAGTTAAGCTTTACACTAAAGCACATTGGTGAATTTCACTTGAAATATGGAAGCGTTTCACAAATAACAATAAACAAGTCAATCAGTTCAGAAAATGACTTGTCACTGTGTTACTAGATTTATTGATTAGTAGTATCTATATTCTTTATGATAAATAATTATAAAGTTTTTAATTTAACAGTTGAATTCACTAGTCGATCTAAGCTAGACTCTAACGATAATCTGGAAGCACTGGACGGCCGTTTCGTCTTAGTATGGGACTCCTCAGGAGTGTCTGTTCACGATTTTACACACAATACTCGAGAGAGAACGTTTAACCTCTAGACCGATGAGCCAGTATCCAACGGTGTTTAAATAAAATCCTACAAGCTAACAATAATAGGTAGTTAGTTACATCATAAAATCCTCCTGTACCCATTCAAGCGTTATTGCCAGTCCCAAGTCCACAAAAAGGAAGACGGTAGGTCATTAGGTCAGAAGCCCCATGCCGTAGAAAACAACCTTGCGAAGAAACGCTAAGCAAAATAAACAAATTAAACCATTTGGACTCTGCCCACTGAGTTCAAGGATATTCATTCAGAAGAATTATGAAGCCTTATGGTTGGAGCCGATATTCTTCGGAAGTCACGAAGCCGATGTAACTTCTGACAACCAGAACAACAATTAATATAGGTTTATGGAATGTTTGGATAATGTGGGAGTTAGGAAGGACCAATAAAATAGTCACGGAAACAAAGAGGTACAACTTGATGGTGCTCAGATTAAGTGAAACCCATTAGACACAAGATGGACATGAAAATCCAGATTCGGGAGAGGTGCTTTTGTGCTCTGATCAAGAAGAACAAAATGCTTCACACACTCAGGGAGTTGTTCTGATGCTGTCCTAGGGAGCACATAAAGTACTCATAAGATGGAAATCTCATGGATCCAGAATCATTAAAGCATCTTTCAAAACAAAGAAGAAGGGAATCACAATGAGTGTTATCCAATGTTATGCACCCACTAATGATAGCAATGACGACAATAACGATCAGTTTTATGAAAGGCTGTAATCAATCATAGCGAAGTGCTCGGGAAACGGCCTGACCATCCTGACGGGAGATCTAAACGCCAAAGTCCAAATAGACAACACCGGGTATGAAGATATCATGGAAGGACATAGACTGACTGGGGGAAAGGGACGAGAATGGTGATAGATTTGCATAATTATGTGCATTCAGAAGAATGGTTATATGTAGCACAATATTCCCACACAAAAGCGTACACAAAGCTACATCGGTTTCATCTGATCACACTACACAAAACTAGATCGATCATATCTGTATAATTAAACACGTTCAGAAGGTCAGAGGAAGATGCGAGAATCAGGAGAGGAACTAATATAGCTTCAGATCACCATCTGGTTGTGGTCAAAATGAAAATGAAGCTAAAGAAACACTGGAAAACTGGTGGAACAGCATTACAAAGGTTCAATACAGACTTCCTTCGAGATACTAACAAACTCAACGAATTCAAGATAACTTTCAACAACAGGTTCCAAGCTATACAGGATCTAATGAAAGAACAAGAAAGTACAATGGAGAACAACTGGAAAGGGGTCGAAGAAGCAAAGTGTCAGGAAACAAGAAGTATAATCATAAGGAATAGATTTTTATTGAAACCCTAGACAAGACTCAAGAAAGGAAGGATTAGAAGATAGCAATTAACAACAGTCGAACACGAGCAGAAAAAGTCAAGGTACAGGCAAACTACGCAGAAGCAAACAAGGATGTCAGGTAAAGCATCAAAGCCGACAAGCAGAAATGCATGGGAGAACTATCAACGACGGCGAAAAAAAGCTGCAAGAGAAAGGAATATGAAACAACTATATGATACAACAATGAAACTGGCAGGGAAAGATAGTAAACCAGTGAGACCGATCAAGGACAAAGAAGGGGAGAAAATAACTCACATTCAAGAACAGAGGAAAAGATGGGTAGAACACTTTGAAGAACTCTTGAATAGATGAGCTCCAATGAACACACCGGACATCAAAGCAGTACGTACAGATCTTCTTATAGATGTCACGTCACCAACAATCGAATAAATCAGGATGGCCGTCAGACAAATCAAGAGTGGAAAGCAGCAGGGCCAAACAACATATCAGCTGATATATTGGAGTCAGATATTGAAGTAACTGCAAACATGCTTCACCTTCTATTCAGGAAGATTTGTGAGGAAGAACGAGTGCTGATAGACTGGATAGAAGGATACCTTATCATTGTACCAAAGAAAGGAGATCTGAGCAAATGTGAGAATTACAGAGGCATCACACTACCATCGGTACCAGGAATCGGATGAAAGACTCAGCAGACTTCCAAACCGGATTCCTTAAGGATTGGTCGTATACAGATCGAATCACGACACTGCGGATCATCGTTAAACAATCAATTGAATGGAACTCGTCACTGTACATCAACTTTCTTGATTATGATAAAGTATTTGACAACGTGAACATGGAAACATCTTCGACATTATGGAGTGAGTAGCTGAGAAGATCGTCAACATAATATGAATTAATAGTAAGTTTGTAGTGAACGAGAGCGCAAGTGGAGATAACATTATAGAACCGTATAATAGATACTTCATTTGCAAAATGTTCATTCATTGTCTCAGACTTCATTGTTCCTACATTTCTATATCAATTGTTTTCTGTTCCCATTCTTTCCTCCTCGATCTTATCGATTTTCCACTGCCAAACATTCTATTCCTGACTAACGTTATATACTACTGTTGTGAACAAAACACAAGTTGGGTACAATCGAATGTATTTAAGCACATATTACAGACTATCTCATTAAATTCTGATAACCATACAGTCAACAGTTAATTTGCGAAATAACAATCAACTGTCTCAACCTTGACTGTTGATTCTGCAAATATCATTCCGTCTTCTCTGGTTTCATAGTTCATGCATTTTCATACCGATCATGCTTCATTCCTGTTCTTTCCTTATCAATCTTCTACCAAAATACATTCTATGTTTGAATATCACCATATACTACTTATATAGATATAAGTAGACCACACCACACTACTACTATATCGATATAAGTAGCATATAACACACGAGCTAACCTAAAATATATCACTTTTCCATATTAAAAAGTAATTTTCTATTATAGAATGAAATGACTGGATTTAATAGATGTGGTTATCGTTACTCATCATTGATAAATAGTCATATGAATTACAAATTGATGTCATCAAAACTGATAGTATGTTTTGAGCAAAATCTTATTTCATTCTATAAATAGGCATCAAATACATACATTTAATTGTACAAAGTTATAGAATGAAATCGCCGATTACATATGTAATATATGAGAATGCCAAGTTGATATATCAATATTTATAATTGACATAATCTAATCGATACATATCACATTGAAAATTCTCTTTTAATCAGCTTATCATATTGTTAACTATCAGAATGGAGTTTGTGTAGATCATATTAATTTTAATAGCTGAATCTATTCTGATCATAATCATCATCATGTAATCATTAGTGACTGAATTCGGAGTTCTAATGATAAGCTGTGACCAATAGAGTTTGATCTGTTTGGGGTAGTGACAGGTATCTACCTAAGACAATGGATAAATGGTTGCACAGTTATTCATGGATCGATGGAATTTAGACATTAACAGAGTTGTATTCCGGTTCAGTGGTCTAATTGTTGTAGATCATCAACGTTGATTATCTATGTCGAATGATTGCAGGCCTACTTGAGTTAGACGGGAAAGGTGTAACAAACAAGCTAACTTCGAAGACACACCTTGTGTTCAGCACCTTACATAGATTACGTATCAAGGGACCATGGATGCTCTGAAGACTGTACAACACAAAGGACGTTATTACAGGAATATATTAGTAGATACAAGCGAAAACGGAACCACTACTGCATGGGTCATTTCATGACGTATGATTAACTGATGCGTATGATTAACTGATGCAGTGACATTTCACTAGCCCTACAATGTTAAGCGTTTGTGCGTGAGACCGAAGGCCCTGGGTTCGAGTCCCTGGAGCGGGATCGCGGACATACATTGATGCACAGTCCCATACTAGGACAATACGGCTATCCAATACTTCTAGGTTTCCAATGGTGGTCTATGATTCATGGATTAATGAATTCGACTATTAAAATATCCATTTAACAGATAAAGAACATCTTGATCTAAACTAAGCAATCCCGTTTCTAAGCTCTGCTTTCTAACTCAGTAGTTTCAAAAAATATTCATCAATAATATCTATCGGTTAAATGCTCTGGCTTCGAGACTGGTAGATCCTGGGTACGAATATCGCTAGTGCGGGATCGTGGATGTGCACTGCTGAGGAGTCCCATAACAGGATGAAACGGCCATCCAATCCTGTTTCTAAGCTCTGCTTTCTAACCTAGTAGTTTAAAACCGTATTGATCAATATTATAAAGGATACGTATTTATTTGAAATTTGATCACAAAATTGACGAGCCACTGTCACAAAGGAAGATAATCTTGCTAAAAGTAGTCAATAAATATTCAAGATCAGAAATACGTTGGAGACAAATGACAACAACCCTACCTACTGTTTTGTAAATTATTCGGCAAGACTATAATTTAATAGACGAACCAATCATATTAAAGATAACAGATTTTGGATTTTAGCGCGAAATTCATTCACTTATTTGCTTAAATAGCATTTAGACAGTTTAGTTGATGGTAGTTCGTGATAAAAACCATAAACCTACTTCTTAACCCCTACTATCAATTGTAAATCATAATCCTTAGTTTCCACACTGCTTTACAACCCTCATATAGCCTTATTAAGTAAGTGGATACATTCAAGGCCACCTTAATGACACTCAGAGGTCATCCATAAGTTATAGTATTACTGAAATACAAAATGTAATGTTATATGAAATTGATGTGCTAAATCTATTCGATTATAATTTACTGAAGGAATGGAGAATACACTAAAGAAGCATTCATATTGAAATCAATTGTTTACAGTAAATGAATATAATAGAGAAAGTGAGTTTCTGTATTACTATTATTATAATTATTGAATCCACTTAGTATTGTTTGTTTGAATCTTCCAATTGATGTTTAAAACTGTAACTGGTCAGTTTCTTATTGGCCATATGTGCATACTGTGCGCATTGCCTCGATATTTCCTTAATTCACAAGCATTCTAAGCAAAGATGGATAGTGACTCAGTGACTGAGTGAATAACGCGATGGAGTTTGAAGCAAAAGGTACTGGGTTCGAGTCCCAGAGTGAACATTAACTCTGAGATGTACGTACATTCATCTCATTCGTCTTAAATAGGACGAATCGTGCGTCCTGGATTCCACTGCTACCCGCTATCCATCTTTGCTGATTATTATTATTATTATTATTTATAGCAGTGAGCGTGTCTTTATTCTCATTGTTAAAAGTACAAATTTATATGACTTCATGTGACATCATTATTTCCATTCATTTTCGTTGCTAAACCAAAACTACACACACACACATTTAGATGATCAACATCAACTGACTAACTGACTGTAGTATCCAACCAGTAAAACGTTATTGCTCTCTCTCTCTCTCTCTCTATATATATATATATATATATATATATATATATATATATATATATATATTGTAGGGGCAGTGAAATGTCACTGAAACCTAGCCAAATCATACGCAGTTGAGTCACTACATATCGAACAGATCACCGATCACCGTCAAGATTAAGGACAATCAACTCGCATCAGTTAATCATACGACATGGACTGGCCCATGTAGCAGTGGTTCTACTAACGCTTGTATCTACTTTAACTAATATATTCCTGTAATAATTTCCTTTGTGCTGTACAGTCTTCAGAGCATCCATGGTCCCCTGATAAGTCGATGGAGCAATCCACGTTTCGACAAGGAACAGACTAACAATATTTAGTTTATGATGTAAGCTCATTTCTACACTTTCAGTCGAAACTATTATCAGAAGAGGAAGGTTGTATAACAGAATAAAAAGTGTGAAATCAGGTCAGTGTGAAAATCGATCAGTATGAGATTTGATTAACTGATGATAAATACTGCTCATTTAAAATTATGCAAGTCGGACTTCTAATCTTGAAAGGATATATAGGAAATTCTATTGAGAAACTGTCTCTAGTAAACTTCAACCGTATGAGATATGAGACACCAACCAATTATTGGTAAGTGATCATGCAACATCGCAAATTGACTAACATTAAACACATGAACCATTAGATCAAAGCTCACTAATCTATAGGTGAAGCTCTCGTTACTAAACCAGAGGGTTCCAAGTGAAAATCCTGCTACAGTAATGGTTACTACTGAAAAGGAGTCCAAAAATAAAATAAAGAGCAATTTAGTAATCCCCAGTCTTCAATAACTGACTCAATAAGCTCATTTAGTTAAAAATAATTTACAATATTGTGAACGCATTGAGCGAATAATTAGTACACTTTCGTACCGCTGCAATCATTATTATAGTTATTATTATCCTCATTAACATAATCTAAAGTACAGATTTATATGCCTTCCTTCATGTGACATCATTATTTCCATTCTGTTTCATTGCTAATTCAAAACTACACACACACACACACATTTAGATGATCAACATCAACTGACTAACTGATTATAGTATCTAACCAATCAAAATATTACTACTCTAGGTTAATTATATGTTGTTCTTGTTCTTGTTGTTGTTGTTGAGTAGGTAGGTGTAAATCATTAATTACTAGATCTATCTATATAAATAACAATTTCGAACGATTATGATTATTATCATTTAACACATGTACTGAACATTCAGTGGATTATTCTTTGTATTCAAAACAACATTAATCACAATCAACAACAGTAACAATGATCATTGAACTACGTCGTTTAGGTGTTAGTCTATTATGCTTAGCAGTGGGTTTGAGTATTGCATCTCTGATAACAAGCTTTTGGGATTGTGGGAATTTATTCTCATCATGTCAGAATACTACTTACAAGGAGACTGTATCAGCTGTTGCTGGTCTAATCATTTTAGGCACTGTATGCCTATTAATCATCATCTTACTGGATGCAGTTGCATTGTGTTCAGATGTTTTCGCCTCACGTGCTCCTTATAAAACTGTACGTTTCATCATATTATACTTGGGTGCTGCAGCTCTCTTGATCGGTGTCTTAGTGTACACATCATTAGTTGGACATCATTGGTCATACTTCTTCGCAGTGACTGGAGCTGTACTAGCAACACAAGTGGCTATATTGGCAATCATGTCGTCAAAATGTGTTACTGTTCGAACCACTACAACAACGAGAACAATTCGAGAAAGTCGGTTGGCACATCGGTAAACCAATGAAAGATTCAAACAATTGTCTTATACTTTCTCATTTATCTCTTATTATCACTCTATATTCTTTTGTGACTAATTGAGCTTGACAATAAGTAACCTGCATTGTATTGTATTGTATATTTAACAGTATTCAATTTTCGTGATGTGTTGTTAGATATCCAATGATTGCTTTATTGTGTGTACTTTGCTTCACTTACTTACGCCTGTTACCCCTCATCGAGGAGCACAGACCGCTCACCAGCATTCTCCATTCCAACTCTGTTATTGTGTGTAGTTTTTCTAATTTAAATATGATATTTATACATATAAATTGTAATCGAGAAGATCACTGAAATAGAGTTTTATTGGACATTCAAAGCTCGATTAGAATGAATCTCTCACTTATTCACCAGGATATTATCGATTAGTGTTATGTTTCACATGTTCGTTTGAATACTCGAAGCACAGTGTGCTATTCTAGTTTTGAGATGGTAAAATGATATCCAATCAACAATGATACTCATAATGATGACACGAACATGATTAAATTACACAATTTCATGTTCATCTAATATGCATTTAGTGATCTTATCAGATGAACGTTGATCATTTGAATAATTGATGCATAGATTGTTGTGCGTTGACCTTCATTCATCTATTCCATCTCACTTTCATTGCCTTCAACAATATGTTGCCGCCGTAATTTTTATGATTTCACAAATTAGAATAAATCTGTATCATGATTAGTATCAATCGTTGTTTTTCACAAATACATTACAAAACACGAAGAATTTGTAGATTGAGGGAATAAATACCACAGATTGATTCTTAATGTTGTTTAAACAGGGAATCACTTGTGATCATTGTGTATCTGTTATGGGGATGCATTTAGTGAGTGATTGTTCTTTTGAATTGTCAAGATGAATGAACAGGATTCCGATCGACTGGTGGTTGTTGGATGCTCACAAGACCAAATTATTGAATTATTGAATCGATGAGTAAGCTAATATCAAGACGAGATTATTGACTAGGATAATAAGTTGCTTATCGAGCATAATAGCGTGTCAGTGTACAAGTTAGTAATAGAAACATAGATGTGTTCAAGTGTTGAGATGGATTGGGAGTAGCCAGTTCCGTGTGTTACTCAATGTGTAATTGATTAGTACATGATTATCAGGGTTAGTGACTGACTGATTATTTTCGTATCTGCAACTGATTAGTATACTTGGAATTAATCGTTTTAGCATAATCTGTTCAACTAAAAAATAGATCAGTTTGAAAGCAGACAGATGTCAATCATTTAGAAGTGATGCAAAACGATCGAAGAGATTTCTAGTCGACATTGACATTTGGAAGTCACAAACTGTTACGACTTTGGGACCAATTACTTTTATTCAAGTGTCTACTCAGTCTGATGGAAACATTGTGTGAATCGTCATAGAGAGGGACTCAGTTAACAAGTAATGTGCCAAAACCTATTGTCCCAATTCAAATCATTTGATTAGTTAGTTAGTCATTAAATAAAAGCTACTTAATCGACGATTGCATTCATTATTGAGTGATTTTAGGTGGTCTGTATGGTGACTCTGTTGTATGTGATGGTGGAGATAAACAAATACAACTAGATCACTATGAAAGTATCAGTCTCCCCAAATGATTCATCTTGATGTGGTGAATAGGATATTGTGGTCTAACATATTACAGATGGAAAAACGTTTTCCCTATTGTACTGTGTTAAACTTGTGCATTAATGATCTATGGAATTATGTCATACAAAAAGCACTACTCAGTAAGATGAATTATATTTGAATGGTTATCACTTTAACGAACATTGAGAATCAGAAGGAGTTTTTCGTGGATATTTCAATATTTTCATAGTTGAAATCATTAGTCAATTGAAGCTAGACTACCATGGAAAACCTGGAAGCCTTGGATGTCCGTTGGATGCCGGCTCAGTGGTCTATCGGTTAAGTGCTCCGGCGGGAGGCTGGTAGGTTCTGGGTTCGAATCCTCCGGGTGCGGGATCGTGGGTGTGCACTGCTTAGGAGTTCCAGTGCTTCTAGGTTTTCGATGGTGGTCTAGCTTCAATTGACTCATGATTTCAACTATGAACATTGAGAATGACAGAATATTGACTGCTGGTAGTTGAGTTTCAACCACTTTACCACCGATTTCCATCCAAGTATTCATCCAATATTGATAATACTAAGGAATGTTACTAAGCTAATTATATGAGACAGGACGCCGATTTTACTGTTTTTCAGCTGTTTGAACAATAACAATAGCAAAAGACTGTTCTCGTGCACATAACTCTGATTTTCATTGATAGACGGTTAACGCATTAGGAATTCAGTTTACGTTTAGACGTATTCCCCATTAAACATCTAACTAGGTATGTTAAATTGTGTCACATTGATGAAGTTTTGAGGATAAATATCTTGAAGTTACTACATATTGCTGTCTGGAAAATGTGATTGTTTTAATTCACACAGTTGTGTCCAAGGTGGCATTTATTATCCGTGTTTCTCCTGAGATATGGGGTCTTTATAATCCAGTCGACAATCGGATAAAAGAGTAAAAGAAAGAGAGCGCAGTCCTGTCTAACACCAGTCTTCATTTGGAATGCATCTGTTAGCTGTACTTCATGCACGACTTTGCAATTGAGTTTCTCGTCAGATTCGTGTATAATGATGGCTTTCTTCTCAGATACTTTATAGTTTCGAAGATTTCACAAGGTTCTCCTATTCGTACTATTCAGTTCATCCTTATGATCAAGAGAGTTAATTTAGAGTGATGAGTTCTCTTCGATCCATTATTCAGTAATGATGTACATTATTGCTATTTGGTTGATACATAATCCATCCTGACGAAAGCCACTTTATTGATATTTAAGTTTGTATTCTACTGAATCTTTTACGCAGTCAAGTAACACTCCGTCGAAAAGTTTCGCTAGTACTGGCAGACGCTTCATTCATCTGTAGTTCTCACACTTACTAAAATCTTCTTTCGTTAGTAAATTGATGTAATATCCCGTATTCCAGTTAGTGAGTACTTTTCCTCACTCTCAAATCATTATGATTAGAACGTGGAACATCTTTGTAGTTACCCTTATATCTAAATTCAGAGTTAAAGTTTGTAGGCTGTCTGGTCCTGCCACGTTACCATGTCGCATTTATCTGATGCCCTTACCGATTTCTTCCACTATGGTGGTTTATCGCTCATATAGAGGACTGTGTGTGCTGCCTCGATGTTGGTTGGTTTCAGTGGGACTGATCTATACAAGGGTTCTTCAGAGTGTTCTACTCACTGGGTCCACTGCTCTTCATCCCTACTGATTGTTTTTGCTTCTTCGTTCCTGACTGGTCTCTCTGGTTTGTTATATTTGCTTTCTATCTTTGATACATTTCTTCACTCATTTGTTTGTTTCCGTATACTCAGTGTTTGTTTTGTTTTTCTGTGCTCCTATTCGGCAGTTGTAGTTTACTGTTTTTTGTTTTTTCTTCCTCAATTCTGAACGAACCATCTATAGAGACCCAATTTTATGTTTATACAACTTGAAGGTCAACACTTCATGTCATGTTAGAATCGTTACTTCTCCAATTCTTTTCCAAATTTTCTCTGTGGTGGTTTCCCTTTCTTTGGGTAGATCTTGTGAGTCCTGGAACTTTTTGAGAGTTTCTTTGAACTATCTGAGTCTGTTAGCGTCTCAAATGTAGGTTGAATCATACTTTTACAGTGCTGCCTGATCAGTTATCTAGTGCTTCTTCTGCTCTTCGTGGTGATCTGAAGCTACATCAGCTCCTCTCTATGTTCTCATGTCTTCTGTGGAAATTCCGCTATTTTTATTCATCAAGATGTGATTAATCTGGTTTTATGTAGCCGGGTCCGGTGAAACCCATGCAGCTTTGCGAGTGTGTTTTTGTGGAAAATCGGTGCCACATATAACCATGTTGGTGAAAGCAAATAGACTTACTTATCTCTCGACATTATCACTCACTTCTTTTATTCATTTTTTCCCCATGGTGCCTCCATACCCAATGTCACCCATGCCAACTTTATCATCTAGGTTGTGGTTCTTGGATATAATCAATGCTTTCCTCCATGACCGGCTTGAATCCAATTAATTCCACTCATTCTAAAAAGATTTAGCTTGTATCTTATCATTCCCTTGGTTATTTGTCTAGAAATTTCATGCAATTATATTAATTGTTGCTCAAGTTCTTAAAAGGATCATCAGTGTCCCAGCTTTTGAATAATCTTTAGTTTCACCATGAGTTGTCATAATTTTTCCGTATGAAGATCCTTCAATCTTCAAGGCAGAATTTGTATAATTTTAATGTATTTTTTCGGTTGACATGTTTGTTGTGCGGTTGCTTTTTACTAGGTGACATTCTTAATTTATTCCTAACCCTCTTTTTTTTACCTGTGCTTGCAACCGGTAGTAACCACGTAGGGGCTGATAATTGCTTTATCCGAAATATTACATTCTACTTGTATTTTGATGCCATTATAACTGTGATAACCTGAATTCAAGAGAGAGGGGAACTGAGATTTTGAGGTAGTATGTGCAAATAAATTTAACCTTAATTCATTCATTTAAAACTGTTTAGCTAGTTGAACAAACAAATCAAAATCATGTACTCAATTACAAGGTTCTTATACTCATTGAGTTATACAATTCGAAACAGACTTCTATGAAGTATAATTCAGAAACAAACGACTTCTATTGACCTGCTTACCCACTGTAATCGAAATAATAAGTAAACCTATGTGACTCGAATCCAGTACAGTTCGCTTTAAACACCATCACATTATCTACTTAGCTACTGATCAATTGAAATTCTAAACATCGATCAGAAGATTTGAGTAAACAATAACAAGTGAATTTATGGTCAGGTAGGGCCAGTGAAATGTCACTGAAACCTAGCCAAATCATACGGTAGTAAGGTCACTACATATCGAATAGATCATCGATCACCGTCAAGGTTAAGGACAATCAACGCTCATCAGTTAATCATACGACATGGATTGGCTCATGCAGTAGTGGTTCTACTTTCGGTTGTATCTACTTCAACTAATATATTCCTGTAATAATTTCCTTTGTGTTGTACAGTCTTCAGAGTATCCATGGTCTCTTGATAAGTCAATGGTGCAATCGACGTAAGGTGCTAATCGCGAGGTGTTACTTCGAAATTAGTTTAATTCTTTATACCGTTCCCGTCTTACTCGATTAGGCCTCCAATTATTCGACATAGATCATCAATATTGATGGTCTACAGCTTCAAACACTATCACATTATCTACTTAGCTACTGATCAATTACAATCCTAAACATCGATTAGAAGATTTGAGTTAACAATAATAAGTGACATTATGGTCCCATTTATTTGATACACTTATTACCAATTTTAGATATATAGAAAAATAAATACGTGAATTTATCACATAAGAGATTGTACTGTTAACTTATTGAAAAAAGAATATTATTATTGTTATAAACTATCGAATGAAAATTTTGAAAAGTGAATAAATTTTTGAAAGGAACCTTATTAGATTAGAATAAATTAAAAAATTTCCATGGTAACAGTAAAATTGCAATCATAAAGGATACGAATATAGTTAAAGAATATACAAGCTAATACGTGATAATCTCTTCTATGTATTTATAAAAGACAACTTCAGATCAATTTGGTAAAATAAAAAGGAATATGATAGATGAAGGGACTTAAAATTATGTGGTGTAACACACTTATCAAGTACAGATTTACGAAATTAGCTCTGGGCTATAGATTTATTCATGTAAAGTAATTGACTACTCAAATTAAATTGGATGGTTTAAAAACAAATAGTATTCAAGTGTACAGTTGTTTACAATACCTTCATCATCAGGTTCTATTGGTATAAATCCGTAGTTTTATTGCATAACAGATTATACATAAGTAAGTGAATTCAACAATAGTTTAAAATAGTAAACTTTTGCATCGATGACAGTTTAGATATGCCCGAAATGAATCATAAAAAAAATTGAAAGGTCACTTGAGGAAGGAGCAGAAAATTCGTCATAAGGTGAAATACTCAGAGTGCCCTTTCTTCCGGAACTTATGAACACACACATTGCTTAAAAAAAAGATGGATAGTGGCTAGCAGTCGAATCCAGTGTGACGAGCGTTTCGTCTTATTTGGGACTCGTCAGATGAATGTACTTGTATCTCAGAGTTGATGTTCACTCTGGGACTCGAACCCAGTACCATTCTCTTCAAACACTATCGCATATCCATTCAGCTACTGAGTTCTGATAGCCAACATCAACTGTGAGATGCGGGTACATACAGCTGACGACTTCCAAATAGGACGAAACGTGCTTCCTGGGTTCCACTGCTAGCCACTATCCATCTTTGCTTATAATACTTGTGAATTAAGGCTATGTCGAGGCAATACACACAGTATGCACATATGCCAATAAGAGACTGACCAGTCGCAGTCCAAAATCGTCAATGGGAAGATTCAACCGAACAATACTAAATGAATATATACTACTTATATTGACATAAGTAGCACACACCACAGGACAGGAGATTTCTCCTTTTACATAGTTTATTCTCATAACTGTATTGTTTCGATTAACTTAACAACAATATATCTCTAACCATGTATTACATTCGAATGATTTATTCTATTACATTGATTTTTATTCAACACCTTCCAAAGGACTTTTTACCTTTGAAGTTTCTAAATTTACTAATCAATGTAACTAAACCGTTAAGAATCAACTGACTTCCTATAAGTTATATGATGGAATCATAATTTACAAGACATCTAGCTCACATAATTTACTTTACCTCATTAAATCACAAAATACAAATCTATATACAATTGATTTGATAGATGTAATGAGATACGATTCATATGCAGAGTAAAGTATTCAACGAAGAAATACATTTATTACTATTATTAATGGCACATTTGCCAATAAGAGACTGATCAGTTGTAGTCCTAAGCATCAATGGAAAGATTCAAGCAAACAATATCAAGTGAATTTAAACTTCACCCCATTGCACAAGCAAGTGGCTATCAGGACTCAGTAATTAAGTGAATAACGTGATGGCGTTTGAAGAGAACCGGACTTAGTTCGAGTCCCATTACTTACTTACTTGGATACAATGGGCAATTAAAATGCAACTGGACGATGATCTGACTCTTTTATCACAAGCTGAACAAGAAATGCAGAAGAAGACGACCAGTGTAGCAGCAGCCTCAGCAGCAGTAGGTCTCAATATAAACAAACGGAAAAGCGAGATTCTCCGATGAAGCACAACATACAACACTTGAATCATACTCGAAGGATAAACTTTGGAAGATGTAAAACCTTTACATATCTGGGCAGCGTCATTGATGAACACGGTGGATATGATGCAGATGTGAGGGCAAGGATTGGCAAAGCAAGAGCAGCAGATTTAAGACTGAAGAACATCTGGAACTCAAAACAATCGTGAATCAACACCAAAATCAAAATTTTCAATAGAAATATCAAGATAGTTCTACTGTATGGGGCGGAGACGTGGAGAACTACTAAAGCCATCATTCAGAAGATATAAGTGTTTATTAACAGTTGTCTACACAAGATATTTTGGATCCGTTAGCCAGACACTCTCAGCAACATTTTATTGTGGGAGCGAACAAACCAGATTCCATCCATTGGAGGAAGAAATCAGGAAGAATCGTCGGAAGTGGATAGGGCACACTTTGAGGAAATCACCCAACTGAGTCAGAAGGCAAACCCTCACATGGAATCCTGACGGCCGAAATAGAAGAGGAATATCAAAGAACACATTATGTCGAGAAGTGGAGACAGACATGAGAAGAATGAACAGCAACTCGATAGAGCTAGAAAGGAAGACGGAGGACAGAGTGGGTTGAAAAATGGTGGTCGGCTGCCTATGCTCCATTGGGCGAGGTAACAAGCGTAAGTAGGTAAGTTCGTGTCCCATAGTGAATATCAAGTCTGAGATGCAAGAACATACAGCCAAAGAGTCTTAAAAATAGAATGAAACGCACATGCTTGATTCCATTGCTAGTTACTATCCATCTTTGCTTATAAAGACTATTATTATTATTATTATCATTATTAATAATCAGTAATCAATAAATTTTTCTTCAAAATATGAATATAACCAATGAATTAAGTTTACTATTATTAGTATCATCATCTTTATTATTATCATTAAGATCAAAATTACTCCCCCCCCCCTATTTTTTTCTATTTTTTTTCCAATAATAATATCTTTATAATTGTTACTAGGTTCCATGAATAAAAAAAAAATTTTTTTTTAAAAAAAAAATACATACTCAAAGTCAATCAATATCATTTAATTATTATCAATAACCAATAAATAGTTACTATCCCACGTAGTTATGTGTCACTTTTTGTTGTTGTTGTTGTTGCTGAGTAGGTGTAAATCAATCATGAATAGACTTCTATATATATATATATATAATATATTACACCTTTAATAGTTAATCTTAACAACAAATCATTATTGATTTGTTACTAATAAATGTATTAAGAACAGTTCAGTGTGGATTATACTACAATCTACTTACTTCAATATTTCAATTCAACATCTACATTATTCTAATCATAATGAGAGTAATTAATGGAAATTATATTCTATGTATTATTTTATTAATTATAACATTAGGTTTATGTATTACATCATTAAGTACAGATTATTGGAATTGTGGTAATTTATTTACAACATGTCGTACTATTGAAGATCAATTTATCATTTTATCAATGGCTAGTTTATTTATTTTAAGTAGTTTTTCTATACTACTTATTATTTTATTAGATATTATATGTTTACGTTCAGAGAAATTTTCTTCACATTATGCTTATATAATAATACGTTTTATATTATTATTAATATGTGCTATAGCATTATTAATTGGTGTTTTATTATATACAATATTGATTGATAAACATTGGTCATATTTTTGTGCTATAGTTGGATCTGTATTAGTAACAATTGTAGTTATATTAACAATTATGTCATGTCCATGTACAAATAAAGACGATTATACTAATAAAACTTTTTAATGGAACTTCATTGATGAAACAATATGGACAGTATGAAGAAGTGATCCGTTTTTTTTTGGAGGGGGGGGGTCTTAGTTACTAAGATAGTGTTCTCAAATGTACTCCATTTTTGTTTTTTCTTATTATCATTTTGTAACTAAGTTATCTTACGTAATAACATTCTTGTTGTTGTTGTTGTTGTTGTTGTATATTTGATGAGATACATTGCTCATACCATCTTCTTTTCAAATTTCCAATGTTTGTATTGTGCTAAATTCAAATATGATATATATATATAAACCATAATCATACTGAAATGAGTTTTGGATTAGTTACTAAGGTATATTGGGCGTACTACCAGACAATTGAATCAAAGAGTTTGTGAACACCTCCCTTCGTGGTTAGGAAAAAGGTATTGTCAAGTCAATATGGATGTCGGTTCTTCTACACTTGATTGATAGCGGTCATATATAGTTGACAGAAATCAATTAGACATAAACACCGTTGGATACCGGTCAGCTCAGTGGTCTATCGGTTAAGGCCCCGGCTCGAGACTAGTTGGTCCTGGGTTCGAATCTCGCGAGTGCGAGATCGTGGATAAGCACTGTTGAGAAGTCCTATAATAAGACGAAATGGCCGTCCAGTGCTTCCACGTTTTCCATGATAGCCCAGCTTCAATTGTCTCATGATTTCAACTACATAAAGATAATAATCACTTCAAATTATACAATCAGATTATTAAATGGATTGAATAAGAATAAAATCCGATTTAAATTTGTGTAAAACTAAAGAAATTTCAAGGATTGTAAGAATAATTAGAATGAAGATCAGGATAGATTAAAGGGAACTCTATAAGTAACTTTAAAAGCTAACAATATATCTTTTCGGTGACTAGTATTAACTAGATTATCCAGAAGAGATCTTTCTATTGTTTTATCTTATCTTTTATTCAATCATGAGGGGTGATGGTCAGAAATATGATTATGTAATCGCTTGATTGTATACCAAATATAACTGACTCTTCAGGAGTAGTTAGATTGGTAAATAAATATAGAAGCGGCAAAACTGAGTAGTTTATCTTTATCTAGTGAATTAACTACTAATTATAGAAGGGGTTTTGTGGAGATTTAGTATTTATCATAGTTGAAAGCGTGAGTCAATTGAAGCTAGAACACCATGGAAAACCTGGAAACACTGGACGGCCGTTTCGTCCTATTATGGCACTCCTCAGCAGTGCGCATCCATGAACCCGCTCTCGCGAGATTCGAACCCAGGACGTACCAGTCTCGAGCCGAAGCCCTTAACCGACAGACCACTGAGCTGGCATCCAACGGTGTTAATGTCTAACTTCAACTGATCCACGAAGTTGACCAACCGTTCACAAATTGTCTTCAGTGAGTTGATATCTCACAACAGACGTGGTTTTGAGCTCCACTGGTCACTGCTTCTCACTAGAGCTCCTAGATATACTTCTCGAAGTAAATGGTTGCTCAACTTCGTCTACAAACGATTTAGTACCCTCACGCTCATACCACGATTAGATATCGTGTCGACCCCTCGTGCCTCAAAATCCGGAGCACGGTTTATGGTCATCGCTCTGGTATAACACCAGACCTAATGGGCCTAGCCAAACACTTAGTCTAGTCAAGACACCGAAAAGAATACGTAAGCTTGCCCAGACACATGTCGGATACAGAATATACCGTTGCAGCTAGTTATATTCAAAGCAAGATTAGTTCAATCATAATATTTATATCACCTATAAGCTAAATCTTTACAACAATATAATTCTCAGATGATCAACCTTAATTACCTAAACAATCATTAAAGTAGTTAATCTGGAAACTTCTAACTATCTATTAATAAAAGATGGATAGTGGCTAGCAGTGGAATCCAGGACGCGTGTTTCGTCCTATTTGGGACTCATCATCTTTGCTCATAATGCTTGTGAATTGAGGCTATATCGAGTCAATACGCACAGTATGCACATATTGGCCAATAAGAGACTGACCAGTTGCAGCACTAAACATAAATTGGGAGATTTAATCAAACCATACTAAGTGAATTTAAACTTCACCCTCTTGCACAATCAGGTGGCTATCAGCACTTAGTAGCTAAGTGGATAACGAGATGGCGTTTGAAGCGAAAGGTACTGGGTTCGAGTCTCAGAATGAACATCAACTCTGAGATGTAGGTAAACCCAGCTGACGAGTCCAAAATAGGACGAAACGCGCGTCCTGAATTCTACTGCTAACCACTATCCATCTCTGCTTATAATGCTTGTGAAGTAAGGCTGCATCGAGGCAATACGCACAGTATGCACATATGCCAATTAGAGTTTGACCAGTTGCAGTCCTAAACATCAATGTTAAGATTCAAACAAGTAATACTAATTGTCAATTAATATTCTTACATTCAAAATTCTTTCTATTCAATGCACATATGCAAATAGATATAAATTCATAACCTGGAATTCATAACTCAATGAATTACATTCAAATGAATACATGATCATAATACAATCACATTGATGACCTAAAATAGTAATAGTATATGTGATCATCATATGTGATCATATAGATGATCTGAATAATAATAATAATGACATGTAAAACTATGCATGTATTCAATTAATATGTTAAATAGTTTACCATTACTATAAATAACCTTTCTTCTATGTATGTAGATCACCTTTATTCAGTGTATATATGTAAGGTAGAATTATAGTACAGTTAAAAGTATGATGAATATGCATAATCCGAAAGTGTTTTTTTTGTAGAGATTTAGTATTTGCATAGTTGAAAGCATGAGTCAATTGAATCTAAACCACCATGGAAGCACTGGACGGCCGTTTCGTCCCATTATGGGACTCCTCAGCAGTGCACATCTACGACCGATAGACCATTGAGTCGGTATCCGATGGTGTTAATGTTTAACTTCAACCAATCCACCAACTTCACCAACCGTTCACCAATTGTCTTCAGTCAGTAGATATCTCACAACAGACGTGGTTTCAACTCCACCAGAAACTGCTTCTCACTAGAACTCAATGTAATATCTCTTCAAGTCAGTCACTAGTGAGTATATGATTATCATCATTAGAGGATTTTTGTTGAGATTTAGTATTTGCATAGTATATGCAAATATATAGTACATATTATTACAAAGAGATTTTATTAGGTTCGAACACTAATGTGAATATTAAATATTGACATTCAGTTAAAGAGTTCAAAATAAGGACAAAAGCGAGTTCTATATTGTACTACTGTGGTGTGGGTTACTTATATCCACATAAGTAGTATATGGTGGTGGTCAGATATAGAATGTATTTTGGCAGAAGATCGATAAAAAAAGAACCGAAATGGAACGCAATTGGTATGAAAATGTATGACCAATGAAATCAGAGAAGATGGACTGATATTTACAGAAGGAACAATCAAGATTGAGTCAATTGATTGATATTTTGCAAATTAACTATTAACTGTATGGTTATCAGATTTTAGAGAGATGGTTCGCAATTTGTGCTTAAATACATTCGATTGTTCCCACCCATGTTCTTGATCACTATACTACTAGGCCAGAATTTATTTGTTTTAGCTTTAGGAAAGGTAAAACCTTTGTTATTTAGAGAAATAGTTCGTGTATAATGTTAAAGAGTCTCATATTAGAACAGGTACTGTTCAAGTTCCTGTGGTTATCCCATAGAGAGACAAATCTAAAACGACTTTTATGTTCCAATTCAAGAAATTAACATAAAAAAACTACCGCGTCATCAGTGGTACCCTAAATTTCTTACACATTCCAACAGTATACTATTCACACCATTTTTATTTGATTTACTTAATTCATGTTGTTTCTTATTTTGAGTGACTTTTCGTGTATAAGGATCAGCTAACAGAAATATTACGAGTGAATGTCGGTGTCGGACAAGGCTGCTTACTCTCTCTCTCTTTCTCTCGCCTTTTTCTTTCTTCTGGTGGTCGACTAGACTATGAAGAACTTCACATCTGAGGGAAAGCACGAAATACAATGAACGGGTTGGATACAACTAGATGATTTGTACTTCACAGATGACACAGCTCTTTTATCCCATACACATGAACTAATACAGGTCAAGACAAACAATGTAACAACAGTCTTTAGATCAGCCCCCCCCCTTCCAGCCATATTGGAATGGTGAAGCCTATTGGCCCTTCTGGGATGAGTGCCACTGCACGGCACAACTACCGGGGTGTGATAGTTGTTTTTGCATGCCACGCGGAACCATTACATAACTTTCACACGTACCCATTTTTTTGTCATTTTCTTTTTGTTTTTGTTTGGGCAGACTTTTTTTTCTCTCTATTTTTGCACTCTCAATAGCTATATAATGATTCCTTGTAGCACTCGGTAATCATTTTGTGGGTATAGGTAGAGTGGGTGATTAGTCCGATCTCCACCACCCGGGTTACCGCTCACGTTAGTTCATGGAAACAATCCCATGATCCAGGAGGCACGACGAGGACGTGTGAGTCGGATTTTACCTCCCTCTTTAGATCAGTAGACCTCAGCATACACAACGGAGAAAGCAACGTCCTCAAATACAACACAAAGAAAATCAACTGAACCACATTTGATAGAGAAACTCAGGGAAAGGTGGTAACTTTAACGTATCTGGATATTATCATCGATAAACAAAGAGAATCTCATGCAAATTTGAAGGTAAAGATTGGCGAATTAAGAGGAACATTCCTAAAATTAAAGAACATATGAAACTCAACACAAACTTTAACCAACACCAAAGTTAGGATCTTCAATACGAACATATGTTCGTACGTTCATACGAAACTATGGAGCTATTTCAAACCTAAAAATATATTGACAAACTTATTTGAGTTAAAATCTTAAATTCATATGTTTTATTAAATTTACTTTGTATTGTTTACTTGAATCATCCCATTGATGTTTAGGAGTGTAACTGGTCAGTCTCTTATTGACATATGTGTACGAGTATTGTCTTGATATAGCCTTAATTCACAAACATTCTAAACAAAGATGGATAGTGGCTAGCAGTGGAATCAAAGATGTGTGTTTCTTCTTATTTGGGACTCGTCAGCTGTATGTACCCGCATCTCAAAGTTGATGTTCATTATGGGACTCGAACCCAGTACCGTTTGCTTCAAACACCATAACGTTATCCACTAATCTACTGATTCCTGATGGCCACTCGCTTATGCAATTGGTTGAGGTTTAAATTCACTTGGTATTGTTTGTTTAAATCTTCTCATCGCAGGTACATTCATTCATTTCAATCATTGATTTAAAATTAAAACTTTAGAATTTATTGAGAATTTATTCTGTAAATATATTTTTCACTTAGTATTGATGATATATACTATAAAATATTAACTGTGCCTGTTGCCCCTTGGAGGCTACTGCCGGTCCCAAGACCGTATAAAGGGGGAGGATTGGCCAGGGGGTTAGGGACTCCATGCTGTAGAAAACTAACAATAAAATATTATATCTAAACTGATATTGCATATCTTAGCTACATAGATTTTACGGAATCTATAGTCAGTCTTATAAATAAATTCACTTGGTATTGTTTGTTTGAATCTTCCCATCGATTTTGTTAGGACTGCAACTGGTCAGTCTCTAATTGGGAAGATTCAAACAAACAATACTAAGTGAATTTAAACTTCACCCCATCGCACAAGCAAGTAGCTATCAAGACTCAGTGGCCGAGTGGATAACGCGATGGCGTTTGAAGCGAGGGTACTGGGTTCGAGTCCCAGAGTGAACATCAACTCTGAGGTGCAGGTACATACAACTGGCGAGTCCCAAATAGGACGAAACGTGCGTCCTGGATTCCACTGCTAGCCACTATCCATCTCTGCTAACCAGTCTTATAAATAGTTAGTTGACTTCTTTGTTAGATCATCTTCATCACTAACTAACTAGCATTTTTATAGTCACCTTCAAGTGTGTTTAGCATTTGTTTGTTGAATGTAGATTCTTTCCATTTCCGTTCTTTCTTTCACGATCTTCTACTGAAATACATTCTATTCTTGACTATTGTTATATACTACTTAAGCGGATATAAGTAGCCCACAACACAATGTCAGTGTTAAATTGGTTTAACAAATTGTATTGAGAATAAATTAATCATTTTGAAATCGATTTTCACATTTGTTTGCCATTGACTTAGAAAAAATTCTCAGAGGTCATTTCCAAAGATATTTTATTTGTCGAATCTTCTTACAACCTATCATATTCAATCCATTACAAGTTTTCGTGTGAAGGATGAATTACCATGATTAACCGATCATTGTATGTATACCGACTCCTTTGATCATATGGAGTTAATTACATAATTCGGTTTGGGTTGTGTACTACTGATAGCGACAGGTATAAGTAGTATGTATCATTAATGGAAAGTGGAATACTTAGCGGCAGGAGGTTGGGAAAATCGAAGAGAAGAGAATGAGAATAGAGAAGGATTGGTATGGAAACGAAGGAACAAGAAAGTCTGAAACAATTGATGGATATTTTGCAAATGAAATATTTACTGTATGGTTTTCAGATTTTACCAAGACATTCTGTAATGTATCAAAATACATTCGGTTGTTCCCGATTATGTTCTCGTTAACTTTAGTTTGTCGACATCTTATTTCCTTTTTGTTTTCGGACAACGATGGGAACGGTTTAGTAGACCATATCACAAAACAATCATATTTTCCAGTTAGCAATATGTAGCCACTTCAAGATATTTATCCTCATAGCTTCATCATTGTGACATAACTTAAAACCATTAGTTAGATGTTTAAAACGGAATACATCTGAACCTAATAAGAATTCCTTATGCGTTAACCATCTATGAATTAAAACCAGACGAGAATGCATACGAGAACAGTCTTCTGTTATTGTCATTGTTTCATACAACTGACAAATAGTAAAATCTCTGTCCTGTCTCATGTAATTAGCTTAATAACATTCCTTAGTATCATCAATATTCAATAAACACTTGGATGGAAAACTGTGATAGAATGGTTGAAATTCAACTACCAGTAGTCGATATTCTGTCATTTTCAATGTTCGTTAAAGTGATAACCATTCAAATATAATTCATCTTACTGAGTAGTGCTTTTTGTATGACATAATTCCATAGATCATTAATGCACAAGTTTAACACAGTACAATAGGGAAAACGTTTTTCCATCTGTAATATGTTAGACCACAATATCCTATTCACCACATCAAGATGAATCATTTGGGGAGACTGATACTTTCATAGTGATCTAGTTGTATTTGTTTATCTCCACCATCACATACAACAGAGTCACCATACAGACCACCTAAAATCACTCAATAATGAATGCAATCGTCGATTAAGTAGCTTTTATTTAATGACTAACTAACTAATCAAATGATTTGAATTGGGACAATAGGTTTTGGCACATTACTTGTTAACTGAGTCCCTCTCTATGACGATTCACACAATGTTTCCATCAGACTGAGTAGACACTTGAATAAAAGTAATTGGTCCCAAAGTCGTAACAGTTTGTGACTTCCAAATGTCAATGTCGACTAGAAATCTCTTCGATCGTTTTGCATCACTTCTAAATGATTGACATCTGTCTGCTTTCAAACTGATCTATTTTTTAGTTGAACAGATTATGCTAAAACGATTAATTCCAAGTATACTAATCAGTTGCAGATACGAAAATAATCAGTCAGTCACTAACCCTGATAATCATGTACTAATCAATTACACATTGAGTAACACACGGAACTGGCTACTCCCAATCCATCTCAACACTTGAACACATCTATGTTTCTATTACTAACTTGTACACTGACACGCTATTATGCTCGATAAGCAACTTATTATCCTAGTCAATAATCTCGTCTTGATATTAGCTTACTCATCGATTCAATAATTCAATAATTTGGTCTTGTGAGCATCCAACAACCACCAGTCGATCGGAATCCTGTTCATTCATCTTGACAATTCAAAAGAACAATCACTCACTAAATGCATCCCCATAACAGATACACAATGATCACAAGTGATTCCCTGTTTAAACAACATTAAGAATCAATCTGTGGTATTTATTCCCTCAATCTACAAATTCTTCGTGTTTTGTAATGTATTTGTGAAAAACAACGATTGATACTAATCATGATACAGATTTATTCTAATTTGTGAAATCATAAAAATTACGGCGGCAACATATTGTTGAAGGCAATGAAAGTGAGATGGAATAGATGAATGAAGGTCAACGCACAACAATCTATGCATCAATTATTCAAATGATCAACGTTCATCTGATAAGATCACTAAATGCATATTAGATGAACATGAAATTGTGTAATTTAATCATGTTCGTGTCATCATTATGAGTATCATTGTTGATTGGATATCATTTTACCATCTCAAAACTAGAATAGCACACTGTGCTTCGAGTATTCAAACGAACATGTGAAACATAACACTAATCGATAATATCCTGGTGAATAAGTGAGAGATTCATTCTAATCGAGCTTTGAATGTCCAATAAAACTCTATTTCAGTGATCTTCTCGATTACAATTTATATGTATAAATATCATATTTAAATTAGAAAAACTACACACAATAACAGAGTTGGAATGGAGAATGCTGGTGAGCGGTCTATGCTCCTCGATGAGGGGTAACAGGAGTAAGTAAGTAAAGCAAAGTACACACAAGAAATCAATCATTGGATATCTAACAACACATCACGAACATTGAATACTGTTAAATATACAATACAATACAATGCAGGTTATTTATTGTCAAGCTCAATTAGTCACAAAAGAATATAGAGTGATAATAAGAGATAAATGAGAAAGTATAAGACAATTGTTTGAATGTTTCAAAGCAAAATAAACGAACTGATCATTGGTTTACCGATGTGCCAACCGACTTTCTCGAATTGTTCTCGTTGTTGTAGTGGTTCGAACAGTAACACATTTTGACGACATGATTGCCAATATAGCCACTTGTGTTGCTAGTACAGCTCCAGTCACTGCGAAGAAGTATGACCAATGATGTCCAACTAATGATGTGTACACTAAGACACCGATCAAGAGAGCTGCAGCACCCAAGTATAATATGATGAAACGTACAGTTGTATAAGCAGCACGTGAGGCGAATACATCTGAACACAATGCAACTGCATCCAGTAAGATGATGATTAATAGGCATACAGTGCCTAAAATGATTAGACCAGCAACAGCTGATACAGTCTCCTTGTAAGTAGTATTCTGACATGATGAGAATAAATTCCCACAATCCCAAAAGCTTGTTATCAGAGATGCAATACTCAAACCCACTGCTAAGCATAATAGACTAACACCTAAACGACGTAGTTCAATGATCATTGTTACTGTTGTTGATTGTGATTAATGTTGTTTTGAATACAAAGAATAATCCACTGAATATTCAGTACATGTGTTAAATGATAATAATCATAATCGTTCGAAATTGTTATTTATATAGATAGATCTAGTAATTAATGATTTACACCTACCTACTCAACAACAACAACAAGAACAAGAACAAGAACAACATATAATTAACCTAGAGTAGTAATATTTTGATTGGTTAGATACTATAATCAGTTAGTCAGTTGATGTTGATCATCTAAATGTGTGTGTGTGTGTAGTTTTGAATTAGCAATGAAACAGAATGGAAATAATGATGTCACATGAAGGAAGGCATATAAATCTGTACTTTAGATTATGTTAATGAGGATAATAATAACTATAATAATGATTGCAGCGGTACGAAAGTGTACTAATTATTCGCTCAATGCGTTCACAATATTGTAAATTATTTTTAACTAAATGAGCTTATTGAGTCAGTTATTGAAGACTGGGGATTACTAAATTGCTCTTTATTTTATTTTTGGACTCCTTTTCAGTAGTAACCATTACTGTAGCAGGATTTTCACTTGGAACCCTCTGGTTTAGTAACGAGAGCTTCACCTATAGATTAGTGAGCTTTGATCTAATGGTTCATGTGTTTAATGTTAGTCAATTTGCGATGTCACGATATATATTTTTAATACTGTAATGTTTTTGTGTTCTTGGATTTTTACACATATTTGTATATTTTATTTTCACCGTGTCCCTCGTTCACTATCCTACTACTCATCTGATTCTGCCCTCATGGCATCAAAGCCTGTTTATGCAATGCAGAAGCTGACCGACCAAATTTGACACTTCCTCGCAGTAGTGAAGTCAATACCGCGCGAATTCAACAGGTATTTTACACTTAGCCTACTTTCTGCTGATGCCGCGGTATATTAAAAAACTGTGATAAAGGCTGTCCTTAAATGTAGAGACTCAACCGATAGAAAAATTTTGGATAATCTCTTCTGTGGCGTTACGCTCAAGATATATTTTTAGAGTGAACTTGTAGCACTCACTCTTTAGTACGTTTGCATATACCTAAATGTACTTTGCCTGCTTGCAGAGTGTAAGAAGTAGTAAATACGAGAGAATCCGAAAAAGAAAAGAATAAGAGAAAAAGTGAATCGACAATTCAGTAAGCATATACAATTCACTTATATTAAATTATGTAAACATTAAGACACTCTGATAATTGAAACTAGAAGTTGATAACTTAAGGTTCTGAATGAATTACATAGTGAAGTATATAAATGAAGGTTATATGTATATATATATATATATAACTGAACTAACCATCTTACGAAATCCTACAAAACTAAAATATCTACTAATTAGCTGATTATATGATTGTATTAATGATACATTGTACATTGGAACAGTTTTATTAGGAGGAAGTATCAAGATACCAATGTGAGATAATGGTGTGATCTCAAAACGAGTGCTGTTAGAGGTATGAGGGCAGTTATCAATTCCCGGTTGCCCACACCGTGGAAGGGTTCTTCTAGAGGTACCTGAAGAGGAAATTGTGTTAGAAGTGGTCTTAATGACCTGAGAGCGTGACCGCAGTGCCCAAGGGACAACTGCTTGAGGTCGGTCACACACGACCTTTTTGTGGGTAGTTTTTGTGTTAGCTACGTTCTTCAAAGGACCTTACCGCCGGAGACGGATATCCATGGGATAAGGCGAGGTGTGCATTTTTAGGCTCGACCTTTTCTAACCCCACCCCTCCTTGTGGGAAGGCAGCGTCGCTGTCATGCTGGTTGTCTGAAGGAAACACCTTACTGCTGTCACAACTCTGTACAGTCAGCAGTACGACTTCGCCTTCGGACCTTGGGTTTGCTGCTTTTAGTCTTACCGTTCTTCAACCGACCTACCTGGCATGGTAGGACCTCGAGGAACGATTGTTCCAGCCAGTATAGCTTGATTGCTTCATCACGATAGGCAAGCCCGACCACCACGTCAAGGTAGCAGCAACGGTCGAGATCTCAAAATGCTTATTATTATGTTGTTGTTATGTTGATTGTAATTCTTGTTTTGAAATGAATTTTATTATGTTAAGAAGTGTTATATCTTGTAACCTTATGCCTTATCATTGTATGACGTAATGATACCGCAAATCAGAAAGTAGTGATTTATCGACCGGACTAATGATGCATAAAACCTGTACGAACAGTCTAGAATCCTTATTGGTCCTGCTTGTTGAATCCAGAACACCAATAAAAGCCTCAGTGATATGAATCGTATATTTCAAACATACAAACAAAATAGACCAGATCACATCATAAAATAGAAAATAACATTTGTACAAGATCTAACCAAAAGTGGCTGTGAATTTGGAAGACTGTAATTAATAGACTGGGCATAACTTATGAACAGTAAATCGTATAATAATTCACTTAGTATTGTTTGTTGGAATCTTCTCATTGATGTTTAGGACTGCAACTGGTCAGTCTCTTATTGATATATATGCATATTGTGCGTATTGCCTTTATTCAAAAGCATTATGAGCAAAGATGGATAGTGGCTAGCAATGAAATCCAGGATGCGCGTTTCGTTCTATTTGGGACTCATCAGCTGGATTTACCTGCATCTCAGAGTTGATATTCACTCTAGGACTCGAACCCAGTACCTATGAGGCTATTAATACTCAGTAGTTGAATGGATAACGTGATAGTGTTTGAAGCGAATGATACTAAGTTCGAGTCCCAGAATGAATATCAACTCTGAGATGCAGGTAAATCCATTTGACGAGTCCCAAATAGGACGAAACGCGAGTCCTGAATTTCCACTGCTAGCCACTATCCATCTTTGCGTATAACAATATTTTATAGGTTAAACTAAATCTTATAATAAAACGAGTATAGATATACATAATCTAGTTACTGAATAGTTATACATTAAGAATAAACATATATACTATTTGTCCATAAATGATTGTTATAATCCTCCTTGGAATATAACAAGAAGTATATTGACTTATTACCAACACTGATATGGTTTAGTGTATAAAAAAAACACAAAAAAAACAATGTCAACTGAATGTCAAATCTATTTTGCACTAATCAACTACTTTCTTATGTAAAATATGTAGAATATTGATTAATATGAGATCATTTAAAGATCTTGATAGGTAACTAAATCACTAATAATAAACAAATTCCCTAACAACTAATGATCTGTCTACAAATTTATAATCAGATCGATTAATGTACCTAATATAATTGGCATTATTAGTTTTATGCTTATACTCAATACAAGAATCTATAATAGTCAATTTCGTGAATCAGTTGAAGTTAGAAATTAACACCGTTGGATGCCAGCTCAGTGGTCTATCGGTTAAGGGCTTCGGCTCGAAACTGGTAGGTCCTGGGTTCGAATCCCGCGAGAGTGGGTTCGTGGACGCGCACTGCTGAGGAGTCCCATAATAGGACGAAACGGCCGTCCAGTGCTTCCAGGTTTTCCATGGTAGTCTAGCTTCAATTGACTCATGATCTCAACTCTATAAAATATATACTATTTGTCCATAAATGATTGTTATAATCCTCCTTGGAATATAACAAGAAGTATATTGACTTATTACCAACACTGATATGGTTTAGTGTATAAAAAAAACACAAAAAAAAACAATGTCAACTGAATGTCAAATCTATTTTGCACTAATCAACTACTTTCTTATGTAAAATATGTAGAATATTGATTAATATGAGATCATTTAAAGATCTTGATAGGTAACTAAATCACTAATAATAAACAAATTCCCTAACAACTAATGATCTGTCTACAAATTTATAATCAGATCGATTAATGTACCTAATATAATTGGCATTATTAGTTTTATGCTTATACTCAATACAAGAATCTATAATAGTCAATATTATTTTATGGAATTATTTCTATTCTATATATTAGAAATATAATGAATAGTATAAATGTAGTATGGGTTATTTATATCTACATAAGTAGTATATGATGATGGTCAGAAGATTGATAAGGAAAGAACAGGAATGAAGAACAATCGGTATGAAAATGTATGATCAATGAAATTAGAGAAGATGAACTGATATTTACAGAATGAATAGTGAAGATTGAGACAATTGATTGATAGTATACAAATTAACTGTTTACTGTATAAATTCATTTAGTATTGTTTGTTTGAATCTTTCTATCGATGTGTTAGAATTGCAACTGGTCAGTCTTTAAATGAATTTAAACTTCACCCCATCGAACATGCAAGTGGCTATCAGGACTTAGTGGCCGAGTGGATAACGTGATGGTGTTTAAAGCGAAAGGTATTGGGTTCGAGTCCCAGAGTGAACATCAACTCTCAGATGCATGTACATCCAGCTGATGAGTTCCAAATAGGACGAAACATGCGTCAAACTGGATTCCGCTGCTAACCACTATCCATCTTTGCTTACTGTATGGTTATCAGATTTTAGTGAGACAGTTTGTAATTGGTCCCCGCCTGTGTTCTCATCCACTACATTATTATTAAAACTAATGAATAGATAATCAAAGGTTTCATAATGATTGACTGGAACCTTCTGAGTGTTGGGACTTTATGAACCAATATACCATTATTAATCAAACAGATCTCTAAAAAAAAAGACTGTTACTACATGATTGACTGAATGGAATACTTAATACAGCTTTTGCAAATTTCATAAATTTTCTGCCAAAAGTGTAAGGCAACAAATGTTGTGTCCTTCTGGTAACTTAACCAGATTTCGGCGGATAGCATATATTTGTCTGCCGGTTAGATAGGCCAAACTTTCACCAGTAGCCTGAATTCATCAACATCACTCACCCACCATTTGTTTGATTAGTTTAGCCTATCCTCTCTCTTTCTTGGAAAACAAGTCTTCAGTTTTGGGCTCAAATGCAGCAGTTTAGGTGGGGTTGAGTGTATATTAATGAGTTGTTTGTTAGTTAACAAACGAAAAGTTAAGAATGAAAATTAAGCTCAGAAAACAAATAATGGTCTTTTGCATCTACCGAAATCGGTTTATTATTAATTTTATTTTTAAATATTGGTAAAAAGAGGCACTGAATACATATGCGCCACACAAGTCACTTGATTTGTATGTAAGCTGTAATACTGACCGGGTGCCGAGACCAAAGCATGTGGTTTTTTTAGAAGCCCACACCCGGAGCCTTCGACATAAAGGTCTGAACCACAAGGCAGTGGAACAACGTAAGGAGATGCAGTCCCATGGTAGCCGGTGACCAATAATTGGTTCATACGTCATTTGTTCCCTCAGGATCCTGGAGCCCATGTGCACCATTGGTTTTGGAATTAGGTTTTTCCAACACCCATTAGTGGATCCTCCATATCCGCCAAGCCGGCTAAAGCTCCGGACATCCGCTTTTTGTCCTCTTAATTTCGTAAACAACACCCCCGCCATGAGAAGGCAGTGAGTAGAACTTCTCTGTCAGTGGTTGTATGAAGGTGACCATGTGAGAGCATTTCAAAAGGGAGGGCTGACATCCCATTCTATAGAAAGTCTTTGCAAATCAGTAGGCATAATAACATCATCATAATGGAGCTTCAAACAAAATTTTAGTTAAATAAGTTTATAAGCATATAATTTAGTAATAATTATGCAATAAAACTTTTTAAAGAAGGCTATATAAACTCATATTACAAGGAAGAGGAAAAATGGTGTGTTTTTTGAATGTTCAATTTTTAAAAGTATCTTTGAGTCCCAGAGTGAATATCAACTCTGAGATGCAGGTAAATCTAGCTGACGAGTCTCAAATAGGACGAAACGCGCGTTTTGAATTTCCACTGCTAGCCACTATACATCTTTGCTTATCTTTGAGTTAGTTAGTTAGTTAGCTAAAACTAACATATTTCCAAGGATCAGTTTAATTTACTTGTGATATTAAACAACTTTGACTGCGATACTAGTGAAAACAAGGGATAGGTAGACAGCTATTCAATTACAAAATGGAACTTCTCATATGTATTCACCAAAGTTCCCATAAGGGATTGAATTCTGAACTTTTAATTCTCATAATGATAGTTTAATCCTCAAATCAGTGGGTTTATAGTGCCATGGCTTCGTTTAACAATCATCCTGATAACTGGTATTATAAAAAACCCCAACGTTGTATGAATTTAGAAGGTAACAAGAAGCAACGACTACAGTTTATTATCGGATAGCACAGATAGCAAAGTTACAAGCACGTCAAGAGAATTGGAACAGTGAGGCTAATGTGTGTACGAGTGAATTCATAGGCGTATTTATGGTTAAAACAAAACGAGACGAAGCTAAGGGCTTGACAACATTAACCGTAAGCAAAAATTAATTTTAGGAGAGTTGCTATAAGTTCAGACCTATTGCTTTACATATCCAACTTTAATCAATCGGGAATATAAAGTGACAGTTATCTAATGCACAATATAATTGCCTTTCACTTTTGACATGGTTAACCTTCTGTGGCCAAGAATTCTCACTTGAATGTAGACAATTCATTGTGAAACTACTAACAGCTGTACAAAAGATTATACTTTCAGTTCATGTCTTGGGTGTAATCGTTGACCCTGCCATGGGTTTGAAATACTGATAACTTTTATACTGGGAAGAATCAACCAATCGTTTTTCCCTGGTTCTCAATTGATAACAGTCTATGATGAATATCATTTACTATTTTCTTTTAATTTAATTGAGCAACTTCTCTTATCTTGACCAACCTTCGTGATCAATATTTTTCATTCATATTATTAGTCTTTGAATTAAATCTATCGAAGATCTCGTTTGAACTAAAACTCTTTCAACTTACTTATACACTTTACTTGCTTACGCCTGTTACTCCCAATGGAGCATAGGCCGCCGACCACCATTCTCTAACCCACTTTGTCCTAAGCCTACCTTTCTAGTTCTGTCCAATTTTTGCTCATTCTTCTCATATCTGTCTCCGTTTCTCGGTGTAATGTGTTCTTTGGTCTTCCTCTTCTTCTTTGGCCTTCAGGATTCCATGTGAGGGCTTGCCTTGTGAAGCAGTTGGATACTTTCCTCAATGTGTGTCCTATCCTTCCTGATTTCTTCCTCCACTGGTTGGAATCTGGTTTGTTCTCTCCCACAGTAGGTTGTTACTAATAGTGTCTGGCCAAAGGATCCGAAGTGTCTTGCGGATACAACTGTTAATAAACACTTGTATCTTCTCGATGATGATGGCCTTCGTAGTTCTCCAGGTTTCCGGCACATACATTAGAACTGTCTTGACATTTGTATTGAAAATACTGATCTTGGTGTTGGTTAACAATTGTTTTGAGTTCCAGATGTTCTTCAGTCTTAAATCTGCTGCTCTTGTTTTGCCGATCCTCGCCCTCACATCTGCATCAGATCCACTGTGTTCATCGATGATGCTGCTGCCGCCGAGAACATATACACCTATTTACTATTATTAACTATTTCAATAACAGTAACATCACTGAATGGAATAGTTTTGATAAAAAGTAAAAGAAATATACTTTTATTCAATCGAAACAAATACCATTCCAGTTAACAGACATTTTGATCAAAAGCACATGATGTAACATGATGAACATTCATGTTCACTGTTACAACCTTGTGTAATTCATGTACCGTTTATCCATTTCTTTTTTTTGATGTTTCTTGTTGCTATACAGAAATCATAATTTAAATAAGGTAACATTTACCACACACACACACACTCACAAAATTATACATAATTAAATAAACAGAATGATGTGTGATTGTAAAGCTACTAACAATATTGATCATATTGTATACCTGTAGTAGTTTTGCTTCGTTAATCGATCACTTCGATAACCGTTATTATATAAATCTCAACAGTGTTTGAAATCAGATGGTAATGAGAAGTGACAACTAAAGTTTATTAGTAGATAGCACAGACAACAATGTTATAGGCACTCGAGTGAATTTGAAACAGAGAGGTGAATGTGTGTGTGTGTGTGCGAGTAAATACAGAAATTTATAGTCGAATAGAATAAGGACACATCAATGCAAAGTAAAGGCTAACGACAGGATTTGAGTATATATATACATAGGGAGGAGAATGAACCATCGAGTGATATTTAAGCAATCAACATTTTAGCTAGGTTCTGTCATGTGTTCTAGTGATCATAACAGTACAAAGAAATATGCAAATTGTTACTATTCAAATGACATTGTCTATTAAGTAAGTTAA
Organism: Schistosoma rodhaini; assembly: GCA_944470415.2. Taxonomy (NCBI): domain Eukaryota; kingdom Metazoa; phylum Platyhelminthes; class Trematoda; order Strigeidida; family Schistosomatidae; genus Schistosoma; species Schistosoma rodhaini. The sequence continues at coordinate 82,944,553 of OX104044.1, forward strand.
TAAAAGGATGCAACGGTAAATAAATCCCCAAAATCAATAACTCTATAAGTGCTCGACATTGAATACTGACCACATTAGTTTTAATAGACTCATTTAGCTGAAGGCGCTCGGTCATACATTCGCACCAGATCACAAGTGGGAACGCCGTGCTCAACATCCCCTACAATCCCTATTCAGCCTAGATTAGTCTATTGTCGATATCTTGATAACGCACCAAATATATCTTCTAACCCCCTAGGTGAGTAAGGTTCATAGTAGAAGGTGTTACTGGTTAAAGCATTGTCAAAGTCCAAACACCTGTGGTATCTTCAAGGGTCTAACCAAAATTAACCATAATCGAAATTGGTTATAGGATAGTTGCTATACTCCTATGAATAAATTAAAAGTATAACTTAGAAAAAGATGGATTGATTTACATTTTTTGTTGTCATATCGACTGATAGACGTATTTAAATTATTTTATGATTTAAGAAAACAGATAAACGAAAACTAGTACCAAGTACTTGTTAAAAATGATCAGAATCCCAACATAGAAACATCAAATAACAGATATCATTTATAGAACAGTTATTTTTGTATTTTTTTACTGAAGAACTTTTTCACCCCATTTCGTCCAATTAAATGATTAGGTTTAAAGATGTGGCCACACTGCAACTTGATCGATAGCATTAGATCAGCACTAAGAAGGACTTGACACGCATGACATTGATCATCACCCAGTGATCAATCAATTGTGATTACATCTCAGTCCTACAGGAGGTCGGTCGCAGCCCGAATAGATCAGTGGTAACGTCTCTGACTGTGAAGCTGGGTGACACGGGATCGAATCCGTCAGGGAACACCAGTTCCCTAAAGATTACAGGTACACCTTGCTGACGAGTACCAAGTAGCACGAAACCCGGGTCCAGGGTTGATCAGATCCAGATTGATCACCACGCAGTGATCAATCAATTGTGATGTAAGTATTCCTTCGGTGATCACCTTTTCTCCAAACTATGAATGCAAATCACTTAAAATGTACCAGCTTTATTGTTTTCGAACGTTGTCACGGACACTGATAACATCTTCTTTAGTATTTTGTATCTGGGTAGCGTTCATATCGCTTGAAATGTTAAATAGTGTTATCAAAAATTATGAAACGGGCAATCTACCCCTTTAATACGATCCACAATTATCATTTTTCATAGTTGAAATCATGAGTCAATTGAAGCTAGACCACCATGGGAAACTTGGAAGCACTAGATGGCCGTTTCATGATTTCAACTATGAAAATACTGAAATCTCCACAAAACCCCATCTAATTATCATTTTCATATGAATTAGAAGCCGTATATTAGATTTGTATGCTAAAGAAGTTGTAGAACACCGTGTGAATCCGCACAACCTATTAGACGAAGAAGGTTAGTTGATTAATGCTATCATATTTTTACTGAAGGACTTCAATAAACATTCTATGTTTGACCTCTATCTATTGTAAATTTATTGAAGGTTACTAGACTGTTGTTCAGGTAAATCTACATAACAATCATGAACGCAATTCCCTGAGATACGACAATAATTCATGGATACTCGGGTTGACTAACTCAGAGTTCCTAAATCGTCTGACATTTTCTGATTTCAGAGTCAAAAATAGTATTTTTATTGGGAAAGTCAACTAAACTAACTCTCAGCTTATTCAGCTTGTCATTTTAAGTTTTTCATGATTAGATAGAAAATTTAAATTAACTATAGCGATATATCAATTCATACAATTGACCTCATTCATACTTAACAATCCTATCGACAAACCAGATGATGAACATCAGACCTAAGTGTTGAGATTTTGTAGGTTTTACATTCAAATATTCACATATTGGGAATTAGTACATAGAATTTGTTGTTTTAACTGGATTAATAAACAACTATAAAGTACAAATTCACTTAGTATTGTTTACTCGAATCTTCCTATTGATGTTTAGGACTACAATTAATCAGTAGATAAGTAGATAACGTGATGGCGTTTGAAGCGAACGGTACTGGTTTCAAGTCCCGGAGCGAACGTCAACTCTGAAATGCAAATATATCCAGTTGACGAGTCCCAAATATGATGAAACGTACATCCTCTATTCCATTGTTAGCCACTATCCATCTTTGCTCATAACTATGAAGTACACCACAAGTCACTAATAAGTTGATTCAAAATAACTTCAAATGAAACTGAATGTCATAAAATAGACAGTAATTAAAGTGTGAACTGCAATAGAGAAATTAAGATAATGAATTCATTTGACTGAGTACTTACAACACATTCGCTAATAATATTACTTAATCAGAAGGGGGTTTTTTGTGGAGATTTCAGTATTTTCATAGTTGAAAGTATGAGTAGGTCCTGGGTTTGAATTTCGCGAGGCGAGGTCGTGGATGTGCACTACTGAGGAGTCCCACAATAGGACGAAATGGCCGTCCATTGCTTCCAGTTTTTCCTTGGTGGTCTAGCTTCAATCGACTCATGCTTTCAACTATGAAAATATTACTTAATACATATGTACATATAAGGAGACACTTCATCAAATGCTTTATAAACTGAACCATACACTTCTCAAGCATAACAACTGATTTATATCGTTATATACACAGATGAATTTCTTGTAATAATTATATACTGGTCAACAGAATAGAAAAGATAATGTTTAATTGAAAGTAATTTTAATCTTGATGAATTCACAAAATTGCACAACAACTATTTGATTGACTACAGAATATGATACTCGACAAAACACTATCTCATTTTTAGAATGAGGATCTGAGGAGATTGTAATAATTTTAACAGTTGGATTCATGGATCAATCTAAGATAGACCACCATTGACAACCTGGGAGCAATGAATGGCCGATTCGTTCTGAATGGGACTCCTCATCAGTGAGCATTCACGAAAGGTTGCGCAAGACCATCGATCAATTAAAGTCACTCATTAACACTGTTGGATGCCAATTCAGTAATCGAGAAGTTAAGCGGTTGTGCGCGAGACTGAAGGTATTGTGTAGATGTATACCACTGAGGAGTCCCATAGGCTCTTCAAAACTCCTGATGCTCGTATTCGATCACGTTCATGTGGATTTGGTAGGACCTTTGCCAGATTCAAATGGATATTCATATTTCTAAACCTGAGTAGACCGTTTCACTCGATGGTCAGAAGCAGTACCGATTAAGGACATTACTGCTGAAACTGTGGCTCGCGTTTCCGTCGAACGATGGGTAGCAAATTTCGGCTGCCCTTCAACCATCACTACAGACCGCGGAAGCCAGTTCGAATCTGGACTTTTCCGTTGTCTGACCACACTATTAGAAATCACTCGTTTCCAAACGACTGCCTACCACCCACAAGCAAAGGGTTGGTAGAACGTTTTCATCGACAACTTAAAGCTTCATTATCAGCTACCAACGTTTCACAGTGGACAGACGCTCTTCCACTCGTCTTGCTAGGTATCCGCAATGCAGTGAAAGATGACATTGGATGCTCTGCATCTCAAATCGTTTATGGAACGACACTCTGACTTCCAGGAGAATTCGTAGATCCTTCGTCTTCTTCATTGAACATGGATCTAAACTCTTACACCAGCAGGCTTACAAACGCAATGCGTTCAGTTATAACTGCTCACACCCGACTGCAATCAACTGATGTTTTCGTTCAACCTGACCTACTATTTAGTACACGCATCTTCGTTCGTCGAGACTCACATCGACGACCTCTCGAATCAGCATACGAAGGACCCTTCAAAATTCTTCAGTGTGAACCTAAGTACTATATAGTCAATAAGAACGGCACTAATTATAGCATCAGTATCGATCGAATCAAAGCACCGTATTTGGAAGGAAATCCTACCCACGTCGATTTTCCTTCTGTATTATATATAATAAAAAAAATTGAATATGCTCATACTTATATACTTATTCCAAACAAAAAAAACTTTTTTTGAATCGCTTTTACGCTGTCGCGAGCGTATTAGTTTATTTACCTTTTTTTCTGCTCACCATCTGACCTTACGCAAGTACAAGTTTATTTCGACATGCACTTACACATTCTATTTTTTCTTTTCCAGGACGGCTGGAAAAGAACGATGAAGTTTATGAAGAACCAAGATTCCGATTGTACTTTGTTTTACGATTACTATACTGTATTTCGTGGCCCCTTATAGTAAGGAATGACGACCAGACGCTACTAGACATAGCAAGCTATCAGAAGAGTATTTACTAGAGACAAACTCGTTGGGCTTAAACTGCTGGCTGGCCACGTCGTAGGGTCATCACTACCTCACTAGTGAGGGAGTGATCTGTAGCTGTAAATAAATCCTCAAAATCAATAGCTCGGTAATTGATCGACATTGAATGGTGACCACATTAGTTTCAATGGACTCATTTAGCTGAAGGCGCTCGGTCTTGCATCCGCACCAAATCATGAGTGGCAACGCTGTGTTCAACATCCCCTACAATCCCTATTCAGTCTAGATCAATCGATTGTCGATATCTTGATAACGCATCAAATATATCTCCCAACTTCTTTGCTTCTGACTTCTGATTTTAATTGGGTGGGCGCGATTCGATTATAGAAGGTGTTACTCGTAAAGTGTTGTCGAACTACAGTACATGCGGTATCTCCAGTGGTGAGACCGTCATGATCTGGTACACCGACCAATAAACTGTGAGTCTGTTACGATTTGGAATTTCATAATTCATTGCTTTATTTTAAGTACTGAAGCTAAAGACTTTGTCCCCACCTTCGTTTCAACTAATGCCCTTCTATCCAGGCAACATCGAAGCCTGGTTCTGCTACACAGAAGCTGACTTCTATGAGCACGGAATGACTGATTCACGCCGACGTGAAGTGCTTCTTCGCTGGGCATGTGACCGTTTACGGTCAGTACGAAATCGAAGGTGGCTTGTCAGCGTATGGCACAGATCCGTAATGTCATTCTGTCTCTCCTGGCGACACCACTTAGCGTGATGTTTTCACACTCGCTAAGCAGAGGCAAACTACCGGAAATTTGGAAGCTGGCCCACATCACTCAAATTTTCAAAAGGGGTCGACGCAGTGAACCCTCAAGCTACGGACCAGTGGCCCTTCTCTCCATACCTTTTAAAATTATGGAATCCCTAATATACTACGGTATACAAGAATACTTATCATCCTTAAAGTTCTTCTCACCTCAACAGCTTGGTTTCAGAAAAGGTCATTCGTGTATGACCAACCTGCTGACTGCGGTGGATAGACGAGCAACCATCCTTGATCGCAAGGTGAAGGTTGACGTCATCTACCTAGATTTCTCAAAAGCTTTTGATAGGGTCAACCACGTATGTCTTATCAATAAACTTAGGTGATTGGGTATAAAACCCCCTTTGATTGACTGGCTCTCTTCATATTTAGAAAACCGACACTTTAAGGTCAGGGTTAATTTCACCCTCTCTCAGGCTATGGAATGTCCTAGTGGGGTCCCCCAGGACTCAAAACTAGGACCTCTTCTCTTCTTGATTTACATTAACGATCTTCCTCAACAAGTTTCACCTGACTTATTGCTTTTTGTTGATGATGTGAAACTTTGGAGAGAGAAACGTAATAATAATGATATGCTAGTTCTTCAGGAGGATCTGACCCGACATCAAAGTAGGGCAGACGACAACGGACTTACCTTCAACACTTAAAAGTGCAAGGTAGTCCATCTGAGACATGTTGCAGGCTATAGTTATAACTTAGGTAACTACCCTCTAGAAGTTTCCCAAGTTGAAAAAGATTTGGGAGTGTTGGTACCCAATGACCTGAAATCGTGTACGAACTGTGACAAAAACGCCTTTCAAGCAAACCTTGCAATGCAAAAAATGAAGCGCATTTTTGGCCAGTTTGACGGGAGAACCTTCCACATAATATTTAATAGTTTTTGTTAGTGGGATATAAATTAGATTAAGCATGTTTTATGCATGATGGTGTTCCTGCGCGCTGATTGGTTAATTCTAAACCGATCAGCCCGGGCATATTATTGCAGAAAAATCTATAAGCTTCTTATGCATATACTATAAATATATGAACGATATTTAAACTATTGATTGCTGATGTCTGTTCACTTATCATTATTATTTTGAATACAATTTGATTCCTGTTCAATGTGTTCTGATTTTGAGGGTCTTGTCGAGTGTCAACGTATAAGAATACTAACCAATAGGAATCGCTGGGTCGTTTATATATATAGCAAAAATATAACTATAACAGTGGCGACGAGGAAAAAGGAAAATTCATCCAAAATGCCTATATCAGATGACCAGCTCAGCCGAATACTACAGCAACAGCAAGCACAACTTGGCGCACAAATGCGGATGTTAGAAACTCTGACGCAACAGCTTAACATACACTACTCGAGTTCACATGCTACTACAAGTACTTCTTCTTGTGATGCAGTTGCCAGCAGCATCCCAGAATTCTATTATGATCCCGAATGTGGCAATACATTTCTCACGTGGTTCAAGCGTTGGGAAGACACATCTAGAATAGAGTTCTGTAATCAAGACGACGCATGGAAGACTCGACTGTTGATGCGCAAGTTGGGAAGTCATGAACATGTACGCTATGCTGATCATATATTACCAAATTTACCTCGAGAGCTCAGTTTTGAGGAGACAGTATCTCAGCTGTCAGAAATATTCGGTGAATCTTCCCCATTGTTTAGTATTCGCTACCAGTGTCTTAATTTGGTGAAACGAGAAGCCGATGAATACGGTGTTCTAGCAGACATCGTCAACAGAGAATGTGAAAGGTTCAAGTTACGCTCGTTGACAGAAGATCAATTTAAATGCCTTATATTCATCAAAGCTCTCCAGTCACCACAAGATGCTGAGATTAGAACCAGACTTCTAACTCGTTTGGATCAAGATCCTAACATCACACTCAGAAAGTTAACAGATGAGTATAAGCGGCTACAGAACATCAAACACGACAATCAGTTGATTGAACAGGTAAATCGTAATTTAACCTGCAGTAGTGTCAATGCTATTACGAGGTTATAAGTTCAGAAACCGAAAACAAGTGGTAGCAAACCAACGACTGCATGTTGGTTATGTGGTGATTGGCATTATGTACGATTCTGCCCATTCAAGAAACATAAATGTCAGATGTGTAACAAACGTGGGCATAAAGAAGGTCATTGTCCTCCAAATCGTATGTCCCAGCCTTAGCAGAAGCACAAACGTCCTGGACACATGAAGTCAGCCGAATCTAAATCACTTTCTCTGGTAGCAGCCTTTCAAACAGACTTTGACATTCGGAGAAAGTATGTTACGATCCAGATTAATGATATAGCGGTTCGTCTTCAAATTGACACAGCATCCGATATTACTCTAGTGTCTAGAGAGACTTATAACTTGCTGGGAAAACCGCCAGTGAAGCCATCCAAGAAAACGGCTAAAAACGTATCTGGAGGTGTACTGAAGCTAGTTGGTGAATTACAATGTGAATTTTCCTTCAATGGAAATGGCTGTAAAGGAGCATGCTGTCTAACAGAACGACCAAACCTTGATCTATTTGGTCTAGATATGTTGGAAAAGCTTGGATTAATGGATATACCCATTAACAGCGTGTGTAACGTGTCGTGTCCATCATTAGACACCACTTCATATGCAAAAACGACAGGTAAAAAGGTTCCAGAAATACGGAGTGTAGCAGCAGCGACAATTCGAAACACTCCAGTGTCGTCAGATGAAGTCAGAAAAAACTTTTCAGAATTTTGTCAGCAGAACGGAATCAGGCACATCCGAACACCTCCATTCCATCCGCAATCGAATGGTCAGGTAGAACGTTTTGTTGGTACGTTCAAAAATGCTCTAAAAAATCAAGAGGGGAGGGAGACACCGAAGAGATCTCAGAGAGGTTCTTGTTTATCTACCGTTCGACACCGAACCCTCAGACAACAAATGTAGTCTCCCCAGAGGAAGCGTTACTTGGCAGAAAAATACGTACACAGCATTCGTCCGACTCCAGCTCTTTAGCCGCAAGGAAACGTGATGATGGAGAAACAGTATAATAGTCATCATGGGGCACAAAAACGATTGTTCAGTGTGGGTCAAAAGGTACTTGCTATGGACTATCGAGGAAAACATCCTACATGGATAGCTGGTCGGATCGTGCATAAGAAAGGAAATGTGGTTTACGAGGTGTCCGTTGGTTCAGAAATCTGGGTGCGTCATGCTAACCAACTGAAATCAACCTCGATTTCCAACAACGAAACTCAGCATAGATCACCTCTTGATGTTCTGCTAGACACCTTTGAGATCAAAACACCTGAAACAGACAGGACAGTCAAGGTGCAAACGAAGGATGACACAACGTCCTTATTACCTAGAAGATGGACTAACCGAAAGCGCAAACCAATAAAGCGGTCGCAGTTGGACCCTAACGCCAAATCCTACGAATCTGCTTAAGGGGGATGTGTTAGTGGGATATAGATTGGATTAAGCATGTTTTATGCATGATGGTGTTCCTGCGCGCTGATTGGTTAATTCTAAACCGATCAGCCCGGGCATATTATTGCAGAAAAATCTATAAGCTTCTTATGCATATACTATAAATATATGAACGATATTTAAACTATTGATTGCTGATGTCTGTTCACTTATCATTATTATTTTGAATACAATTTGATTCCTGTTCAATGTGTTCTGATTTTGAGGGTCTTGTCGAGTGTCAACGTATAAGAATACTAACCAATAGGAATCGCTGGGTCGTTTATATAGCAAAAATACTATGATAGCAGTTTTATTCGTCCTCATTTAGAGTAGGGAGACATAGTATTTCCTCCCTCCCTCCAAAAGGGTATGGACACTCTGGAACGTATCCAATGTCCAGCCACGAAATCAGTTCGGGGACTCAAATTCAAACCTTACGAAGAGCGCCTCCAATCACTATACCTTTACCTGTTAGGGTACAGGCGTCTCAGAGGTGACCTTCTTATGACTTACAGTAACCTTAATACTTCTGGGCATCCCCTTATGGATGACAACAAGTCAATAGATCTGTGATATTGAGATTGTTCTCCTGCACTCACCATTCAGACTCATGTTTCTAATTTTTGTGCTGGATTAACTATTCTACTAAGCCAACCTTTAACATGCTAACTCGGACTTTTACATGAAAACTCTGTGGCAGGCATCGGATGATGAAAAAAACTGACTGTAAAGGATATGGTTGCTATTTTACTCAACACTGTACTCTCTATATGCACTCTCTGTTCTTCCTCATTCCAACCTTGATTTCCCTTCTTCATTGGAACCTACTCCACCTTCATAAATATCACAACTCATTGTTCTTTATTACTGCCTTCTCTCCTCTGGAGCCCCTAATTGCAGTTCACTCTTGCAACATGAGCTAGTATCAATTTAATCTATTAATTTATCATACCTCCATCTGTTCCACTAATAAATGTTAAGCATTGGTTATCGTTCATATCCAAATGCCTTGCTGCTCCTCCGTTTCTCTTTTTTTTCTCTTCAGAATCTTGCTCTGAGGGTGAAGCCATGTAACTTCGGACATCTGGAACAAGCTCGACGAACGCGCTTTCCCAAGGTCATAGCTCGAACCAGGCGCTCCACAAGCCTACTTTATAACAACAATGAACTTAAAAAGCTGCATTACATAAATACTTAGCAAGACCGAAACCCTGTTACACTTTTTGTCGAGATTGGATCTGGTATGTAACGTGGACGCTATGCCCTTTTGGAAACTATTCTTATGAAAACACATTATATCTGAACGAATGAAATGCTTTCAACTTTTATAGATTATAATTACTAAACAACCTTGCTTGGGATGCATACTGTGAACCAGTATATGTTGTAAATCGTAGATCATGCCTGTAAAAATAGCGTGTACCTACCCTTGCAGAAATATATTATTATTATTATTAAACATCTTCTTAAGCTTAGTCACAACACTAACTTAAGAGGTAACACCCAGAAACTGGAGACCCAACATAGCTGAACAGACTGCAGACACAACTTCCACTCCGTAAGAGTTGTCAAGTGCTGTAATTCGCTGCCGACTGAGCTAGTCCAAGCGACTTCCCAGGAGTCATTTAAGAGGAAACTTGACTTATTCTTAAGGACTAAGGATAACTGATTATGATTTACCAAATTCTTTTTTTCCTCTATTATCGTTCATATACCTAGGTTTTTTGCCTGGAGGTATTGGTGATCCACTGCTACTAGACACGGAAGCCCGTTAAGCGAAAGCTTCTTCTATTCCGTCCTCAACCACTTAAACCATTTGAACCATTTTCTTTGACTGAAAATACCTCGGCGTCGGAGGCCTTCGCAGTTTCAAGCATGCGGTCGGCAGATGCAGCCAGCTCGTCTACGGCGTTGTTTTGAAAAGAGGCGAGAACTGCTCGCACCTGTTGTAAAGGTTTAGGTAAGAAAATTTGTTTGAAATTTGTTTGGCCAATAACTTCTTTCAACATGTCTGTCGCAGAACCATGTAGCAGGTCGATGTTATTTTGGAGTTGGTCCAACCTTTGTTGATCGGTAAGTTCTCTGCGTCTCAGAATCAATCGTTTTAGCGTTTCGTAGGGTTCAGAAACATCACTAATAAACGTATCAGGTGTTACGTACATGTTGAAATCGTGCGGTAGTGCCTTTACAACCACGAGGAACTGTGTGAGTGAGTCCGTTATGCCGTGCTTTTAGAAGTCAGCTTCTGGGTAGCAGAGCCAGGTTTCGATATTGCCCGGCCAAAAAGGCATTAACGGAAACGAGTGTGGCATGGAAAATAAGGTAAAGCAATGATTTATGGAGTTCCAAAAAGGGACAGATTCACAATTCATTGGTTGGTGTACCAGATCACGTCGGTCTCACTCATGAAGATAGATGGCTTGGAATCGCGATTGTCTACGATCACCACTACAGGAAGAATACGTGCCAAGTATCGTCGTGAACCACTTGGTAGGCCAAAAACCAGAAGGCTGTTAATGGTTACAATAATATATATTTATTGGAGATCTCGTGATATCGAAAGAATACCGAGACATGCGAAAATTTACTGGCGAAACTGCCGAGTGTAAGCAAGTTCATGCAAGGTCTTAGGCAACAGAAGGAAAAGTCTTTTGTAAAGTTAAACAAACAAATACGACCAAACAATCACTGGTACATTTAGTAATAATGATAATTGTTACGATTATACCAATCGCGTTCTCGTCACAAAAGTAGGTCACTACAGTGTGGTCAAAAGAGACCCGAATAAAGGTTATACTGCAAGACAGAGAAAAGGAACAAATAAACAACCATACTACCAGGTAGAAGATTTTGGAAAAATCTCGGAATGCGATGTTATTCGATGATGATTTCTATTATTATTGTTCCAGTCCATTTGCCTCAGTTTAATTTTATAATAGTTCGTTCACTTATTATTGCTCAACAAGTTACTCAATTCAAGTGCTAAGTGATACATTCAAGAACGTTGCTTTTATAGTCCTTATTTGAATCACTTGTTCTTGATTATCAAGCTCCCAGATAATGAATACAACATCAAATAAATAGTAAGGCTTAAAAACCGAAGATGTATTTGAAACATTCGATATACTAGGCCAATATTTATTGACAGTACATACTGTTATTATTGGAGTTTCCAACTCCAAATACTGAGAATTTCTATCAAGTCCCTCTAATTTATAATATTTTACCCCTGACTGCTGCATCATCCTTTCCCAAAGTGATCGAAGCATCCCAGAGTTCAAGCCTCTTGAAATCAAAGAAATTTGAGATGAATTGTAAGCTATATTCGTATGTGAATGTTCAAATTAGCGTTTCTTCACCATTCTTAATCTCCTCAAGTGCTTTTTATCGAAGGCAGACTACTTTCTGACAGAAAAAAGAACGTAGTCAACCCAATACATTAGGGATTTAGAAAAGCCAAAGTCTCCTATAAACTAGTGATCTCATTACTCTCACAAGCGGTTGTTTACACATGTTTTCATTCGTGGCGGAGTATGGGCCGCTCAACAGCTTTCTGCACTAAACTCTGTCCTGTTCAATTCTTTCCAGATGCTACTCATCCCTTTTATGTCTGCTTTAGTTATCGACGTAATGCGTTATTCGGCCTACATATTTTTCGTTTCCTTGCATGATTCCAAGTTAGGACTTGCCTCGTGAAGCAGTTTGATGTTTTCCGTAATGTGTGTTCTGTCCACTTTCATCGTCCTTCCCCAATTTCCTTTTCAACTGGAAGTTGATTTGTTCTTTTCCACAGTGGGCTGTTGCTGATGATATCTGATCGACAGACATTGAGTATTTTGCTAAGGCAACGAAGATGATAAGGATAAGTGTTATGAAAGGCATCAATCAATCATAGAAAAGTGCTCGGGAAACGACCTGACCATAATCATGGGAGATCTAAAAGCCATATTCAGAATGGACAACATCGGTATGAAGATATCATGGATTGACATGGAATGACTGGGAGAAACGAACGAGAAAGGTGACAAATTGGCATACTTATGTGCATTCAACAAAATGGTTATAGGTGGAACAATATTCTCACACAAACGCATACACAAAGCTGCATCTGTTTCATCGGATTACACTACACAAAACTAGATTGATCATATCTGTATAACTTAACACGTTCAGAAGGTCAGTGGAAGATGTGAAAACCAGGAGAGAAGCTAATATTGCTTCAGATCACCATCTGGTTGTGGTCAAGATAAAAATGAAGCTAAAGAAACACTGGACAACTGGGGGAACAGCATCACAGAGGTTCAATACAGCCTTCCTTTGTGATATTGACAAGCTCAACCGATTCAAGATAACTCTGAACAACAGGTTCCAAACCTTATAAGATCTACTGGGGAAAAAAGAAACTACTACGGAGAACAACTGGAAGAGGGTCGAGGAATCATTAACTCCAATGTGACGGATGCTCCATACCTCATCATACGGAGTGGATCTGTAGTGGCGTTTGGCCCTAACCACACAATCCTCAAGGCTGAACACGTGATAACTAGGAAAATAAATATTGAACATTTAACGCGAAGAGATTAACACTGAAGACGGCGGGAAGAAGTAATTGAATTCAATCGGATGGTATGACTCAGCCTTGCAGGCATGGCCATTCTGTATAACTTGACTTTACTCATACTAAATATGTTGCTCTATCTCCAACCTGGATGTGTCCTTTAGAAACTCCAGACATCTTGGTAATTGTAACGATACGATTAGCCACTATAGACAATGATGTGATGTACACGTAAGATCTTATAGATCAGGAAGTCACACCATGATAAATCTGCAATTCTAGGATTAGTTCTGTTATTATAATAGTAGTGATAGAGAAGCAGACCATATTTCTACGTATATCTATCGAACCCCTCACAAGATTCCAGAAAGGAAGAACAATAAGACAGCAAATAACAACAGCCAAACAAGAACAAAGGAAGTAAAAGCACAAAACAAAACAAGAGACTGAAGAGAAGTATTATGGCTCACGAACAGAAGTATGTGGAAGAGCTAGCAACGTCAGCGTAAAAAGCTGCAGACAACTATATGACGCAATGAAGGAACTGGTAGGGAAATATGGCAAAACCAAAGAGACCGATCAAGGACAAAGAATGTACGCCAATCGCTGAAATTCATGAACAGAAGAACAGTTGGGTAGAACGCTCTCAGGAACTTTTGAATAAGCCGCCACCACCAAACTAATCGAACATTTAAGCAGCATACACAGACACTCCTAGAGATGTCACTCCACCAACGATCGAAGAATTCAAGATGGCTATCAGACAAATCAATAGTAAAAAGTGACATGAACTGACAATATGCCAGCCGGAGCACTTAAGTCAGACAGAAGTAACTGAAAACACGCTCCGTGTTCTATTCAGTAAGATTTGGGAGGAATAACAGGTGCCGACAAACTGAAAAGAAGCATACCTGATCAAGATATCAAAGAAAGGAGATCTTAGTAAATGTGAGAACTACAATGACGACACACTACTATCCGTAAGAGGGAATGTTTTCGACAGGGTGTTGTTGAACCTAATGAAAGATTCAGCGAACACCAAACTTTGCGATCATCAGACCGGATTCCGTAAAGATCGGCCGTGCACATGCCAAATCACAGATCATCCTTGTACTATACGTCAAAGCTGTCGGTCATGAAGAAGCTGTTGATAACGTAAATAGAAGGACTTTATGGAAACCTCTTCGACACAATGGCGTGAGTAGCTGAGGTGATCGTCGACATCATCAGGAATTCACACGACGGACTACAGTGAAGAGTGGTGCAGCGAGAACAGCTATCAGATTCATCCGAAGTGAGGACCGAGGTCAGACAATACTAGTTACTTTCTCCATTTCTCTTCTGGTGATCAACTGGATTCTGAAAACCTACATATCTGAGGGGAAGCATGGAATGTTCCTAGCGGTCAGAATCATGGAAAGTCACTTATGAGTTTCTCCGTCACCATCTTCTCTATTTTTGCTGACTGGTGACACGTTTTTCAATTCGCTGCTTAAAACAACTAAACCATCTTCTTGGAACCAAATCATCCTGTGTACGTTGACCTCCTAGAATTGTTTAGAGCTTTTAATGAAGTCGATTGTTATATTTTCCCTCATCAGCTGTGTTACGGGAGAACTGAAAACATTTGGCTGATTAAAACCTTCTACTGTACATCAATTTTATTGTGTTTTTTGGATGTGTTTGTTTTACTTAACCTTTGGACTTGTTTGTTTAAATCATTCTTTTCGGACATTTTGGTTTCTTTTGTCATTGGTTTGGTATTTGGGAGTTTTTGCTCCGGGAACCTACAAAATTGAAGGTTTGTTCTGTAATTGTTATAATTATTGTTGTTAGAACGACTTTGGTCGATTATTTGTGAATTGCGAATAAACTTGGTATCCAATTTGGAGTTTTGGTTTTCTTGCCTACTTGGGTTCGTAATTTGCGAATATCGACGGCCAGTACTTCAATAGTTGGAACGGGCAAAATCTCATAATTGGACGTAACAGCTGGAACATGTAGAAATCAGTAGGTAACTAGGGATGGACTTAAAACTACTTAAGAGTTGAGAAGCCATTGAAATATATCCTGGCTTGTCTGATTAGTTTTCAATGATAAATGGACTGCCACGAGGATCTATGCTCCAACTGCTGCTCTTCTTATTAAGTATTGACAAACTACTCTGTTCTTAAACTCCTACACTTTGTTATAATTAAATGGTTTTATGATTCGAACAAAAATGCTTGATTCCGTCGATGTCTCGACTTTTCGAAAAGACGTGAGCACGATATATGACTGGGTCACAAGAAGTGTTCGTCTTTTTGGTACCACTTAGTGCAGAAATTTAGTGAAGAACAGTTGTGTTATTTTATCCACCTATAACTTTCGGTGTGATTTCAAGATCACGGTCTCCACAGGAGTGAAAGATCTAAGGGTATTTTTGTATGATACTGCAGGAGTCTTTCCTCATTCTCATTTTGTAATCGATAAAGCTTTCTCATTCTTGGGGTTTCTTTCAAGAACACTAGGTACCTTGATACCAGTATCATTCATAACTCATTTTAGAGTTAATTCAAGATTTCAAAAAGAAAAAAAACACATTTCAACCTTTCAGACTATGTAGGATATCGCTCTGTTGAAATATGCTCATAGCATAGGAGGTACAAAGGTACCACGTCTACAAAATAAATCCAACCCGTCTCATCCGAAAGATCTATATTCTTGATATGTGCTATATAGACGGAAAGAGATACAAGATCTTGATTTATCGTGCCGATCATAGTTCTTTTCGCCCTTACACATCACTGAAATATTTTGATATAAAGCCTCACTTATGGTAGAACAAGAACGAACCCATATAAACATCTATAAAACACTTTGAGCGGCTAGAATCAATAGTCTATGGAATTCCTTACCAGGAGCTACGGCAAATGTATCTTTTGTAGATGCTTTCAAATGAGCTTTCATCATTTACCTAAAGTTTTTGTGACCCACTGATATGACGCCAATTTGACTGTACGATGATGATGGTAATGATATATAAAGATCTCACAGGTATTCGGAATCAAGGTTAATAACGGGTAATTGTCAGGGACAAAATGCGGCTCAATAAGAATGGATAAATGGCTTCGTTCGATAGCCATAATTACCCATCTGGGCTTGACACAGTACTGGACACTAAAAGCTCAGTATTTACAATTTATGGTTAAATCACGACCACTTCCACTAATATTGAATGATTTGTTCCAGCTTTCGGGTCCCGATAGGATACAGCAAGAATCATGAGACTCAGTGATCAGGAATATTCCCCGATTACCGGGATGTGGATTCCAGTAAGGTTTGAAATTCGAAGTTCTGTCAAAATTGACGCTGTTTGTTTGGCAATGAATCAGCAGCATTGAAATCACGTCAAGCTATATCAAAGACCGAAAATCGAATCGAAACGCAAATAAATGAGCATAAATAAATAAATAGGTTCATCTAAGCTCATCACAAAGATATTGAATACTGAAATTGTTAGGATTAGTCGTTGCACTGGCAAGGTCGCGTGCGTTTGTTAGTTACGGTCAGCAAGGTATTACGACGTCTGTAGTAAGTCTAGTCAAATACAGGTTATAAAAATTTAGACGTTTCATTTTTCAACTGGGAAATCTACCCAGCCTATTATTTTCTGTAACATTTTTGTCAGGGAACATGCCCTAGTATAACCCAAACAACAAATGAAGGGGAAATAAACCCAAACAACAAATAGAGGGGAAATAAAGCCGTAAATGCATTGGGAAATAAGTCGGAAATGCGCCAAAATATCTGCCTTTTCTCCTGTCCGCGGGAAAAATAGAGCGGAATTTTCCCTTTCTGTCGCTCTGTTTTTCAAATTACGCTAAATTGCCGACTTTTACCCTAAATATCCGGTACATTGTTTACTTTTCCACTACATACACACCAATGTAATTTACCCAAACAACCAAAAAAGGGTAAATAAAGGTGAACAAAGAAGAAATGCGCCAAAATATCTGCTTTTTCGCCTGTCGGGGGGAAATAAAGCGAAATTTCCGCTTTCTGTCGCTCTGTTTTTCAATTGCCGATTTTTACCCTAAAAGCATTACACGTATTGTTTCTTTCCATCACGACTGTTGGACTATGGAGACTCAAACAAGTCTTGTCAATTCTAAAATGTAATGAAGAGAAACGTTACTATATCTGGAAACTTGTTTTGCACAACAAGGTACTTGAAGCTGAACTTACGGTTATATCCTTGAACACGGAAGACTCTACCTATAGGTAATGCAAAAACAATGATCACTTTAAAATCGTACATACGTGTTCTTTCTTCCGTCGATGACGCTTCTGTACTTTGTCTCTCATGTTGTGAAAATAACTTTGCGTCGCCATATAGTTTCGCAAGGTCTTTCTCGTTCACAGATGACGACAGGAATCCATTAGTCAGTGCACCTGAAGTTTAAAAACCTTATTTATCTTACTTCGCACGCAGCCATGGAACCGGCACTTCTGAATCGCTCGTTTTGATGAAGTACCAAGTAACGTGAAATTAATGGCGATTTCAGGTTTCATGATGTAGGACAGAAGATATCGCATGGACGTTTTAGAATCATCATCCATTAAACGCGTCAACATGGCCATCTGTAATAGGAATGAAGGATAAAAATCATGTTGTGTGCTTACAAATCTGTCCCTCATGTCTTTTTGCTCAAGACAAGCGTCCAAAGTCCCCAGTTCCTCTTCAGATGACAAAGGGAACTGTTGACTGGATAGTCCACAGTCAAATTGACGCGGATGTTCGCGGTCAGTGAACTTTGAGAGCATCAGCTTCATATTTGTATTCAGTTCACTCAAGCTTGCCAATATTTTTAGCTGCACCGTATGCAGCCTTTGAAATATGAAAAATTGAACTTGATCGTACGGATGACTTACTCAGCAATTAGATTTTTATCTTCGGGCGTGGAGGGCGAGGTGTCTAATTGTGTTGAACTACTTAATTGACATGTCCAAATTAAAGAAACTTACTTGACAATCGGAGAGACAACCTTCTCAAACATCCGAAGCTTTGGATATTGAACGCGGCTATACCCAGCCTGCATCTCTGCGACATCCATGTCTACGGAATTGTAAAGAAAACTTTCTTTACGTTTCAATGCATTTCTACGAAAATTTAGTAAGATTATTGAACTGACCTCCTTTGCTTCTCTGTGTTTAACGGTAAATTTCGTCCGGCGAAGAGTTTTGATTAGTAGCATAGCATTTTGGGAACGATGCCAACAAATCATTGGCAGATTTGAGACTATCTATAAGAAGCGATTCTTTGCATGTTTGTAACTAACCGCATTTGTGGACAACACTGCACTTGAACATAGACCAATTTTCTTCAGGTAGGTCATTGTTTTGCAGATGAAGATCAATGTTCTCCCTCGGATACAGACAGCGCTTTTCTCCAATCACCCAAAGTCCCGCTGCAATCACGAACTTACTTTTGCTTTGTGTCTTAAGGATTACGTACTTATTGATTGGAGACTAAATATAACATAACAGGAAATTAAAGGAAATACAATCACATAACAGTATGCAACAAAAGGACAATAACCAAATGATTAACACAATTAATAGACATACATTTACAGTCAACATCACGAATCGAAACCCAACTGTATGCACTGCTAACTACGGAGCATTTAAATATTCCTATATCAGTGGAAGGTAATGGATCTTCAAAGTAATTTTGTGGGTCTGTAAATTGCCTGAATTTTAATAGTCCACTATCCTGAATATCAGTTATCAATCCCGGCTTTCCGTTTACTACTACTACTACATTATCAGGCTTAAATGAATTTATTTGGCTATTCCTAAACATTATTACTTGCTTACGTGAGTCAGCCTTACCTATCACCGGGTTATCATGAGTCGATATGTCAACTTGGAGCCTATCGCAGAAAGACATTTGTTCCGCATAACGCTGAGCTGCTTGCTTAGCCACGGAATACCCACTGTGTACGGATTTCTTAATTTGTCTCATATAAGACCCGAATGGAAATGCTGAGTAGCTATCTAACGGTCCATGTGCTAAAACATCGTCAGGAAGATGCTGTAGCGAATGCACATTATAAACTAAGTTTTCACATCCGTAACACCATTCATATTCTCTTAGAAAATTCCTTAAATCCATCCTGACAGATTCTATCACCCTATTATAAAACTGAGGATGTGCAAGCAAGTAAATAGACAAAGCAAGACGTTTAAAATTTTGAAACAAAGGTTCAGGCAGAATACTTTAAAGAATAACCGGGCCTAAGTATAGAAGAAACAATCTACACTCCGACGCCTTCCATACCGATACGTAGTCAAGTGTTCGACATTTACGCTGAAAGTGAGTGGGAGTAATTTCTACGCACCGAGATATCAACTTATTTATAGTCCTAATTACACATGAGTTCATGTTATTTAGCCTCTTGTGTCCTAATTCTATCCAGAGAGTTACAAGTTTCTTTGTGACACTTAAGTAAACCAGACTTTCGAATAAAAAATGTCCTTTATGGTGAATAGATTGTGTCTGATTCCTGAAACTGTCATCAGTTCTAAACGTATATTCACCGTTTGGGAAAGTCTGCCAATAAACATGATATCAGCTTTACCCTTAGATCTCATGCACATGGTTTACTTAAGTGTCACAAAGAAACTTGTAACTCTCTGGATAGAATTAGGACACAAGAGGCTAAATAACATGAACTCATGTGTAATTAGGACTATAAATAAGTTGATATCTCGGTGCGTAGAAATTACTCCCACTCACTTTCAGCGTAAATGTCGAACACTTGACTACGTATCGGTATGGAAGGCGTCGGAGTGTAGATTGTTTCTTCTATACTTAGGCCCGGTTATTCTTTAAAGTATTCTGCCTGAACCTTTGTTTCAAAATTTTAAACGTCTTGCTTTGTCTATTTACTTGCTTGCACATCCTCAGTTTTATAATAGGGTGATAGAATCTGTCAGGATGGATTTAAGGAATTTTCTAAGAGAATATGAATGGTGTTACGGATGTGAAAACTTAGTTTATAATGTGCATTCGCTACAGCATCTTCCTGACGATGTTTTAGCACATGGACCGTTAGATAGCTACTCAGCATTTCCATTCGGGTCTTATATGAGACAAATTAAGAAATCCGTACACAGTGGGTATTCCGTGGCTAAGCAAGCAGCTCAGCGTTATGCGGAACAAATGTCTTTCTGCGATAGGCTCCAAGTTGACATATCGACTCATGATAACCCGGTGATAGGTAAGGCTGACTCACGTAAGCAAGTAATAATGTTTAGGAATAGCCAAATAAATTCATTTAAGCCTGATAATGTAGTAGTAGTAGTAAACGGAAAGCCGGGATTGATAACTGATATTCAGGATAGTGGACTATTAAAATTCAGGCAATTTACAGACCCACAAAATTACTTTGAAGATCCATTACCTTCCACTGATATAGGAATATTTAAATGCTCCGTAGTTAGCAGTGCATACAGTTGGGTTTCGATTCGTGATGTTGACTGTAAATGTATGTCTATTAATTGTGTTAATCATTTGGTTATTGTCCTTTTGTTGCATACTGTTATGTGATTGTATTTCCTTTAATTTCCTGTTATGTTATATTTAGTCTCCAATCAATAAGTACGTAATCCTTAAGACACAAAGCAAAAGTAAGTTCGTGATTGCAGCGGGACTTTGGGTGATTGGAGAAAAGCGCTGTCTGTATCCGAGGGAGAACATTGATCTTCATCTGCAAAACAATGACCTACCTGAAGAAAATTGGTCTATGTTCAAGTGCAGTGTTGTCCACAAATGCGGTTAGTTACAAACATGCAAAGAATCGCTTCTTATAGATAGTCTCAAATCTGCCAATGATTTGTTGGCATCGTTCCCAAAATGCTATGCTACTAATCAAAACTCTTCGCCGGACGAAATTTACCGTTAAACACAGAGAAGCAAAGGAGGTCAGTTCAATAATCTTACTAAATTTTCGTAGAAATGCATTGAAACGTAAAGAAAGTTTTCTTTACAATTCCGTAGACATGGATGTCGCAGAGATGCAGGCTGGGTATAGCCGCGTTCAATATCCAAAGCTTCGGATGTTTGAGAAGGTTGTCTCTCCGATTGTCAAGTAAGTTTCTTTAATTTGGACATGTCAATTAAGTAGTTCAACACAATTAGACACCTCGCCCTCCACGCCCGAAGATAAAAATCTAATTGCTGAGTAAGTCATCCGTACGATCAAGTTCAATTTTTCATATTTCAAAGGCTGCATACGGTGCAGCTAAAAATATTGGCAAGCTTGAGTGAACTGAATACAAATATGAAGCTGATGCTCTCAAAGTTCACTGACCGCGAACATCCGCGTCAATTTGACTGTGGACTATCCAGTCAACAGTTCCCTTTGTCATCTGAAGAGGAACTGGGGACTTTGGACGCTTGTCTTGAGCAAAAAGACATGAGGGACAGATTTGTAAGCACACAACATGATTTTTATCCTTCATTCCTATTACAGATGGCCATGTTGACGCGTTTAATGGATGATGATTCTAAAACGTCCATGCGATATCTTCTGTCCTACATCATGAAACCTGAAATCGCCATTAATTTCACGTTACTTGGTACTTCATCAAAACGAGCGATTCAGAAGTGCCGGTTCCATGGCTGCGTGCGAAGTAAGATAAATAAGGTTTTTAAACTTCAGGTGCACTGACTAATGGATTCCTGTCGTCATCTGTGAACGAGAAAGACCTTGCGAAACTATATGGCGACGCAAAGTTATTTTCACAACATGAGAGACAAAGTACAGAAGCGTCATCGACGGAAGAAAGAACACGTATGTACGATTTTAAAGTGATCATTGTTTTTGCATTACCTATAGGTAGAGTCTTCCGTGTTCAAGGATATAACCGTAAGTTCAGCTTCAAGTACCTTGTTGTGCAAAACAAGTTTCCAGATATAGTAACGTTTCTCTTCATTACATTTTAGAATTGACAAGACTTGTTTGAGTCTCCATAGTCCAACAGTCGTGATGGAAAGAAACAATACGTGTAATGCTCTTCCTGTCAAACTTCATAGCTCCTCCGGGGGCTACTGCCGATCCTAGGCTCGGTAAAGTAATAGGGTTGGGCATGGTGTTAACAACCCCATCCCCTAGAAAACAAACTCGCTAAAAAACGCTAACCAGAAAATTTTTAAAAAATTTACTTTTTATTTGGTGAAGCCTGTTTGATTTTACATGCTTATACAATTAAGCACATGTACGTTATCAATAAAACGTCACATGTTTTTCTGTAGATCTTTTCTCCTTCATTGGTTGTTTGGGTAAATGGCGTATAGTTCTCTTGTGAGACTACACGTTGATAGCATTTGAAAAACACTAGTTTTCAAGACTCAAGTACTAGAAGTTTTTTTTTGTTTCGCTTTCAAATTTTTAATCCATGAAACGCTTTCCACATCACTCAATCAGTGATTTATACGTGATGTAAAACTTGGTACATGCGTGCATTGCTTCAAGTTACCACACTCCATCACCACAGGGAGGTGCAATTGTCAGGGCAAATATGATTTGGTGGGATAAAAGATCCACTGATAAAGTATGCCTTATGTAAACACTAGTAGGGTGAATATGAATATTCTATATAAAGAGAGCATAACTCATACGATAACAATCTAAACAGTGTTTAAGCACCATTGTCTCGACCAGCAATACTTACTAGTAGGTTAGAGGAAATCTGGCAGTAGCTAAACTAAAATTGGACATCTGTCCATGAATTCACTGACTATTTGATTAAGCCATGTTGGCATATGCAAAATACCTGATTGGGTCCTCTTGATAACCGTAATCAATGGTTAGAAACGGGTGATATGAGTCAGATTCGTTCACAACGGTGCGGATTCATCTTTTGACTTTGGATTCCAATATCCCTTCAAATATATGTTTCCACTATGTCTTTGCAAACTATATTCCCAAGGTTTAGTCTTTCTTTTCGTCATCGCTGCTACACTACTTCGACCTCTCGTTGTTTTCACCCCTGTTAATCCGGTATAGGAACTTCAGTCAACACACATCTGAGCTAGGTTCTCTGTTAGTGTCTGTCTCCCAGGTAGCACAAACGAATAGATCAGTCCAAATGTTAAAACAAAAATAAAAAGTGAAAGAAATGGTGACCTCATTTAAAACTAAGAATCAAAAACGGTAAAGTCGAGTCCGTCCTTAGTTTTATTATTTCAAGTATGAATTCAAATAACACCGGGCTAGCCAAGCAGCAAGCACAGAATCTGCAGCCAGTCAAATCTGCGATCGGGAATATACTACCAAGTGTTTCGGGAGTATATATTACCAAAATTGGTGATTTGCGGATGATGCTTAACCTAAAATAAACTTTATTTATTTTTATTTAAACATATAAATAATGGTACAAGGGAGCACCAGATACATATGCGTCATGCAAATCAAATGAAATTTGTGTGAGGACCGCACCCAAATGCCCTGGTACGGTCGAGAGTGGGGAGAGTCTGCTCTCCCTCTCGAAATGATCTCACATGACCTCGCATATATAGCCTCTGCCAGGGAAGTCCTACTCACTGCCTTCTCGTGGCGGGGATGTTGTTCACAAAAGTGAGAGAACGAAAAGCGAATGTCCGGCGCTTTAACCGGGTTGGTGGATGTTGAGAATCCACCTAGGGGAGTTGGAAAACCCTGATTACAAAACAATGGTGCACATGGGCTCCAGTATCCTGAAGGAACGAATGGCGTAGGAACCAACTGTTGATCACCGGCTACCATGGGACTGCATCTCCTTACGATGCTCCACTGCCTTGTGGACTAGACCTTTAGGTCAAAGGCTCCGGTTGTGGCCCCTTAAGAAAACCACCTGCTTCAGTCTGGGCACCTGGGAAGTATCACAGTCCTCACACAAATCGAATGAGATTTGTGAGGCGCATATTTATCTGGTGCTTTCTTGTACCAGTATTTGTGTTTAAATAAATAAATAAAATGAATGTGTGGAGACCATGATACTGTCCGGGTGCCCAGACCGAAACAGGTGGTTTCCTTAGGGGCCCACACCCAGAACCTTTGACCTAAAGGTCTAACCCACAAGGTAGTGGAGCATTTTGAGGAGATGCAGTTCCATGGTAGTCGATGACCAACAGTTGGTTCATGCGCTATTTGTTCCCTCAGGATACTGGAGAGCCCATGTGCACCATTTGTTTGTAATCAGGGTTTTCCAACTCCCTTAGGTGGATTCTCAACATCCACCAACCCGGTTAAAGCGCCGGACATTCGCTTTTCGTCCTCCCACTTTTGTGAACAACACCATCGCCACGAGAAGGCAGTGAGTAGGACTTCCCTGGCAGAGGCTATATATGCGTGGTCATATGAGATCATTTCGAGAGGGAGAGCAGACTCTCCCCACTCTCGGCCGTACCAAGACATTTGGGAGCGAATAGATGGAGTCTAGAGATGCCGTTTGAATCCTGAAACAAAAGTAGATGGTTCGGTGTTAAAATATAATAATAATAATAATTAATGGCTTTATTCAATATTATAATCTGGTACAATATAGAATTCTCAGCACGAGTTATTTCAACAAGTTTTTTTACCAAAAAAAACCAGTAGCTACTGCGCCACCACAGGTCTTTTTATTGTTTGATCGATCCTGACGATAGATATTAAGATCACGTAATGATACTAGGCAATCATCCTGTAAGTCAGTCAACCAAGATTCTTGAATTGTGATGACACCATAATTACGATACATGTTTTGACTTAGCAGAAATTGGAGATAGTCCACCTTGTTAATTAGAGATTGACAGTTAGAGTTAAGCAGCTCGGGAATCGACATTTGATTAATGTTTATTCTCTCTAAAGCATATTGCCAAACACCACAATGTCTCTTATTGTACTTGTTTGTAATTTTTGCAGCGAAAGGACGTAAGCTTTTCATAAACGCGCCTGTATAGGTTATGCGATCAAGAGACATAATGATAGGTTAAAACAAATTTTTAAAAACCCAGATAACTTGTTGAAATATTTAGATGGCAGAAACAGGTAGCCCAGGGATTCAAGCAGGCCGCTGAAACTGAATATTTATTGAACTAAACACATACATATTGGTACAAAGGGGCACCAGATACAATGTGCCACATAAAACAATGAGATGGGAAGAGAAAGGGGGGAGATGTGTATATATAAAGGAAAAAAAGAGATGAGTAATGAAGGGGGGAACTGAAATGTACAACCGGAAGACTCTTTCAGTTACGAAAGTTAGAACCACTCTTCATGAAGAAAGTAAAAGAAGGTTACACCAGGATCGCCACTAGCTTCTATTCTGAGCCATATCTGATAACGTCTCTAGCCACTTTGTTGTACCATCTCTCGGACCCCAGCCAGGGAGTCGTGAAAGACCAACAGTAGCCAGTCCTTTGCAGCTTTCTTTCATACCACGACACCATGTTAAACACTGACCTCCTCTCCACTTTTTCCAACCAGTCCCAGTGTCGGCAAATAATGCACGGCGTGGAATTCTCTGGGACAACATTCGTAAAACATGTCCAAGCCACCGAAGTCGGTGTTTCAAGATGGTGACACCAATTGGATTGTCGCCTCAGCGCCCGAACACACGATGCCGAACCTGTGCATTACTAACATGGTGTTGCCACTGGATGTCAGCAATGCTTCGGAGACAACGATGATCAAACACAGAGAGTCGTTTAACATCCTCAACTCGGAGAAGCCAGGTTTCACAAGCATAGAGCAAAACTGCTCTCACCGACGTGTTGTAGATCCTACCTTTTACAGCCAGACTAACATCACGAAGGCGCCAAAGATGTCCCAGATTGCCATAAGCCGCTCTGGCTTTCATTATACGTGCATCAACCTCATCACTCACGCCACCACCAGCACTTATATAGCTACCTAGATACACGAACTTCTCAACTACTTCGATCTCCTCACCATCCAGGGTGAGTACAGGATGAGAATCCTGCCAGTCTTGTAGGAGTACCTTGCACTTGGAGGGTGCAAAGCACATGCCGTACCTGCGGACACTGATTGCCAACTGATTAAGTGAGGATTGCATGGCTTGGGCATTATCGCACAGTAAGACAATATCATCCGCATACTCAAGGTCGAGAAGTCGTTCTCCAGGCAGCAGATCCACACCGCCATTACTTACACCCATCAGAGCTAATTCCAGGATGTCGTCGATGGCAAACTTGAAGTGGAATGGTGAGATCGGGCAACCCTGCCTAACCCCACTGCTCGAATGGAACAAGGGAGAAAGGTGGTTGTATGCCCTCATTCTGCCTGAGGTGTTCGTATACAAGGCCTTTAAGATGTTAATGAACTTCTCAGGCACACCCTTCTTCAATAGACAATCCCAGTGAACAGTCCTGACAACGAATCGAAGGCAGCCCTGATATCAAGAAACACTACGATTGTTGGCCTGCGATAAGTATGACGGTGTTCTAACATTTGGCGGAGGGTGAAGATGTGATCAATGCATCCTCGACCAGAACGAAAACCAGCCTGCTCCTCGCGAGTCAATCGTTCTCGGGTTTTAAACAATCTACGAAGAATGATAGAAGCCAATAGTTTGGACGCAATCGGAAGTAAACTTATCCCCCGATAGTTGTTACAGGAACAACGTGAACCCTTTTTAAAGATAGGGACGACTATCGACTCATTCCATGATGTTGGAACACTTTCTTGCTCCCAAACCTTTCCAAACAACACCGTCAGTTCCTTAGTCAGAAAGTCACCACCATCCTTAAAAAGAGCCGGAGGTAAGTCATCTGGCCCCGGTGATTTGTGGTGTTTTAAGAGTTGGAGTTCCTTGCAGACTTCCGCCTCGTTTGGTGGATCAGTCGTCACCGGCCATGGGGGGGGCAGGACAATCTGGTCGATGTTGCCGCAACAGTAGGCCAATTGAATTGCCCTTCAAAAAATTCTGCCCATCGTCCTAGACGTCGAGAGATCTTAGTGATTGGCATCCCGTCATCCTCGTAGATTGTTTCACTCACACCAGACTTCTTGCTGCCAGTGACTCGGATGAGTTGGAAGAGCTTCCGGCAGTTACCAGATGCAGCTGCTGCTTCCATCTCATTGGCACGCTCCGACCACCAGGCTTCTCGGTCCTTACACAAGCTTTTCCCGATTTCGTTGTGTAATAGCCTTCGTTTGTGGTCAAACTCACGGTCACCCGGAGTAGACCGACGGGCTTCCATCAGTTGTAAGGAGCCAGAAGAAACTCAGTACTTATAAGCCTGACGTTTCGCGAAGCTGCAAGCGACCTTACTCGCCATTTCCATGGTGTCATGCAGTTGCAGCTAATGCTCATCTATACTTTTCGGTGGGATGGTAGCTAGTCTAGAAGCTAGCTCCGCTCGATACTTACTTGCAACAGAAGTTGCAGCCAGTTTACTGTTATATCCCCCGGTGAATTACGAATGGTAACTTTTAGGTCTATTTATGGATCAATGTAATATGCCTATTTCCTATTGTACAATTATTACGTAACTGAACTATTCATATTCGTATTTCTCTTATCATTAGCTTTATTTTGACCTTGACTTATTATCATACGATTCTTGAGTTATCACCAGTTTATTGATTACTATTCACAGCCACATTCGGCTAAATATTGTACAAATGTTATTATCTATTTTATGGGTCGATATGGTTGTTTATTTGGTATATAAACTCAGTATGTTTGAAATACAATGATTGATACCACTGAGGCTGTTATTGGTGTTTCGGACTTAACTGGTTGAGCTAGGCAGATCGCAGGACCGGTTAGCACTGTAGACTGCTCGTACGGTTTCGTGTCACTGTTCCAATCGACAATTCGCTACTCCCTGATTAGCGGTCTCATCACCTCACCCATCAACTAATCATCCACTCGGCCACAAGCATAACATTTACTAACATCGATCCGTTGATGGTGGTCAGTCCTTCGGCCACTGAAAAGTAAAGTAAAATTGGCGCAGACCAGGGCATGATCAGACTCCAGATAGGTACTCCAGAAGGAGCGGCAGTCTTGTACACAACCACGCCAGCGGTAGCTGATCGCGATGTGATCAATTTGAGTCCAGGTTTGAGACGCAGAAGAAGGACGCCAGGTGGCACATCGGCGATGACTGTGCCGGAAGTTAATGCTAACCAGAAACAGGTTGTAGTCTGTGCACAGTTGCAGCAAACGGTCTCCGTTATCTGTCCTGCGACCAACAAGTCCCCATCGACCACCTAAACGAATCTCTTCTGTGTCTAGACGCCCGACCTGTGCATTCAAGTCTCTGGCTAGTACTATAATATCTGTCGAACGCGCTTTCTCGAGAAGAACTGTTAACTGGTGGTAAAACTCATCCTTGATTGCATCCGGGCTGCAATCTGTCGGGGCATAGGTGGAAATGACGAAAAGACATCGTTTCTCACACCGATTTCTTCTCACTTTTGATGGAACTTTCTAATCTAACAGCACATAACCGACTGTTAATGGGGATCCAATCGATTAGTGCTGTCTCAGCTCTAGCGCTTAGTGCGACACCAACGCCAGCAAGACCAGACGAAGATGCCACAGGGTCCCCGGATAAGCGCACGTGAAACAAGTTTTTCGAGGCGACAGATGGAGAGCGAATTTGTAGTACTTCACTAGAGTCTTGAATACAGGTCTCGAATAGACAGCAGACGTCAACATTAAGACTTTCTAAAGACATAGCCAGCCCTATCTGTTGTCTGATCTGCATTAGTGTGCGAACGTTGAAGGAAGCCAGCTTGAACGGTGTACGTGGTTTCAGAAAGACTGGTTCAATATTCGTAATCGGTGGAAGCATTCACTTTCAACCAGACAGTGACTAGAAATCGTTTAGATAGAACAGAGTTTCACCATGGCCAAGTTGAAAAGTAAGGATACACAAATCGGGATTAAAAGGGAGTGAATGAGCGACATGTTAAATAATAATAGTAATGTAGATTGTTTGGCTTCTAGTAGGAGCGAGAATAGTATTGTCAGTAGAAATCGTCATTTCCTTTATTTGTGTGTGGGCTGTGATACTGCCCGGGTGCCCAGACCCGGAACTGAATTCTGGAAGCCGGTATCAAATCGCAGATCTGTGATGAGCCAAACAAAATGAAATATAAACAATGAAGCACAACAGAATTAAAGTGAAGAATCGAGTTGTAGTTAGTTTTCGCACAGTGAGGTAGGATTAACGGTTCATTGCTTAGCCAGTTATCTGAAATACTATTCCATAGACAGTACTTATGTTGTACATACTTGTTTTTGAAACCACTGCATACAACATCACTATTGCTCGTTATTTTATGATTTTCTTCTTGTCACCTAACCTTCAGCTGATTCATCCGCCTAGAAACACAAGTTTTGATAACCTTAAGAGTTTCAACCCAACACTTAGTTTAGTTTATTGTTTCGCTTCATCCATAAATAGCTCATAGTCTTGCTCATGTAAAAGAAGTTGCAGAATCATAGCTGTTCAAGCAAAAACTAGTAGTAAGCATCAATGTCTGCTAATTTTCTCACTAGACCGCTTAACGGAAAAATGCGTTGCTAACTGTAGGTATAAGGCACATAATTTGAAATACTACAGGTTTTTCCTAATCGGTAAATTTTTCTCTTTCAGGTTTCATACTACCGTCTTCTCATCTTAAATCCTTGTTATGTCTTCTTTACCTGAAGGTTGGGTATCTCGAATCAGTTCCAGTAGTGGTTTGTTTCTAGTTTCTTTTTATAACTAAACAAATATTTTCTTAAGGAAAACCATATTATGTTAATACAGTTACAAATGAGTCACAATGGGAATTTCCTCAGCACCCAGTAATATCATCTACAAATAAAGTACGATGCTTACATTTACTGGTGAAGCACAATGAATCTCGACGTCCTTCATCTTGGAAACAACAGAATATCACTCGATCTAAAGATGAAGCCTTAAATTTAATAAAAAGTAAGTTTATCACTGTTTCTTGTATACAAAACTAAACTCCTTATTGACTTCATGCATTTCTTTTCGACTTGATGTATGTGTTGCATCTAAACAAGATTACTAGATATTAAAAATGGTCGAATTAAATGTTCAGCAGACACCATAAACAATAAGTAGATATGGATCTGTAGAAGAGCTTTTACTGTCTTCAAAAAAAGGTCAATATAGAGACGAATAGTGGTCAAATAAACATTTTTAATCTGTTAGTATTTCGTTACAATTGAATGCTAAACTAAATTAGATACTAGGAAACATGTGGCTGATTTCAATGTAGCCATTAATGTAATTAAACATAATGTGCACCATTTTAAGGTGAGGCTTTTGGAAACAGTCACCAGAAAGCCATGCCTGACCCCTAGATTTCTTGCTAGTTGCGAGTCGGGAG
Source organism: Schistosoma rodhaini (assembly GCA_944470415.2). NCBI lineage: Eukaryota > Metazoa > Platyhelminthes > Trematoda > Strigeidida > Schistosomatidae > Schistosoma > Schistosoma rodhaini. The sequence goes on from OX104044.1 coordinate 82,974,973, forward strand.
CTAAGAAGTATCTTTTGTGGTGTTTTCTTTGAGATATGGACTCATTTCCCTCAACGCCTTAATCAAAAACGTTTCCACTGAGATATTCAGCTCATGACTGAACTGGCGTTGTTGTAAGATTGAAATTTTCACATTGACTGATTAATTGCGTTCGTACTGATTGTTCATATTCATGAATGTGTTTCTCCTTTCCACTTGTCCTTTCTCTTTTAGAATACAAACAACAAATTGAATCTGGTGAATATACATTTGAAGAACTTGCCCGAACTGAAAGCGATTGTAGTTCAGCTCATTCTGGCGGTGATTTAAATTTCTTTAGTCGTGGTCAAATGCAAAAGCCATTTGAAGATGCTGCATTTAAATTAGAAATTGGTGAAATGTGTGGTCCTGTATATACAGATTCTGGAATTCATTTAATCAAACGAATTGCATAATAAAACGATAAACAATAAAACTATAATAGGCTTTACGTATTTCACCCTTTTGCATTTGATTTAAATAAAAGATAATGTTTATTAATATTACTTTTATTTTTATTTTTTATTTGAACACATAAATATTGGTACAAACGGGCACCAGATACATATGTGCCAAACAAATCTCATTTGATTTGTGTGGGGGCTATGATACTGCCCAGGTGCCCAAACCGAAGCAGGTGGTTTTCTTAGGGAGCCACACCCGGAGCCTTTGACCTAAAAGTCTGATCCACAAGGCAGTGGAGCATCGTAAGGAGATGCAGTCCCATGGTAGTCGGTGACCAACGATTGATTCATACACCATTTGTTCCTTCAGGATACTGGAGTCCATGTGCACCATTGATTTGGAATCAGGGTTTTCCAACTCCCCTAGGTGAATTTTCCGTGTCCACTAACCTGGTTAAAGAGCCGTACATTCGCTTTTCGTCTCCTTAGTTTCGTAAACAACAGGTCTACCGTGAGTAGGACATATTCTATATGTAAGTATACTATTTTATCACCTTAAAAAATATTCTTCTGGTTAAGTGGTCTTGTTTTTTATTTTGAGTCGCTTGGGGCCCTTAAGTCAATAATACAGTTTCGTGAAAAACAAACATCCCGCCACATAGTAACATTACATTCATTTATAAGTCGATATTCTGTTATGACTTCATATCCGGCTTGTTATCACGTGAATTATCCACCAATCGAAACACGACTTTTCCAATCTTAACACTGACAAATAAAGGACGTTCAACTAGTATGAGCAGTCTAGCGTCCTTATTGGTCCCTCGTCCGCCTAGCCCTTTCAGTTGAGTCCAGAACACCAATTTCAGCTTCTGTTATGCGAATCATTTATTTCAAGCATACTCGGTTTTTATACCAGACAAACAGACCGCATCAGATCATAAAATAGAAAATAATATTTGTACAAGTTCAAGCCAAATGTGACTGTGAACGTGGGAGACAGTAATTAATAAACTGAATATAGTTTCGGAACAGTAAGTCGTGGTCGACGGTGGATCAGATGCAGATGTGAAGTCGAAGATCGGCAAAGCAAGAGCAGCATATTTACAACTGAAAAACATCTGGAACTTAAAACAATTGTCAACCAACACCAAGATCAGAATTTTCAATACGAATGTCAAGTCAGTTCTACTGTATGGGACGGAGACGTGGAAAACTACGAAAGCCATCATCCAGAAGATACAGATGTTCGTTAACAGTTGTCTACGCAAAATACTTCGGATCCATTGGCCAGACGCTATCAGCAACATTCTACTGTGGGAGACAACAAACCAGATTCCAGCGGAGGAAGCGCTGGAAGTGGATTTGGCACACTTTGAGGAAATCACCCAACTGCGTCACAAGACAAGCCCTCGAATGGAATCCTGAAGGCCAAAGGAGAAGAGGAAGACCAAAGAACACATCACTCCGAAAAGTGGAGACAGACATGAGAAGAATGAACAAGAATTGGATAGAAGCAGAAAAGAAGGCCCAGTAGAGAGTGGGTTGGAGAATGGTTGTCGGCGGTCTATACCCTATTTGGGAGTAACAGGCGTAAGTAAAGTCGTGGTCAAAATGAAGCTTATAATAAGATGAATATAGATATACACAAACTAATTACTCAACAGTTAAACAATAAGAATATATATAGAATAATATTCCATTAATTGGTCCTGGGCGTTACCCATACTAATGTCTTTACCAGGATATAACAGATCCTGACGATCAAAAGTTCCATCTCACCAATCATTTTAAAGCCTCTTCTAAAACAGAAATACAGTTCAAAAAGAACAAATGAAACTGAGAAGTGTAAAGCTAAGGATGACATTGAATTCAAAATTTAAAGATGTTCATTTAGTAATCAACCAGACTAAGACATGGCATTAGTCTATGAAGTCAATGATTGTTGGATTGTCTCGTATCAGTAAATGCAAGCTGTCTGGTTGAAATCCACGCGATTATCATAACCAATGTTAGGAGACGCCGGATAACATAGGCTAGAATCAGCCACGATGGCATAGACCCATTCACTTTGTCTCCTCGTAGATTCTCAGTTTTAGAGTCACCTTGTACGTCCGAGAATTCATTTTCTTCAGAAATCATGTTTCCTATGCCTAGTCTTTTCTACTAGGACTAACACTACTAGAATTTCCACTACTCTGGGGTTTGTACTGATAATTTCATCGAATTGCACCGATGCAGTGTGGCAAATTGAATCTGTAAATATGTGTGAGATTCTACGTTGCTGATGACTAGTTGGATTAAAATAACTCAATATCATTGAATAAGAAAAATAGAATTTAGCGAAGAAAATTTTCTTTTCGACGAAATAATTTACTTAAGCTGTACATTCGTATATATAGTTATATGGAGAATATATGTCTACAGGAGGCTAGGAAAGATTACATTATAAATTGATTCAACATTAAGTAACAAATGAGGTTCGATACAGGAGCATTTAATTAACTGTGGACGCATCACTCCAAAAAACTCTTCTTTTAAAGTAATCTACAAAGTCAAAGGAACCGGATGGAAGGGGGGGGGTCAAATCAATATTTTATTAACTGCTGAGGCATTGGCAATCCATGAACTCAAGCCTGAACTTTGCATGCAGAAACGATTTGTCCAACCTCTCACCTTTCCTTGACCCTAATTCCCTTAATGGGTATGTTTCTGATTGTCGTTATCGATTTTTGTTTTTACATTACATTACATTTTACATTATTATTACCTTATACAAGTTTTCTTGATTATTACTCAGATTATTATTATTATGACCTTTGTGTTTGTCGCTTTTCTTCATATCTGTCAATTGGACTATCTGACCCATAAATGATTTTCTTCCTTACCCCCTTGATTAGTACATAACCTCATTTGTTATTTATTGTCAAATCAATTTGTAATTTCTGCTGAATTATTTCATTTGAATACAACATTCATGAAGAGAGTATTCGTTGGTACTGTAAACAATTTTCCAGGTTATACCTTTGACTTTACGTAATTGTCAGTTAACTCTGTAAGATAACCAATTTTGATGAGTATTGACCGAGTTTAATTAGTTTTTTATCGGTGTATATTCATCTGGTTTATAGAGGATGCAGAGTAAATTAAACTTCTTTCCTTATTCAATGAGATCCGGTTATGGAAATTTGTATATTGACCATTTCACCGAATAGGTTCTAAATGAGAATGAATGAAAAGTTTCTGCACTTCAAATGCTTTAGAAATTTAGCGATTCATGTATGAATTCTGCGTGTACAGACAGTAAGTACAATTTCTATTTATACTATATCCTTACTACAACTTCTAGTTCCTCTTAGCATGATTATTAAACTAAGAGTATTTTATAATAGCAGCAGTAGGTCTCAACATACACAAAGAGAAAAGTAAGATTCTCCGATACAACACAACATAGACCAATCAAATCACACTTGACGGAAAAGCTTTAGAAGATGTGAAAACCTTTACATATCTAGACAGCATCATTGATGAACACGGTGGATCTGATGCAGATGTGAGAGCAAGGATCAGCAAAGCAAGATCAGTTTATTTACAACTGAAGAACATCTGGAACTCAAAACAATTGTCAACCAACACCAAAGTCAGAATTTTCAATACAAATGTCAGGACAGTTCAAATGTATGTGTCGGAAACCTGGAGAACTACGAAGGCCATCATCATCGAGAAGATACAAGTGTTTATTAACAGTTGTCTACGCAAGATACTTCGGATGCTTTGGCCAGACACTATTCGTAACAACCTACTGTGGAAGAGAACTAACTAGATTCCAGTGGAGGAATAAATCAGAAAAAAGTGCTGGAAGTGGATAGAACACACTTTAAGGAAATCACCCAACTGCTTCACAAGGCAAGCCCTCGAATGGAATCCTAAAAGCCAAAGAAAAGGAAGATCAAAGAACACATGACGCTGAGTAATGGAGACAGACATGAGAAGAATGTACAAAATTTGGATAGAACTAGAAAAGAAGGCCCAGTAGAGAGTGGGTTGGAGAATGCTGGTCAACGGCCTATGCTCGATTGGGAGTGACAGGCGTAAGTAATTAAATGTTTTATAATAAGTTTACCGGATACCATCAGCAACAGCCTACTGTGAGAGAGAACAAACCATCTTCCTGTTAAAGAAAAAAATAACAAAAGACGATAGAAGTAGATAGGACACATGACGAAAATCACCAAACTGCATCACGAAGCAAACACTAACTGGGAATCATGTAGAGAAACGAAAAAAGAAGAAGGCCAAAGAACATACTATGTCGGTATGAATAACGACTGGAAATGATTGGATAGGATTGCTCAAGACGGAGTTCGATAGCCATTGTTAGTGTGTGACCTATGCTCTTCCATGAGGAGTAACAAGCGTAAGTTAATAAGTAAGTTTATAACAAATCTATATTTACATATATATACATAGTTTTAAAACAAATTTTCTAATGTAAAAATAAATAAATATACACAATTGAAATCATGAGTCAATTGAAGCTAGACCACCATGGAAAACCTGAACTCCATTAGTCACTGCTTCTCAGCAGAACTCCAGACTGACAGGTCCTGGGTTCTAATCTCACGAGGCGGGATCGTGGATGCACACTGCTGAGGATTCCTACATTAGGACGAAACGGCCGTCCAGTGCTTCCAGGTTTTCCATAATGGTCTAGTTTCAGTTAACTCATGATTTCAACCATATAAAAATTACTAAAATCTCCACAAAATCCCTTTCTGAAAATATACATAAGTTTGTTGTTGTGTTATTGTTGTTATTGTTTTAATTACATCACTGATAATTCATTAATTAAGAATAATTCTAGAAGAAAAATGAAAGAGGTAATCAATTCATCTAGTTAGCGTTGTTTTAGAGAGTTGGTTTTCTACGGGATAGAGTCGCTAACCCCATGCCCAACCCTCCTCCTCCTTTACCCGGGCTTAAGACCGGCAGTAGTCCCCGTAAGGAGCTACATGAGAAGAATGAACAAAAATTGAATAGAACTAGAAAAGAAAGCCCAGGACAGAGGAAGTTGGAGGATGCTGGTTGGCGGCCTATGCTCCATTGGGCGGGGTAACAAGCGTAAGTAAGTAATCAATTCATCATCAAATGGATGATCATTTCAATGGTATACTTTTTTTTCTTTATATTCCATTATTCACATTCTAATCTTTATCTTCATCTTCCCAAGGTCGCCAATATTTATTTATTCTATTGATTATTGTTTCTTGTATTGGATTAAATTTATTATCATTATTGATTGATTTATCGATTGAATTAATTAAGTGATTATTATTGATTAATTTTAATCCTTTTCTTTCATTATTGATTGATTTCGATGAAATGATTGTTGTTGGTGCCAATAATTTCATTGATAATTTCTCATTATATAAATTATTAATTGGAGTAAAATTTTCAATATTTTCTATAATTTTAATTAATTTATCTAATAATTGAATATCGGACATCTATTGGTTAAAAATTTAGAAAAAAATTTAGCGGGAAAATTAAATAAATAAAAACAAAAAATTGTAAAATTTAATAAATTGAATTCATGAATTCATTAAAAATTAAACTCAGAAAGGGTTTTTTTTGTGGAGATTTCAGTGATTTTCATAGTTGAAATTATGAGTGAATTGAAGCTAGACAAACCAAGGAAAATCTGGAAGCTTCAATTGACTCATGATTTGAATTATGAAATTACTGAAATCTGCACAAAATACCCCTTATGATTATAATCATATGCTCACTAGTGACTGACTTTTAGAGATATTTCTTGGAGTTCTAGTGAGAAGCAATGACCAGTGGAGCTCAAACCACGTATGTTGTGAGATGACAACTCACTGAAGACAACTGTTGAACGGTTGCTCAAATTCGTGGATCAGTTGAAGTTAAACATTAACACAGTTGGATGCCGGCCAGCTCAGTGGTCTAGAGGTTAAGGGCTCTGGCGCGAGACAGGTAGGTCCTAGGTTCAAATCTCGCGAAGCGAGGTCGTGGATGCGCATTACTGAGGAGTCCTACAATATGGCGAAACGGCCATCCATTTCTTGCAGGTTTTCCATGGTGGTCTAGCTTAAATTGACTCATGATTTCAACTATATAAAATTAAACTATTATGGAAAACCTAGAAGCAATGAGTTACTGTTTCAATCTGGTATGAGACTTCACAATAGTGTTCATCTACCATCCTGTATGTAGAACTTGAGACGAAGACCTTTAGTCTCACGAGCAAACGCTTAACCTTGAGGTCACTGAGATGGCATCCAATGGTGTTAATGTTTAACTTTAACTAGTCCACCATTGTGTTCACTCACGAAACCGATATGTAATGGGTTCGATTTCCACGGGGACGGGATCATGGATGTGGATTTCTAAAGAATCCTATACTAGGACGAAACGGCCGTGGTGGTCTAGTTTTAATTGACTAGTGAATTTAACTATTAGTTTATGTTAATCTATGTACAAGTGGAAGTCAGATATCAACATTTAACTATTTTCTTAAACAGAATTGAAAAGTGTAATTAACCTTTTTTTTTTAAAAATTAGTCCCTTTGATAAATTTCAATAGAGCAATGAGAAGACGAAGGTTATCAGAATTATGCGATATATATTCCCGTAATACATTTCGACCAATCTGATCATACATAGACTTGTTAAGTTCATTTATATATGAAAACTAAAAGGTCAACTAGACACAATGAAGATGAACCGTAACAATGAAAAATAAAGTACACAAAAACAATTTACATGTATAAATTCAACTTAGTATTGTTTGTTTGAATCTTCCCATCGATGTGTTAAGACTGCAACTGGTCAGCCTCTAATTGGCATATGTGCATACTGTGCGTATTGCCTCGATATAGCCTTAATTCACAAGCATGGTAAACAGAGATGGATAGTGGCTAGCAGTGGAATCCAGGACGCACGTTTCATCCTATTTGAGACTCGTCAACTGGATGTACCTGCATCTCAGAGTTGATGTTCACTCTAGGAGGAGCAATCGTGATCTGCAATTAAGGGTGACGGAACACATACCCAAATGGCTGCAGAAACAAATGAATTCCAATGATCAAATAAGATCATAGAATAGACAGATATAGTCCTTCATTCCGAAACATTTGGTTGAGACTGGCCATAAAGTTGATATCAAGTCAGCGTTTGTATTTTTGTACAAAAGCCTTCAATGACGTATACTAAGGTTTTTTGAAGCCTTTGTTAAATGGAAACCGAAACCCTCTTTGTGTGTTTAGAAACAATTTTCATAGTTAAAAGCGTGAGTCAATTGAAGCTAGACTACCATGGAAAACCTGGAAGCACTGGACGGCCGTTTCGTCCACAAAACCCCTCATGATAATAAAAAAACAATTTGTTCTTAATACTGATTTATTATCCAGAGTGGTAATCACATCGTTTTTGTGTACTTTATTTTTCATTGTTACGACTTACCTTTAATCTTTCTAGCTGACCTTTTAGTTTTCATGTCTCAAAGCTCTCGAATGTCTCAACAAGTATACATGTATCTGTGTAACCATTTTTTTATTTTTCATAGTTGAAAGCGTGAGTCAATTGAAGCTAGACCACCATGATAACCTGGAAACACTGGACTGCCGTTTCGTCCTCTTGTGGGACTCCTCAGCGGTGCGCATCCACGAACCCGCACTCGCGAGATTCGAACACAGGACCTACAAGTCTCAAGCCAGAGCCCTTAACCTCTAGACCACTGAGCTGGCCGGCATCCAACGGTGTTAATGTCTAACTTCAACTGATTGTTCATTCCATTAAGATTACAATTTAATAAGCTCATTTTCGAGTACTTGTTCCTACTTATTTTCATATGTTGTCATATGAATTTAGAAAAGACAATCAGTTAGCATCACTATCCTTATCCAATATAATGAAGTTTACCTTAAATTCAAGTGTGTGGAATTATACTTAGTCGACTATTGACTGTGTAATCATGAGCTTATTCTGTAAATCGCCCGATTCGGACTAAACACTAAGCTTGTACATATACATAAGTTTAATGATCAATTTATTGTAATATGATCAATAAAAAAGTTCAATAGAGAACTAACCTTTTCACCACCTAGAAATGAATGTATACGATCATATTCAATTCTTTCTAGACGTCGACGATATTGTTCTATTGATGCTTTTGTAAATTTTACCTAATGAAGAAAAATCAAGATAGTTTTATTACAAGCCTGATATATATTCAAATACTGTAAAGAGTTCTTAAAATTTCATAGTTGAAAGCATGAGTCAATTAAAGCTAGACAACCAAGGAAAACTTGGAAGCACTGGACGGCCCTTTCGTCCTATTGTGAGATTCCTCACCAGTGAACATCCACGATCCCACCTCGTGAGTTTGAACCCACGACCTCACTGAACACAATGGTGGATATGTTGCTCAATTTCGTGGATCGGTTCAAGTTAGACATTAATACCTTTGGATGCCGGCCAGCTCAGTGGTCTAGAGGTTAAGTGCTCATTCAAAAACATTATTCCAGAATCAATATCTGGCTAATAAACATTTAAATTTATAAACATTCAAACAGATAATGATATGAATATTCAATACCTTGTCGGTTGTTGAATTAATATGTCCAAGGAATTGATTTTGTTCATATGGCTTAACATTTATAAGGTTTAATGTATCCGATTTATATTCAGTAGTATAATTGTTTATTGAAGGTATACCAATCAATTTATCAGCTGCATATTTAAGTATTTGAATTCGTGTCATCTATAATACAAAGAATAGAAAATCAACAATGTAGACAACATGAAGTAATCTCATTTGCAATTTCCCTAAATCTATCAAACTGAGAATCCTACGGACAGCTGAAGTAGTTGCTATTCTGAGATGGTGGAGAAAACTCCAAGACCAAACCATCCAACTCAGAGAACAAAAATCATCAGCAATTGCTATTCGGATGAAAAATCTAGAGTTTTGAGTACCACTCCTATTACTTTGGCCAGCTAAAGGACTAACTAGTTAATAATCAATCATATGATACATTGACGTAATTTGATTACTGTTCATTATCATTGTAAAACCTGCCAACAATTTTAAGGAGTTTATTCAGCATCCATCTTAATTTACTAATTCGTACGTAATTCTAGATATTACGTGATTCCTGATTTGTAACTACATCACTGTCTCTTTCATTCCATGTTACTTACTTGCTTACGCCTGTTACTTCCAATGGAGCATAGGTCGCCGACCACCATTATCAAACCCACTCTGTCCTAGGCCTTACTTTCTAGTTCTATCCAATTTTTGTTCTTATCATTATTTATCTTTTAGTTTCATTTCACTTATAAACTGATCCCAGTCAACACTTCATGTTAGTCATTCTAACATTATTGATTTGTCCCATAGTAGGACGAAACGGCTATTCAATGCTTTCAAGTTTTCCATAGTGGTTTAGCTTTAACCGACTGATGAATTCGACTATTGAATTAACGATTTGATTTTAATGAATCTATCAGGGTTTTGTATTCTATAACTTGATGGTTTAAAGCATTACACTTTCAGTGAATTAAGTTGCTGATTTAAAAACCCTACTGTAACCGTATAAGAACTTTCGTCTAAATTAGAGCGAATAGTTTCACAGTCTTTGAGCGCCGAATTGATGTAAGATATTAAATAGTAAGGATATATTTGTAAGATCTCAGTGAATGAATTTGTAGTAAATCCAACGTTTCGCCTGACAATCTGGTCCTTGAAAAAGCTTGGACCAGATTGCCAGGCGAAACGTTGGATTCACTTCAAATTCATTCGCGGAGATCTTACAAATATATTCGTCCTATTTAATGCCTCACTGTAACCACTTCATTTAGGATCGTTGAATAAATTAATTAACTATCATATGCATAATGTATGACGCCTAGTTAACCATGTAATCATAGTTTCGAATCTCATTCCATTCATTCTACTTTACTCAATTGAGTAGTATGAATGGTGATTACATTAAAATTCTAAATCAAAGCTTAATATACTGCTTAATCTTCAATGTTTATTGAATCAGGTATTTGTGTTAACCTATATGGATGTACTAGTGAAGTTTGTTGTAGACATAAAGCTTTGTGTGCAACATGAAGAAGGCATTTTTAACCTCAAAACGACTGATTCTTACTCAGCAAGTCAACTATATATATGATACAGTCCCTTAATCAGAGAGTTATTGCATGTTCTCTGAGCTGGATGATTTGGTCGTAGAGCTTTCATCGTCCTTCTGAACGACATCATCAGCACAAACTTCGGGTAGAAGTGACATCTCACTAAAGTTTTTAAATAGTTTTCTATACAATAAGATTATATATAAAACTTACATCTTTACTAAGTGCTAGTGTATTGCGTAGATGATCTAGACGATGATTGATTTTCTTACGTCGTAGTCTTTCTGCATTTACCTTCTTGAAGTATTGTTGAAGAGAAAAATAGTTACGTATATTTATTAGTTTAAAAATAATAAGTAAAATGAGTAAGTAAAGTTTTCAAAAAGTAGTTGAATAACAAAAGAGAGAAATAGATGTAATACTATTATAGTTCAAATGGTTGAGGATGGAATAGAAGAAGGTTTCGCTTAACTGGCTTCCGTGTCTAGTAGCAGTGGATCACCAATACTCCCAGGCAAGAACCTAGGTATATTAACGATAATAGAGGACAAATGGAATTTGGTAAGTCATAATAATATGTTATCCTTAGTCCTTAAGAATAAGTCAAGTTTCCTCTTAAAGGACTCCTGGGAAGTCGCTTGGACTAGCTCAGTCGGCAGCGAATTCCAGAATTTGACAACTCTAACGGAGTAGAAGTTGTGTCTGCAGTCTGTTCTGCTATGTTGGGTCTCCAGTTTCTGGATACGTTCCAGAGTGTCCTTATCCTTTTGGAGGGAGGGAGGAAGTACTATGTTTCCGTGCTCTAAATGGGGAAGAATAAAACTGTTGAAGTTTATGTAGGAAGTTCTACCGTCAAACTGGCCAAAAATGCGCTTCAATGTTACCAGTGCAAGTGAACGAGAACACAAGTGGAGACAATCGAATGTATTTGGATACAAAATTAAAGAACATCTTAGTAAAATCTGAGATATATTTATTTGTTTAGACACATGAGTATTGGTACGAGGGGCTATCAGATAAATATGCGCCTCACAAATCTTATTTGATTTGTGTGAGGGCTGTGATACTGCCCAGGTGCCCAAACCAAAGGAGTTGGTTTACTTAGTGGGCCACACCCCGAGCCTTTGACCTAAAGGTCTGGTCAGCAAGGCAGTGGAGCATCGTGAGGAGATGCAGTATCATGGTAGCCGGTGATCAACGATTGATTCGTACACCATTTGTTCCTTCGGGATACTGGAGCCCATGTGCACCATTGGTTTGGAATCAGGGTTTTCCAACTCTCCCAGTTGGACTCTCCGTATCCACCAACCCGGTTAAAGCGCCAGATATTCGCTTTTCGTCCTTTCAATTTCGTAAACAACAGTAATGCCACGAGAAGACAGTGAGTAAGACTTCCCTGGCAGAGGCTATATACTTGTGACCATGTGAGAGCACTTGGAGAGTGAGAGTGGACTCTCTCCACTCTCGGCCGTACCAGAGCATTCGAGGACAAAATCTGATAACCATACAGTAAATTCTTTATTTGCGAAATACTAGTCAACTTTCTTAAACTTGATTGTTACTTCTACAAAATGTCAATCAATAGTCTCCGACTTCATCGTTCTTTCGTTTTCACACAAATCGTTCTCCGTTCTTGTTCTCTTTTCTTCGATCTTTTTAACGTTATGCCTCCAGGTATTTCATTTTCGATTGATGATACATACTACTTATATCTGCCAACAACAGTAGCCAACACCATGTTACGTACATTTATTTAAAGGTGTTTATTCTTAATCTAAATCCCTAATTTCCTCTTATACCCTACTCTTTGAAATTTTAATGAATTTTAAATGTTTATCTATTCAACAAAATATAGAAGACCTTGTTTACTTTCGTTCATTGTTGATATTCCCATTTTGTTTATTTATCTAAGGGAAACAATTTCGTTTACTAGGCTTAGACAATTAACGAATAAGTCATTGATATTCTATAGTTATAAAGTATAATAATTGATCACTGGGTAGTAATCATTGTCATATTCGTTTGATTCTGAATGCGAATCAAATTCTATAGATTCACTTCCAATTTCATCACTTATCTAAGTAACTCGACGTCGAATGCATTATGTTTTGATGTGTTATTGGTGTTTGCAGTTGGTTGGTAGGAAACACTATTTGATCCAGTTTCATGCTAGTTGACACTTATCATTGAACCTTAAATACAATCTCATAATAATTGATTATCGCCGTGAGATTAGAATTTATGTCACATAGCTACAGAGTTTGAAAATTTGTCACTAATCTCTTTCAACCACCACTAACCTTTAGGACTAAGATGTTTACTTCAATATTTTTTTTAGTTTCTCAATGGTATTATTTCCTGAAGTTCTAGTGAGAAGTAGTGACCAGCGGAGTTCATCCAGGTCTGTTGTGAGATAGTAACTTACTGAAGACATTAGTGGATGTGTAGCTCAATTTTGTAGATTGGTTGAAATTAGACATTAACACCGTTGGTTGCCTGCTCAGTAGTCTAGAGGTTAAGTGCTCGTACGCGAGAGTTTTGGGTCCTAGTTTCGAATCTCACGAGGCTAAGGAGTCCCACAATAGGATGAAATAGCCGTTCAGTGATTCCGGGTTTTCTATGGTGGTATATCTTTAACTGATTCATGATTTCAACTATAAAATGGTATTATAGTCTCCTCTTTTAGTTCCAAGTAGTCTTATGGTAAAGTGTATTTTTACTTATTCATAATGATTAAGAAGAGCATTTAAAATGATTTATACGAATATTCATCAAGATTAGAACAAATAACAAGATAATTCTTTGATGATTTTAATTATAATCCTGAAGAAGTCCAAACAAGTTAAGGGGACGAAACGTTGAAATTATGATTTAAATTTCAATCGCTAAAATTATTTCAAATATAATTTTCACCTATAATGACTTCTCTATACTCGGCGCCCAATTTTTGTTAAGCAAAGATGGATAGTGGCTAGCAATGGAATCCAGGACAATATTTCGATGCTCTTATAAAATTTCTTGTTTGAATCAGTTGTAGTACACTGATTTCAATCTTCAATGAATAAGTTAGTGAATCAATTAAGTCAAGAATAAGGTAATCATTCATTGATACCATTACATATAGATTACAAAGTAGTAAATGTAAATATAAGCTGTTCAATTCCTGCTTATTATTCTATAGATATTCAGTATTCTTAAGTAAATCTAAATATACTAATTCATTTCTTATATGATACTATAATTGAATAATACTACTTTAATTCAAAATAATGAAAGAGTTGCTCAGAACAGAGTGGGTTGGAGAATGCTGGTCGGCGGCCTATGCTTCATTGGGAGTAACAGGCGTAAGTAAGTAAGTATGTAAATAATGAAAGAGTTATATAAGATGATGGAGAAGATTTGTAGCTTAGATGGACAGAACAAAACTCTATCAAAAAGAGTTATATAATATTCCATAAATTTCAATAGTCCCCCCATCCAATTCATATTAATTTATGATAGTTTCATAAAGTAAATCTAAGTAAATCATTACAAATTGACTGAATCACTTCTTTAAGTATACATATCAGAATGGGCTTTTTTGTGGAGATTTCTGTAATCTTTTATAGTTGAAATCATTAGTCAATTGAAGATAGACCAACATGGAAACCCTGGAAGCACTGGACGGTCGTTTCGTCTCATTGAACATTGAATAAGACATTTGTTTAAAACTTATCAGTGATCGTCTAAGGATTTATATTGTTTCATGATGTTGATGCTGAATATAGATTTTATCAGAATATCATGAATTCATTTTATTTCGTTGGTTCTCATCAGCCAAACTCCAGTTTTCTGAAGTTTGTCTGAATCTGTTACTATCAGGTGCTAAAAACCTGATTTATATGTTCAAAATAAGATGATTATTAATCTTTCTTTTTCTTGGTGACAAATATTCCTATTGTGGGACTCCTTAGCCTCGTGAGATTCGAACCTAAGATCTATCAGTCTCTCGAGTAAGCGCTTAATTGCTAGACCGTTGATCTTGCCTGTAGTTAACGGTGTTAATGTCTAACTTCAACCAATCCACGCAACTGAGTGACACATCCACTAATGTCTTCAGTGAATTGATATCTCACAACGGATCTGGTTAAACTTCACTGGTCATTACTACTCCCTACAACTTCATGAAATACCTCGTGGAGTGATTTATTTAAAGAAAAGTAATCAAATATTATCAGTATATAACTTACTTTTTTCTTACGTTCATCTATTATTTCCATTTGTATACAATCAATAGTATATTTTATTCTAATGATTAATAATATCCAATATATCTATCCATATACAATGAAGGTATCCCTTTTGTTTTCTGTCTTTTCTTCGAAAAAGAGAAACTATTATTTCCCTATTTATATTAATATTTCTTTTCTGGATTATTGATTAATTTCTTCTTCTTTTTTTTTGTTTTTATCTGTGTTCTCAAAAATTTTTACGGTTGGTTACTTATCATCTCCATCTCATTAACACCATGACCATAAAGGTGGAGAAAGAGAATGAGAAATATACATCAGATTTATTAATCATTCTCTTTTATTTTTTACAATGATAACTTTCATTATGATTTTTGACAGTCATGTTTATTCATGTGTATAGTTTTTGGCGCATTTTTTGTTGTTGTTGTTGTTCTTTTTTTTTACCCCCTTTCTTTCCTCTGTTCTCCCCCTTCGGCCCCCTCCCACCTTCTTTAAAAACACAATTATTGATTCATTCATTATATCTTAATCCTAATTTTAATACTTTCAAATGGTTATTTATTTATTTATTTATTTATCATTTTTTTGGTATCATCCATTTCATCACTAAACTAAAAAAAGGGGTGGAGAAAAAAATTAACAAAAAAAAAACAAAAAAAAACTATGGATTATTTACTAATTAAAAACCTTAATGTTTACTAATAGAAACACGAGTTGGTATGATGAAAAAGATTTTTTTTTCTTGTAAATTGATTATTGTTTTTTGATTTGCTAATTTTTTTCCATCTTTAATTCGTTCCCCTTTCTAATCAAGATTTCTTTCTTTTCTTTTTTAAATCATTTTTTTGGAATCATCTTTAAATCTTCTTACTAAGATCATGTAATATGTGTGTGAGTGTGTATGTGTATGAGGTGTCTTTCTGTTAAGTGCTCCGACACGAAACTGGTAGGTCTGGGGTTCGAATCTCGCTGGTGCGGGATCTTGTATGCTCACTGCTGAGAAGTCCCATAATAGGACGAAACGGCTGTCCGGTGCTTACAGATTTTCCTTAGTGGTCTAGCTTCAATTGACTCATGATCTCAACTATGAAAATACCAAATTCTCCAAAAAAAACCCTTCTGATATATAAACATATGCTCACTAGTGACTAACTGTAAGGAATGTTTCCTTGAGTTCTGGTAGGAAGCAGTGACCAGTGGAGTTCAACCAAGTCTGTTGTAGAGATATCAATTCACTGAACACAGTTGGTGTACGGTTGCTCAAATTCGTGGATTGGTTGGAGTTAGACATTAACACCGTTGGATGCCGGCCAGCTCAGTGGTCTATCGGTTAAGTGCTATCGCGTGAAGCTGGTAGGTCCTGTGTTCGAATCTCGCGAGTGCGGGTTCGTGGATGCGCACCGCTGAGGAGTCCCACAAGAGGACGAAACGGCAGTCCAGTGTTTCCAGGTTTTCCATGGTGGTCTAGCTTCAATTGACTCACGCTTTCAACTATGAAAATACTGAAATATCCCCAAAAACCCCTTCTGATCTAAAATCCTAAATCAACAAAAAGTGAACACATTTAAGAAGAAATGGACAAACATAAAAAATGAATTGAAATGGTAGAATTTAATTTGGAATAGATGAAAGAGTAATGTGGATATATATAGATGGTGTGGATAGTTTCTTTACTGATCTAATTTTTATTATAATTTCGTCGTATTATGGGACTCCTTAGTAGTGCGCATCCACGATCCCGCCTCGCGAGATTCGAACCATTGATCAATCAGTCAGGCATGTGAGCGCTTAAACACTAAACCATTGAGCCGGCATCCAACGGTGTTCATATGAATTGGTGGTGGTGGGGGAAACTATTGAAATTTATGGAATATTATATAACTCTTTCTGATGGAGTTTTGTTCTATCTATCTGAGCTAATTTGACCCCCTTTCTAATCAACATTTCTTACTTTGCTTTATTCAGTCACTTTTTTTTGGAATCATCTTTAAATCTTCTTACTACTAAGGTCTTGTATTATATGTGAGTGTGTGTATGTGTGTATGTGGAGGGGTGTCATTCTATAAAATAGAACAAACCATAAATCAACAAAAAATGAACACATTTAAGAAGAAAAGCAAACCAATATAAGAAATGCATTCAAAAAAGGTAATCTTCATTCATATTGATAATAATGATTATCAGATATATATGAAATGAAGTATTATGTAATTGTATATTGATTAATTGACAGGTTATGAAAATTGAATGACAAGACAAGATGGGAAAATGAAAGATGTTTGAAAAAACTTATAAAAAGGGAGAAAAACGGGGAGGAAGAAGAAGAAGGAGAAGAAGAAGAAAACTCCGATTGATTTCATTTTCTTTTTTTTTTGTTTTATTCTGTCAAACATTTGAGAAATCTGATTATAAACTATTTAAACTATTTTTGTGTGTGTCCTTTTACAGAACTCGAATAAAAAGGGAGAAAACAACAACAACTGAGCATTAAATGTTCCGAATGAATAGTTTTAGAATATTTAATCTAATCAAATTGATCAGTGTTTAGATGGTGGGTAGAGATGGTCGACAGGAAAGCATGGATGTACACTTTTGTGCTACATGGCACGGATCAGCAAGGTGTGCCTGTAATCATGAGGGAACTGATATTCCTTGACGGATCTGATCACGTGTCACTCAGTTTCATAGTCAGAGACTTTATCAGTGAGCTTTCTGGGATGCAACTAGCTTCCTGTAGAACTGAGATGCATTTACAATTGATTGATCACTGGGTAGTGATCAATGTCATGTATGTCAGTTCCCTCAAGATTACTGGTACACCTTGCTGATGAGTACCAAGTTGCATGAAATCTAGGTGCAGGGTTTCCTGTTAACTATCTTCAATCATTATTATATTTTAATATAGTGGATGCAATGTTGAGTCACCTAGTCTAGTGGCCATATTGCAACTTGGTCGATAGGATTTGATCTGCACTAAGAAGAACCTGATACACATGATATTGATCACCATCCAGTTATCAATCAACTGTGATCAGTGTTGGTTTAGAACGTTCAATTTGTAGATAAGAAACCATTAAGACCATGAACTCACCGTGTATCTGGTTTACTGTAGTATAGGACTCCTCAGTAGAGGAAATTCGTTAGTCAAATAGAATTTTAATGCAAAACCTACAGGCTTCACGGTAAGCATTGAACACTCAGGCTACTGAATCATAACTCAGTGGTTTACATTTTTAACTTCAATTTTTTAGCGATGCTGTGTGATTCTTATTCAATACCACTGTTAGGTAACTGTAGGTAACTGCCTTAATTCTTACATGTTTAAGCTACTTTGGTCATGACTTTTAACTACCACTCCAGGAACTTCTGACATACTAAATGTTGACAAATTCACGCTAAAAAACTATATTTCTTGGCATGTTTTCTGCTTAGTATACTCTATAAAGAAACAAGAGGCGACTATTTTGGAACTCGGAATTCTAATTACAGTAAGCTACGAAATGTCCCAAATCCAACCTTCTATTTAATGAGATGCTACATATACATTATTCCATTATCATAAATAATTCACTTAATGATCAATTTATTTGAAGTTATCAAGTCAGACCGTTGTAATGATACCTAAAAACTTCTTGTATACAGCTTACTAGTAACCAAGATGATAGTTGTGATCTAAGAAAGATAGTTTGTAGACGCAAATGGATTTCAAGTTGGTCATCATCAATAAAACGAAACTGACATCGATTGGAGAAGTGTAGAGAACGTCACTAAGGGACTGGGATACCATCAGCAACAACATTGTGATAGAGAACAAACTAGGTCCCAGCTTAAGAGGAGACTAGGAAAAGACGCTAGGGCTGGTAGGACACGTGTTGCAGAAACCGCCCAACTACGTCACAAAGCAACCCCTAACTTGGAATCCTTATGGCTAGAAGAGAAGAGCTATACCAAGGAACATATCGTTCCGGGGATTGGAAGCTGATATCAAATGAATGAATAGCATTTGAGTATAACTGAAAAGAAGAATTGAGGACAGAGTTGGTTGGAGAATCGTAGTTGGCTATCCTACACTAGGGATAACAGGCTTCAGTAAGTCAGTAACTTGTGATTTTTCCACTCTGGCTTTAATTGGCTTTTTGACATGAGATTAATGTTTGATGTTAGGTGGCAGTTAATCAGTTTGGCAACTTGTTTGACCTAGTTAGGCTTCGTGGTAGGTGGCGTTTGTCAGCACGACGCTGATTCGGCTTTTCTGTCCCTGTTGGAGATTTTTAACTAGCATGAAGCCTGGTTGCTTGAAGGAGGGTTCTCTGTCCATCCCGTTCGATCATCTAACAACTAAACAAAGTGCAATAGATGTACAGTCACCAACATTAGTAGTCGCATTAAACTTGGTTGATAGTATTCGAAATGTACTAAGGACTGAACGAATATAGTATCGACCACTACTCAGTGATAAATTATTTCAAGCTAGTTTTTATTCTGATTTGATGCAGAAACTAGATCCATTCAACGATATTTCTCATTACAGAATGTCGATTATAAATATTTTTGTGAGACTGTTTACCTACATAGTCGGATAAATGATTGTTGAAGAAGACTTAGACGACCAGTATTATATCGATGATTGATTAATGTCTAGGGATCACAATCAATCCAATGATTGCGCGTCGACTTATTGATTGAGTGAGTCAAACTCTGGGATTCTAGTCTCTTATAAAGATTGAGGCTAAAACGAAGAGCCCTAGGTCACGACAAAAGATGCGCTCAGTGCTGCACGATCTATATGTTGATATCATTGAATAATTGAGACTTCATTACATTATATTGACACTACACATAAGTAGCACACACCTAAATACGATTCCATCTGACACTTTGCTAGTTCATAATGAAATTGATTTGCAGAAATATTTATCTCAGAATTGCTGGTCGGTGGCCTATGCTCCATTGGGAGTAACAGGCGTAAGTAAGTAAGTAATCTCCGAATTCTCCATTAACATGTGTTCTTTTCACAAATGACCAGTCGTGAAAAGAACAATTAACTAAAAGGAGGATTGTATTTTAGTTCATTAGTTTAAAGTTGCCCAGTATTTCTAGGCTTAATTCATCCATGATACTAGCGAGATAGATTACTAAATTCATTACCCAGGCTACTTACATTTTACTACTTCACTTTGTTCCATTACATAGGTCGAACATATTCAATCATAACAACTTTAACTATAGTAATGCTTGATGAAGGTGTCGATTTCTAAGTGAAGCATTATTTCTTTCAACATTGTGTAATACCCTATTGATAATTACCAATGAGTAAAAAACGTACGAGGCTGATCCACTACCTTCAATGATCTATTTTGTTTTGAAGTAGATTTTTCTTCTTAAGTGACATTATTTTTATTTCCTCTTAAAAAAAACTGGATACAACTAGAAAGGAAAGCCCAGGATAGAGTGGGTTGAAGAATGCTGGTCGGCGGCTTATACTCCATTGGGGGTAATAGGCGTAAGTAAGTAATTTATGAAAAGTCAAAATTTAATTTGTGTACCCTTAGGCATGTTACGTTTGTTAAACATCAAATTAATCTCACTTCATACAACAGATCATTTTGAATACTTTTAAATTCTCTTTAGGTAGAACTAAGTCATTAATTATCAATATAAGAGGTGATAATTATATGTATACAATGCATACAAAGGTTTAAAGACAACTATTAAAGTGACTTAGTGGTATAAGATAATAAACCACATATTATTGAAGTGTTGAGGATATATGTGCAACAAGATATATAAACGATCTAATTTGAACAATGAACACTCATTAATATGAATGCGAATTGAGATTAATTTCTCGAAAACAATATGGTGGTCTGGTGTGTGACGAAATCTCACCACGGATACAGAAGGCTCGACTAGCTTTCGCCAACTTGCATCATTTATGGCGTAGGCGAGATGTCCGTCTAGCAACCAAAGGACGGGTTTACTGTGCAGCAGTTCGTTCCGTCCTACTTTATGGCAGTGAAACATGGCCGATAAGAGTAGAGGATATTCGTAGGCTACTAGTATTCGATCATAGGTGTCTCCGAATCATTGCTCGTATATCCTGGGACCACCGGGTAAGTAATACAGTTGTTAGGAAACGGGTACTAGGTAGGGATGGCAAATCGATTGATGAAGTAGTGAAACTTCATCAGTTGAGATGGCTGGGACATGTGTTACGTATGCCCAACCACCGACTGCCCCGACGTGCAATGTTTCATGGTGTAGGAGTAGGTTGGAAGAAGGCTAGGGGCGGCCAGACTAAAACGTGGCACAAATCAATGAAGTCACTGACAATTGGACTGAGTGATGCTGGTAGGTGTAGACTACCTGGTTGGGATCCGCGAGATGATAGCAATCGATGGTTAGAGACTTTGAATGACGGCTCTAAATCGTTTGGAATGGTGAAGGTGCATCCACTCTTTGTGTTCAACCAAATTCTAATCTTCTGAATTCTTTATGTCTTTATCTTTTTTTCTCTTTCCAAATTTATCTCATTGGATAATACTCCTTCAATAACATCTTCAAACCCTAATCTTTTACATAATGCTTACACTCTTAGTACTTCTACCAATATGAGATTTGAATCGACAACTTCATCTCTGTGCTAATGTGGTATAGCAACTGGAACTAATGTACGTACGTACAAAGTTCAACGTTACGACTGACTGACTGACTATCTAATCTTCAGCTACAAATGATGTAAAGTCTTATCGACTTATTAATAAATAATATAAATATCATAAAGAAAGAATACTGATATTTCCTCAAATAAATTTAATATTGTATTAACGATAATTAATCCAATCATAAACACATAATTAATTTAACATTTCAGTTTATAATCCATTCACATTTACTACCCCCCCCCCAAAAAAAAATTACACAGTCCAATCCATTTGGATGACCCGAATGAAGTCAATACAATGTAATACCTTCTAAATTAAAAATTCCCTTCCTCATGATTACCCATAGCAACAACAACATGAATAAAAGACATAGTTTACTTCAGTATACACTAACTTCACTTATATAAATCATTACAGTATGGAACAGTATCTACCTCGGGGGGAGAAAAAAGCAAGAAGCAAATAATCGGAAAAAATGCAAATGTTGATATCAATTAGAAAATGATGTTCTTTCCTAGTTTCTATTCATATTGAAAACAAACAAAAAAGGAACAGATTTGTATGTGTATGTGTGTGAATAATCTCTTTCTCCCTTTATATATAATGTGTGAACACCTCTTGGTGCCATTAGAAAACGTAATGAATATGAAACGTAGGGAAAAGGATAATATGACAATATTTTAATGATTTAAATAAAACACACACACACACACAAAAACGAGAACAATAAGGGAACAAAAAAAAATTAATGTGGCAATGATTTGGACAATATCAACAAAAAGCAAAAAGGTGAAGATCATTAAGAGACTTCGAACCGAAAAGACGAAATGCAACGAAAACATAGACAATAACCAATGACATCAACAAGGAATCAAATTACATATATCAATGGTGAATAGCTTATGCATTGATATATATTGAAGAAAAAAAACTTTCTTGCAGAAATAATGATGTTGCTAACTATTCGGACAATCAAAACCGTTCCCGTTCCTATCTCTAAAAGAAACATCACTGAATGAGAAATGGAAAAGATTTCCCTATCTCCTTATAACTCGAAAATGAATATAATTGATAAATAAATAAAACTAATCAGTAGTATATAAATATACACTTCCACGGTGACACAGAGAGAGAAAAATGAATATATGCTACAACTCATATCCTGATCCCTAGAAATTCATCATCCCCTTTAAAAGATATACAAAAGAAATAAAAGAAACACAAACAAGCGGATACATAAGCACACACACACACATACAACATGTATAACAAAATTGCACAAATAGCATAAACAGCAACAAAAGAAAACTGTAACAAACACCACCGGGATTTCTTTAAGGCATAAGAAATAATCACTAGATGCATAAAAGAACCATTCCATTGAAATGATAAATATATGTATATAGTATAATAAGTTGTCAGGAATAAATACAATTTCATGTATATGAAGATCATTGTATGGACTATATAAATATTGTGACAGAATAATGCACACTAGAAGGAGTAAAACGATAGCCAATGTGTGTGTGCGTATGCATGTATGTGTCTGTATCAACATTGACTAAGTATTACAGAATAGTACAATGTTGTTATTCAAGAAAGACGCGTATACAGAATATATATATATATATATCTGAGAATTACATCATAATCAACTATGTCTTAGAAACAAGTATTTCTTATTTACTATAGTAGACAACCCTAGAAACAGTTAAGGTGAATAACATTTTCTATATATTAAAAGAAAAAAAATTGAATGATTGATAAATAATAAAAGTTGGCTCAATAAAGGAATCGAACAAGGAAACATACACACACACACATACATAATCCTATATGGTTTCTTTTGTATGGATTTAGTATAGTTACATTTAATTTAATCGACAAAATGTTCCCGGAAATGCAATGGAAAGAAATAATTGTAATGAATTATTTATAAGTAGTAGTAGTAGTAGTATATATATATATATATACTTCTTTAGATTCACATATGTATTGTGCAGTTTGAATGTTCCATAGATGATAATGCTCACATGTTGATTAAATAGCGAGTACATCATCATCATTGTTGCCATGACGTAGATTTCCACGTTGCTAATCAAAAAGAAAAAAAAATAGTTAAAAATTAAAGTCAATAGATATTTATTATTATCAGAAGGGGTTTTGTGGAGATTTGGTATTTTCATAATAATAATCATATACTCATTAGTGACTGACATCGAGAGGTAAATCCAGGAGTTCTAGTGAGAAGCAGTGACCAATGGAGTTCAAACTACGTCTGTTATGAGATATCAACTCACTGAAGACAATTGGTGAACGGTTGCTCAACTTCGTGGATTGGTTGAAGTTAGACATTAACACCGTTGGATGCCGGCCAGCTCAGTAGTCTAGAGGTTAAGTGCCCTGGCGCGAGACTGGTAGGTCCTGGGTTCGAATCTCGAGAGTGCGGGATCTTGGATGCGCAATGCTGAGGAGTCCCATAATAGGACGAAACAGTTGTCCAGTACTTCCAGGTTTTCCATGGTGATCTAGGTTCAATTGGCTCACGCTTACAATAGATATTTGCTAATTTGAGTAAAAGTTTATGAATTACTAAACTATATCTAAAATCAAATGATAATTTAGTTATTGGAACATTTAGTTACATCCAGTTAACGAGTCCCAAATGGATCGAAATCATCATCATCATACGTTCCGCTAGTAGTGACAATTCGAAATATATCAAAACTTCGTCACTCAGTAGTAATACAAAAACATCCCACTTAGGATGTAACATAAGTTAGAAAATACTGATCAAAAACTAATCGTGAATACCGTCGCCAAATGTAGGAAATAAGAACCTTTATAGATATCAAAACATCAACTGTTGAAGGATTTGAATCAGTAGGGAATTATCACAAATATAAATAAATTCCTTTACATACCTGTGTTAATCTAGATAAACTTGATTTGAATGGTGATTTTGACAAATTGGATTGTGAACTCGATGGGGCTGTTTAAATGGAAAAAACATACTTATGAATGTAAACATGTGTTAAATTAAAAAGAGTATTTGAAGATTATTTAATTGAAAACATCAAACATTACAAGTAGTACAAGATTGTGCATTTCAAGTTAGGTCATTTCATCACTGAAGATCTTCAGTCGATACTAAAGAGGGAAACTTCTGCTAAACAGTGGAACGAAAACCCAGAGAGTACTTATTTCGTCTAAGTATAGGATACCTCAACAGTAGACATCTTGAACCTCATTGTCAGAGATGGAACCCACAACTTTTAGACCTCGTAGCTAGTTTGTTACATCTACACCAGTGAGTTAGTACATTCAGTGGAGTTACATTTAAAACTTCAGTTAGTTTGCGGTATTGACCGGTTACTTTATCTTCCTTTAAACCTTGAGATTAAAATTGCTTCATATCTTTTTCCCTGTACTATATCCTTATATACAACCTTTCTTTTATATATTATCACCACTAAATTAACTACTTCTATGAATTTGGTGCTCATCTTGTTGTGCTAATGAGGTATGCCAACTTGGATCGATGCATATGTGTGCCTGGTCCTACGTTGTAGCTGACTGACTGATTGACCGGTTAAAGTAGTGTGTGACTCCTTATGGTTATACCAACACTTAAATAACAGATATCATTAGTCAGTAAAAACAACTTATCACCATAGACATAATGTTACATGATATAGTTCCTTAATGAATAGTTTAAAAACAAACAGTGAGTGACAGACAAACTAGATTTACATTGTAGCTGTAAATAATTCCCCAAAATCAATAGCTTTCTAAGTGTTCGACATTGGATGCTGACCACGTTGTTTAAGTGAACTTGTTTAACTGAAGGTTTTCGGTCATGCATCCGCACCAGATCACGTTTCAACTCGGTGTGGGACACAGCTCCTACGTTTCAATAGTTAGCTAAGAACGAACGCCCCTCGATATATTGGTAACGTATCAAATATATTTTTCCTGCCTCTTCTCGTCTGACTCGTCTGATTTTTATCGGACAATATCGACAATAGAAGGTACTACTGGTCGCTAGTTGTAAAACAAGAATACCAGTCGTTTGATGTTGACATCAAACGAACATACACATACATGTAGATAATTAAAGACTTTTTGACTTACCACGATTTTTATTCAATTGAACACGACCAATACTATCATCACCATTGATACTGTTCATGTTACATAAATTTGTATCATTATCAAGAAAACTACCAAAATCTTTGCTTAAAAATGATGCCATTACACTATTTAAATCCATATTGGACACATTAACATTATTTTCATTTATTGGTGTAGTTGTGTCTATTTTTGGTGTTGTTGGATGACTACTACTCAATTTCGATTGAACATTATCTAATGGATAAAAACAATTATGATTTTATTAAGAAGTAAAACAATAACTAATTTGATATTAGCCTTTATTATAAATTGACAACACCAGGTGTAGAGCTGTTGAGGACGTTGTAAAGCACTGAACTAGTGTTTTGTCACAATAAGAGATTATTACTCCTCAACAGTGGGAATTTACCACTTCATATGTGATCGAACTTATGACCATTCAACCTCGAAGCGGATATGATATATTTAGATCAATGATTTAAAGCCTAATATAGTTTATACTTCCAATTTGAATCCATTTATGATGTCATATGAGATTTTAAGGAGTGTATATTTTTGAAAAGTTTTATTCAACTAGGGATTTATTTATTTTTATTTAAACACATAAATATTGGTACAAAGAGACACCAAATATATATGCTCCACATCAATCATTTGATTTGTGAGAGGGCTGTGATATTGCCAAGGTGCCCAAACTGAAACAGGTGGTTTTCTTAAAGGACCACACACCCAGAGCCTTTGACCTAAAGGTCTAACCCACAATGAAGTGGAGCATCGTGAGGAGATGCAAACCCATGGTAGACGTTGACCAACCTTATTACATACTGAATTTTATATATTACCAAGACAAGAATAATAGTAATGAAAAATATTGAAAACAACGTAACATACTTATTTGAGAACACTGTACTTTTGAATCACCCAAAAATGGTGTAGACAATGGTGATATTGACGATGAAGATGATGATGAATGTGATAGATCTACACGATTTAAAGTTTTGTGTTGTTGTAATGTATGACTAGTAGTATTAGTGCTAGTTGTTATGTTAGTAGAATTAGTTAAATAATGATTTGGACTTCGCTCAGCTGATGATGATGACTGATATATATCCCGATTAAACAATAAGTTGGATTTCTTCCTTAATAAACTTGATGAAGAAATAGCATCATCAGTGGAATTCTTTGTTGACAAATTGACTAGTGTTACAGTTGGTGATAAATTTTTGATTCTACAATAAGAAAAAATAGAAAATAAATATTAGATAGTTAGATAGTTTAAGGTAGTTGAGAGGTAAGCCCTAGGGACTAAGGTTTCGTGCTAATTGGATCTCATCAGCAAGATGTGCCTGAAATCCCAAGGGAATTGATATTTCCTGTTGATGTCTTCTGTTGATCAAGTTTTAAGGAGTTCAAACCTTACAGGGAACATTAATCGCTTCAAATTTGCAGGTACGCATTTGCTAATGGTTGTCACCTAGCACGAAACCTATGTTAAACAATGTTTTCAGTAAACACAGAATATCAACATAGTGATAAGAAACCATGAAGACAAATAGCATAGTCGTAGAAGTGCTAATATATGATCACTGATAGTAGAAAAAATTGGGAACAAACAATATGATTCAGGAAAAATAAATGATTAGTATAGGGTTATAGATATTGTTGAGTTTTGGTTGAAATCATGAATCGACCAGTTTTAAACCGCCATTGAAAACCTGGAAGAGATGGACGGCCATTTCGTCTTAGTATGAGGATCCTTAGTAGTATCTATGATCCCGCGGGCGGGATTCGAACCCGGAATCTTCGGTTTTGAGCGCGAATGCTTAACCTCAACTTGTAATGACACACAGTTGAATTACATCTCACATTCTCAGTGAATGACAGGTTCGTGGAGAGGCAGAAGAAAAAAAGAAAAAGATAACATAAACACAAGCATAAGATTACAAAAAGAACAGATAAAACTTTGTATTTACCTTGGATTTGTTGATCTTTCATCTGTCAACAACATTGGAGTATTTGTTCTTGAAGATGTACTAACTTTTCTTCGTGAATTCAATGTACCAGCTGAAGTATTCGTTGACGCACGAAATACTGTTTCACCAGATCTTAATGCTCGTAGACAACCTTGTGCAATTGATGTACTATTATTATTATTATTGCATAATGATGTAGAATTATTAATATTTATAGAATTTGAAATACTGGATGTCATTGAATGGGATGGAACACATGTAGCCGATATCATAGATGATAGACTAGACGCTGGTGAAAGTGACCCATTTGTAGATGTCTCATAATAACATGATGATGATATTGAAGGCTGATGTTGAGTTTGCTGTTGTTCTGTAAATGATGTCTCATCATGACCAGTAGTATTATTTAATGATGATGTATATCCACCAATACTAGGACCGTAGCCGATACCAACACCACCACCACTACTACTACTGCAACCATTGTATGATGATGAAACAACAGTTAATGAACTGTCACGACTTGTTGTTGAACTGCCTAAACTACTTGGTTCAGTTAGATTACCAATAATTGAAGATGATGATGAATTGGATGGTAGACGATTTAAAGTTGTATGTGTAACTTCATAATGAAATGGATAAATAAGTGAATAAAATGAATTGCTTTATTCAACCAAAAAGCTATGAATTATAGATATATTGCATTGAACATATTAATTAATAGATATAGGTCAAAATACTATCTTTGATTGACATTAAGTTTGAAACTGTAATGTTTGCCAGGTATTGTCTATGTCGGTTACATTTTCAGTATGAAGGCTAATCGGTTTGTGATAAACAGATTATTAAGACCGCTAACAATAGGTGTAGCGCATAAACCCACAAAAAACTTTACAATCAATATCGTGAAGAACAAAGAACACGACGACAAACGGAGACAAACGAAATATCATCTACAAAGTTAAATACAGAAGCTATGAATAGCATTGAGTGAGACAAAAAAGTCATCTGCTCCGTCTATGTCTATGTCAGCATCAGCCTAAGGTTAAGTGTCACGACATAGTTTCTCTCATATCACTGCATGTGGACAACTATAGATATGATGTCGATTGGGAAAACGTCGAAATACCGAAAAAAGGAAATACAAGGAAAGCTAGATAATCCTTAGAAGTATTCATCCCTGGTAACGCACCAATCAACAGACATATCGGGATTGAACAAATCTATCAATCAATAAGGAAAAGGATAAACAACTTCAAAGTCAAAGATTTGATTAGAGGAGGAAAGTCAAGACAGACAAACAAACAAAGGCTATATATCTATGGACAAAAAATAACCAAATTCTAGAGTCAGTAGAACAAGCAGCTAGTCAATTGTGAAGAAATTCCACCAATTCACTTCTTATTGAATTATGGGCTGATGATGTAGTCAAGGTACGCAAAGGAAACTTCATGATTAAATTATCCACGCTCAAAATCCTCTTCCTGAGCCACACATATTCTCTATCATCTCAGAGTACAGGTATATTTATGTTAGTCACGTTTTGAATGTGAAGATTGATAAAATTACCGTTCAGCTGACCATATATATCATCAAAGTAATAGGAGTTAGATTATAAGCACACAAAACCTATTAAGACAATCACAAAGAAAGCTATCAGAAAGAAATAATCGAGCGTCTGAGTAAGGGTTGTAAGCCTTACTTTGAAATGATAATTTTTAGTATGGGGTTGTGAAAATCGTTGGATTCCATTAAAATTATGAACCGATAAATGTGAAACCACCAGTGAGAACCTGAAAGCACTAGACGGCTATTTCACCCTAGTATAAGACTCCCCAGAGGTGCGCGCCCAAGGTATCCACGCAGGACTCGTAACCAAAATATTAGACCTCGCACCCGATCGCCCAACCCTTAGACCACCGAACCGGCATCCAACGGTGTTAATGTTAAACTTCAATCGACCCATAACCGCAAAACCATTTTCCATTGTCTTCGATCGGTTAGAGTCCCGCGTGCAAAATATTGGAAGCGCATTGTTGAAGAGTCCCGTACTAGAAGAAAACAGCTGCTCAATGTTTATAGGTTTCCAGTGGTGTGTTAACCAAGATTGAATCATGGCTTCAACGATTATTTTGTTCAGAATGTTATAATTTTCATAATCAAATTGTTTAACTCAGGGGAAACAAAACCAGCCAATTTTCCTTGTCATTTTTGAGTGACTATATTCTGGAGTACATATATGCAGAAGGAGATATTTCTCGAAACATTTCAGACCATAAATTCCCTACTATAGTAAACGCAGTATTAAGAAACACTATTATTACTATCATATTTCTTTAAAATAATGTCATTACTTCATTAATGAAATCTCAAAACTGGAATATTTTCTCCGTTTTATACTAAAACTAATAATACTAAAGATAACAACATGTAAAAGTACTAATTTCACTATCCTATGACTTCAAATTCTCCGACAATATTTATAAATTTCTTAGAACACAACGCAACGTCTATTTTAGGTCGACGTTTTTTACTACTTATAAGTACTTATAAGTAACATAACTAAAACAAGTAAAATTCACTTGTTATTATTTGTTTGAATCTTCCCATTGATGTTTAGAACTGAAATTGATCAGTCTCTTATTAATTATATGTGCATACTGTGAGTATTGCCTCGATATAGTCTCAATTCATATGCATTATAAGCAAAGATGGATAGTGGCTAGTAGTAGAATCCAGGACGCATATTACGTCCTGTTCGGGACTCGTCAGCCGGATGTAACTGCACCTCAGAGTTGATGTTCACTTCGGGACTAGAACCCAG
This sequence comes from Schistosoma rodhaini, assembly GCA_944470415.2. NCBI lineage: Eukaryota > Metazoa > Platyhelminthes > Trematoda > Strigeidida > Schistosomatidae > Schistosoma > Schistosoma rodhaini. The sequence goes on from OX104044.1 coordinate 83,005,390, forward strand.
TACCTTACTCTTCAAACGCCATCACGTTATCCACTAAGATACTGAGTCCTGATAGCCACGCTCTTGTGTAAGAAAATATGGCTGGAAAAGAATTTAATAATAAGTTTACTTCATGAGTAGATTAAAGCTAGACCACCATGGAAAACCTGAAAGCACTGGAAATTTCATACAAATATCATAAAATAATAGTGATATTCATAATCCACTAATCATTCAGACAATTTACACAATAATTCTCAATTAACTGTTACTTACAAATAAACTAAAAAAAGACAAAAATTAGAGTGAACAAACATTCAATATACACAAATGAAATCATGCGTCAATTGAAGCTATACCACCATGGAAGACCTGGATGGTCGTTTCGTCCTATTGTGGGACTCCTCAGTAATGTGCATCCACGATCTCGCATCACGAGATTTGAACCTACCAGTCTCTCAAGGCGGGATTGTGGATGCGCACTGCTGACGATTCCCACAATATGACGAAAAAGCCGTCCAGTGCTTCCAGATTTTCCATGATGGTCTAGCTCTAATCGACTAATGATTTCAACTATGAAAATACTGAAATTTCCACGAAACACCATTCTGATACATAAATGAATTGAGGATTTATGAAAAAGTAACACAATTTAGACAGTTATGAGTAGATTTTTGAAAAATAATGAATCAAATTTTTTTTAATCTACTCCAATAATTAAAATCATGTTTTTATTTGTTTATCATTATTATTTTAACTGGGTGATATGGAAACAAAGAAACAAGCGAGATTAATGATTTATAGAATGTGTACATGTGTGTGTGTGTGCAAAAGGGAGAGAAGAATTTATAGACAATTAGAAATTTAAGAATAATATACGTAATAACGAGACAAAAGCAAACTGATCTTATCAATAAAGATTGTTCGAAATAACGCGTACCATTGGCATGTTGTATAAGTAACAGGATATAATCACCTACCATATTTGATCGATAATATTCATTAATCAGTAGTCAGTGTCTATGACTTTTGAAACTAATTACCAGACAAAAAATGAACCAATATTGAAATACAAAAAACTAGTCACTAAAAGTACAAGATTCACAATTTCAGATAGAATTGGTAAGCAAAGATGGATAGTGGCTAGCAGTGGAATCCAGTTTGACGCGCGTTTCGTCCTATTTGGGACTCGTCAGCTGGATGTACCTGCATCTCAGAGTTGATGTTCACTCTGGGATTCGAACCCAGTACCTTTCGCTTCAATGGCGTTTGACTTTATACCTTTATTTATATTTCTTTCTTTCTGTATTATACGCTTATGGCGTTTGAAGCGAAAGGTACTGGGTTCGAGTCCCAGAGCAAACATCAACTCTGAGATGCAGGTACATCCAGCTGACGAGTCCCAAATAGGATGAAACGCGCGTCCAACTGGATTCCACTGCTAGCCACTATCCATCTTTGCTTACCATGCTTGTGAATTTAGGCTATATCGAGGCAATACGCACAGTATGCACATATGCCAATTAGAGACTGACCAGTTGCAGTACTAAAAACATCAATGGTAAGATCCAAACAAACAATACTAAGTAAATTTCAGATAGACTTGTTTTGAACATCCTCATTATATGAAAACACAGATATATAAAAGAAAAAAGATATTCTTTTTTCATAAATTCTCTTTAGGTCCTACAATTATATATCCACATTCATAAACCGAAAAATGAACAGGTTAAGAACAAAGTGCATCGTTTATAGTTAAAGTATGTGAATTTAGAATTATAAAATGAAATAATGTTGGAATAATGGTAAATCAGTTGATGAGGTTGTGAATCTTCATAGACTGAGATGGTTGGGCCAAATGTTAGGTATGCCTGAACACAGATTACCACGACACGCAATACTGACTTCTGTTGGAGACGGTTGGAAGAAAGTTAGGGGTGGTCAAACTAAAACGTGGCATCAGTCCACAAAGTCACTAACTTCTAGTCTGAGTCATGTTGGTAGATGCAGACTACTTGGTTGGGGTCCACGCGACAATCGTAACCAATGGTTGGAGAATCTGAGTGACATGGCTCAGAATCTATTATAATAGAGTAGGGGTATACACACACTCTTTGTCTTCCCTTAAACTGTGAAATTGAAATTACTTTATGATTATTTATGATTCTTTCTTCCTGTATTATATCCTTATACACAATCTTCCTTTTATATATTACTACAATTGAAGTAGCTGCCTCTATGGATTTGGTGTGTCATCTTGTTGTGTTAATGAGGTGTGGCAACTTGAATCGATGGATAGCTGACTGTGATGATTTGTATGCAAAGTTAACTTGAATCAGTTAATACGTTCAATGAAATTTTAAGATTCATGATCAGAATGAATATGGATTTAGATAAGTTGAGAGAAATACTAATGCAACTACAAATTAGATCAAATGTTTAGTGTGTACATATTTATATATGAAATCAATAGAAAGTAATAAGGTCGAGGTGAGTGTTAAGTAGATGAACCATGTATTTGGAAGGTTAATGGTGGTGTTAAACCGGTAATAAACATTTCTGAATAAAAATAATAGAGACAATCATATCTGACTAACAAAGGTCATTCAATGGTTAAGATGATTATCTTAAGTTTACATTCTCTAACTTTAACCGACCTACTTTACTTAAAACCTGGAAACTTTTCGGATTATTAATGTGGATATATAATTGTATAACTTGGATAGAGTTTATTGAAAAGAACATTCTTCGTTCATATATCAGATAGAATTATTTGAATTCTTTTCAATTAAAAACATTTAGAAAACGATTGAATAGACCTCTTTCATTCTGATTTGATCATTATGGAATTTGTCAACAAGGCTAGAATATTATTCAGGAGCTTTTAGAACCTCAGGGTCATGTATACTTCTACAATAGACATCACTTTCGAAGACAGTCAGTTATAACTAAAAAAGAGGCCAAGTACAAATATGCGATAACCGACATTTCTACAACATATTAGCACAATGAAATTAAATTAACAAAATGGAATGATGAAAGTGATATAATGTTGTAACGATGAGCATGACCAAAATTGACTATTTAAGATTGATAAGTCTTGTTGATTGAACGCTATACTAGGATCCTAAGCTAGTCTTGTAACCCCCAAGCTAGAACTACACAGTGACTTGAACACGAGAGAAAAGGCACACAATATGCGGGAAGCACTTTACTTCAAAGGTTCAATTATGTACAGAAAATATAGGGTTTTTATAGTATTTTAGAGGTCCTTGGGTTTTCCTAAAAATTCTAGAATACTACTAAACATAGTAGCAGTGTAGCAATCAGCCAATCAGAACCTCTACATATGACTTCGTTTCCATGATGTTTCTAGCAAAACATCTAGTCAAACGCTGATTGAATAAAATGTTTCTAAATGTTTCCTGAGTTTGTCATGTATATTGCGAGAAATTCGCAGGATCATCCCAACAAAGATGAGGTTCAAAAATGTAGTATGAAAAGGTATATATGAAGAGGTACTGGAAATCAGGATCTAGATTAAGACGGATAAGAATGCATTTGTGAGGTTGTGAATGATTTTGAGACATAATATGTAAAACCTCAGCTACTAACTTCATAAACATATGATATGGCTTCGTTTGGCAATCTCTAGTTTTTTTTCGACTCATACCTACTCCACCCAACATTGTAAATAGAGGTAGGAGGTGGTTGAGCATACGTAGCACATGTTCCAACCACTTTATTCAACGAGGATGTAAAACTACATCAATCAATTTGACATCTGTAACTAAAAACCTACGACCAGGTATTACTCATTTGACCATTTCATAATACATGAACAACTAGTCCAAGATATTTATGTCCTAAAGTACAACTACTTCTATACTTTACGTCGTTTGTTTTCCATTCGTAGGAATTGATAAAAGGCTAGAAAGTCAGTGTCTAAATAGTTCAAATTAAAAGATTACATATTCAGAAGGGGTTTTGTGGAGATTTCAGTATTTTTCATAGTTGAAATCATGATTCCATTGAAGCTAGACCACTAAGGAAAACCTGGAAGCACTGGACGACCGTTTCGTCCTATTATGGGACTCTTCAGCAGTACGCATCCACGACAAGTTAGACATTAACACCGTTAGATGCCAGCCAACTCAGTGGTCTGGAGGTTAAGTGCTCTGGCGCGACACTGGTAGGTACTGGGTTCGAATCCCCCTAGGCGAGGTCGTGGATGCGCACTGCTGCGGAGTCCCCTTAATAGAACGAAACGACCGTCCAGTGCTTCTAGGTTTTCCAAAGAAAAAAACAGTTCAAACTTACTTGAATTTGGTCGACTTAATAAAACTGGTCTACTAATTGTTATTCGTTTATTATTATCATTATTATTTTCATTGTCTAAATGATTGAATCCATTAGTTTTATTCAATGCTTTTGATATTGATGAACTACGACGTGTTAAACTACCAAATGAACTACGTTTCCATGAAAATTTTGACTCCCTTTTATTATCATCCAATTTCATGTTTTCAAAATGGTGATGATGACGACTATGATGACGATCATCATTATCATCATCATTAATAACAACAGGATTATCATCAATAATTGTATTATCAGTATAAGTTGAATCATTTAATTCATCATTAGATTGTTCATAATTATGATTCAATGGTTTTATTTGATAAGATGAAGTTAACGAATCCAAAGTATTAGTAGTATGATTATTTTTCTTACTTATATGATTGTCATTAGTAATAGTAGTTGTAGTGGTCGTAGTAGTAGTAGTATGTGGCATCGATGTTTCTAAACGATTAATTTTATTTATTAAAGAAGGAATACGAAATCCATTTGATTTTGATGAATGTTTGCCACGTTCAATCAAATCTGGTGTTTTATTAAATATGGTACTACTGGTTAGTAGGGATTCCTTTTTGTTAAAATAATCAGTTGAATTCGGTCTAGAATATATAAAAAAATGTTAAAATAGAACACACGAATGATGTTTGTTGTTAATGGAAGCATGTTATTTTGAGATTTATAATGAGTAACAACTTATGTTTTGGGAAAGGATTTAAAATTATGAATGATTAAAAACTGTTACACTCCAACATGGAATTCCTGAATACTGAGAATCCACAATTATACAGAGGAATTACCCGTGCACCCAAGGTCACGTAGTGAGCATATATGTCTTACATGATTACGTCTATTACCTCTCATGGAGGAACATAGAACTCCAACCAATATTCTGCCCCCAAATGCCCTGGTACGGTCGAGAGTGGGGAGAGCCCGCTCTCTCTCTTTCTCTCCAAATGCTCTCACATGGCCACATGCATACAACCACTAAAAGCAAAATCCTAATCACTGCCTTCTCGTGGCATTACTGTTGTTTACGACAGTGAGAGGACGAAGAGCGAATGTCCGGCGCTTTAACCGGGTTGGTGGATACGGAAAGTCCATCTAGGGGAGTTGGAAAACGCTGATTTCAAACCAATGGTGCACATGGGCTCCAGTATCATTAAGGAACAAATGGCGTGTGAAATAATTGTTGGTCACCGGCTACCATAGGACTGCATCTCCTCACGATGCTCCACTGCCTTGTGGGTTAGACCTTTAGGTCACAGGCTCTGGGTGTAGCTCCCTAAGAAAATCACCTGCTTCGGTTCGGGCACCTTGGCAGTATCCCAGCCTTGGCACAAATCGAATGAGATTTGTGAGGCGCATATATATCTGGTGCCCCTTTGTACCAATATTTATGTTTTTAAATAAAATAAAATAAAAACCAATATTCTCTAGCCAATTCTGTCCTCGACTCTCCTTCCCAGTTGTTTCGAATTGCTATTCATTCGTTTGGTGTTTGTCTCCATTTCCACACTCGCTGTGTTCTTGAGTCTTCCTCTCTTCCTTCAGACTTCAGCATTCCAACTGAGGGTTTACCTCGTGCTTCAGTTTGATGATTTCTGTAATCTAGATTATATCCACCTCCAATGCCTTTTCCTAATTTCCTCTTCAGCTGGAACCTCGTTTGTTCTCTCCCACAGTAGGTTGATGATGGTGGTATACGGTCAACGGATATTGAGTATCTTGTTCACACAACTGTTTACTATTTTGATGATGGTTGTGGTAGTTCTGTAAGTTTCAACTTCGTTCACTAGAACTGTCTTGACGTTTGTATTGAAGATTCTGACTTGGATTTCGACTGACAGTTTTTTTGAGTTCCGTGTGTTCTTCAGATGTAGGAATGCTGTCCTTGATTTGTCAATCCGTGCCTTTATATTTGCATCAGATCCTCCTTGTTCATCGATAATGGTGCCAAGGTACGTCAAGGCTTCTAATTCATCTAGAGCTTCACCATCAAGAGTAATTCGGCTGGTGTTTGCATGTATATTTTATTTCAATAAAGTAGGAATTTTAAAACAAATGAATGAAGGTTAATTTGTTGGATCCTAATCTCATCTGGAAATCCATCAAAAACTAAAGTGAGTACTGGGCATCTGTTTCTACATTGGTTGTAAACGTTCGGTAATATGAACAAGCTCACAAAGTAACACAAAATTGGACCTAAAATCTTCACTTTTATTAACGAGTATGGGACTGTAAAGTCGATCAGTTGATAACCAATGGTTTCCATTCCTGATATTAGGGTGGATTCTCTTCCAGTGTCTTCAAGATGAGCTTCATGAAATTTTGGTCAAAAGAAGGTTGTGACTTATTCAGTCAGCAATCAGTGACAAAAAGTTATGGAAACATCCTGTTTCAATTCTACATGCTACCGTTACATCGTCAACGAGATGAAAGACAAAACATTCGAGTGACGAACTGCAGAGTTTCCACAAAATGTCAGTTTAACGTTAACAAAGGTAAAGCAATTACCTGCACGTTATTGATTCGAATAGTATGTATTCAGAATCAAAATTTGTTTGGAAAGAAAACTAATGGTGACTACGCTTGCATATAAAATTTATGGACGAACCAATCAGATTGAGGATAACAGGTCTTAAATTTTGGCGCGAAATCTATTCACTCATTTGCCTAAATAGTGCTTTGGCATTTTAGATTATGTGATGTGAATCATAATCCTTACTCTTCAAACTGATTTATAACCCTCATTTAGCCTTAGTAAGTAGGTGGACATCTTCAAGGTCACTAAGGCATCGCTCAAAGGTCATCTATAAATTATAGTTTCACCGTTTTCTTTTAAAAAACAAGTATTACGTTTCTGGAAAAATTGGACATCTCTTATTGCTGTGACTGATAGATTTCTACCTTTTTGATATCTATTGATTAAGAAGCTCTTTGTGTTATTCGTCACTCAGTCATATTATTCACACCAATCAAGTTGACCTGTCGTACATGTGTATATTCATATAGTCTTTTCCATTAGTTGTTAAGGTCTATCAATCCAGAAAGGAAGTAACAATACAAGAGAAAAAACCTAATGAGGATCATAAAATAATGATGTTAAATAGTGTGAAACATTAAATTTCAACTTAGCAGGGAAAAATGCATCATCTTCATCACGAGTACCTTGAAGTTCATGAATATAAACTATTGTGAAGTCCTGAAAGCTAGGACGACACACTTGTCCCTAGTATTTAACACGTGTTACGTATGCCCAACCACCGACTGCCCCGACGTGCAATGTTTCATGGTGTAGGAGTAGGTTGGAAGAAAGCTGGGAGAGGTCAGACCGAAACGTGACACAAATCCATGAAGTCACTGACAATTGGACTGAGTCATGCTGGTAGGTGTAGACTATCTGGTTGGGATCCGCGAGATGATATCCATCGATGGTGACAGAACTTGAATGACATGGCTCAAAATCGTTTGGAATGGTGAAGGTGCATCCACTCTTTGTGTTCTCCCGAATTCTAATCTGAATTCTTCAAGTTTCTATCTTTTTTTTCTTTACAAATTTATTTTACTGTATTATACTCCTTCAATAACATCTTCAAACCCTAATTTTTCTGATTACTGCTTATACTCTTACTACTTCTACCACTATGAGATTTGAATAGACAACTGTATCTCTGTGCTAATGTGGAATGGCAACTCGAACTGATGTACGTACGTACGAAGTTCTACGTTGTGACTAACTGACTGACTGAGTATTTAACACAGGTTAGCTAACCAGTAATTCACGTTCATTTTTAATAATTAGTACACTTCATGAAATATATGAATATCTCAATTTAAATAGGATACATCGCCTAAACATAACTTAAATTTGTATAAAATAAACACAAAAATCAAACATTAAATTACTAAATCAAAAGTTCACCTTGTAGAATCATCAATAAGTGTACCATTCATTTGGAGCGAATCATCACAATTAGAATGACCTCTAATATCCTCATCATTAGTAGTAATGGCAGTAGTAGTAGTAGTAATAACACCATTTGACTTTTTATCACCATTAGTATTATGATTCATATTGTCATTGGTAGTAGATTTTTCGATTGGGAAACATTTGAATACTTCATCTAGTAATGATGAGCCTAAATCTAACTCCTGGTAAATATAAAAACAAGATTATAATGAGATAGAAGTTACAAAAGCAACATCAAACTACTCGTGAGTAGTTAGCATGGAGTCCAACAATCAAGTAGTATTAAGGTGAGATGTTACTGAAAAATGTATTCATGGAATAGAAGAATTCAGTTAAACACTTCAGAAATGTACACTTTTTATTTCAAACTGAGTTGAAGATAAAATCTTCATGTCATTTTACAATCTATTCGTAAACTCAACAGAATACAAATTAGCCTTGAAATTTTAATGATCAAGATATCTCACTGTTCCATATTATCCCACAAAAACAAGTAACCAATGTTCAAAAGTAGCATTTACTGGTGACAAACACTTAATTTTTGCCACTGACAGCTTACTGGTAATGACTCTACTCCAACTTAAGAAGTTCAGTTGGGGATCAAAGTCCATTATTCAAAAGTGTACTTGGTAATTGAGTTGTGAAGGGAATAACAGGCAGCCTCTCAATTTTTACTAACCTTCTGCTGCACCTGAAAGCATTGCTCATCGAGGTGGTTGGTGACTGGGCATACTTAACACGTATGCCATATTTACCTGGTACTCTATCCCGAACCTCAGTGTTCCTCACTTGGTGGTCCCAAAATACACGAGTGATGCTTTGAATATGTGTTTGATTGAATACCATTTCTTTTTTACTGATCTATACAGAGACTCTGTCACCAAATAAAAGCATGTGTATTATATAGTCACATTTATTGCAGATATACGTAGAGTATTTTGAATGTAATGAATGATAATGCAAAAATCTTCGGCGTATGCTCATCTTATATATGGGGACGAATGAGGATTTCCATCTGTTTATTAGATAGAATGTTGCAATACAATCCGTTCTATACCGCTTTATGGATGTGAAACATGGTTTTCGACGGTGTAGGATATAGATTATTCTTCAGTATTTTGTTATGGGCGTCGCACATAGTTGAACTAAGCACACAAGGTAAACTGATCCATGAGACTATGAGCGTCAATAGCTGAAGGGAGCAGGAAGCTTTTTATCCATACCTAACTATCTATAACACGGTGTGAAATACTAACTAGGATATAAGTACCTTGAAGAAAGGTGTTAACTATCACGTCGGAGTACAAGCGACAACCGTGATCAACAGCTGAACACTTCGAGTGATTTAATTGCAAAAACAACAATCCGATCGCAGATGCATTTATTCAACGCGTTTCTTTGGATATTAGTCGTTAATATAACTTTTTATTTCTCGATTTGAACAATAGTTTTAACGATACCATCATTATTTAGGTAACTTCTTTTTCAAATTTTAATTCCCTTTACTCTTTTTCATTGTAATACTGTGACATATTCTTTTCAGAATGAGGGTGGTCTATGGAGATTGTACATATTTTAGTAGTTGAATTCATGAGTTAATGTAAACTAGACCACTATTAAAAATCTGGAAGCACTGGACGGTTGTTTCATCCTAGTATAGGACTTCTCAGCAGTGCGCATCCATGATACCCACACTCTGAACTCGAACGTAGTACCTTTGCTTTCGCGCATGAACACTTAACCTCTAAACCACTGAGTCTTTTAGGTTTTCAATGATGGTCTAGCTTACACCAACTAAATGAATTCAACAAATTTCTTTCTCAAATTCTACATTGTTTTATAATTATTATTATCAGAAGGGGTTTTGTGGAGATTAAGTGTTTTCATAGTTGAAAGCGTGAGTCAATTGAAGCTAGACCACCATGGAAAACCTAGAAGCACTGGATGGCCGTTTCGTCCTACTATGGGACTCCTCAGCAATCTGCATCCACGATCCCGCCTCGCAAGATTCGAATCCAGGACCTACCAGTCTCGAGCCAGAGCCCTTAACCGATAGACCACTGAGCTGGCCAGCATCCAACGGTGTTAATGTCTAACTTCAACCAATCCATGGTGCTTTTTGAGCAACCGTCCACCAACTGTCTTCAGTGAGTTGATATCTCAGAACAGACGTGGTTTGAACTCCATTGGTCACTGCTTCTCACTAGAACTCCTGGATTTACCTCTCGAAGTCAGTGACTAGTGAGCAAATGATTAGCTAAGAGCTCTGTTGCGAGACTGGTAGGTCCTGGGTTCGAATCTCGCAAGTGCGGGATCGTGGATGCGCACTGCTGAAGAGTCTCATAATAGGACGAAAAGGCCGTCCAGTTTTATAATTAACCTAGAAAAGTTTGTTTGTATAAATCCTTTTAATGTGTGTATAAAATAGAAAATTTAAAATATAACCCAATATTTTTAACTAACTATTTATTGCATTCTATAAAAATAAAATATAATTAGGAATTCTTATTCAATAATCATAAATTTAAAACAGTAATTTATTATAAGCAAAGATGAAAAGTGGCTAGCAGTGGAATCCAGGATGCACGTCTCGTCCTATTTGGGACTCGTCACCTGGATGTACCTGCATCACAGAGTTGATGTTCACTATGGGACTCTAACCCAGTACCGTTCGCTTCAAACGTTATCGTGTTATCCACTTAGCTACTGAGTCCTGATAACCACTTGCTTGTGTAATGGGATGAATTAAGGTTATATAGAGGCAAATACGTACAGTATGTACACATGTCAATAAGAGACTGATCAATTGTAGTCCTAAACATCAATGGGAATATTCAACTAAACAATACTAAGTGAAGGGGTTTTGTGAAGATTTGGTATGTTTCATAGTTGACTCATGCTTTCAACTATGAAATACTAAGTGAATTTAGAAATTTATTGTTTTAGAAACAAGTTATGTCTTCAAATCGAGGCCAATAAAAAGAGCTTTTTTTGTCTTTCTGTGTAAAACAAAAAAACCGTCTATGATGAACTTATTTACAACTATTGTATATTTGTATATCCAGACCTAGTCATTTAACGTATAAACTATTCATTTCGTAATTAAGCAAATTTGGTACAGACAGAGAGGAAAGTAAATTGGATATACAGTATTACGTAGAAACAGAACTAAATTGACAAAAGAAATGATTATTATATTTTTGTCTCAGCCTTCCTTCCCCCCCCTCTACAGGTTATTATCATTGATTTTATTTAGTTAATGGAATAATACGTTTAACACAACTATTAGTCTATTCGTCTATTATACATACAAACAAAGATGAAGTAATTACAATGGAAAATATCCTACAAGTCTGAATTCCATGGACTAAGATAATGAGAAAAGAAATATATGATTATGGTACAACATATTGACTAATTGAATTCGAGATCATGGATGTGCACTACTGAGGAGTCCCATAATAGGACGAAATGGCCATCCAGTGCTTCCAAGTTTTCCATGGTGGTCTAGCTTCAATTGACTCATGAGTTTAACTATATAAAATTACTAAAATTTCCACAAAACCCTCTTCTGATAATTTTATATAGTTGAGATCATGAGTCAATTGAAGCTAGACCACCATGGAAAATCTGGAATTCAACCAGGTCTGTTGTGAGATATCAATTCACTGAAGACAATTGATGAACGGTTGCTCAAACATCGTGGATTGATTGAAGTTAGACATTAACACTGTCGAATGCCTGCTCAGCGGTCTAGTAGTTAAGCACTAGCGCGCGACACTGATAGGTCCCGAGTTCGAATCTCGCGTGGCGGGATAGTGGACGCGCACTGTTGAGGAGTCCCATACTAAAACTAAATGGCTGTCCAGTGTTTCAAAGTTTTCTATGATGATCGAATACTGGTCGGTTCATGATTTCAATAAAATTCGACAATCTCAACAACCACATATTGAAATCTACTAATCAACATTACAATTATGATAACTAAATGTGTACAATATGTTATTTTCATTTATCTGATTTTTCAAGGATTGATTTCCATACAGAGTATTTTTTTTTTCTTGTATTTAAACACATAAACGTTGGTGCAAGGAGGCACCAAATAGATATGCATCAAATCAATCATTCGATTTGTGTGAGGGCTGTGATACTGCTCGAGTGTTCAAGCTCAAGCAGGTGCTTTTCTTAGGGAGTCACGCCCGGAGCCTTTGACCTAAAGATCTGATCCACAAGGCAGTGGAGCATCGTAAGGAGATGCAGTTTCATGTTAGACGGTGACCAACGATTGGTTCACGATCCTGGAGCCCATGTGCACCGTTGGTTTGGAATCAGGGTTTTCCAACTTTCCTAGGTGGACTTTCCGTGTCCACCATACAGAGTGCCTTGAATGCTATGAATAACAATGCAAGGATTTTAAAGATGTCTTTCCCTTGACGTTAATGTACAATTTCGCATAAGGACTATGTTTTGCCTTGTTTGACAATATGCATTGAGGTAGTCAAAAAGGTTGAACAGTCAACTAGTTTTACAGATCTTATCAGCTTTGGTGAAGTACGTAAGGTGAGTTAAATCATGAAGCTTTACACCTTAATCTATCAAGTTGTTTAGGAAAGGAGTTATGCATGGTCACCATGACGTACAATGTTGGCCAGTAAAAGAATAATCTGAAAAATGTTAGAGGTGAGTAAATCAATATGTATGATCGTTCCATGACGTTACAAATTGTGATCTGAGTTATGTTGCTGGAAAATCCAGGATCAGATGATTAAAGCTCATATAATAATACTCGAAATCAATGATTAGATACGTTAAGTGATATGGTGTAAAATTAGTCCCAGCGACAGAGTTGCATTCATTTCTTACCTATCGATTTCATTTTTATCTTTTGTACTATATTTTTCTCATGTTCAATTTTCCACTCCAAATGATATTATTTTATACTTTACTTCTTGTTGTTAACTTCCTCGCCTCGCTTTTTTTAACATAGAGTAATGAAAACTCAAACATTATTGATCCATGGTTGAAATCATTAGCCAATTGAAGCTAGACCACCATGGAAAACCTGGAAGCACTGGACGGCCATTTCGTCCTATTGTGAGACTCCTCAGCAAAGCGCATCCACGACTTCGCCTCGCGAGATTTGAACCCAGGACCTATCAGTCTCGCGCCAGAGCACTTAACCGATCAACTGTGGTGTGGTCTACTTACATCCACATAAGTAGTATATGGTGATGGTCAGACATAGAATGTATTTTGGCAGAAGATCGATAAGGAAAGAACAGGAATGAAGCACAATCGGTATGAAAATGCATGAACAATCTAATCAGATAACTTATTTACGCCTGTTACCCCTCGTCGAATAGCATAGGCCGCTCACCAGCATTCTCCATCCAACTCTGTCCTGAGCCTTCCTTTCCAGTTCTTTTCAGTCAACATTCATCCTTTTCATATCGGCTTCTATTTCCCGGCGTAGTGTGTTCTTTGGTCTTCCTCTTTTCCGCTTCCCTTCAAGATTCCAAGTTAGGGATTGCCTTGTAATACACATTGGTGATTTCATTAGTGTATGTCCTATCCACTTCCAACGTCTTTTCCTAATTTCCTCTTCAGCTGGAAGCTGGTTTGTCCTCTCCCACAGTAGGCTGTTGCTGATGGTATCCGGCCAATGGATGTTGAGTATTTTGCGTAGACAACTGTTTGTAAATACTTGTACCTTCCTGATGATGGTCGCAGTAGTTCTCCACGCTTCAGCTCCGTACAGTAGGACTGTCTTGACGTTCGTATTAAAGATTCTCACCTTGAAATTAGTTGAGAGTTGTTTGAAGATCCATATGTTCTTCAATCGTAGTAATGCTGTCCTTGCTTTGCCACTCCACACCTTTACATCTGCATCAGATCCTCCTTGTTTATCAATGATGCTGCTACATAGGTACGTGAATGTTTCCACCTTTTCCAGAGTTTCTCTATCAAGTGTGATTGGGTTGGTGTTCTCCTTGTTGCATTTGAAAATCTTGCTTTTTCCTTTGTGTATGTTGAGGTCTATTGGTGCAGAGGCTGCTGTTACATTTGCTGTCTTCGTCTGAATTTGTTCGTGTGTATGAGATTGGAGGGCTAGGTCATCTACGAATTTCAAATCATCTAATTGATTCTGAGAAGTCCATTGTATTCCGTATTTCCCTTCAGATATCGAATTCTTCATAATCCAGTCAATCACTAGAAGGAAGAGGAATGGGGAGAGTAGACAGCCTTGTCTAACTCCGGTCCTTACTGGAAATGCATCTGTCAGCTGTCCTCCATGCACACTTTGCACTGTAGTCCATCGTATGAGTTTTGGATAATGTTGACAATCTTTTCAGGAACTACATAGTGTTGAGGAAGTTTCCATAATGTTCTCCTGTCCACACTGTCAAACGCCTTCTCATAGTCAATGAAGTTGACGTATAGTGATGAGTTCCACTCAACTGATTGTTAGACGATGATCCGTAGTGTCGCATTCTGGTCTGTGTGTAGTGAACAAAACACTGGTTGGGGACAATCGAATGTATTTAAGCAAAGATTACAGACTATCTTAATAAATTCTGATTACTAAACAATGAACAGTCAATTTGCAAATTTTCACAGTTGAAATCATGAGTCAATTGAAGCTAGAATTTGCAAATTAACAACCAATTGTTTCAATCTTCACTGTTTCTTCTCTTATTCCATTGCTCATGCATTTTCCAGACGTTTGCGTTTCATTTCAGTTCTTTCCTCATCGGTCTTCTGCTAAATTACATTCTATGTCTGACCCACACCATATACTACTTATATGGATATAAGTAGACCACACCACATGTGCACGACCGATCCTTACGGAATCCAGCCTGTTGACCCCTAAGTTCGGCGTCTACTGCGTCTTTCATCCGATTCAGCAACACTCTGTTGAAGACTTTTCCTGGTACTGACAACAAACTGATGCCTCTGTAGTTCTCACATTGACTCAGATCTCCTTTCTTTGGTATCTTGATGAGATATCCTTCTTTCCAGTCCATTGGCACTTGTTCCTCTTCCCAAATCTTCTTGAATACAAGGTGAAGCATGTTTGCAGTTATTTCAATGTCTGACTTCAATGCTTCTGCTGGTATGTTGTCAGGTCCTGCCGCCTTCCCACTTTTGATTTGTCCGACGGCCATTTTGACTTCTTCGATCGTTGGTGGAGTGACATCTATAGGAAGGTCAGTGTAGGCTGATTCGATGTTCGGTGGGTTCGATGGGGCTGGTCTATTCAGCAGTTCCTCGAAGTATTCTGCCCATCTTTTCCTCTGTTCTTGAATCTCAGTGATTGTCTTTCCTTCTTTGTTTTTGACTGGTCTCTCTGGTTTGCTATATCTCCCTGCCAATTTCTTCGTTGTATCATATAGTTGTTTCATATTCCCTTCTCTTGCAGCTTTTTCCGCCGCCGTTGCTAGTTCTCCCATGTATTTCTGCTTGTCGGCTTTAATGCTTTTCTTCACTTCTCTGTTTGCTTCTGCGTAGTCTGATTGTGCTTTGACTTTCTCTGCTCGTGTTCGGCTGTTGTTAATTGCTAGTTTCTTGTTCTTCCTTTCTTGAATTTTGTCCAGGGTTCCCATAGAGATCCATTCCTTGTGATGATGCTTCTTAGGACCAAGAACCTCCTGACACGTTGAAGTTAGTGCTTCTTTTATCCCTTTCCAGTTGTCCTCCAAAGTAGTTTCTTGTTCTTTCAGTAGATCCTGTAGAGCTTGGAACCTGTTGTTGAGAGTTATCTTGAATTCATGGAGCTTGTCAGTATCTCGAAGAAAGGCTGTATTGAACCTTTGTAGTGCTGTTTGTCCAGTTGTCCAGTGTTTCTTAAGCTTCAGTCTCATCTTGACTACAACCAGGTGGTGATCTGAAGCTATGTCAGCTCCTCTTCGGGTTCTCACATCTTCCATTGATCTTCGGAATTTTTTGTTGATACAGATGTGATCTATCTGGTTCTCTGTGGTTTGGTCCGGTGAGATTCATGTAGCTTTGTGTGGGAATATTGTATCGCCTATGACCAATTTGTTGAATGCACATAGGCTTGCAAGTCTCTTTCCTTATTTTCATTTCTCTCTCCTAATCCATGTCGTCCAATTACATCTTCATATCCTGTGTTGTCCACTCCAACTTTAGCATTTAGATCTCCCATCAAAATGGTGAGGTCCTTTCGTGAGCACTTCTCTATAATTGATTACAGCCTTTCATAGAACTGATCTTTATCATCGTCGATTACACTGCTAGCCACTATCCATCTCTGCTTATCATACAATGAACAGTTAATTTGCAAATTAACAACCAATTGTCTCAATCTTAGTTATTCCTTCTGTAAATATCAGTTCATCTTCTCTAATTCCATTGTTCATGCATTTTTCCACCAATTGCGCTTCATTTCAGTTCTTTCCTTATTGGTCTTCTACCAAAATACATTCTATGTCTGACCATTGTCATATACTACTTATATGGATATAAGTAGACCACACTACACTACTACTATTACTATATGTATTCATGAATAAAATGCTTCAAATAAGTAAGAAAATTAGAACAAAAATATACCAACTAACATTTGATTCAGACATCACATTGAATTTGATATCGTCGAATAATAAATCTGTATCATCTTTATTTACAATTTTATTGTAATTCGTCAAGAGAGTATTTGATGTTTGATTGTTTTTCTTTGATGTACTCTTTTTTGTTAAAGACGAATCACCAATTCCTAATGTATTAGTTTTGATTGGTAATGAAATATGTTTCATTGTTGTTTCTTGATAAGTTTTAATATTTGAAGGATTCTATAAACAAAAAAAAGTAGAACAAAACTACAGTCAATATCGTCAAGAAAAGAAAACAACGATAACAACAGAGTATTACTGTCATAAACGTAAGGATACTTGTTATAACTCTAGGGTTTCTTGTTATAACAGTTCTTTCACTTTAACACGTATGTGGGACGCTAATTTACCTTAGACGAATATCTACACTAGATTCCTACTCAGTGTCTATTCTACAGGACTTCAACACAACTCAGATCAAGAACACGAGATTAACCTGACTATAACGTCAATATATTTCTACACCAAAATCCGACAAAATCCAACAACAAGGAACAGTCAATACATAATAAGGATAGGGGAATATATATAACACATATAACACCTATCACAATATCCGCATGTCTGACTCAGCGAAACAACCAATAATTATCATTCTCGCACACGCATCAATCACATAAAATGATTGCGTAAGATGTTTGGCGGAAAAAGTGACTTTTTGATAGTGCCGCATTATCTTGACTAGATGAAGGCTTGATTTAGTAAGTCATAACGTAGAACCCTGGTATGTGTGTATATATCGGTTCAAATTGTCATACCGCATTAGCACAGAGAGATAAAATTGTAAGGTAAAATCCAAGAATAGTGAAGGTAGTAATATTTTCATAGTTGAAATCATGAGCCAATTGAAGGTAGACCACCATGGAAAACCTGGAAGCACTGGACGGCCGTTTCATCCTATTAGGGGGCTCCTAAGCAGTGAGCATAATAATAGTATCAGTGGTGATTGAAAAGATTAGGCATCGAACATATGATTCGGCAACAAAACATAAATTAGCGAAATAAACACAAAAAATGGTTATAAGGAATTTAGAAGCTCAAAATTTGGAGGGAGAAAAAGAACAGATGCACATGTACCATCGCAAACAGTCTTGAGCTATATCATTTAAAGTCTCTAGCCATTGGTCACAACAATCACGTAGATTCCAACCAAGTAGTCTACACCAATTAACATAGTTCAATCCAATTATCAATGACTTCATGGATTGATGTCATCTTTGGTTTGTCAGTCAGTCAGTCAGCTACAACGTAGGACCAGGTACATATATGCATCTGTCCAAGTTGCCATACCGCGTTAGCACAACAAGATCAACACCGGATTCATAGAAATAGTTAATTCAGTGGTGGCAGTATATAAAAGATAAGTTGTATATAACGATATACTATAGGAAGGAAAACAGATATGAAGCAATTTTAATCTCAAGGTTTAAGGGAAGATAAAGAGTGTATACACCTACGACATTGTGATCAATTCTGAGCCAGGTCACCCACAGTCTCCAACCATTGGTTACGATAGTCACCCGGACCCCAACCAGGTAGTCTGCATCTGCCAACAAGGCTCAGACCAGAAGTTAGTGACTTCAAACACTGATGCCATGTTTTGGTTTGGCCGCCCCTAACTCTCTTCCAAACGTCCCCAATACTAGTCAGCATTGCGCGTCGTGGTAATCGGTGTTCAGACATACGTAACACATGACCCAACCATCTCAGTCGATGAAGATTCATCACCTCATCAACTGATTTACCATCGTTCCCTAATACCCTGCGTCTAACCTCACTATTACTTACCCAGTTATCCCAGCAGATGCGAGCAATATTTCTAAGGCATCTGTGGTCAAATACTAGTAACCTACGAGTATCTTCTACTCTTAATGACCATGTTTCACAACCGTAAAGTAGAACAGAGCGAACTGATGCGCAGTATACTCGTCCCTTAATTGATAGACGGATATCTCGTCTACGCCATAGGTGATGTAAATTGGCAAAAGTCAAACGAGCTTTTTGAATCCGTGCTGAGATTTCGTCAGACACCAACCCATTAGGACTGATCAGACTTCCAAGATAAGTGAAGTTGTCGACGCGTTCGACTACTTCACTCCCTATCCTTAGTTCGGGTGTTGACGCAGGCCAGTCCTGGAGTAACAATTTACATTTGGATGGGGAGAAACGCATCCCAAACATCCTGGCATTATTACTCAGTCCCAACAGAAGACTCTGCATTTTGTCAGCGTCTTCACCAAACAGGACTATGTCATCTGCGTATTCTAAGTCGCTTAGTGGTAGCCCTGGTAGGAGATCAATTCCTAAAAATTCAGTCGACGAGAGTGTTATTTCCAGCAACAGGTATATAATGAAGTTAAACAAAAATTGGGATAGTGGACAGCCTTGACGGACACCACTTGAGGTTGCAAAATCATATGACAGTTCGCCATAAGCTCTCACTCGACTGGTAGTGTTCGAGTAAAGAGCCTTCACAAGGTTTATGTACTTCTCAGGTACACCTTTCAATGACAGACACTGCCACAGAACCCCTCGGTCTACAGAGTCAAATGCTGCTTTCAAGTCAAGGAAAACTATCATTGTCGGACGCCGATAAGCGTGTCTGTGCTCTAAAACTTGACGAATGGTGAATATGTGGTCGATACAGCCACGACTAGGTCAGAAGCCAGCCTGATTTTCTCGTGTTTGCAGTTCACGAGTCTTAGTTAGGCGCCCGATAATTAATGAGGCTAGTATTTTAGATGCTATGTTAGTCAGACTAATCCCTCTATGGTTATCGCAGGATGATTTTGAACCCTTCTTATATATTGGGACAATCAGTGATTGTGACCAGTCGGATGGGATTACATCCGTCTCCCAGATTTTAGCCAGAATATTAGTCAACCTAATCGCTAAAATCGGACCACCATATTTAAAGACCTCTGGAGCCAATCCATCTGGACCAGCTGCTCTTCCTCGTTTCAGATTACCTATAGCCTTTTGAACTTCAAGTAGGGTCGGGGGGCCTACTTCAATGTTCCATTCAGGTTTTCTAGGAATAGTGGGTAGTTGTGCAGTAGCTGAAGGCCAGCTAAAGTGCTCCTTAAAGTGTTCCGCCCATCAATCTAAACGTTTAGGTTGAGAGCAGATAAGGGTTCCGTCTTTTTCCGAGATTGTCTCACTTACACTTGACTTTTTAATTCCGGTTTCTTTTATTAGTCTGGATAGTTGCCTGGTGTTGCCTACAGCCGCTGCCTTTTCCATCTCTTTTGCTTTCGTTGCCCACCACTGCTCACGATCGTTCCTTAGACTTTTAGTTAACCTAGATCTAATTTCTTTACGCTCTTCGTCATGTTCAGAGCCTGATGGGATGAGTTTACGCGAATCCATCAATGAAATAGATTTAGAGGAAATCCACTGGTTTTTTGGAGCCCTATGGTTTAAATGACTAATAGATGTTACTGCTGTTTCCACAGCTGTTCGTATGTCTTTCCAAGCAGTATCTGGGTCAGTCTTGTTTACAGAACTGCCTAGATGTGAACTCAGTTGTTTCTGGAATTCGCATTTGGCTTTCTCGTCCTCCAGTTCAATCCTAACGGGTCTTCTTAGTGTACTTTTCCTGCGTCCATTGAGGCGCAGACAAATGCGCGCTCGTATTAAAGCGTGATCAGAGTCTAAACAAGTATTCCAATACGAGCGACAATCTTCTATTGAGCCTCTCCAACGATGACTGATGACAATATGGTCTATTTGAGTCCATCGTTGGTTTGGTGCAGGTGGTCGCCATGTTAGACGATGTCTCTCCTTATGTTTAAAATTAGTGCTTGCTAAAAATAAACGATTGTCTGAGCATAGTTGCAACAGACGATCACCATTATCGGTTCGTTGAGCCGGAATACTAAAACATTCACCTAAATGTCTTTCCGTTTGATTTAAGCTGCCTACCTGGGCATTAAAGTCACCCGCTACGACTACTATGTCTGAGCGCTTAGCTTTCTGAAGAAGCTCAGAGAGTTTTCTGTAAAAGTCATCTTTTACTTCATCATGGCTGCAGTCAGTGGGAGCGTAGGCAGAAACGACGAAAAGGCAACGAAGTGTGTCCCAATCCTTCCGAGTTCTTACGGAGCCATTCAGCCGGACAGCACACAGGCGACTGTTAACACGGATCCATTCTAGTAGTGCCTGTTCTGCCCTTGTACTTAGTGCTATGCCTACACCTGCAAGTCCGCGAGAACTAGCCAACGGGGGGTGTATTTCGTCGGCTGTCCATTTTGGCGAGGTGAGGTCAAGTGAATGACCACACTGGGATCCTGTATGCGTGTTTCGGAGACACAGCATACATCAATGGTACGAGATTTTAGAGTTTTAGATAAGGAGGCCTGTTGACCGATTTGGCATAGGGTACGTACGTTGAAGGCTCCAATGTGTAGTTTGGAGCGAGGTTTTAGTAGACCTGAGACAGCGTTTCGCGCACTAGAATCGTTGGCCATGGTGACACTTGAGGAGGAAACCGGAACAGGAAGTTTAGTGTTGAAAGTCAAGGTAGAAGGAATAGTAGGAAGTGAAGAAGGAGATTGATTATGAATACAGTGGTCTTGAGTGTTGTTAGAGGTATGAGGGCAGTTATCACTTCCCGGTTGCCCACACCGTGGAAGAATTCTTCTAGAGGTACCTGAAAAGGAAATTGGGTTAGAAGTGGTCTTAATGACCTGAGAGCGTGACTGCAGTGCCCAAGGGACAACTGCTTGAGGCCGGTCACACACGACCTTTTTGTGGGTAGTTTTTGTGTTAGCTCCGTTCTTCAAAAGTCCTTACCGCCGGAGACGGATATCCGTGGGATAAGGCGAGGTGTGCATTTTTAGGGTCGACCTTTTCTAACCCCACCCCTCCTTGTGGGAAGGCAGCATCGCTGTCATGCTGGTTGTCTGAAGGAAACACCTTACTGCTGTCACACCTCTGTACAGTCAGCAGTACGACTTCGCCTTCGGATCTTGGGTTTGCTGCTTTTAGTCTCACCGCTCTTCAACCGACCTGTCTGGCATGGTAGGACCTCGAAGAACGATTGTTCCAGCCAGTATAGATCGATTGCTTCATCACGATAGGCAAGCCCGACCACCACGTCAAGGTAGCAGCAACGATCTTTGGTTTGACCCCCTAGCTTTCTTCCAGTTAACTCCTACACCAAACAACATCGCCCCTGGGGTAGACAGTGATAGATTAACTGTAAAGCTTTCATTTTTGTTCGCTCTAACGATGATGAGAGTCAGCATTCTGAATACATCATAAGTATTATGTTAGTTAGTTTAGATAGTCTTGCTTCCAACTGGTAGTAGTTATCATCATTTTCATTGAATAATAAAAATGTTTTTGTTATATCCCAATGAGAATAAAAATAGTATTTCTGACGTTTCTTCAGTCAGTGAGTCAGCTACAACGCAGAACCAGGCACATATATGCATCGGTACAAGTTGCCATATCTCGTTAGCACAACAAGATGAACATCGAATTCATAAAAGTAGTTAATTTAGTGGTGGTAATATATAAAAGATAGGTTGTATATAAGGATATAGTATAGGAAGGAAGACAGATATGAAACAATTTTAATCTCAAGGTTTAAGGGAACATGAAGAGTGTATAAACCTGCGCCATTGTGATCGATTCTGACGTTTCGTAACTAACTATGATCGGTTTGTGATTGCTATGAAATATGAAACAACCAGATTACCGAAAAGGCTGTTAACCAAAGATAAAACTGAGGAAAAACTGATATCAGTGGGTAACCTTGATGAGGATTATTCCCCATGATATTATTTGTCATCCAACCCTAACATCATACGGAAATCGAATAAAAAACTTTATACAGTTAACATGAACAAATTAGTGACTACAAAATGATTTGATAGTTTATTTTGACTCGTTAGTAGCTGAGAGCTTGTTCCTCGACTAATTTTCACATCAATTAGTTTTGACTGTATAAAATATGGTATAGTCAGTTCTCTACTGTATCATGATAACTCTGTGCATCAGCATAATTCAACATTAGCCATTTAAGTATACTGAACATAAGAGGAATATTTCAGATTTATAATTATCAGAAGGGGTTTTGTGGAGATTTAGTATTTTTTCATAGTTGAAAGCATGAGTCAATTGAAGCTAGACCACCATGGAAAACCTGAAAACACTATACGATTTATAATTAACTGATTATTTCAGAGAAACATTAAACATACATTTCCACTTTATTAGACAATCCCTTCTATGATTAAGCATAATTTGTAACCGAGATAATTAGTAATGCCTAGTACATACACATCAATCAATCAATCAAAAGATGTATCCTGATGTACAGTTGGCAAAGTCAATTGTCATTCTATTTACCTCGTTAATAGTCATTTTAGTAATTTGGGCAAAACCGAGCTAATTAGTAATCATAGTCACACACACACACACATACATACACCCATTTATAAAGTGCATAAAAACAACCAACAATTGATTATCCTATGCAATCATTCCTTATCAATGTTGGATGACCCACATAGATCATTCACACAATATTACTAAATTATACAACTGGCCAATCAAGCATAGCTTTAAACATTGTATGATTACATTAGTTGGTGAGATTATCAATTGTAAATGTATATAGGGAATAACATTAAAACAATTGTGACTTAAATGTATTATTTAAAACAATTAGTCCCTTTGATAAATGTATTATCGCATACACGCCTACGCATCAATGAAAAATATACCACAGACACGCACACACACACTCCGCATTCCATGAACTTGTAGCCTAGTAATGGTTATGATTCTAAAGATAGTATAATCAGTTAAATTGCTTAGGGTTGGGTTAAAAAAAATGTAACAACTTGTGGAGTTTCATAGTTGAAATCATGAGTCGATTGAAGCTAGACCACTATGGAAAACCTGGAAGCATTGGACGGCCGTTTTGTCCTATCATGGGACTCCTCAGTAGTGCGCATCCACGATCCCGCACTCACAAGATTCGAACGCAGTATCTACCAGTCTCGGGACAGAGTACTTAACCGATAGACCACTGAGCTAGTCGGCATCCAACGGTGTTAATGTCTAACTTCAACCAATCCACGATGTTTGAGCAACCGTTCATCAATTGTCTTCAGTGAGTTGATATCTCACAACAGACCTGGTTGAACTTCACTGGTCAAGTGCTTCTCACTAGAAGTTAAGGAAACATCCCTTGAAGTCAGTCACTAGTGAGCATATGATGATAGATTTGTGTAGTGATAACCGTCCTAGTAACGACGCTATCACCAGTTCAGATTTAAGTTTGAACGTGGTCAAAGCAACAGATAATTTTTTCTCCAGCATACTGTATTTTTATATACATTTGGGTGGGAAAAATGTGCTCTTAAACATATCGAGCACATAGCTTGGTGAGATTACAAGTTATGGACTACCTTTAAGTAATTCTGAAGTGACCTTGAGCAGATTCACCTGCTACTAGGGTCAAAAGATTATAAATTATTTGTAAGGAATTAGGATTAGGGTTTAGTGTTAAAATTTAGGGTCAAGAATCAGTGTAAGGGTTTTCACTGCAAAATCATGTCAGACATAATGCTAAAAATCTATTCAGTCATATGGACAAGTGAATTTTCCGCCAAAATCCAACACTTATTATCATAAATCTTATTGATTCGTTTATAAATTATAGTCCCGCCAATTTTATACAAATTTGTCGGCCGGATATATTATCGCGTGACCGCTAATTACAAATGTTAAGGTGATTTGAATTTTGAATAAAGAAAGGATCAGTCAGTCAGTCAGCTACAACGTAGGACCAGGCACATATATGCATCGGTACAACTTGCCATATCTCGTTAGCACAACAAGATGAACATCGAATTCATAAAAGTAGTTAATTTAATGGTGGCTGTATATAAAAGATAGGTTGTACATGAGGATATAGTATAGGAAGGAAGAAAGTTATGAAGCAATTTTAATCTCAAGGTTTAAGGGAAGATAAAGAGTGCATACTCCTGCGCCATTGTGATCAATTCTGAGCAATGTCACTCAGAGTCTTCAACCATTGGTTACGATAGTCATCACGCGGACCCCAACTAGGTAGTCTGCATCTACCAACATGGCTCAGACTAGAAGTTAGTGACTTCAAACACTGATGCCATATTTTGGTTTGGCCGCCCCTAATTCTTCCAACCATCCCCAATACTAGTCAGCATTGCGCGTCGTGGTAATCGGTGTTCAGGCATACGTAACAGGTGGCCCAGCCATCTCGCTCGATGAAGATTCATTACCTCATCAACTGATTTACCATCATTCCCTAATACCCTGTGTCTAACCTCACTATTACTTACCCGAAGATCTCAAGGTTGGTTTCTTAAATCATGAATTTATACGTATCCTATAATATCAGTGATAAGTGTTAGTTAGAAAAGTCAAAAAACCTTCTATAGACTATATTACAACCATCGGACAAAAGTACTTGAATTTATCAATATCTTTATCGATGTATTCGTCAACACAGGTTGATGATTATTCTAGCCTTGCATCGTTCTTGTATTTTCCTTCTTAAAGAATTTATTTGTAGAAGAATTACTAGCTTACATGGAATAAGTGTCCCCCACAAACAACTGAAAGTACAGCAAAACTGTGAATGATTAAATGAAAGAGATTAAAACTATATCAAGATAATAATGAAGGAACATTGGGGGCAAATATGATTAAATGACTTGTTTAAATGATTCAATTGATTATAAATATTATTATGTATAAAGTCATATAATTGGCTAATATTCAAACATTCACTAAATATTGTTGATATGACAACGCCCAAACAGCATTTGTTTGAGATTTAAAATAATTATATAAAGGTGACTAACTTGTACAAACAATAACCAGGAGGTACGTGTGTGTGTATGTGTACATGTTCGTCGATGAGTCAGATTGTATACTCATTCCATTCATGATGATACTGTTTTCGTGAGAATGAGTATTCATACACACACACACACACACTTAAACCGTAATAAAACAATTACAAGTGTCTATTACCATTCAAAAGACGATTGATAAAGATGAGGTTAGTTATGAGTAATTATGATAGAAATATATGCTACTTAAGTGGAAACTTTACTCATTCTGGTAATGGTAAACCATAACATCTAAAGGAAAGAATACAAAAGCAGCAAAAACCCGTACTATTTCGAAAAGATTTAAAACGCAGATTATTTCTTTATTTAAACATATACATATTGGTATAAAAGGGCACTAGATATACATATGCGCCACACAAAATAATGAAAATAGGAAGGGAGAGGATGAAAATATAAGGGGGACTGAAATATACAACCGGAAGACTCTTTAAGTTCAGAAAGTTAGAACCACTTTTTATGAAGTAAAAGAAAGTTGCAGCAGGATCGCCACTGGCTTCTATTCTGAGCCATATCTGATAACGTCTCTAGCCACTGTGTTGCACCATCTCTCGGACCCCAGCCAGTGAGTCGTGAAGGACCAACAGAAGCTAGCCCTTTGCAGCTTTATTTCATATCACGACACCATGTCATACACTGACCACCTCTCCGCTTTTTCCAAACACTCTCAGAGTCGGCAAATAATGCACGACGTGGAATTCTCTGGGACGACATTTGTAAAACATGTCCAAGCCACCGAAGTCGGTGTTTCAAGATGGTGACACCAATTGAATTATCGTCTCTGCGCCCGAACACTCGATGCCGAAACGCAGATAATAAATTACATCAGTTTACATATTATTACGGTACAAAAAACTCACAACATGGAAGGAAACAGTTAATCACTGTTCACAAGTGGTCCGTATTCACTAAGTATTGTTCTTCATACTTGTTATTCGCACTGGTCGATACCGCATGGTCTTTTACTTGATTCCACTCAGCTATATCCGTTTCAGTAATCTTTTGTGGATGAGATGTCTTTGAAGGTCATCGTTGAGTTTCGTATTCCTTCAGACAATTTTTTATCGGGCACGCATGAATATCTGTTTTTAATATTTCCGTTTGTTTATTACCATGATCATTACTATAGTGGCAACATATCTCTTTATTGGTAGCGAATTACCGGTTGCAGTTTTCCATTTACACATTTTATTACCAATTCTTATTTCCCAATGATGGTAGAATTATATTTAACAAATCTGTCTAGTTTTGACCAGTTATTGGGTAGTTGTTGATTGAGCTCTTGGATATCCGTTTGCAGTTGTCTAACCCGGCTCTTTGTATAAGCTATCCACGTTTTATGATTGTTTTCTATTGTGCTGTCAATCATTTTGTATATAATATTGTCCTGTTTCTATTCATATTCGTGTCCCCCTTATTATGAGCTTTACTTTGATTTATGAACTATTATTATACGATTTACCATTCATGAATTACCCCCTGTCTATTTATTACTATTCACAGCCACATTTGGCTAAATCTTGTACAAATGTTATTTTCTATTTTATGGTACAATGTGGTCAGTTTGATTGGTATGTAAACTGGCTGGGCTAGGCAGAAGCAGGACCAATACGTACTCTAGACTGCTCGTACGGTTTCCGTGTGTCAGTTGGTCCAATTGATAATTCGCTGCTCTCTGACTGGCAGTCTTGTCACGTTCATATATTAACAGGGCATCCACTCGGCCACAATTTATAACAATACTATACTATACTAATATATGCCACAAGACACATAACGAAGACTAAGTAAAATTCATAAGATAATTGGTAGCGGAGTCGAAATAATCATGGTAGTAACGACATTAAGGAAATATAAAAAATTAAGAATATGGCTCAAAAAGAATGAGTAGAAAGGAATGTGTCTGGAGGAATACTGAAACTTAAAATCTAAACAAAAATAAGGTGAATCCATAGGGCCCATTGTGAGTCATATCAACCAATGTTTACAACCACTGATTGTGCTTATCCCGAGGATCCCAACTAGGTAATCTGCACCTATCGACATGGTTCAGTCAATGACTTTATAAACTGATGTCAAAGTTTGGTCCCGATAATTAAATCAACAGCATTATAGTATTCATATTAATTAGACGATTTGAACAGACTCATTACTACCATTGAAGCTGATGCTTCTTTAAATTCGGTGTTTATCTTGTTATGTTAATAAGGTATGGCAACTTAGACAGATGCATTTATGTGCCTGGTTCTACGTTATAGATGACTGACTGACATGAAAATAAATAAATGTTTCATCATAATGTGGAGTTCCTCGTAGATGTAGCGCGTTTAAAACCCTGACACAGATCTAATACAAGACTAGAAGTTTCAAGACACCTTTATATACAATATTTTGGGAACTTATCCCAAAGTTTATCATAAAAGTGTACACGACTATACAATTAATATAGAATTCCATGGTGTTTATTTCTATGAGTTTGTTAAGGCAAGATATACACAAAGGTTAATACTTGAGTCATAAATAAGGTGTTCATTAATGATCCAAAAATAAAGTATCTTCAAAAACTCGATAAAACTTATGAAATGAACAAAACAGGAAGTTAATGTCAATCAAAGTTAAAACATGCAAACGTTACTATTGTATAACTGACAGACATAAATAAAGCAGAAATATAGAATAGAATGTCTAAGAGGTTTTTAACATTGTGTGAAAGAAACCATTATCAAAATGTAAGTTCAACTTTAATGTTATTCTATTTAGCTTTGAAGCATTCAAAATGAACATAGAGCATATTTTGACCATCTCTATTTGGATTACCTAATCGATAAGCATAAATCACCATTGGACATCAGTCAGTTAGTCAGTCAGTCACAACGTAGAACTTTGTACGTACGTACATCAGTTCGAGTTGCCATACCACATTAGCACAGAGATGCAGTCGTCGATTCAAATCCCATAGTGGTAGAAGTAGTAGGAGTATAATCAGAAATCCAAAAGATTAGGGTTTGAAGAAATTATTGAACGAGTATAGTACAGTGAAATAAATTTGGAAAGAGAAAAACATAAAGACATGAGGAATTCAGAAGATTAGAATTTGGTTAAACACAAAGAGTGGATGCACCTTCGCCATTGCAAATGATTTTGAGCCATGTCATTCAACGTCTCTAACAATCGGTTGCTATCATCTCGCGAATCCCAACCAGGTAGTCTACACCTACCAACATGCTCCAGACCACTTGTCAGTGACTTCATGGATTTATGCCATGTTTTGGTCTGCTCACCCCTAGCTTTCTTCCAACCTACTCCTACACCATGAAACATTGCACGTCGGGGCAGTCGCTGGTCGGGCATACGTAACACATGTCCCAGTCATCTCAACTGATGAAGTTTCACTACTTCATCAATCGATTTGCCATCCCTACCTAGTACCCGTTTTCTAACAACTGCATTACTTACCCGATGGTCCCAGGACATACGAGCAATGATTCGAAGACACCTATGATCAAACACTAGTAGCCTACGAATATCCTCTACTCATATTGGCCATGTTTCACTGCCATAAAGTAGGACGGAGCGAACTGCTGCACAGTAAACCCGTCCTTTGGTTGCTAGACGGATATCTCGCCTACGCCATAAATGACGCAAGTTGGCGAAAGCTAGACAAGCCTTCTGTATCCGTGCTGGGATTTCGTCACATACCAGACCACAAGGGCTGATGAGACTCCCAAGATAAGTGAAGTGGTCTACACGCTCAACTACTTCACTCCCTATTATTAGTTCAGGTGTCGATGCAACCCAATCCTGAAGTAACATTTTGCACTTCGAGGGAGAGAATCGCATCCCGAACATGCCTGCATAGTTGCTTATAGTGGTCAGAAGACTCTGCATGTTGTCAGCGTCTTCACCGAGTAAAACTATGTCGTCGGCGTATTCTAAGTCAACAAGTGAGCCTCCTGGTAAAAGTTCAACTCCTGGAGATTGAGATGATGAAAGTGATACCTCTAAAAGCATGTCAACGACAAAGTTAAACAAGAATGGGGAGAGTGGACAGCCCTGACGAACACCACTTGTGGTGATCAGTTCTGATGACAGTTCGCCATAGGCTCTAACTCAACCAGTTGTGTTTGAGTAGAGCCTTTATGAGGTTAATGTACTTTTTTGGTACTCCTTTCACTGACAAACACTGCCATAGAACCTCACGATCAACGGAGTCAAATGCCGCCTTAAGGTCGAGAAATACTACTATTGTGGGACGTCTGAATTTGTGTCTATGTTCTAGGACCTGACGTAGGGTGAATATCTGGTCTATGTAACCACGTCCAGGTCGAAAACCAGTCTGGTCTTCTCTAGTCTGCTGTTCATAAGCTTTGGTTAGGCGACCTAGTATTATTGAAGCTAATATTTTAGACACTATATTAGTCAAACTGATCCCTCTGTGATTGTCACACGAGGACTTTTGTCCTTTCTTATAGACTGGCACAATCAGTGATTGGGACCAGTCAGATGGAATTACGTCCAGTTCCCAGATTCTACCTAAGACGTCAGTCAATCTCACTGCTAGTACTGGACCATCATCCTTAAAAATCTCAGGGGTCAACCTGTCAGGGCCTGCTGCTCTCCCTCGCTTCAGATTTCCTATAGCTTTTTCAACCTCACATAGGGTTGGAGGACTTACCTCAATTTGCCATTCAGGACGACTGGGGATCGTGGGTAACTGAAGTGTGGCTGAAGGCCAGTTGAACTGATCCCTAAAGTGTTCTGCCCATCGATCCAATCTCCTGGATTGAGAATGAATAATATGCCCACCTTTATCTCAGTCAGTCAGTCAGCTACAACGTAGGACCAGGCACATATATGCATCGGTCCAAGTTGCCATACCTCTTTAGCACAACAAGATGAACACCGGATTCATAGAAGCAATTAATTTAGTGGTGGTAGTATATAAAGAAAGATTGTATAGAAAGATATAGTACAGGAAGGAAGAGAGATATGAAGCAATTTTAATCTCAAGGTTTAAGGGAAGATAAAGAGTGTATACACCTACGCCATTGTGATCGATTCTGAGCCATGTCACCTAGAGTCTCCAACCATTTATTACGATAGTCACGCGGACCCCAACCAGGTAGTCTGCATCTGCCAACATGACTCAGGCTAGAAGTTAGTGACTTCAAACACTGATGCCATGTTTTGGTTTGGCCGCCCCTAACTCTCTTCCAACCGTCCCCAATACTAGTCATCATAGCGCGTCGTGGTAATCGGTGTTCAGGCATACGTAACACATGGCCCAACCATCTCAGTCGATGAAGATTCATCACCTCATCAACTGATTTACCATCGTTACCTAATACCCTGCGTCTAACCTCACTATTACTTACCCGGTTATCCCAGCAGATGCGAGCAATATTTCTAAGGCATCTGTGGTCAAATACTAGTAACCTACGAGTATCTTCTACTCTTAATGGCCATGTTTCGCAGCCGTAAAGTAGAACAGAGCGAACTGATGCGCAGTATACTCGTCCCTTAATTGATAGACGGATATCTCGTCTTCGCCATAGGTGACGTAAGTTGGCAAAAGCCAAACGAGCTTTTTGAATCCGTGCTGAGATTTCGTCAGACACCAACCCATTAGGGCTGATCAGACTTCCAAGATAAGTGAAGTTGTCAACGCGTTCGACTACTTCACTCCCTATCCTTAGTTCGAGTGTTGACGCAGGCCAGTCCTGGAGTAACAATTTACATTTGGATGGGGAGAAACGCATCCCAAACATCCTGGCATTATTACTCAGTTCCAACAGAAGACTCTGCATTTTGTCAGCGTCTTCACCAAACAGGACTATGTCATCTGCGTATTCTAAGTCGCTTAGTGGTCCCCCTGGTAGGAGATCAATTCCTGTAAACTCAGTCGACGAGAGTGTCATTTGCAGCAACAGGTCTATAATGAAGTTAAACAAAAATTGGGATAGTGGACAGCCTTGACGGACACCACTTTAGGTTGTAAAATCATATGACAGTTCGCCATAAGCTCTCACTCGACTGATAGTGTTCGAGTAAAGAGCCTTCACAAGGTTTATGTACTTCTCAGGTACACCTTTCAATGACAGACACTGCCACAGAACCTCTCGGTCTACAGAGTCAAATGCTGCTTTCAAGTCAAGAAAAACTATCATTGTCGGACGCCGATAAGCATGTCTGTGCTCTAAAACTTGACGAATGGTGAATATGTGGTCGATACAGCCACGACCAGGTCTGAAGCCAGCCTGATTTTCTCGTGTTTGCAGTTCACGAGTCTTAGTTAGGCGCCTGATAATTATTGAGGCTAGTATTTTAGATACTATGTTAGTCAGACTAATCCCTCTATGGTTATCGCAGGATGATTTTGACCCCTTTTTATATATTGGGACAATCAGTGATTGTGACCAGTCGGATGGGATTACATCCGTCTCCCAGATTTTAGCCAGAATATTAGTCAACCTAATCGCTAAAATTGGACCACCATATTTAAAGACCTCTGGAGCCAATCCATCAGGACCAGCTGCTCTTCCTCGTTTCAGATTACCTATAGCCTTTTGAACTTCAAGTAGGGTCGGGGGGCCTACTTCAATGTTCCATTCAGGTTTTCTAGGAATAGTGGGTAGTTGTGCAGTAGCTGAAGGCCAGCTAAACTGCTCCTTAAAGTGTTCCGCCCATCGTTCTAAACGTTTGGGTAGAGAGCAGATAAGGGTTCCATCTTTTTCCGAGATCGTCTCACTTACACTTGACTTCTTAATTCCAGTTTCTTTTATTAGTCTGAATAGTTGCCTGGTGTTGCCTACAGCCGCTGCCTTTTCCATCTCTTTTGCTTTCGTTGCCCACCACTGCTCACGATCGTTCCTTAGACTTTTAGTTAACCTAGATCTAATTTGTTTACGCTCTTCGTCATGTTCAGAGCCTGATGGGATGAGTTTACGCGAATCCATCAGTGAAATAGACCTAGAAGAAATCCACTGGTTTTTTGGAGCCCTATGGTTTAAATGACTAATAGATGTTACTGCTGTCTCCACAGCTGTTCGTATGCCTTTCCAAGCAGCATCTGGGTCAGTCTCGTTTACAGAACTGCCTAGATGTGAACTCAGTTGTCTCTGGAATTCACATTTGGCTTTCTCGTCCTCCAGTTCAATCCTAACGGGTCTTCTTAGTGTACTTTTCCTGCGTCCATTGAGGCGCAGACAAATGCGTGCTCGTACTAAAGCGTGATCAGAGTCTAAACAAGTATTCCAATACGAGCGACAATCTTCTATTGAGCCTCTCCAACGATGACTGATGACAATATGGTCTATTTGAGTCCATCGTTGGTTTGGTGCAGGTGGTCGCCATGTTAGACGATGTCTCTCCTTATGTTTAAAATTAGTGCTTGCCAAAAATAAACGATTGTCTGAGCATAGTTGCAACAGACGATCACCATTATCGGTTCGTTGAGCCGGAATACTAAAACACCCACCTAGATGTCTTTCTGTTTGATTTAAGCTGCCTACCTGGGCATTAAAGTCACCCGCTACGACTACTATGTCTGAGCGCTTAGCTTTCTGAAGAAGCTCAGAGAGCTTTCTGTAAAAGTCATCTTTCACCTCATCATGGCTGCAGTCAGTGGGAGCGTAGGCAGAAACGACGAAAAGACAACGAAGTGTGTCCCTATCCTTCCGAGTTCTTACGGAGCCATTTAGCCGGACAGCACACAGGTGACTGTTAACGGGGATCCATTCTAGTAGTGCTTGTTCTGCCCATGTACTTAGTGCTATGCCTACACCTGCAAGTCCGCGAGAACTAGCCAACGGGTCGCCAGATACACGGAGGGTGTATTTCGTCGGCTGTCCATTTTGGCGAGGTGAGGTCAAGTGAATGACCACACTAGGATCCTGTATGCGTGTTTCGGAGACACAGCATACATCAATGGTACGCGACTCTAAGGTTTTAGCTAAGGAGGCCTGTTGACCGATTTGACTTAAAGTACGTACGTTGAAGGCTCCAATGTGTAGTTTGGAGCGAGGTTTTAGTAGACCTGGGACAGCGTTTCGCGCACTAGAATCGTTGGCCATGGTGACACTTGAGGAGGAAACCGAGAGAGGAAGTTTAGTGTTGAAAGTCAAGGTAGAAGGAATAGTGGGAAGTGAAAAAGGAGATTGATTATGAATACAGTGGTCTTGAGTGTTGTTAGAGGTATGAGGGCAGTTATCACTTCCCGGTTGCCCACACCGTGGAAGGATTCTTCTAGAGGTACCTGAAAAGGAAATTGGGTTAGAAGTGGTCTTAATGACCGGAGAGCGTGACCGCAGTGCCCAAGGGACAACTGCTTGAGGTCGGTCACACACGACCTTTTTGTGGGGGATTTTTGTGTTAGCTCCGTTCTTCAAAAAAACCTTACCGCCGGAGACGGATATCCGTGGGATAAGGCGAGGTGTGCATTTTTAGGGTCGACCTTTTCTAACCCCACCCCTCCTTGTGGGAAGGCAGCATCGCTGTCATGCTGGTTGTCTGAAGGAAACACCTTACTGCTTTCACACCTCTGTACAGTCAGCAGTACGACTTCGCCTTCGGACCTTGGGTTTGCTGCTTTTAGTCTCACCGCTCTTCAATCGACCTGTCTGGCATGGTAGGACCTCGAGGAACGATTGTTCCAGCCAGCATAGCTCGATTGGATCATCACGATAGGCAAGCCCGACCACCACGTCAAGGTAGCAGCAACGGTCGGGCCACCTTTATCTGAGATGGTTTCACTGATATTCGGGCTCCTAATACCGGTTTCTTTAACGAGTCTGAATAGCTGCCTACTGTTACCTATTGCCGCTGCCTTTTCCATCTCTCTTGCTTTCGCTACCCACCACTGATCACGATCATTACGTAGGCTTCTTATAAGCCTGCGCTTAAGTTGACTCCGCTCTTCGTTATGCTCAGAGCCAGGTGGGATGAGTTTACGAGCATCTATCAGTGCGGTAGATGCTGCCGAGATCCATTGTTTCTCCCTAACGTTATGGTTTACCTTACTAGCGGATATCACTGCTGTTTCCACAGCTTTACGGATGTCATTCCACGCTGCCTCGGGGTGGGCACAACCTATATGTCTGTCTAACTGTTTTTCTAGTTGTTCCTGAAATATATTCTTAGCCTGCTTATCACTAAGTAGAACCCTTAGAGGCTTCCCTGCAGTGTCTTTCCTACGTCCAGTAAGTCGCAGACAGATACGTGCTTGCACTAGAGCATGATCTGAATTTAAACATGTGCCTCAGAATGAGCGACAGTCTTCTATCGAGCCCCTCCATCGGTGGCTGATAGCGATGTGATCTAATTGGGTCCAACGTTGGGACGAATTCGGGGGTCTCCATGTCAAAGGATGTTTTTCCTTATGCTTAAAGTCAGTATTTGCAAGAAATAGGCGGTTATCTGAGCATAGCTGCAACAGACGGTCGCCATTATTTGTTCTTTTCGCCATGACACCATAAGATCCACCTAGGTGTCTTTCCCTTTCACTTAGTTTACCTACTTGAGCATTAAAGTCACCTGCTACTATTACTACATGAGAACGCATGGCTTCTCGGAGAAGGTCAGAAAGTTTCCTGTAAAATTCATCTTTTATATCGTCTGAGCTGCAGTCAGTGGGAGAGTAGGCAGAGACGACGAAGAGGCAACGACGAGTTTTCCTATCTTTCCGGGTCCTTAATGATCCGTTTAGTCGGACAGCGTATAGACGACTGTCTACTGGGATCCAGTCTAAAAGAGCTAGTTCTGCTCTAGGACTTAATGCTATACCTACTCCAGCGAGGCCACGGGAAGCAGCGTCAGGGCTTCCAGATACACGAAGCGTGTATCGAGATGAAACTTTATTTTGATTAGGTGCGGTCAAATGAATGACACTATTCGGATCTTGTATGCGCGTTTCGGAGACGCAGCACACATCGATGGTGTAAGATTCTAGAGTCCTAGCTAAGGAAGCCTGTTGTCCTATTTGGCACAATGTTCGGACATTAAAAGTTCCTATATGTAGTTTAGAGCGTGGTTTCAGGAGACCAAGAATAACGTTCCGTTTACTCGAATCGTTTGCCCTAGCGGTGCGAGGTGATAAAAGGACGCGGGAAGAGTTAGTCGTGGAGATAACAGAGGTATTAGGTGTAGGAAGGATTTGAAAGCGACCAACTTGGTCTCGTGTGCAGTTAAGGGTATGAGGGCTAGTATCACTTCCCGGTTGCCCACACCGTGGAAGGGTAATTCTTGAGGGACCTGAAGAAGAAGTTGGATTAGTATTGGTCTTAAGGCCTGGGAGCGTGACCGCAGTGTCCAAGGGACAACTGCTTAAGGCCGGTCACGCACGGCCTTTTTGTGGGGGATTTTTGTGTTAGCTCCGTTCTTCAAAAAAAAACCTTACCGCCGGAGACGGATATCCGTGGGATAAGGCGAGGTGTGCATTTTTAGGGTCGACCTTTTCTAACCCCAACCCCTCCTTGTGGGAGGGCAGCATCGCTGTCATGCTGGTTGTCTGAAGGAAACTCCTTACTGCTGTCACAACTCTGTACAGTCAGCAGTACGACTTCGCCTTCGGACCTTGGGTTTGCTGATTTTAGTCTCACCGCTCTTCAACCGACCTGTCTGGCATGGTAGGACCTCGAGGAACGATTGTTCCAGCCAGCATAGCTCGATTGGATCATCACGATAGGCAAGCCCGACCTCCACGTCAAGGTAGCAACAACGGTCGGGCACCATTGGACATAATTAATTTAGTGATTATGTCTAATCAGAATGTATGGTTTACTTTTTTTTTATAGATTAATACAAAATAATATAACAGAATCATAATGCAGGGAGAACAAAACTGAATAGAACTAGAAAAGAAGGCTCGGGACAGAGTGGGTTGGAGAATGCTGGTCGGCTACCTATGCTCCATTGGGAGTAACAGGCGTAAGTTAGTAAGTAAGTAATAATGCTGGGACGAATCTATCAGATATCAAACATAGAGATTCTTAAATGGTGGCAGGAAGTTCATCTATTCATATAGTTAAAAATAACATTATACTTGGTGTAAGTTATCGATGAGAACCATGGCTGCTAACTTAAACTCTCAATCTTAATTCTTTCGGAACGAAAAAAATAGTGAAATTGGATAGCACAGAAAAACAGTGTCAGTTTTTTTTCTATGAATCAGGCTATGATATGAATATATGTATAGAAATCTAGTACGCGAGCTATTTGACAGTTCAAAAACATTGTATTTTCTAAAAGATCCGAAAATCCTCGGTTTGATCGTATATACTGTGGCGGCCAAACCAAAACATGGCATCACAGCTTGAAGTCACTAACTTCTAGTCTGAGCCATGTTGGTAGATGCAGACTACCTAGTTGGGGTCCGCGTGATGACTATCGTAACCAATGGTTGAAGACTCTGTGTGACATTGCTCAGAATTGATCACAATGGCGCAGGAGTATGCACTCTTTATCTTCCCTTAAACCTTGAGATTAAAATTGCTTCATAACTTTCTTCCTTCCTATACTATATCCTCATGTACAACCTATCTTTTATATACAGCCACCATTAAATTAACTACTTCTATGAATCCGTTGTTGATCTTGTTGTGCTAATGAGGTATGGCAACTTGTACCGATGCATATATGTGCCTGGTCCTACGTTGTAGCTGACTGACTGACTTATATACTGAGAAGTAGTCAAAATCCGAACGGAAACATCTATCTTGTGCCCACTTATTCTCCAGTGATTATACGATTTTGGCAACAAATCAAATGAACAGATTTTCATAAATTCTTTAACTAAAACTATCAAAGATAATTGGTAACCACCTTGAGTAAAATGAAATATTTAGGATTTATTTGTTATATGAAAATTTAAAAGAACTAAAGGGTTAGAAGTTCGAATCCTAATTTATCCTTTAAAAAAATTATTACTGAACTATAACATTATTGTAACTAATAAAAGATGCAATTTGTTTTGTATAAACAAAAAGAATAAAGTGATATGAAAAGATGGATAGTGTCTAACAGTGGAATCCAGGATGCGCGTTTCGTCCTATTTGGGCTCGTCAGCTGTGTCGAGGCTATATCCGGGCAATACGCACAGTATGCACATATGCCAATTAGAGACTGATCAGTTGCAGTCGTAAACATCAATGAGAAGATTCAAATAAACAATACAAAATGAATTTAAATAAAGTGATAACTTACAATTTGCAAAGTATTCGATTTATTGGATTTGTATTTATCATCGGATACAGTGAAATCGTGAAATGATTGAGAATCAGAGAGATTATCTATTTTAAAAAAAGAATAGACCATTCAAAAAAAGAAATAGACTTTATACTCTACTAATGAGAAATGAATTCAATCAGTGAGTGCATGAGAATTAATAGACATCAATCTCTTTCCACAGTATCTTATTTCTTATTGAAATGCAGGAGTATTAGATGATAAGATGTCGGACCAAATTGATTCATTTTTATGTACGTCGTTAGTATCAATTAACAAAATTCTAAATATCAGAAGGAGGTTTTGTGTAGATTTTAATAATTTTATATAGTTGAGATCATCAGTCAATTGAAGCTAGACCACCATGGAAAACCTGGAAGCACTGAACGGCTGTAACTATAGGATGAAACGGCAGTCCAGTGCTTCCAGGATTTCCATGGTGGTCTAGTTTCAATTGACTCATGATCTCAACTATATAAAATGATAAATAGATAGACTTCTTCCAACGTAAAGTTCTAATCAAGTCATATATATATATATATATTTATATAGGGGGTCACACCCCGAGCCTTTGACCTAAAAGTCTAATCGACAAGGCAGTGGAGCTTCGTGAGGAGATGCAGTCCCATGGTAGCACGTGACTAACAATTAGTTCATACGCCATTAGTGGAGCCCATGTGAACTAATGGTTTGAAATCAGGGTTTTCCAACCCCCTAGGTGGACTTTCCGTATCCACCAACCCGGTTAAAGCACCGGACATTCGCTTTTCGTACTCTCAATTTCGTAAACGGTAATACCGCGAGAAGGCAGTGAGTAGGACTTCCCTGGCAGAGGCTATATACGCGTGGCCATGTGAGAGCATTTGCAGAAGTAGAACAGACTCTCCTCACTTTCTACTGTACCACGGCATTTGAGGGTAGTAGTTTATTTTTCACATAATAATTGAGAATAAAAAAAAAAGCCCTGGTTGTTTTAAGATGCTTTTAAAAAGAAGAGTTTATACATGTTGTATACGAATTATCAAGGATCCAAATCGATTTACAATATGAACTAAACTTCAATATAAAAATAATCAATATAGAATTTATAGCCTTTCACCCCCCTTCCCGATCGAACAATTCAGTTTTATTGTTAACGGGTTAAATTACCTAATCAATTAATTAATTACAAACAATAATCAACATATACGCAACATACATGAAATTAGATATTGCTTTCATATAACTGACGGGTGCATATATACATACAGTGAGATCATTAACTGTTTCGTTAAGTAGACAACTAAGTTGTATTATAGAGGAATATAAATTATCAGCAACTATTTACCAATGACTTAT
Source organism: Schistosoma rodhaini (assembly GCA_944470415.2). NCBI lineage: Eukaryota > Metazoa > Platyhelminthes > Trematoda > Strigeidida > Schistosomatidae > Schistosoma > Schistosoma rodhaini. Next base: position 83,044,806 of record OX104044.1, read on the forward strand.
TTTCTCAATTCTTAGAGATAGATAAAGCATATTTATAATGAATAGGTAAGGGTAATTATGTTTATGAATTATGAGAGAGAAAAAAACAAACAAACAAACTGCTAATGAATAACAAAAGTAAATAGAAGGAGAGAATGAATTATTTACACCATTATGATGTATGTGAAAAGAAATGAGAAAGAGATACAAACGTAAATTGTTAATTACACAATAGTTGGGATCATGAATCAATTAAAGCTAGACCACCATGGAAAACCTCGTAGCACTGGATGGCCGTTTTGTCTTATTAAGAGATTCCTCAACAGTGCGCATCCACAATCACGCCAAACGAGACTCGAACCCAGGACCTATCACTCGTGTGCGCAAGCTCTTAACTACTAGACTACTGAGCTGGCTGGCATTCAACGGTGTTCATGTCTAACTTCAAACAATCCATGAAATCATTTACGCTTACAAATTAATTATGTAATATGATTGGTAACAGTTGCCAAGATACCATTGGATCTAGGTTTCGTGTTATTTGACACTTATTAAAATAAATAATTGACAAAAATAATACCCAAAGAAAAATCGATAAACTAACCTTTCAAATCGATAATTTTGCTAACTAGACCAATGTCACCAAATGTTCGACCATCTGAACCAACATGACCAATATGTCGAAAATCATTTTGTGGTGAACTTATTTGATCTGCAGTTAATTTTATACGTGAACGTGATGTACCACTACTACTGATACTACTATTATTATTATTATTATTATTATTATTATTATTACTATTAATACTACTACTACTGTTATCCATTGGATTGATCAAACTGAATTTGCTAAGTCGAGAAACAGTTTCTATAGTGAAAATAAAAAAGGAAGAGAAAATAAAACTAGAGAGGAAGTATTTATATATAAAATAATACGTTAAGAAACACTCAAGGATATATATATAATAATAATAAACTCCGCCTGTAGCTCTCATAGAGTTATTGCCGGTCCCAAGCCCGGGTAAAGGAGGAGGGTTGTGCATGGGGTTAGCGACCCCATCCTATAGAAAACTAACTCGCTGAAGAAACGCTAACCAGAACTGGTGTGCAGCCTATACTCCTCCACGAATGGTAACCGGCGCAAGTAAAGTAAATATATATAATAGAATGATGGTTCCTAAATGTCGAGTGCTATAATTAGCAAAAATTGAAAAGTCGATTATATATCTAAGTCAAATGTGATAACTACATGTTATGTTATCTCTTACATTAATGCGTATTCAATAAATTTTATTCTTGTTTAGAAAGTAGATGCACACTACAGCTCTAAACAGTGACAATAGACGCCAGTTAATCCTGTACACAAAGTTGTTGGGTAACATCAAATTCTGTGATATTTGTTATTCCAAAAGGCTCATAACGTACTTAGAGCGCTTTCCCAATGTATGAATGTTCTTCATAAATTACTTGGTAGAGACAACTCTATGCTTACATGAATTAACCAATTCCATAGGAATTTTGTCAATTTCTCTGTTCATTTGAAATCAGGTATGTAGGTCGTTAGATGAGGATTTTATTCAAAAGGATTCAAGAATATTATTCAACTTGGTTGAATAGAGGTGGAAATAGCTCAATAAGAAGCTGTATAATCAAACAACTTGTGAACACAGATATTTCGATCAAAACGAACTCTGAATCATTTACACGACAAGTAAAAAGCTGGCAAAGGCAGTAAGTTTCCATCGTTTTAGGATTAGCAAAGCACTAGCTATACATCTGGAGAAACCAGAGTTATGCATACAAAAGAGACTGGTTTGACCTTTTCTTCTACCATGATATAAACCTCTCGTAATTTTTTTCTTTCACAGCCATCTGCTTCTCATCTATCTTCTATTCTCTGGACCTTTTAACTCTAGCTGATTTATTTCTGTTTCTATGATTCTGCTGATGACAATATCTCCATTCCAACATTCTATCTTATCACGTCAAGCCTCCCCATCCCAACTATTTGCTAAACTAATGTTTCTTTATCAATGTCAAACACTAAAGTGATGTCCACTTTGATTATGAATTTCGCTTCCGTTGTACATTACACATTATTAACAACCTTATCATAAATATTGAATGATGTTTATGAATCAAATCTTTTAAAATAATCTTCCATTATATTTTAAATGTTCTCTCAAAGTTTATGTCAATTTGAATATACCTGTAAATTACCATGCGTTTTAGTGATTATTTTCAGAAATAAATACAGAAAAGTGCAATTGAATAAACTCTAGCCCCCAAATGCCTCGGTACGGCGGAAAGTGAGGAGAGTCGGCTCTCCCTCTCCAAATACTCTCACATGGCCACGCGTATACAGCCTATGCCAGGGAAGTCCTACTCACTGCCTTCTCGTAGCATTACTGTTGATTACGAAACCGAGAAAACGAAAAGCGAGTGTACGGTGCTTTAACCGGGCTGGTGGACACAGAAAGTCCACCTAGGCGAGTTGGAAAACCCTGATTCCAAACCAATGGTGCACATGGAATCCAGTATCCTGAGGGAACAAATGGCGTATGAATCAATCGTTGGTCATCGGCTACCATGGGACTGCATCTCCTCACGATGCTTCGCTGCCTTTTGGATTAGACCTTTAGGTCAAAGGCTCTGAGTGTGGCCCCTTGAGAAAACCACATGTTTCGATCTGGGCACCTGGGCAGTATCTCAGTCCTCACACAAATCAAATGAGATTTGTGTGGCGCATATGTATCTGGTGCTTCCTTGTACCAATATTTATGTGTTTAAATAAATAAATAAATAAATAAATAAGCATGTATTTAACGCATGCATGAATTGGAGGCAAAAAAGTGATAGAGAAGGCAAACCATACAACCTATGAAATACATGCATTGTATACGGTCTAGTAATACTACTTAAATTCCGTAACATGAAAAAAATGCTTCTTTTAAAATCTCTTGGTTCAATGAATTGAATTAAGTAAAGTGAAATCTACATAGAAATGTATTAAAATATTTTGATTGAGGCTATAATAATAGATAATGAGCAGTTATCAAGTCTTACAGAAAAAAAAAAGCGAATGAGTTCTAAGAAATGTAAAAGTTTTAAAATAAGTTGCAATTGACATCAATTACTGTTTATATTTGCATGTTTGGTATAAGTTCCTTCAGATCTAAATGCGAAATGCTTCATCAGGACCTAGTCAACTTGCCTCGTAAAGTTAAATTACTTGACTTGGAAGTTTTATCAGCCCTATTGAGCTGATTCCTGAGGAAATTTCAGCACGAATTTAGAATGGATTTGCCAACTTGCATCTCTTGTGGTGCAGGCGAAATGTATGTCTGCCAATTAAAAGATGAGTAAACTGTGCGATAGTTTGTTCCATTCTATTTTATTCTTGGGAAACACGTATGTTGAGACAATCATTAGCATGTACTTCAAAGAGAAGCGAGCTATTGAGAATCGCTATTATTATCATTATTATTAGCTTTATTCAATATTATATTTTTGGTACAATATAGAATTCTCAGCATAAAATATTTCAAAAAGATTCCGTTTTTACTTCGTGATCGATCCTGACGATAAATATTGAGTGATCGCCAGATAGAAGTTAGAAGTCCACTAAATCGACACCTAAGTAATGTACATTCTTTTCGCTGCATACATATTGCCAGCAACCACGATACCTCTAAATGAGCCCTTTGCAACTTGTACAACGAAAGTCTGTACAGTTTTCCGAAAAGCAACTGAATAGGTTATGCGATTAATGGACATAGCGATGTATTAAAACAAACAAAACTAGATAACTTCTTGAAGTATCTAGATAAAAAGGAACAGGTAGCCCAGATATTCAAACAGGCCGCCTAACCAACAAAATCCCAGGTGAAAAACACCTCCAACATCCTTATCCTGAGACGAGAATATTTTCCATCATATCATGCTCAAACACCGTCTACCTTAACTTGCAACTGGCTGATGTGGAAGTAGACTGGAAAAAAGCTAGGAGAAGAAAACCAAGATATCCATGAAGTCATTGAGAGTCCCAAAAGAGAAGCGTAGATAGCTCCAGACAACCTGGCTGTAGTTTTTTAATTATCGTAACCAATGATCGGAGATGTTGGGCGATATGGCTTAGAATCGGCCGCATCAGTGCAGATCTATTTACTCTCATATTTTAACTCTTGAACTATATTGTCTATGTCTAATTTTTTCTACCATGACTGATACTGTTATGACTATTACTAGTCTGGGATTTATCTTGATAATTTCATTTTACTGTGTTGATATGAATCGATGCACATATGTGTCAGGTTCAATGTTATTTTTGTCTTTCTTTGGGTAACCTCAAAGTACTGGGTTTAATTTCATATGACTTCTTTGGAGCACAGTACAAATTTGGATAAAGCATTTGTCAAATGAACCTTGTTCTTCAACATTTCTCCACATGATATCAGTTAATAACAATTGACATCCTCAACATACAGTTTCCTCTTCACGAAAAATCTTCGCTACTATTGTCATGTGCTCACTAGTAACTGGTTCCATGAGGTATTTCCTGGAGTTCTAGTGAGAAGCAGTAACCAGTGAAGTTCAACCAGGTATGTTGTGCAATGTCAACTCACTGATGACATTGGTGAATGGTTGCTCAATTTCGTGGATTGGTTGAAGTTAGACATTAATACCGTTGAATGCTGGCCAGCTCAGTGGTCTATCGGTTAAGTGCTATGGCGCGACACTGGTAGGTCCTAGGTTCGAATCTCGTGAGGCGGGATCGTGGATGCGGACTGCTGACGAGTCCCTTAATAGGACGAAACAGCCGTCCAGTGCTTCCAGGTTTTCCATGGTGGTCTAGCTTCAATTGACTCATGATCTCAACTCTATAAAATTACCATTGTTTTTATTTTTTAGAAGTAAAATATTTGAAAATGAGAGGAAATAGTTTAAAAATTTAATTTAAAGCCAAACTTGAATGAAAGTCTAAATATGGAAAGTAAGCAATTTCACAAAGTGAGAGTGACAGAAAAGGGAAGAGTAGGATAGGAGATAACATGTTTGTTTATGTACGTACGCATGAAAAAATTTCCAAAAATCAGACCATCGAACAATCCTATTACAAAGTGTCAATTCATAATATGTGCAAGGTATATATATGTAACTGAGAGAGAAAGCCAATAACATGTCATGTTATTTTACAACGTAATTTCACATTACACAGATAATCAGAAATAAAAATTTGTAAATTGTAAAAGAGAAAAAGTGGAACGACTGTTGTATCAATCAAGTTTCAATATTTATTTATATTTTATGTATATCTTCGTGAAGGAAACAAAAGCCTTGTAAGTAGTATCACTAGTCAGTCAGTCAGCTACAACGTAGGACCAGGTACATTAGTATCGCAAGTAATAACTTCAAGAAATTCACTATTATTAAAATATATGACACAATTCATCAGTACTGGTTGTTTGAATCCTAACGTGAATATCAACTCTAAGATGCTGGTGAACCCAAATAGGATGAAACACCGAGATTGATACAAATATGGTCAGTCAGTCACAACGTAGAACCTCGTACGTACCTACGTACATCAGTTCGAGTTGCCATACCACATTAGCACAGAGATGCAGTTGTCGATTCGAATCCCATAGTGGTAGAAGTAGTAGGAGTATAATCAGAAATCAGAAAGATTAGGGTTTGAAGAAATTATTGAACGAGTATAGTACAGTGAAATAAATTTGGAAAGAGAAAAACATAAAGACATGAGGAATTCAGAAGATTAGAATTTGGTAGAACACAAAGAGTGGATGCACCTTCGCCATTGCAAATGATTTTGAGCCATGTCATTCAACGTCTCTAACCATCGGTTGTTATCATCCTGTGGATCTTGACCAGGTATTCTACACCTATCAACATGGCTCAGTCCACTTGTCAGTGACTTCATGGATTTGTGCCACGTTTTGGTCTGACCGCTCCCAGCTTTTTTCCAACCTACTCCTACACCATAAAACATTACATGTCGGGGTAGTTGGTGGATGGATATACGTAGCACGTGTCCCAGCCATCTCAACTGATGAAGTTTCACTACTTCATCAATCGATTTACCATCCTTACTTAGTACCGGTTTCCTAACAACTGTATTACTTACCCGGTGGTCCCAGGGTTTACAAGCAATGCTTCGAAGACACCTATGATCGAATACTAGCAGCCTATGAATATCCTTTACTCTTATCGACCATGTTTCACAGCCGATATGGCTTTACATTTTAATACTGTTTAGTGATAAAAAATCATTAGAAACAATATTTTTTTTCACCGAAAAGCAATAAACTAATAGAAAACAATAGAAGCAATAACTGATAACAGTCTTATGAGTTAATTGAAGACAAACTGAAGATAAACTTCATCCACATCATTTTCTCTCAGTATCCAAAGTATTATAAAAGGAAAATTCAGAGAGATTGGTGAAATAAAAAGTTTCACAATCATATTTCAACGAGATGGCAGAATACTTCAGGTGAAAAGATCTATACTTACATACAAACACACAATACCCCATTGATAAAACGAGAAAATTATGGCATTGTCATTATTATTATGCATGTAGTGCAATATTCAGCCAATACATATAAGGTGAATAAACAATCAATCAGCGATAACCAATTTGGCATTATTTAATATAAATTATCATTTTTGCCTTTGTACATAGCAACAAAAACTAGATTTTGGCCGAAAATTAGTTTTTTTTTAAAAAAAAAGGAAGCGCATTGATATCCTGTTAAATTCATAAACATAGAAGATAACTTACTGCGTAAAGCCAAATCTGTTAATGAAGCTAAATTGAAATAACAGTTGATTGTAAAAATCTTTTTTTTTTCCTTAGTGAAGGAGAAAATTGATACTAATTAAGGAAAGGTATCCATCGAAGATAATGATAGATGGTCGCACATTATTGTAGACCGGTTGAAATTAGACTTGTATACCATTGGCTCCTGGCTCAATGGTCTAGAGGTTGTGTTCGTGTGCGAGACCGAAGATTCTGGGTTCGATTCTTGTCTGCATAGTTGTAGATACACACTAATGACTAGTCTCACACTAAGACGAGACGATCGTCCAGTGCTTCCAGGTTTTTGATGATTGTTTAACTTTGATCGATTCATGATTTCGATCAAATTCATCAGATATAGTTGGTATTCTCGTTAAAGATTAACATCAGTTAAAGTACCACTGGGAAACAGAGTAGCACTGGACATCTGTTTTTTTTAATCTTAATTAGACTCTTCAACAAAGTAGGCCTATTAACCCATCAGCTACCGAACCAAGGACATTCAGGCTTTTTTCGAAAATTGTCTAGCACTTACTACTTTTCAACTATAGTCTAATTGAGTTCGATTAGGGACAAAAGCAAGCTAGAAACCAAGTGGATCACTACAAAATTCTTCTTATGTTGAAACAAGAATGTAAAAATTTACGAAAATAATTAGATCACACAGCTAAGTGCTCTCTGATTTGAATCATAGTAGTTGTAAAAGGTGTTAATAGTTTGAATGAATTGTGCTGTGTTAGAAAGGTGATATCCGCTCTCCATGTCGATCGAAAAAATATAGCTATTTGTGAGAAATTGAGATCTAGTTATCCGAAAATTTTCTTAACGACTGAAAGCATCTAAGGTTGAAAATATTATCTGCCTACTTTATAAATGTTTCTTTCTGAACACAATACAGATCATTCGATGGTTCTATCCCACACGACAATAATTAATGTTTCAAAGATACCTTTGATCTAATCAACTATAAAATTCACATGTTTGTATTAACTAGCCATATCACATATATGTGGTACCAATAAAAATGATTTCAAGAAATCCGACCTAGATTGGAGAGAAAAATATATTTTTCACAAGGTCATTCGAAAGAATACACCTCATGTTAATGATAACAACAAAGAGAAAATAAACAAGAAAGACTATCACGACTAACCTCTTCGACTCATACGTAAACGTGTTTTCGCTACTAACCCCATAGTATTTGCCGATGATGAGGCAGTATTATTAGTAGTTAGTGTTTGACGATCGCGAGTAACAGATGAATCATTGCCAGGGGCATTGTATGGTTTTAAAATTCCCGATGGAATGCAACCTACAAGGCCCGTACGTAAATTTACCACTTTCCATGTGTTACTACTTCTACAAGAAAGAATGAATTCAAATAAAAGTTTTTTTTTTGATAAGAAAAAGTAGAAAAGTGAACATCAAATTGTAATTTTTATTTGTACTGTAATTTTAAGTTTTTCTGGTTAGCGTTCTACTGTATGTGGCGGAAACTTGAAGCACTACGAAAGCCATCATCCAGAAGATACAGATGTTTATTAAAAGTTGTCTACGCAAAATACTTCGGATCCGTTGACCAGACACTATCAGCAACAACCTACTGTGGGAGACAAACCAGATTTCACTGAAGGAAGAAATCAGGAAGAAGATCTGAAAGTGGATAGGACACATATTGAGGAAATCACTCAACTGTGTCACAAGGCAAGCCCTCACATGGAATTCTGAAGGCCAAAGAACACACTACGCAGAGAAACGGAAACAGATATAAGAATAATGAACAACAACTGGATAGAATTAGAAAAGAAGGCCCAGGACATAGTGGGTTGGAGAATGCTGGTCGGCGGCCTATGCTATATTGGAAGTAACAGGCGTAAGTAAGTAAGTAATTTTAAGTGCAAAACTAAGTAAACAAAAAAACTTAACAAACCTTTTGCCAAGTACACACACTGTTTCATTTGCTCTAATAAACAATGGACGACCTAATGAACGTGTTCCATGTGGACGAAAACCAGGATTATATGGGAATTCTTCACCTGAGGTGCTAATTGTATCCAAATTTGAATCTACATCAGGACGATATTCACTTGTGGTTATCCAAATTTCAGGACTAAGACGTGGAAGCATACCTGTATTTGTAAATCAAATACAATATTAGTTGTAGTAAAGTGAACATTAAAAAAAAAATTACTAAAAAGTAATTGAAAATTTAGGTATGTAGTAGTTTATTTAGATCATTGAAACTAGAGCTGCTATTTTCTAATAGTCATGCTTACTTACTTACTTAATTACACCTGTTACCCCTCGTGGAGGAGCATAAGCCGCTCACCAGCATTCCTCATCCAACTCTGTCCTGAGCAATCCTTTCCAGTTGACTATTGACTGACTAATAGTCATGCTAGTTAGTTTTAATTTAACGCTATTATGATGCCATTAAACATTACATATTATAATTCTCCTTGAAATGACAATGTTATAAACGTATAACTCTTACATAAAGTTGATGGTGTAATAGAATCAATAAAGGTCTATTCCTTTAATCTGAATAACTGAAGTATGATTTGAATTTGTTGATACATTGACCGATTTTAGAAAGTTCAATGTCTAAAACAATTTAATTATTTTGCTAGACACAAAACACCCAATCAAAGACTGAGATCAGTTTCAAAAGTATTGAAATCAAAGACAAAGCATGAATACAGTAGAGCCATTAAACATGTAATTTAAATCAGATGTTGAAGTATTTCTGACAAGTATGTGAATGTTAAGTAATGAAGTTCAATTCTAAAGGTTCATATTTAGTATGTAACTACGGAAGTGTGTAGTGGGCGAACATTTAAGTGGAGAAAACCAATCTATTATATAGTACAAAATCACAAAGTTCTTTCATAAAATGCGATAACCATACATCAAATATTTCAACTGCAAATCTTTCATCAATTGTCTCAAATCCCATCGTTCGTTCAATTAGATCTTCTCCTTTCAGGCATACCACTTCTGATTAGTGTTACATGCTACTTATGTATGTGGACATAAGTGGCCTACACCACATATGTGTTAAGAATAATTAAAACAATTTTCTTACTATTATCAAGGTGAAAAAATATTCAAATAAGTGGATATACAGTTGTATCCAATGTGATAGAAATAAGTAAACAATTAACGAGATCAAATTCATTTAGTATTGTTTGTTTGAAGCTTCCCATCGATGTGTTAGGACTGCAACTGGTCAGTCTCTTATTGGCATATATGCATATTGTGCGTATTGCCTCAATATAGCCTTAATTCACAAGCATGGTAAGCAAAGATGGATAGTGGCTAGTAGTAGAATCCAGTTTGACGCGTTTCGTCCTGTTTGGGACTCGTCAGCGAGATCAATATGAAGATTATTATAACAGGTTATCATTTTATACCTTCAATCAGATGATTTCTCTATTAGTGATAACACATTTATGTCCTGTAACTAAGTACATAAATTAAATAAACATGTATGATTAAATAAAGCAAAAAGTGAGGAGAACATGAATTAATTGAAACTTTTACACAAATCATATACGTTTATATGTATGTACGAAAGAAAAGAGAACAATCTTTAGAAAACAAAGAACACAGCCTAAATTGCAAAAATAAACAAACAAGAAATAGTAGAATAATTGAAGAATAAAAAGCGCTGGAAGTGGATAGGACACACATTGAGGAAATCACTCAACTGTGTCACAAGGCAAGCCCTCACATGAAATCCTGAAGGTCAAAGGAAAAGAGGAAGACCAAAGAACACATTACACCGCGAAATGGAGACAGACATGAGAAGAATGAACAAAATTTGGATAGAACAAGAAAGAAAGGCCGAGGATAGAGTGGGTTGGAGAATGTTGGTCAGCGGTCTATGCTCTATTGGGGGTAACAGGCGTAAGTAAGTAAGTAATTGACGAATAATTAATGTTTATATTTGAGAGTGTATAGATCAAATAAATATTCGTTTATTTTCAGTTAAGAAGAAATATGAGCTTTGTTGACTAAAGTAATAAATCATTTATCGTAAAAGTGATTGTCTTATGGATATTTTATTATTCTAAATATTGATGTTATATTAAGTGAATGATTGAATAAGTATTAAAATATAAGCGAAAGTTTGAATGTCCTCGACTACTTCACTGTTGATTGTAAAAACCAGATACTGGTGTAGACAAATATCCCAAAGCCCCCAAATGACCTGATACGGCCGAGAGTGGAGAGAGTCCGCTCTCCCTCTCGAAATGATCTCAGATGGTCACGCGTATATAGCCTCTGTGACAAGGAAGTCCTACTCACTGTCTTCTCGTGCCGCGAGTGTTGTCTACGAAATTGAGAGGACGAAAAGCGAATGTCCGACGCTTTAACCGGGTTGGTCGACACGGAAAGTCCGCCTAGGGGAGTTGGAAAACCCTCATTCCAAACCAATGATACACATGGGCTCCAGTATCCTGAAAGGGAACAAATGGCGTATGAACCAATCGTTGGTCACCGAATACCATGTGACTGCAGTCAGTCAGTCAGCTACAACGTAGGACCAGGCACATATATGCATCGGTCCAAGTTGCCATACCTCATTAGCACAACAAGATCAACAACGGATTCATAGTAGTTAATTTAGTGTTGGTAGTAGTATATAAATTATAGGTTGTATATAAGGATATACTATAGGAAGGAAAACAGATATGAAGCAGTTTTAATCTCAAGGTTTAAGGGAAGATAAAGAGTGTATACACCTACGCCATTGTGACCGATTCTGAGCCATGTCACCCACAGTCTCCAACCATTGGTTACGATAGTCATGCGAACCACAACCAGGTAGTCTGCATTTAACAATATGGCTCAGACTATAAGTTAGTGACTTCAAACACTGATGCCATGTTTTGGTTTGGCCGCCCCTAACTCTCTTCCAACCGTCCCCAATACTAGTCATCATAGCGCGTCGTGGTAATCGGTGTTCAGGCATACGTAACACATGGCCCAATCATCTCAGTCGATGAAGATTCATCACCTCATCAACTGATTTACCATCGTTCCCTAATACCCTGCGTCTAACCTCACTATTACTTACCCGGTGATCCCAGCAGATGCGAGCAATATTTCTAAGGCATCTGTGGTCAAATACTAGTAACCTACGAGTATCTTCTACTCTTAATGGCCATGTTTCACAACCGTAAAGTAGAACAGAGCGAACTGATGCGCAGTATACTCGTCCCTTAATTGATAGACGGATATCTCGTCTACACCATAGGTGACGTAAATTGGCAAAAGTCAAACGAGCTTTCTGAATCCGTGCTGAGATTTCGTCAGACACCAACCCATTAGGACTGATCAGACTTCCAAGATAAGTGAAGTTGTCGACGCGTTCGACTACTTCACTCCCTATCCTTAGTTCGGGTGTTGACGCAGGCCAGTCCTGGAGTAACAATTTACATTTGGATGGGGAGAAACGCATCCCAAACATCCTGGCATTATTACTCAGTCCCAACAGAAGACTCTGCATTTTGTCAGCGTCTTCACCAAATAGGACTATGTCATCTGCGTATTCTAAGTCGATTAGTGGTCCCCCTGGTAGGAGATCAATTCCTGTAAATTCAGTCGAAGAGAGTGTTATTTCCAGCAACAGGTCTATAATGAAATTAAACAAAAATGGGGATAGTGGACAGCCTTGACGGACACCACTTGAGGTTGTAAAATCATATGACAGTTCGCCATAAGCTCTCACTCGACTAATAGTGTTCGAGTAAAGAGCCTTCAAAAGGTTTATGTACTTCTCAGGTACACCTTTCAATGACAGACACTGCCATGTGACTGCATCTCCTCACGATGCTCCACAGCCTTGTGAATCATATCTTTCGGTCAAAGGCTTCGGGTGTGGTCTAGTAAGAAAACCATCTGCTTCGGTTTGGGCACTCGGGCAGTATCACAGCCCTCACACAAATCAAATAAGATTTGTATGGCGCATATGTATTTGGTGCCCCTTTGTACCAATATTTATGTGTTAAAATAAAATAATAAAATAATAAAATAAATATCGCATATATTAACTATTCTTTCTGCATCCATCAATTCAACTGCTTTTGTAGAAAGAGTTATATTAGCAGGTGTTCTAAGAGTTTGTATATTCGGTTCGTGAGCATTTCCCAATATGGTTAAGCAAAGGTGTAGTTAAAACTGTTAACAACTCCATTTCTAGCTCATTTCGTTCAGATGTATCATACAACCAACATGAAGCAATCATTCACAATAAGATATTGTGTTAACCAACAGTCTACCTAAATGCGTTAGAATGAGAATCCTTCAGACATCTGAAGTAATTGCTATTCGGATGAAAAAGCTAGAACTTTGAGTATAAAAGAAGTATGTTCAATCGCACCTATTACCTTGCCCAACTATGGACCTAACTAGTTAATAATCAATTTTATGATATAGTGACGTAATTTGGTTAATGTTCATTATTATTATTGTAAAACCTGCCAACAATTTTAAGAAATTTATTCAGTATCCATCTCAGTTTATTAATTCGTACCTAATTCATATTAGTCTACATATTATGGGATTCTTGATTTGTAACTACATCATTGTCTCTTTCATTTCATGTTACTTACTTACTTACTTACGCTTGTTACTCCCAATGGAGCATAGGCCGCCGACCAACATTCTCCAATCCACTCTGTCCTGGGTATTCCTTTCTAGTTTTATCCAGTTTTTATTCTAATCATTATTTATCTCATAATTTCATTTAACGTTATAAACTGATCGATTGTATCAGTCACAATCAATCAATTACCATTACCTTTAATATTCAGTTTTTATCTGTAGTACTTTTAAGTATAAGTAACACTATATTGAATAGGTTAGACAGGGTTTCTTATTAAATTAACAATACACCAAGGCTATATACGGTGAATCAGTACAAGTATACTGGGGTGGTGAGGGTGAGAATGAGCTAGAACTAGACAAATAGACTATAAACTGAGTAACAGTCAACGCCTACGTTGACAGTATCTAGGTCATTTGATTACTCATATGTGTATGTATATCTATTATTGTAAGTAGACGTTGTTTACCATGGTATCTTAATTCTTCCTATCTAAATTGATAGACTAATTATCAGATGGATGAAGTGAGTTGCATATTTATTCCATTTATAGACTGTACGTGAAAAATGGGAGAAATATATAACTGCCAACCGTAGTATATATCAGGATTGAGAAATCGATTTGACTAAGGTGTCCCGTGAACCCAGATGGTATGCCGGGTGAGCAGTACGCATAAAAGATATTACATGTGCATTATTCAAGAATGAAAATAACATTTAATTAAACCAGTCGTTAGCGTTATTAATGTAGATATTTTGATGAATGCAACGGATCGCAGTTTTCCAAAAGTAATTTGTAATTAGGAATTAACTAATTAGCTGGAATACCTAGTGCTATAAAGCTAAATGACAACATATCATGTTTTTGTATCATATCGTGAATTTATTGAAGCTAGAATTTTACCGTTGGACACTAACCTGGTAGTTTTAGTGATTAAACGATCGATTCGATACGTGAAAGTTCTGGGTTCAATCGCTGATGGATTCATAAGTGCACACCGCTGAAGATACCTAAGCTACGATAAAACAACAGTTCAGTGCTACCTGGTTTCTAACGATACTCTTGAGAAAAATCCATGACGAATACAACCTAAAAATTTATAAACTGTCAAACAGTCTAGTAATTAGTGTTTGGTGAGTTTAGAAATTACCACTGTGTTAGTTATATCTAAACAAAAATGGCCTATTTGGAGTTCAAAAATATTCCTAGTTGATTCTAACTAATTATGATTCTCGACTACGTATGTTTATGCGATTTCATAGATAGATTGTTAATGTAATTCCTGATAAACTAACATGACGACGACAACGATTCATATTTTTCTCTCCTCAATCTTTTGGATGAGAATAAGGGGGGATTACTGTAAAATCCACACAACAGATTAATTCAACAACGAGAAGAGATGATGTTAGATTACGACAGTCTGTAAACTATGATACAAGAATATAAGAATATCGACTGGTTATTTGTTTAAAGACATTTTGTATATACCTTTTTTTTCTCCCCACAATAGGACGAAACGGCCGTCCAGTGCTTCCAGGTTTTAGAATGGTGGTCTAGCCTCAACAGATTCATGATGTCAACTGTAAAATTATTATAGTATCCAAAAAACCTTCTGATATTAATCAACATGTGCTCACTAGTGACTGGCTTCAAGAGGTATTTCCTGAAGTTCTAGTGAGAAGCAGTGACCAGTGGAGTTCAACCAGGTCCGTTGTGGGATAGTAACTCACTGAAGACATTGGTGGATGTGTCCGTCAACTTCTTGGATTCGTTGAAGTTAGACATTAACACCGTTGGATGTCTGGCTCAGTGGTCTAGAGGTTAAGCGCTCACGCGCGAGACTGATAGGTCCTGGGTTCGAATCTCGTGAGGTGGGATTATGGATGCGTACTGTTGAGGAGTCCCCCAGTAGGACAAAACGGCCATCCAGTGCTTACAGGTTTTAAATGGTGGTCTAGCTTCAATTGACTAATGATTTCAACTTTGAAAAATACTGAAATCTCCAGAAATCCCCTTCTAAACAAAAACTGCATTAATTTGTCATACACACGGTATGAAAGTGTAATTTCCCCAATATAAATAATTTTTTTAATTATTTGCCACATATATTATGTAGATATATATTTACACACACACACACACACACACACACAAATAACCCTTCTCTTAATCCGTTAATATTAAACATAATAATAATATAGATTGGAAATAAATATTTTGTTTACATAAAGGTGACTAATCTACCCTTACTGATATGTGTACATATACTTATAAACAAAACAGTAGGATAACAAATATTGATTGATTAATGTAGAAAAGAAAAAATATTGGAAGTATTTTTTGAAATCAATCAGTTGGATATTGAAAATAATAAACATTATCATTTTCAGAATGGGTTTTGTGGAGATTTCAGTATTTTTCATAACTGAAATCATGAGTCAATTGAAGCTAGACCACCATGGAAAACCTGGAAGCACTGGATGGCTGTTTCATCCCATTGTGGAACTCCTCAACAGTGCGCATTCACGATCTCGCCTGCGAGATCCCAACCCAGAACCTGTTGGTCTCACGTGAGAATGCTTAACATGTAGACCACTGAGCCGGCCGGCATCTAACGATGTTAATGTCTAATTTCAACCGATTCACGAAATCGAGCGACACATTCATTAATTTCTTCAGTGAGTTACTATCTCATAACAGATCCGGTTGAACTCCACTGGTCACTGTTTCTCATTAGAACTCCAGGAAATACCTCAGGGAGCCAGTCACTAGTGAGCATATGTTAACTGATATCAGAAGGGGTTTTATCGATATTATAGTAATTTTGACAGTTGAGATCATGAATCAATTGGAGCTAGATCACCATTGAAATCCTGGAAGCACTGGACGGCTGTTTCGTTTTATTGTGGGGCTCCTTTGCAGTGCGCATCTACGATGCACGAACGCGCGCGAGACTGATAGGTCCTGGCTTCGAATCTCGCGAGGCGGGATCGTGGATAAGCACTGCTGAGGAGTTTCTAGTCTGATCATTTCGCCTAGATTGCACGTATGGGATAAATTAACTTATATTAGCCAATGAACATTTGATCAATAAACTCAATGATAGTAAGATAATGACCGGGACCATCAATATATAGAGTCTATGATACAACTTCCTGCATCTTTTAGTCCGATAGCCCAAATACAACAAGAACATAACAGACAGAGAAACTTCTATAATTCAGTTCAAAACTTAGAACTTATCTGACATTATAGATCAGTTGGTTGACTCCATACCAGTAGAAATAGGAATATACAATTTTTACATGAACACACCATAAAACAAGACTGAGCAAGTCTATGGTAAATTTAAAGTAATTTGAGGAAAGTTTCTAGGTTAAGGTTAAACGAAAGCTTACAATTAGAAGAATATAAAGATACAATGATCCTAATGTTTAATTTACATAATGAAAATACAAACAATAATTGAATTCACTTGGTATTGTTTGTTTGAATATTCCCATTGATTTTTAGGACTGATCAATCTCTTACTGGCCATATGTGCATACTATGCATATTGCCTCGATATAGTCTTAATTCACAAGCATTATAAACAAAGGTGGACTCAGTAGCTGAGTGGATAACGCGATGGCGTTTGAAGCGAAAGGTACTGGGTTCGAGTACTAAAGTGAACATCAACTGTACATCCAGCTGACGAGTCCCAAATAGGACGAGACGTGCGTCCTGGATTACACTGCTAGTCACTGTCCATATTTGCTTACAAACAATAATTCTTCACAAGCTAACTTTCATAATTTACAATATACTCATAATATTCCGTTCTGTTATTATGATGATTAAATTGACTTGATTAATAAGAGACAAGAATTTCCCAATGGATATTTTTAAGTGATTTTGTTAAAATGTATAAAGAATCAATGAGTTCCCAACATCCATTTCTTTATAATTAGTATATTTATTTAAACACATAAATATTGGTACAAAGGGGCAGCACATATATATGCGCCACACAAATCTCATTTGATTTGTGTGAGGGCTATGATAATAACCAGGTGCACAAACTGAAGTAGGTGGTTCTCTTAGGGGACCACACCCCGAGCCTTTAACCTAAAGGTCTAATCCACAAGGCAGTGGAACATCATGAGGAGATGCAGTCCCATGGTAGCCCGTGACCAACGATTGGTTCATACGCCATTTGTTCCCTCAGGATCCCGGAACCCATGTGCACCATTGGTTTGTAGTCAGGGTTTTCCAACTCCCCTACGTTGATATTCCGTATCCACAACCCAGTTAAAAAGCCGGGCATTCGCTTTTCGTCCTCCCAATTTCGTAAACAACAGTGATGCCACGAGAAGGCAGTGAGTAGGACTTCCCTGACAGGCTGTATACGCGTGGCTGTGTGAAAGCGTTTCGAAGGGGAGAGCGGACTCTCCCTACTCTTGGCCGTACAAGGCCAACTACATGTTGTACATCAAGAAATGATTTAAGTTAGACTAATATCGGAAACCTAGGAGCATTATTACACGGTTGTATTGTTCGAGTATGAGACTAGATAATCCTATATTGACACTGTTTTTTTGCTTGTTCGTTTGTTTGATATCAATTAGTTTTCTACCATTTAATATGACTTTTCACTCTACTGTTGGTTGATTGATCTACTGTTGTTACAACGAGATAAATACTTAATAAAATAGAAGTTTAAAAACTATTCTATCTAAAATTACTGTTCATATATTTAAGTTACTATTAGTTTATTAAAGACATATTACTCAGCTCTATTCCAATTAGGGTTTAATTATGCCCCTATTGAATATGAACTGCATAAGAGAGGAGCATCTGTTTGCTGTGTAGCGTTCTATTCTGGCTATACAAGTGAAAGAGCACGGGTGAACTACATTCTAGACCAATAGTTGTTGATTGTTGTTCTCAGCTGTTATCTCACAATAATCGTGTAACAAGTACTAGATAAAGTCTAGACAAATTAATCGATACCTAGATTGGATCAAAACAACTGCACTCCCGTAATTAAGACCTGATCTCACGGGATCCGAAAACGGCTCAAAATATCTATTTTTGTACCATCACTTACACATCTACCAAGTACGGATTTATGTAGTCAGCTTTGAACCACAGACTTGTGGTGGAGATATTACTCAGTTCCCTATATTAAGGTAACCGAGATGGGACTTAAACTCGAGACCTAGTGGTTGGAAACTGAACCACCTAACGTCTAAGTTATTACACTCCACTCTCCTACTGTTGGTATGATAACCTTAATTTCTTAAGTTTTTACTCATGGCAACACTATTTATTATGAAGTGGCAATAATTGGAGAAGAGCTGGGAAAAGTAATATATCTAGCTAAATACAATAATTGGAGTATTTAAATTCTGCTTCACTCACTTCGGTTTGAACAACAGTTACAGAAGAAAAGAGCAAATACTGATAATCCATAGTATTAGGGTGAGTAATAGCATGTAACATACTAAAATGTGACCACATGGGAAACATCAAGAAACGAGTTTGGTAAAACTTCTTTGATAAAAAACAATTCGTCTAATATGTAGGTAGTACTAATCACAGATCGATTTCAGTTAGAATAGCAGTGGATATCAGAGAGCACTGGATAGCTGCTTCGTCCGAGTTTAGAACTCTTCAGAAGTGCGAACTAATTGCTGGTACCATGGATTGAACCCAGAAACTACAAATACCGCGGCGAATGCTTAACCATTAGGACCGCAAGGTCTGCATCCATTGCTACAACTCCAATTCCAATAAATTTGCGATATACATAGCACAACGATCAATCACTAACATCAGTGACAACAGTTTAAATCTCGATACATCTGAAGTCTTCCACCAGTTACAATATTCACCAGAACGTTAAGAATATCTTACAGTAAGTTACTAGTGAGACCAACCTGTAACGAATACAACCTATAAAAACAGGATAATTAAACTAAACTCCACAAAACCTCTGAAAAATAATTTACCTAGTAATTGGGCAAATGTTGGCCTAGCTTTTGGTTCATGTGCCCAACATGCTCGCATCACAGCATCGTATATTGGATCTGGACAAGAATCTGGTTGATCTAACCGACCAAAACGTGGTGTATCGATCATTTCTAATATTTGTCGACCAGTAAGACCAGCCCATGGTGTAAATCCATAAGTGAATATCTCCCATAATGTAATACCATAAGCCCAAATATCTGAATGTATAGTAAATAATAAATCATGTATACATTCTGGTGCACACCATGCAATTGGAAGTTTAAGATTAACATTGAAATTTGATTGGTAATATGATTTGCCTAGTTGAAGAGCACGGCTCATACCGAAATCACTAATTTTTACCTATAGATAGGAAATAAAAGAATAAAGAAATATTTAGGTACTGGATTGATTAATTTGAACATAGTGGATTAATTTAATGTTTGATTATGAGAAAGTAGTTTAAACTTAAGGATTCTGTAGTCCATAAGTTCACTGACTCAATCAACAATTGGAATCATGACTATCAAATCTGGTTGTTTTCAAATGTAAATGTATGGCACTGATAAACCATTGATATGAAATAATTGGAGGTAGTTGGTAGGACATCTTACTTAACATAGCTTTTGTGTTAGTTATCAGATTGTCCATTGATCGACAGAATTTGACTAGCACTAGGGACTAGACCAATATGACATTGAGCACTACTCAGTAATCAATAGTAAATGACTGATATAACTAGACGGCCAGTATTATTTGTTCCCAAAATACTTGGCTTTTCAAGTTACGACTTCCCGTTAGATCTTTAGGAGTTTAATACAGAAAACGGTATCAGTGGTTCAGCATATAAATTTATTAGAAGAATAGGAATCCAGTTTAACAATCCCGTATACACAGATAGGTTCTTTTTCCTCGACGGACTGGACTCAGCTAGAACATCATTGTAAACCAGAAGGCGTTGAACAATTATTTCGTTTTAGTTTCCAACTATTCAACAGTGTGCACCTACAACACTGATAGACATTGAACCAAGAAATATCAAGCTTCGCAGAAAATACGTTACCTTTCAGTTGCCTACCATCAAATAGTCTACATTACCAAGTTCAATCACTTTGTGATATACCTTAACCATAATCTATATTCAAGTACTAAGAGCTAACTAGAAGTCATATAGATCTCGAAAATGACTGGTGATACGAACCAATTGCCGGAACCTGTAACACGGGACTTCATTTCGAGTAATTAAATCTACTTGACTAAATAAAATCCCGTAAATAGATAACATAGTAAATTGAAATAAAGAATTACACCTTTCATACTGTTAAATTATCGTTTTCCTATAAATGTTTATTTCATTTACGCATATATCAAGAAGAAACGAGAGTTACGGGGTTGTGGCAGACACAAACACACACACACACGTACGTAAATACAGTTTTGTACATATTCCGAGTGGAATTTCAAAATTTATTGTTTTAAATTTTTTTTTCTCTGGTAAGCGTTTTTTTTTAACGAATTAGTTTTTCTACGGGATGGGGTCTCTAACACCATACCCAAGCCTCCTCCTTTACCCGGACTTGAGACCGGCAGTAACTCTAAAAGAGCCCCCAAATGCTCTGGTACGACCAAGAGTGTGGAGAGTCAGATCTCCCTCTCCAAATACTCTCACATGGCCACGCGTATACAGCCTATGCCAGAGAAGTCCTACTCACTGCCTTCTCGTGGCATTAATGTTGATTACGAAATTGAGAGGACGAAAAGCGAATGTCCGACGCTTTAACCGGGTCAATTGACACGGAAAGTTCACCTAGGGAAGTTGGAAAACCCCCATTCCAAACCAATGGTGCACATTGGCTCCAGTATCTTGAAGGAACAAATGCCGTATGAAACAATCGTTGGTCATCGGCTACCATGGGACTGCACCTCCTCATGATGCTCCACTGCCTTGTGGATCAGATCTTTAGATCAAAGGCTCCGGGTGTGTCCCCCTTGAGTTTGGGCACCTGGGCAGTATCATAGCCCTTACACAAATCAAATGAGATTTGTGTGGCGAATATGTATCTAGTGCCCCTTTGTACCAATATTTATGTGTTCAAATAAATAAATAACTACAACAGCTACATGCAAAAAATAGAAGCAGATATGAAAACGATGAATAACAACTGGAAAGAACTAGAAAGGATTGCCTAGGACAGGGTTAGATAGAGAATACTGGTGTGTGGTCTATCCTCCTCGACGAGGGATAACAGGCGTAAGTAAGTATATATACATAAATGAAACATTTGTTATCAGAAAAAGTTAAATTTTATAAAAGAAAAACATTGAATTACAGTAATCCATTTACGTAATATAGATTATTTAAAGATAATAAAGATAATACACTATAATGGGTCATCTAATATTTATATAACTAAAGCCGACACAACAGAAAGATCATTTTTTATTCATTCATATTATTAATGAATGTTATTGGAGATTAATTATATCATAATGGAACATTTTATAAACAATTTATAGGGATACATCTGTGACTTATTAAGACCATTTGTACTATATCCTTATATGCAAGCTATCTTTTCTATACTACCACTACTACCACCACTAAATTAACTACTTCTATGAATTCGATGTTCATCTTGTTGTGCTAACAAGGTATGGCAACTTGGACTGATGCATATATGTGCCTGGTCCTACGTTGTAGCTGACTGACTGACTGACTATTAAGACTATACTTTTTATTGAATTTAATTCAGGTACAACTAGGGGACAAAAATAGTGCAAAAATAAAAAAAAACAAAAAAAAGATAATCATTAGAAATAGAAGAGGGAAAAGAAGTACAATCAAAGAGAAATATATATATATATACGTGAACAAGGTATACTATGTAATGGCAGAATACAGTCCACTTAAGAATATAGCCAAGAAGGATATTTTTTTCAATTAAAGAGGTTTTATGATGTAAAAGAAAACTATAGTAAGATTGTCACTAGTTTATATTCTGATTTATATCTAATAGCGTTTCAAGCTCTACTGGATTGCTTCACTCTTAGTGTTACCAATTTAAAAAATAAAGAAGGCCGTATGCTAATCTGTTGTGGTCTTACGTCCAGCTTTTTATCACGTGAATTAGCCACCAATCGAAATACGACTTTTCTAATCTCAATGTTGTGCCAGTCAATGACGTTCGAACAGTATGAGCAAACTAGCGTCCTTATCAGTCCCTTGTCCTCCTAGACCTTCCAATTAAGTCCAGAACACCAATTACAGCTTCTGTTATGCGGATCGATTATTTCAAGCATACTCAGTTTATATATCAGAAAGACAGACCGCATCACACCATAAAATAGAAAATAATATCTGTACAAGATCAAGCCGAATGTGGCTGTGAACGTGGGATACAATAATCAATAAACTGAGTATAATTTAGGAACAGTAAATCGTATAATAACAATCAATAGGTCAAAATGAATCATATAATAAGATGAATATAGATAGATGCAATCTAATCGCTGAATAGTTATATAATAGAAACATAAATAAAATAATGATCGATTACTAGATCCCGGAAGTTGCCCGTACTTATGTCTTCACTAGGGTATAACACTTTGGACACCAAACGGGTAATGATGAAGGACCAGCAGATAGCAGTCTAGTACAACTTAAAAAAGTTCATTAACTAGTAGTATGATCAAGTGTTTCACTTTATGCTAACAATATTTAATATTAACATTGTCTATGGAAGATAATATAAGAAGTGCAACTCTAACACTACCACTGTGATATATGCTACATATGCTGACAGATATAAGTAGTATATAGCACCAACCAGAAGTGGAATGGCTGGCAGCAGAAAATTAAAATGAAGAGAACAAGAAGTAAATCGGAGAGCAATCAAAATAACAACGGAATTAGAGGAATAATGGAGTATGTAAAAGACAACATAAACACGTGTAAATGATGTATTTAATACATGATTTTCATATTTTACGAACGTACTCTGTAATTTCGCGTTAAACAATAAATCGGTCTTGCCCACTGTTAGCGGAATAGAGATAGGAAGAAAGCACGTTCCGTGCAATATTGTGTTGGTGCATGCTGATTCGCTTTCTTATCCAATTAGCGCTAGTGGATACATGGAGAAGATTCTAGAATCACCTTATGTAAAAATCATAAACATACTAATGTTTTCTTTATTGTGCTTCCCACTTCCATCTACCCTTGTTATTTGGAATGTAATTTCGTTCCTGTTCAAACGTCTTCTGATTTGAAGACTCGTTGAGTGAAGTAGTGTTCAAGAATACTAAGCAATAGGAATAGCTGGGTAGTAATAAAGAGAAATTATAACACTCACCAAGTCTTTGTTCACTACACCATTTAGTTCTGGTCACCTCTGAGCTACATCCATTTTTAATTATGAGGACCAGTGATTACAACCAGTTGTTCAATCGAGAAAAAGTTTAATAGGTATGTTGTAACTAACATTTTAGTCATTTTTCTATTCAGCTAGTAAGTGAATGCTAAATAATGAAGTTACTTTCTATTACAGATTTCATTTCAACCATCTAGAGTGATTCACAAATGTTAGTGTAGGGAAGCCTAACATGTCGGATGAAAAACACTAAAATACAGATGGTTTTTGTATCTTACAACATAAAACTTGCCAGTTTAAAATATTTCAAATGATTATCGACAATCTCATCAAAAAATTCACAATTTACCTCAATACTCTACGTTATTCAGATAAATTTCTCTTACATATTCAGGAAACGATCAGTCAGTCAGTCAGTCAGCTACAACGTAGGACGAGGCACATTTATGCATCGGTCCTAGTTGCCATACCTCGTTAACACAGCAAGATGAACACCAAATTCATAGAAACAGTTTATTTAGTGGTGGTAGTATATAAAAGATAGGTTGTATATAAGGATATAGTATAGGAAGGAAGAACGTTATGAAGCAATTTCACTCTTAAGGTTTAAGGGAAGATAAAGAGTGTATACACCTACGCCATTGTGATCGATTCTGAGCGACGTCACACAGAGTCTCCAACCATTGGTTACGATAGTCACGCGGACCCCAATCAGGCAGTCTGCATCTGCCAACATGGCTCAGACTAGAAGTAAGTGACTTCAATGACTGATGCCACGTTTTGGTTTGGTCATTCCTAACTTTCTTACAACCATCCCGACCGTTGCTGCTACCTTGACGTGGTGGTCGGGCTTGCCTATCGTGATGAAGCAATCGAGCTATGCTGGCTGGAACAATCGTTCCTCGAAGTCCTACCATGCCAGACAGGTCGGTTGAAGAGCGGTGAGACTAAAAGCAGCAAACCCAAGGTCCGAAGGCGAAGTCGTACTGTCGACTGTACAGAGGTGTGACAGCAGTAAGGTGTTTCCTTCAGACAACCAGCATGACAGCGATGCTGCCTTCCCACAAGAAGGGGTGGGGTTAGAAAAGGTCGGCCCTAAAAATGCACACCTCGCTTTATCCCACGGATATCCGTCTCCGGCGGTAAGGTTTTTTTTTGAAGAACGGAGCTAACACAAAAATTACCCACAAAAAGGTCGTGTGTGACCGACCTCAAGCAGTTGTCCCTTGGGCACTGCAGTCACGCTCTCAGGTCATTAAGACCACTTCTAACCCAATTTCCTTTTCAGGTACCCCCAGCAGAACCCTTCCACGGTGTGGGCAACCGGGAAGTGATAACTACCCTCATACCCTAACAGCACTCAAGACCACCGTATTCTGACTGACTGATCCCCTACACTTTTCAGCATAGCGCATCGTGGTAATCGGTAGTAGAGAACAGAATAAAATAAAAGGTAACAAACTTAAATTTACAAATAATAATAATGGCCCAAAACACGTAGCCTCTTTAAATAGTAAGTCAGACAAAAAACTTCATTCGGTATAGACAAAATATGTGAAGACCAAAAGAGATTAGATGTAAAACCTACATCAATATAAATGAAATATGACAGATTTTATTGCAGAATCTCTAACGGTACAAAGGTCATACGAACCCAATATTCAATATGAGCTAAGAACTTATACACATTTCAATTGAAGTTAAAAAAAGAAACTAACATAAGATAACTGGGATACTCAACGAAAAATCCTTTCTGTTAGTTTAAGAAATGCCACTAGCTGACGAGCCATAAAACTTCAGTGACGGAATCGAATGATTGTTCAAACTTAGTTTAAGGCTTTGTGAAAATGTAATTTTACAACTTTAGACGAAACCAAACCTATAACCTCTCCTTCATGATTCCAGTTAGATCAATGAATCAGAATATAAAAGTTCACACCTTCCAACTTCAAATTAAAATTAGTAGCATAATGTGATTCTTATCCAGTGTTCCTCGATGTTTTATTGTCCGCCTTCTGACTTGCTTAAATACAATCACTTTGTTAAATCCATCTAAAAACTGATTATGGATGAACACACGATTGTTATTCTTATTAAGTGGATAATAGTAATTGAATAGTTCAGTTTTTGTATTACTTACAATATCTTTTGAAAAGACTAGAACATTTCTAGCCGCCAAATCACGATGTACAAGACCACATTCTTCTAAATAACTCATTCCTCGAGCAATCTGTATTGAGAATTTATGCAAAACAGGAACAGAGAAACTGGATCTTAATTCAGATTCACGTAAACATTCTAGTAGAGAACGAAGTGGAGCAAGTTCAGTAACCTAGAAACAAATACACAATAGAAGCAATGTAACGAAAATGTACTAAATAATAATACCAAAATTGGTAAAGATAGAAACACTCACTGCTATAATAATCAAAAATAAGGTGTTCTAATAGAGAGCACATCGGAATTTTAAGCGAAAGTTTTGAGTTTCATCATGAACATCAACACTGGAAAACGTAGGTATATTCGGTCGAAGAATCTCAAATAAGACAAAACGCACGTCCACAACCCAATTGCTATCCTCTATCCAGGTTGAACATAAGGTAATCTACGTTTTGTTTACGTTGGCGTAAAGTAATCCATATCAGTATTAACGATAGAGAAACATGGTTTTATTAAAATTGATCGGATCAACTTTTTTTAAATAATGCCTGGAAAAATGGAATTCACTATACGGATTTTGCCCTGAATGATATGTTCAGAACAGGACAAAATATTCCAAACTTCTTTATACAGATACGACTGATGATAAGAGAAGCAGCTATGGTCCATATATGGGTTGCGCAGTGGTTAAATAATAATATTTTATGGGTCTAAAGTCGGTGGATCTGATGCAGATGTGAGAGCGAGGATCGGCAAGGCAAGAGCAGCATATCTAGAATTGAAGAACATCTGGAACTCAAAACAATTGTCAACCAACACCAATATCAGAATTTTAAATACAAATGTCAAGACAGTTCAACTGTATGGGGCGGAGAAGTGGAGAACTACGAAAGTCACCATCCACAAGACACAGGTGTTTATTAACAGTTGTCTACGTACATCGGAAGAGCTGGACGGCCGTTTCATCCTATTATGGGACTCTTCAGCGGTGCGTATCCACGATCCCGCCTAACGAGATTCGAACCCAGGACCTATCAGTTAAGTTAGTAATTTGAAGTACCAAGCAGTTATCAATCCCATCACCATATATCCTAAATAATTTACCCTGTTTAATCTATATGAATTATTTAGATGAATCACTGTGAACATATAGATAATATATTCAGTTTTGAAAAATAAACAAAACAGTCACCTAATTATTTAGATCAATATACTTTAACCAAAATTGTCAATTAACATAGATGGATCTCAACTACTCACACTAATTAGTAGTAGTATATGGTGTTGCAAAGCTGTTGTAATAAACTTTAGTGTTAAATTCACTTGGTTTTTTTTTAAATCTTCTCATTGATGTTTTTTCAGGACTGCAACTGGTCAGTCTCTAATTGGTATATATGCATACTGTGCGTATTACCAAGTGATTTTAAACTTAACCCCATTGCACAAGCAAGTGGCAACCAGAACTCAATAGCTGAATGGATAACGCGATGGCGTTTGAAGCGAAAGATACTTGGTTCTAGTCCTAGAGTGAACATCAACTCTGAGATGTAGGTACATCCAAGCTGACGAGTCCCAAATAGAAGGAAACGTACATCCTGGATTCCAACGCTGGCCACTATCCATCTTTGCTTAACTTTAGTATTGTTTTTGTTTTTGAATTCCCTTCACAATTTCAATCATATCATCATCACTTCTAGTTAAAATGGTAAATCTTTACACTTCAATTCTAGTCATTAATAATTATTCATCTATTGTATACCCCTACATACCCTACAATTATTCATAATTAGACTGATCGAAATGTAAAATATAAAAATCAAATTCAAATTACACGACACAATATCAATTAGACTACTATTTCAATAATAAAATGCTTAGTCATACAAAAATTTACAAACCAAAAAGAAAAACAACAACAACAAAAAAACAAACAAACATACAAATGAAAAACGAAAAAAAAGTGAACAAAAAACTGTCCAAGTATTACTGTTGCATTCAGTCAGTCAGCTACAAAGTAGGACCAGGCACATATATGCATCAGTTCAAGTTGCTATGCCTCATTAGCACAACAACATGAGTTTATTTGTTGATCTGTTAACACAGTGTGTGTTACTTTAAAGAGAAAAAAAATTTTCAAATACTTCTATACATATACACATGAATATATGAAGAAACAAACAATTGAATAACGTTATTAACACAAACAGTTAGTTGTTCAATAGATTAACAATTAGATCTTATCAGAAAGGGTTTTCGTGGAGATTTCGGTAATTTTATATGGTTTAAATCATGAGTTAATTGAAGCTAGACCATTATGGATACTGGCTCAATGGTCTAGTGGTTAAGCACTCCCGCGCCAGACTGATAGGTCCTAGGTTCGAATCACGCGAAGCGGGATCATGAATGCACACTGCTGAGGAGTCCCACAATCATATTTTAAATAAAATTCATAATATATTAAAAATTGAATATAAGCTCATATAGTTATCATTATAGGTATACTGTTAGTGTTCATCAATGTGGAATATCACAGAAATAAATCATCTTTTTTTATATAAATCAGTTGAGATGTTAGTTGGGAGAAAAAGAAACAACTGAAGTTGAAGGAGAAATTGAAGAGATTTAAGTTTTAGATAAAATGTTGATATAAGCCAACAACTAGTAGCTGGAAAGAAGATTTGTTTTAATATTAGAAATATCTCACCTCAGTCAGTCAGATACAGAGTAGGACCAGGCACATTTATGCATCGGTCCTAGTTGCCATACTTCGTTAGCACAAGATCAACACTGGATTCATGGAAGTAGTTCATTTAGTGGTGGTAATATATAAAAGATAAGTTGTATATAAGGATATAGTATAGGAAGGAAGAAAGTTATGAAGCAATTTTAATCTCAAGGTTAAAGGGAAGATAAAGAGTGTATACACTCTTTGTCTTCCCACGTTGAAGGGACTATACAGTTACATAAATTATTTGTAGCGATCTACGTTCAACTATGTGTGTCCAATATTTTACAGACCAAGTCAAATACATCAGTGACTTTTTGGTCAAAGAAATTAGTTTCTAAACAATATATATAACACGATTGAACCTGGTCCCATCTGCTTTGGACTTGGGCAGCCAAGTAGTTACACAAACAATATGACTTAAAGACAGGTATACAAATCTACATTCGGTAAATGAATAGCGAAATTAATAATAATTCATTCCCTCAACCCAACCACTGACTAGTTTGACAAGCAATACTGACTAGTGTTGGAGACGATTGGAAGTAAATTAGGGGTGGTCGAACCAAAACATAGCATCAGTCCTTAAGGTCACTAACTTCTAGTTTGAGCTATATTGGTAGATGCAGACTATTTGGTTGGGATCCGCGTGACTATCGAAACCAATGGTTGAAGACTCTCAGTGACATGGCTCAGAATCGATTACAATGGCCTAGGTGTATATACACACCACTTATCTTCCCTTAAACTGTAAGATTAAAATTACTTTATACATTTCTTTTTACGATCTAATTCTTTCTTCCTGTACTATATCCTGATACACAATCTTTCTTTTATATATTACTACCATTGAAGTACCTGATTCTATGAATTCGGTGTTCATCTTACTGTGCTAATGAGGTATGACAACTTGGACCGATGTATTTATGTGCCTGGTTCTACATTGTAGATAACTGACTGACCAACTAAATTAAGAACGACCATTAATTAAAAATGTTTAGTGGGGTTGGTGAAATACCGTATATCGGAAATAATTTACTTATTTTATTTAAAAAATAAATATTGGTACGAAAGGGGCACCAGATATATATGCTCCACACAAATCTCAATTAATTTGTGTGAGGGCTGTGATACTGCCTGGGTTCCAAACCGAAGCAGGTATCGGAAATAAAGTAGGATCACATACACACACACACACACAGATGTACAACAACCAGTTAAAGCAACTTTTTTAAATGAAAGTAAGGTTGAATTGACAATCAAAAGTATGATTAAAATGTCAGAGTAAGCAGAACAAGGACACTATTATTATTATTCATTAAAGAACATATTATCTAAGGACAAAGTGTTTAAAACACGTTTTGTATGTCGATCAAACTTTAACAAGTGCATAAATCTGTTATTCTTATTGTGAACTGAAAAAATTAATTTTACTTTGGCTAACGTTTAAATAAATAATCATTCAGGGTTTTTGATTATCTCGTGCTGAAATTCAAGTCAGTCAGTAAGTCATAAAGTAGAACTTCGTACGTACCTACGTACATCAGTTCGAGTTGCCATACCACATTAGCACAGAGATACAGTTGTCGATTCAAATCCCATAGTGGTAGAAGTAGTAAGAGTATAAGCATTTATGTGAAGGATTAGGGTTTGAAGATGTTATTCAAGGAGTATAATCCAGTGAAATAAATTTGAGAAGAGAAAAAAGATAGAAACTTGAAGAATTCAGAAGATTAGAATTTGGTAGAACACAAAGAGTGGAAGCACCTTCGCCATTGAAAACGATTTTGAGCCATGTCATTCAACGTCTCTAACCATCGATGGATATCATCTTGCGAATCCCAACCAGGTAGTCTACACCTACCAGCATGGCTCAGTCCAATTGTCAGTGACTTCATAGATTTGTGCCACGTTTTGGTCTGGTCACCCTTAGCTTTCTTCCAACTTACTCCTACACCATGAAATTCAAGACATCAAATGATCAATCTCCATAAGCAAAGATGGATAGTGGCTAGCAATGGAATTCAGGACGCGCGTTTCGTCCTATTTGAGACTCATTAGCTGGATGTACCTACATCTTAGAGTTGATGTTCACTCTGAGACTCGAACCCAGTACCTTTAGCTTCAAACACCATCGCGTTATCCACTCAGCTATTGAGTCCTGATAGCCACTTGTTTGTTGCAATGGGGTGAAGTTTAAATTCACTTGGTATTATTTGTTTAAATCTTCCGATCGATGTTTCGGACTGATCAATTGCAGTCCTAAAACATTAATGAGAAGATTCAAACAAATAATACCAAGTGAATTTGATCAATCTCAGTAGTGCTATGGATCGTTTCAACACAAACTTTGTTACGAACCTTAGTATACTTCGAATATGGTTAGCAACACTTTGTCCTCTCTGGGACTTGCCAGATGGATGTACCTGGATCCTAGTTTTGATATTTATATTGGGACTCGAAACTAATACCTTTAGCTTCAAGCAATAATGCATTATCTACTGAGCTAACACTTTCACATTTGTTGAATAAGATATTGGTTATTTGGATTCAGTAGCTTAATGGATACTAACACATTGGACGCCGGAAGTCAAATATATCAAGTTTTTTTAAAGATAGAAACCAGTAGATTTTAATCTCCACGGTTAAAGAGTTGCTGTGTTCAAGCACGAGATCTCAACATCTTAAACTTCATGGTTCACACCGATGAAGCGACATTTAGAACAAAATGTAACATACGAACAGTATTATAGTCCCGTTCTCTATTATTATTGTCCAGCTGATATTTATTTATGATAAAAATAATGTACGGGGTGAATAAAGAACAATATTAGTTTTTTACAAATCAAGTTGGACAATTGGTGACAACATTCTAGTTATGCAACAAACCAATTCTACCTACAGTTGATAACAATGGTTTATTTATTTAATCACTTAAACACATAAATATTGGTACAAAGGGGCACTAGATATACATGCGCCTCACAAATCTCATTTGATTTGTATGAGGGCTATGGTACTGCTCACGTGCCCAAACTGAAGCAGGTGGTTCTCTTAAGGAGCCACCCCCCGAGCCTTTCACCTAAAGGTCTGATCCACAAGTCAGTGGAGCATCGTGAGGAGATGCAGTCTCATGGTAACCGGTGACCAACAATTGGTTCACACGCCATTCATTCCTTCATGATACTGGAGCCCATGTGCACCGTCGGTTTGTAATCAGCGTTTTCCAACTCCCCTAGGTGGACTTTCTGTGTCCACGAACCTGGTTAAAGCGCCTGGCATTCGCTTTTCGTCCTCTTAATTTCGTAAACAACACCCGTGGCACGAGAAGACAGTGAGTAGAACTTCCCTAACAGAGGCTATATTACGCATGGCCATGTGAGAGCATTTGGAGAGGGAGAGCGGACTCTCCCCACTCTCGGTCATACCAGGGCATTCGGGGGCTGATAGCAATGGGTTAAATAATAAACATGGACAATGTTATCAGTTGTGATCAGTGAGACATACAATTAATGAACAATGATATAAATAGTAGCTACAAATTATTTAGTAGGTAGATGATTGACTATGACAATTTGTCTTTCAATTGTCTGAATTGTGGATTCGAAACCCGCTTCACTTAATCAATATTAATAGGTATCAAAAGTAGTGGTTTAGTAAGACAACGTGCTTTGTGACTATTCAGTTAAATGATTATCCCAGTGTGTCAATAATCGTTGTGAAGAGTAATGAATGAAGTTCTCTTTAAAAAACATTGGAATATTCATGAACAAACAACTATACTATTTAAGACAGCCTCAATAATAAGTGGTAAAACGTTACTGGTTTGAATCCTGCTGACTCGATCCAAGTTTTATTGTAACTCTTACTATTAACATCATTTATTTATTTTATATAATCAAAGCATTAATCCTAACAGCCCAACTAATCTGATAAACATCAATCAACGGTTTAATCGACACAGGTTTCATGCTTAAAGCTATGACAAAGACTGGTAAAGATGGTGAGAAAATTGATGAAATTAAGGATCTTTACCGAATGAAATAGTTGGAAGATGCATTACATATGAACAATCACCGACTACTCTGACGAGCAATGTTCACTGATGTAAGAATAGGTTGGAAAAATTCTAAGACAATATACATCAAAATGTGGGATCAGTTCTATTAAGTCATTGATCGTAGGATGGTGTAATGTAGGTTGATGCAGACTACTTCAATTGAGGAATAAATCCTTTCCTTATGAATTATATTATATATGCTTAATATTGTCCTTCTACCGTTAATCTAAACACTATTTCCACTACTTTCGTAATTATCATGATAATTTCATCTTACCAAATTCTAAACCTCTGAATTCCTCATAACCCTATACTTTTTCTCTTTTCAAATTTATTTCACTGGATTGTACTCCTTCAATAACATCTTCAAATCCTAAACCTTCACATGAATGCTTATACTCTTACTACTTCTACCACTATAGGATTTGAATCTACAACTGCATCTGTGTGCTAATGTGGTATGGCAACTCGAACTGATGTACGTAGGTACGTACGAAGTTCTACGTTGTGACTGACTGACTTTGTTGATAAGGTGTCTAAAATTAGATCAATACAGATGCATCATGGCATTTATGATAGATAATGACCCGAAATGCCCTGGTACGGTAGAGAGTGGAGAGAGTACGCTCTCCCTCTCCAAATGCTTTCACATGGCCACGCGAATATATAGCCTCTGCCAGGGAAGTCCTACTCATTGACTTCTCGTGACATTACTGTTGTTTACGAAATTGAGAGGACGAAAAGTGAATGTTCGGCGCTTTAATCAGGTTGGTGGACAAGGCGAGTCCACCTAGGGGAGTTGGAAAACCCTGAATACAAACCAATGGTGCACATGGGCTCCAGTATCCTGAAAGAACAAATGGCGTATGAACCAATTGTCGGTCACCGGATACCATGGGACTGCATCTCCTCACGATGCTCCACTATCTTGCGGGTTAGATCTTTAGGTCAAAGGCTCCGGGTGTGGTCCCCTAAAAAAAACAGTTTTGGCACTTAGGCAGTATCAGAGCCCTCACGCAAATCGAACGAGATTTGTGCGTTGCATATGTATCTGGTGCCTTCTTGCACCAATATTTATGTGTTTAAATAAATAAATAAACACACGCAAATAATGAATAAAACTTATGAAGCATAATTAGGAAACAAATATAAGAACATAAACAATAATAACTAATGGTAAATTACTTTACTTACAATTTTTATTACATTTGCATCAATACATACACCAAAAAGTTGAACAATATCTGGATGATCTAGTCTATGCATAATTGATATTTCACTTAAAAAATCACATGTTTCCTCTTCATTCATTTGTTTAATATCCATCATTTTGATAGCAACTTGTAAACCACGTCTTGTATCCGTATGCCAAACACCCTATGGATAAATTCATCATATATATATATATATATATATATATATATATATATATATATAAAAGATATTATGAAATACAATACAATGAAAACGATATGCTTTAAAGGGGGACATTGTGACTAGTTATCAAGTATAGCCTATTAATGTTATCATAATTATAATTAGGTGAATCCACGTATATTTATCAGTCGAGGCCCGAATTGCTCACCAGTAGCGTGGGTTCGAATTCTTCAAGATTGCAATTGCCCCCGGCAAACAAGTGCTAAGTAGTATGAAACTCGGACTAACCATATATATATATATATAATAAACAGAGAAATAAATTAAAACAACGTGTACACTAAAACTAACAGATCTCAGTCTAAGTTATCATACCGTCACAATCATGATGATATCAAGAAAACGAAAACCTAAGTGAGTATGTCAACTCGAACTGATGTACGTACGTACGAAGTTCTACGTTGTGACTGACTGACTGTAGTGGGTGATAAGAAAAAAGAAGATAGAACACATGATGAAAGAAAAGGAAGACACAAAATAATATGTTTGAAATTGGAAGGAACTTAAAGGAAAACAAATAGTGTGTCATTGTAACTGATTTTGAACTATTCTCTAAAACCATCAACAGTTGATTGCGATCATGTGTACGTGCCAATGTAGCTCAAATTTAAGGTACACTTATATCAACATAGCATAGCAACGAAAGGTAGATATCCAAGATAGGACATGAACAAAAACATGCATCAACCAACTTAAACGACGAGTTGGTACAATGCTTATCTAGTACCTTACGTTGAACTTTAATATTCACTATTTGACCAATTTGTTATAATCTAAGCCCAATGACATTTAGATAAACAAGATTGAATCATAGTATTTTTATGTAACTAGCAGTGATATTCAAGACACATAGTTCATCCTATCAAGTACTCGTCACTTGGATTTACCTTAGTTCCAGTATTGCTACACATACTAAGACATAAGCTTAATATCATTCGCCTCAAACACCAAAGAGTTATCAACTGAGCTATCTAACCTTACAGTTAGTTACAGTTCTGGAACTTTATGTCTTGTGACAAGAATGATTAAATTAATATTTAATTGAATGTCATTTTATGATGAAAACTTCCTTCTTTCTCAAATAAAATGCTAACCAAAAATAAACAAAGTAATTTATTTGCTTATCTAATTAATCAATAATTATATAGAGTTGAAATCATGAGTTAATTGAAGCTAGACCACCATGGAAAACCTTGAAGCACTGGACAGCCGTTTTGTTCTATTGTGGGACTCCTCAGCAGTGCGCATCCACGATCCCACCTAGCGAGATTCGAACCCAGAACCTAACCAATGGTCTAGTTGCCAAGCGCTCTGACTGATAGGTACTAGGTTCGAATCTCGTGAGGCGGGATCGTAGATGTGCACAGCTGAGGAGTCCCACAATATGAGGAAACGGTCGTTCAGCGCTTCCAGGTTTTCCATAGTGGTCTAGCTTCAATTGACTCATGATTTCAACTATATAAAATTACTAAAATCTCCACAAAACCCCCTTCTGATAATCAATAATTAATTAAATTATTATTTATGGATAATAATTATATATTCATTGAAATCAACTAATCAATAAATAGGGGGAACATCGATTATCTTATTATAAATAATCTAAAGAATAATATGAACGATAAATAGAGAATTTTAGTGGAGAAGAGACATTTTTAAAAAAGAAAAAAAGAAAATTATCGATAAATTTATTAAATTTTCTGGCATGGAAGAGAAAAATGTTTTCCTGATTTTTGTATTCGATGAAAAATATAAACAAATGTGATTATTATTTCTTATCCTCCCCTCCCCCGAAGGAAAAAAAAATCGGAAAACCAAAAAATAATAGATTTATATCCGAAGAACATATATATATGTACAGACATATAGGCGTATAAGATTGTTGATTAATGTATATTAATGGTTATGAAAAGATAAAGAAAAGTGAGTAAATGAGTTTAGACAAATAAAAGTTTGAATATTTTATTAGTTCAATCAGTCACAATGTAGAAATTCGTACGTACCTACGTACATCAGTTCGAGTTGCCATACCACATTACCACAGAGATGCAGTTGTCCAAGCATCAAATCCTATAGTGGTAAAAGTAGTAAAAGTATAAGCAGTAAGGTGAAGGATTAGGGTTTGAAGATGTTATTCGAAGAGTATAATCCAGTGAAATAAATTTGAAAAGAGAAAAAAGATAGGGACATGAAGAATTCAGAAGATTAGAATTTGGTAGAACACAAAGAGTGGATGCACCTTCGCCATTGCAAACAATGTTGAGCCATGTCATGCAAGGTTTCTATCCATCCATTGCTATCATCTCGCGAACCCCAACCAAGTAGTTCACCCACCAGCATGGCTCAGTCCACTTGTCAGTGACTTCATGGATTTGTGCCACGTTTTAGTCTGGCCACCCTTAGCTTTCTTCCAACCTACACCATAAAACATCGCACGTCGGGGTAATCGGTGGTTGGTCATACGTAACATGGCTCCCAATCATCTCAACTGATGAAGTTTCACTACTTCATCAATCGGTTTGCCATCCTTACCTAGTTAGAAGTTTTTAAAGGTTTCTGAACTTTGTACTTATTGATGTACATACTAAATTATGTATCATGATAAATTATTTGATAGATAATGAATAATACCACATGATTAATTTGTAAAACAATGTGAACATGATTTGAATTTATAATTGACATGGGTAGAATTAAGAGATTATTAACTGAGTAGTGACTTTTATCTTCATTGTTCATGAAAAATTTGCCCCAAAATGCCCTGGTACGGTCGAGAGTGGAGAGAGCCCGCTCTCTCTCTTTCTCTCCAAATGCTCTCACATGGCCACATGCATACAACCACTGACAGCGAAGTCCTAATCACTGCCTTCTCGTGGCATTACTGTAGTTTACGAAATTGAGAGGACGAAAAGCGATTGTCCAGCGCTTTAATCGGGTTGGTGGACACGGAACGTTCACCTAGGGGAGTTGGAAAACCCTGATTACAAACCGACGGTGCATATGGGCTCCAGTATCCTGAAAGAACAAATGGCGTATGAACCAACTGTTGGTCACCGGATACCATGGGACTGCATCTCCTCACGATGCTCCACTGTCTTGTGGATCAGACTTTTAGGTCAAAGGCTCCGGGTGTGGATCCCTAAGAAAACCACCTGTTTCGGTTTGGGAACCTGAGCAGTATCACAGCCCTCACACAAATCAAATGAGATTTGTGCGGCGCATATATATCTGCTGCTTCCTTGTACCAATATTTATGTGTTTAAATAAATCAATCAATAATAATAAA
The DNA here is from genome assembly GCA_944470415.2 of Schistosoma rodhaini. Taxonomy (NCBI): domain Eukaryota; kingdom Metazoa; phylum Platyhelminthes; class Trematoda; order Strigeidida; family Schistosomatidae; genus Schistosoma; species Schistosoma rodhaini. The sequence goes on from OX104044.1 coordinate 83,082,257, forward strand.
TGAAAAATTTAGTATCCGAAAAGTAAGTAATATTCTCTTGGCTGAATATCATATATCTATGAAAACTTTAATCCCCTAATGTATTCAGTCAGTTAGTTGACTAGTGGTTCCCTCTTGTGAAGCTTAACTTCTCAGAATTTGAGAATTGGTTTCCTGAGGGAAAAAAAATCAGGTTTATCATATGAATCTTTCGAATGTTATTCATCAACATAATGATGCTGTCAGAGTGGTAAGTAAATGAGTAGCCTGAATCCTTGAAACATCGGTTAATTGTAAGAAATTAACATCTTGGTCTAACGATTATTATATAAGAAGTGAAGGCAAAAAATGAATCCAGATAAGCATGAAACGAATTAAATTTAAGCTTTGGAAATATAACTCAAAAGAAATGAACGAGATAAAGAAACAAAAATTCTGTGATTACGCTAAATTTAAAACACAGAGGAAGTTGAAGAATATATGAGATTGTGATGTTCTCTGAGAGCCATGTTACTTAGCATTTCAAACAATAGATTACGACTATTTTGTGGATCCAAACAAGGAAACTTGCACTACTTTTCAGGTTTCACACCAATAGCCAATACATTTATGGGCTTATACTGTACCTTCGTTTGTTTAACCATAGCTTTCTTTGAACCTACTTCTACTCTAGCCAGAATGACACGCTCGCATGGGCATATGTAGCACGTCGCGATGACCTTGGCTACTTGAGGTTTACAGCCTCGTCAACTAAATTATTATTTCTATTTGGATTCTTAAGGATCCATTAACACGTATTTGTTTCACTATATGAGAACAGCGTTCCCAAAACACTTATGGTGTTACGTGGAACATAAACAGAACTGAGCTTAAAAAGCTATTGTTTAACAGTCACAAAGCAACACACCGCAACCTGTTGAGCAGTATACTTACTGCCTCATCAGGAGACGGACATTTCCCGTGGGCCTTAGGTGATGCAAATCGGCAAAAGTCAACTAAGTTTCCTGAATGGGCTGATTTTTTATCAGGCACCAATTCAACAGAGCTTATGAAATTTCCAATAATCACTCGACGGTTAGCCTGTGAAAATGAACCTACGAATATAAGAATTAGACCCTAACTAACGTAGTATAGCAGAATATAATGTTCGTTCATCAAATATATAGGCGGTGAAACAATCTCATTTATTGAACAACACTCTGGACTGGATAAAAGTACATGTTCTTTCTGTTAAACGTAATCTTTACTAAGTAACTACAATATTTCCGTTAGCAGACTGTTTGTGGATTAATAACACCTCTCAATGAGAAAGAAGATCTTGAGATGCTGGAGATTTGCAGCTCAGGTGGGTGATTTTGATGTAGGTTTGTTCTCTGAGCTGGATGGTTTGGTCGTAGAGCTTTCATCATCCTTCTGGACGACATCATCAACACAAAATTCGGGTAGAATGAAGATCTCTAAGAGAAAGTTAAATTGTACAGAGATGTAGACAATGTTTTGTGATGAATACCAATCAAAATAAGATACCTATACTTGATGGGACACAACTAAATATAACACTAAAAAATATTTTCGTATTAGAATAAAGTAGATAATTAGTTGTTTTTTTAATGTTTATATTACCTGAAAAACTTTTCCAAACTCTCCCTCACCAAGACTACTTCCAATTTCAAGTTCATTCGATTGAATAACCCGATAATTTGTACTTCCATTAATGGTCAAATTATTCAAATCGTCTGTTAAACACTTATTACTACCATCATGACACTTAGAATTTTGTGTAAGTAATAGTGTACGCCGTTTTGAATCACCATCTTCAGATGTTGGTGTACTATCTAATGAAATGGATAATACATTGAGATTACGAGATGACAATCCATCCAATGTATCTTTGAGTCGTGGCGATACACAGCGACCACTGGTGGATCGAGCTAAGCGCTAAACAAAAAAAGGAGAATGAAAAGAGTTATTTTTCTGGAAACCTTGATAGCAATTAGGAATTCTTGGATTTTGTTGCTTCAGTCAGCCGTAATTTAAAGTACTTTATGAGGTCTATAGATAGGGTGAAAACTATGAATTTTGTTTCGTTGACATTATGGTGCAATCCACCAAGCTTTAAATACTTACTTACTTACTTACTTTCGCCTGTTACTCCCAATGGAGCATAGGCCGCCGACCAGCTTTCTCCAACCCACTCTGTCCTGGGCCTTCTTTTCTAGTTCTTTCCAGTTCTTGTTCATTCTTCTCATGTCTGTCTCTATTTCTCGGCGTAATGTGTTCTTTGGTCTTCCTCTTCTCCTTCGACCTTCAGGATTCCATGTGAGGGCTTGTCTTGTGACACAATTGGGTGATTTCCTCAAAGTGTGCCCAATCCACTTCCAGCGCTTCTTCCTGATTTCTTCCTCCGCTGGAATCTGGTTTGTTGTCTCCCACAGTAACTTGTTGCTGATAGTGTCTGGCCATCGGATCCGAAGTATCTTGCTTAGACAGCTGTTAATAAACACTTGTATCTTTTGGATAATGGCTTTCGTAGTTCTCCACGTCTCCGCCCCATACAGAAGAACTGTCTTCACATTTGTATTGAAAATTCTAACCTTGGTGTTGGTTGACAATTGTTTTGAGCTCCAGATGTTCTTCAGTTGTAAATATGCTGCTCTTGCTTTGCCGATCCGCGCCCTCACATCTGCATCTGATCCACCGTGTTCATCAATGATGCTGCCCAGATATGTAAAGGTTTCCACATCCTCCAAAGCTTCTCCATCAAGTGTAATTTGATTGGTGCATATTGTGTTGTATCGGAGAGTCTTGCTTTTCAATTTGTTTATATTGAGACCTACTGCTGCTGAGGCTGCTGCTACACTGGTCGTTTTCTCCTGCATTTGTTGTTGCGTTTGTGATAGAAGAGCCAGATCATCCGCGAAGTCTAAATCGTCAAGCTGCATCCTGCCTGTCCACTGTATCCCGTGCATTCCTCCAGATGTTGACGTCTTCATAATCCAGTCGATCACCAGGAGAAAGAGAAAGGGTGAGAGTAAGCAACCTTGCCTAACACCGGTCTTTACCTCGAACGAGTCGGTGAGTTGTCCTCCGTGGACGATTTGGCAGTTTAGTCCATCATAGGAGTTCCGTATGATATTGACTATCTTCTCAGGCACGCCGTAGTGTCGAAGAAGCCTCCATAGTGTCGTCCTGTCCACGCTATCAAATGCCTTCTCGTAGTCGATGAAGTTGATGTAGAGTGATGAATTCCATTCGATTGATTGTTCCACAATGATCCGTAGAGTTGCGATTTGATCTGTGCACGATCTATCCTTGCGAAATCCAGCTTGTTGATCTCGAAGTTGGGCGTCCACGGAATCCTTCATCCTGTTTAACAATACTCGGTTGAAGACTTTTCCTGGTATTGAGAGAAGAGTGATGCCCCTGTAGTTGTCGCATTTGCTCAGATCACCTTTCTTTGGTATCTTGATCAGAAGTTCTTTTTTCCAGTCTGTTGGTACTTGTTCTTCGTCCCAAATCTTACTGAAGAGGATGTGGAGTATCTTGGCAGTTGCTGCTACATTTGCTTTCAGTGCCTCTGCCGGGATGTTGTCTGGTCCTGCTGCTTTGCCGCTCTTGATTTGTCTAATGGCCATGCTAATCTCTTCAATTGTTGGTGGGCCAATATCGATTGGGAGGTCTGTGGGTGCTGCTTCGATGTTGGGTGGGTTCAGTGGAGCTGGTCGATTCAAGAGTTCCTTGAAGTGTTCTACCCACCTGTTTCGTTGTTCTTCAATATCGTTGATTACTTTGCCTTCCTTGTTTTTCACTGGTCTTTCTGGTTGACGGTAATTTCCAGCAAGTTTCTTTGTTGTATCATACAGTTGTCTCATGTTTCCCTCTCTTGCAGCCTTTTCCGCTGTCATCGCTAAATCGTCCACATATTTACGTTTGTCGGTCCTGATGCTCCTCTTCACTTGCTTGTTTGCCTCTGTGTATTCGGCTTGTGCCTTGGCTTTTTCCGCTCTTGTTCGGCTGATATTGATTGCTACCTTCTTGTTCCTCCTTGCTTCAATTTTATCCAGTGTACCAACAGTGATCCATTCCTTGTGATGGTGCTTCTTTTGGCCCAGAACCTCCTGACATGTTGAAACGATTGCCTCCTTGATACCTTTCCAGCTGCTCTCTATGGTGGTTCCCTCTCCATTGAGTAGGTCATGAAAGGCCTCGAACCTGTTGCTGAGGGCTATGTTAAATTCGTTGAGTTTGTCAGCATCTCGAAGAAAGGCCGTGTTAAACTTTTGTGATGTTGTCCGCGCCGTTGTCCAGTGCTTCTTGAGTTTTAGTTTCATCTTGGCGACCAGCAAATGGTGATCGGATGCTATATCAGCTCCTCTTCTGGTTCTCACATCCTCCATCGTCCTCTTGAACTTTTTGTTGATGCAGACATGGTCGATTTGATTTTGTGTAGTGTGATCCGGTGAAATCCAAGTGGCTTTGTGTATGTTTTTGTGTGGGAATATGGTGCCACCTATGACCAGTTTATTGAAGGCACATAGGTTTGCAAATCTCTCACCGTTTTCGTTCCTTCCTCCCAGTCCATGTCGTCCCATGACGTCTTCGTATCCAGTGTTGTCCTTTCCAACCTTGGCATTGAAATCTCCCATTAGAATGGTCAGGTCCTTGGTTGGGCACTTCTCGAAGATTGACTGCAGCCTATCGTAGAATTGGTCTTTAGCGTCTTCATCGTAGTCGTTGGTCGGCGCATAGCATTGGATGATGTTCATTGTAATGCCCTCTCTCTTTGTTCTGAAGGAGGCTTTGATGATCCTCGGTCCATGAGATTCCCATCCTATAAGTGCATTTTGTGCTTTTCTAGACAGCATCAGTGCCACTCCTTGTGTATGTGGGGCATTTTCTTCTTCATGACCGGAGTATAAAAGAAGTTCCCCTGAAGACAGTCGTTGTTGTCCAGCCTGCGTCCAATGTGTTTCACTGATTCCAAGCACTTCCAGGTTGTATTTCCTCATTTCCGCAGAAATTTGGAAGACTCTGCCAGTCTCCCACATTGTCCGGACATTCCATGTACCTATAAAAATTGTCGCTCTGGTTGTAAGAAGGTGCATCGGCCTCATGACTTCCGAATGAACTCGGCTTTCATCATGAGACGTCATTTTTCCTTCTACTCCCAGGGCAGAGTTTGAATGGTTTGAATGATTTTTTCTGGTTAGCGTTTTTTTAGCGAGTTGATTTTCTACGGGATGGGGTCGCTAACCCCATGCCCAACCCTCCTCCTTTACCCGGGCTTGGGACCGGCAGTAGCCCCTACCAAGCTTTAAATAACTAGAGATAATTGTTAGAATTTGTTAGAGTTAGCTACAATAAAACATTTCGGAGGGGATAATCATACAGCAAATAAGGGTAGGGATGTGTGTGATTATCAACAAAGTACCGTTTGCTAAGAAATATTGAATAAGAAAATACAACACAAAAAATTTATGTGTTGATGTTTAATTATTTCTAATTATAATCCCTCAAGTTAAACGAACCTTTCTTAGCTTTCCCATAGCAGTTTGCGGACATTCTCGTTTGAAATGTTTACGTAAACGTCGTTGTTCTGGTCGACTGAAACCTAGTTCTGCAAGATCAGAATCTTCAACATATTTAATTTGTTGAACTGAACGGATCTGTAAAAGTAAAAAAAAAGTAGTGAACTATGAAGAAAATCATCCTGATAAATAGGATATTGATTAAAATGACACTATACATTTCATGGATTTGATTTGAATAGCAAACTAAGGATATACAAACATTTGTTTTAATTTTGTATAGGTAGCAAGGTGATGTTTCCAGACTGTAGGAAAGTCGATTTTCCGCCTGCAAATATAGGATTAGGTCTATTAATTGAGGTGCATTTGTTCACCCAAATCAATGACTATGTTAACGTCCTTGTATTAGTCTAAGTTAAACTTAGTTGGTGAAGACCAGAAATACTGCTCGAAAGTATATGAAATGAAGTCTGAATTTGTGTTCTAGTAACTGAAAACCGGCTGATTAAACTACCGAGTCACAGCTTCACTATCCATTCATTTATTTAATTATGGTATACATTGCAGACTACATTTGGTTCATTAATATTAATGTTTTAAGGAAGTCATTACTAGAATATTTTGAAATGCCCTGTTAGCTGGATGACAGAATTTCTGGTGGGACATATTCTATCCTCTAGTTCATAAATTTAGTAAATTGTTTTAGGCTAGAATTCTAACTGAAAAACTGTGGCGTATGTATGGACTAAAGATTCCTTTGCACTTGATGATTGTCTGATTTCGAATTTTAAATACAATACGTTTGTTCGTGCCCATCTAGTTCTCCTTCGTTAAATTGCGTTACCTCCGGAATTCCTAATTCGTACAATAATTCAAATACTTCTAATTATCACGAAAACGTTTCAACTTAAAAACCATTAAAAGGTTATAGATATTCATGAGAAATCAAATTGCTTTGGTCGTTGTAGGGTTTTTTCCTCAATACAAAGCATCTTTTTTAGCTCCCTCAACAATTCATCGACACAAAGCTTATTTTGAAAAAGTTAACAACTACCATAATTATTGTAGTGGTTTTTCTTTTAGTCTTTTTGGTCACCACGTTAGAATAGTAGTGAAAAGGTAAAGAAAAGCAGAACGATGGATACTACTGTAAATTTTTGAACACGTGATCTATGTATTTTGTGTTGAATTAAAGTTTAATAGAAATTATAACTTTAAATATATAAGAGAATTCAGTGTTTTCTAGATGAGTATCAATGAACTTGGATATGATCGGGTGTGCAGTATCAAAGTGGTACATAACTTAAAATGCTACTTTTACCATTTTAAAGAAAGTTGACTAACCTTTAAATGACGAGTAAGTACGGAGTAATAGTGGTCTAGTTCTGCATCCTTTAGGAATTCATATAGATCCTTTTCTGAAGGTTGTTGCTTATCTTGATTAGAAAGATTTAAGAATGATGGAGGCGGATTTTTCAGCACAGTGCATCCTAAAGGCATGACCGGATACTGTCTTTGTTCCCACACCTCTCCTATAGTACCTCCTGTTGCAGTTGTTGCTAAACTTAGTGAATCAGACAATGTGTCTGCACTTGGAGCTGACAGTTTTGAATGACTACAGCCAGTTCTAGAACGATCGCCTCGAAGGCGCTGAGATGTTGATCGTGAACGTAGATTTCCGTTTTCACTGATTATAGGGATGTTAGAAGTCGGTGCCAAAGAGGCAGTCAGCATGCCCAAAGAAGTTGAACGATAAATTTATTATACTTCAGAAACCTAATTCAATAAAAGGATGAAAGGGACAATCAAAGTACTTTCAGAGAACTATGAAAATCCAGAATTATAAAAACAGAAAAGTGAAATAATTTAAAAGCAAGGAAATCTAATTTGGACTTCAACTCCTTACGACCTTATGTTCACATGGTTCATTGTGTTTACCGATTGCCCCTAAATGCCTTGGTACGGCCGAGAGTGGGGAGAATCGGCTCTCCCTCTCAAAATGTTCGCACATGACCACACGTATAAAACCACCGTCAGGGAAGTCCTACTCACTGCCTTTTCATGGTAGGCCCGTTGTTTACGAAATTGAGAAGACGAAAAGTTAATGTCTGGCGCTTTAACCGGGTTGGTGGATTCGCAACATCCACTTAGGGGAGTTGGAAAACCTTAAATCCTAACCGACAGTGCACATGGGTTCCAGGATCTTGATGGAACAAATGGCATATGGACCAATTATTGGTCACCGGCTACCATGGGACTGAATCTCCTGGTGTTGCTCCACTGCCTTATGAATTAGACCTTTAGGTCAAGAAAATCATTTGCTTCGATTTGGGCACCTGGACAGTATCCCAGCCCTCACATAGATTATATGATTTATGTGACACATCTATTAGGTGCCTCCTTGTACCAACGCTTGTTTGAATAAATAAATATCAACTCAATGTGGAGCCCAGCAAAAAGTGCATTTGTACAATTTCCTCTTCTCCAAACATGTATTAAGACGATTAACGAGAACAAAATAAACGAAACAGAAAGAATGGAGAAACCAGACATAAGAAACAAATAAAAATGAGAAGCGAAAATAATGATACGATACTGTCTTATAAACTCAAAGGAAAATAAAGCCACTGAAACAGATTTGTAAAACTGTCATCCAACCAGTGATAGGCAACATAGTTTATTCTAGTAAATTGTGGTTCGCTATTACTAACGGACTTCTGAACTACCTCAATTGATGAAGGTATACGGTCTAGATAATACTTGCCAATATCACCAAGTACTCTGTCTTGATTTAGTAACAATTATTCTGCTGGCGCGTGTCAAAAGAGTGGGTAACAATCCGATAACGGGACTCTTTGTTTCCATCTATCAATACCAATCAGAACAACTAAATACTTTTTCCTTGTTGCAGAACGCAAAGCGATATTGTCACCACTCATCATCTCACATAGCAACACATGTGCTATCATGCTTCTAAATCTTGACTCGTTTAGAAGCAACAGTCCAAAGGAAAAAAGAAAACGTTTGAAATTCATGATCGAATGAACACAAGTTGAGACCACGCATTCCAGGATCCCACAGAATGGTCAACATTTGATATATCAAACCCGGGCAAATGAAGTAAACTAAGAAAGTGAAACTTCCTAAAATAGAGACTTGAACACTGTAGAGGTACCTACAGCAAGAATCAATGAAGCGACCGACCTATGGTTCTTATTCGAGTTACAAATCAAAGAAAACCCTGACTTTAGTTGGTAATAAATGGTCAAAGTCAATCAAAAATTATTTCATATATACATGGCTGAGACAAAAATTATGTTTTATCTCACCTTGACGTTTCTATTCCAGACACAAGGGGGATCTAGTGTTGTTAACATATAACGAAAATACGAAGTCAATTAAAAGTTAATGCAAACACAGCGCGCAGCGCAGACCTTCGAGTGTAAACTTCAGTCCTTGAGGTTTAAAGATTCAGATTTGTATGCTAATGACAGAAGGCCAACGGCCTATGTTATTTCTTTTCTAGTATGCTTCTATAAATGTCTAGTCTTCTCTCGAATAAGTCAATTGAGGTGCGGACACCACTGCTTCTGGTTATAGGTTCCAATAATTGATGATTCGGTGTGAAAACATGTATGTTGCGGATATTTTGTTCGTTCTTGGCCTTTCTACTCTCCCGTTACGTCATCTGGGATTTTCCGATGTATTAAGGAAAAAAGAGAGGATATATTAGGTCCAAAATCATTTTTTAGTATTTTATAATTAGACCATTTCTCAATTTGCTCTAGGACAGAGTAAAGAGATCTAGCTTTTCAAGCCGCCCTTTTCACGGGCGACTGTCCTCTGTGCTTTTTCTAGGATATCCAAGTCACCATTTAAACGGTGGCTTGCAGAATGAACGCGGTTTTTAAGCTTAGTTCTCATTAAGGTTGTGTATACTGTAGTGGACATGGTAGTATCTAACTTGACGAATGTCCATCTTAAATCCTATAGGGCTCTAAACACATTAGCTGTGACCTCCCGGCAGTGGGCCGTGGCCTTAAGATCATGTTTCACTGTCAACCTCAGATCCTTTTGAGACCGGACCGCATGTACAGGCATTTCTCCTATGCTGTACCTACTTACTTTTGTACCACTAAAAGGCATGTAGACACACTTTGCCGCGTTGATAGGCATCAGCCACTCTTTAAACCAGTTAATCACATTATTTAAGTCTGCCTGAATCTTCTTCTTCGTTTAGAAGAGGCTTTTGAGTGAAACCTGCCCAAAAATAGTTAGTCATAGCCTCTCCTTTTTCCTGATCATCCTCTGTCATTTCAGATCCACTCCCCGAATTAGGTTGGGAATCCAGTGATGCACCCTCGTTGTGTAATTCATGTACGAGAATAATCTCTTAAGCTTCATGACTACAGATTGCGCTAACTGAATTTCATATTTTCTCTGAGCTTCCCGGATCTTAATTATACACTTATTTTTTACCGACCTTTAGCGTCCCATGGTACTTGCTGTGTCAAAGCTGATGGCAACGTTCCAAGATTTCTTCTTTTCTCTTAGTAAACGTTGAATATCCCGGTTTATCCAGGGATAATAATAATAATTTATTCTCAAATAGCAGTTTGTTACATGAGGCATGCCAGTTTACAGGCAAGATCAAATTGTTACAGAAGTTAAAATTTTCATTGTTGACAATTATTCAGCTGGGTTGATATTTCATAAGATATGAATGTAGGTGGATTTCGTAAGGAACATGTCAAAATCACACTTGGCGCACTTTATGGAGGTAGCGTTGCAAAATACAGCTAATGGTCGAGAATAGATATATGCAAAGTTTGGAACTTTTAGATGCTTCAACCTTATATCCCTCCGGAATATCTGAGGCTTTAATAACGGTGTAGGACGAAGTCACCCTTGCCATATCTGTTTTCGGTGTGATATCTCCAGGGGGCTGAAAAAGGTGTAAGAAAAAGGAAGGACGAAAAGCAGAGCACACAATATTCGTGGAGAAATAAAATAACCATTTAGTTTTTTTGTCTGTTATTGAAGTACTTTTTAGGCAAGAGCATACTAATGTGTTAAAGAAAAATAAGTGTGAACAAGGTTTGAGTGGATAAGGAACTGTATAAATGAAGGTAGTTCAGAAGGAAGTATGGAATTATGTGCAATTATAAAATAAAGTGCTGAAAACAGTATTCCGATACAAATGACAGTCTCCCTTTACTTTAGAAGCTGTTTGAACTCAACTCCGCCTGTAGCTCCTCCAGGGCCTACTGCCGGTCCCAAGCCCGGGTAAAGGAGGAGGGTTGGGCATGGGGTTAGCCACCCCATCCCGTAGAAAATCAACTCGCTAAAAAAACGCTAACCAGAAAAAATCATTCAAACCATTCAAACTCTGCCCTGGGAGTAGAAGGAAAAATGACGTCTCATGATGAAAGCCGAGTTCATTCGGAAGTCATGAGGCCGATGCACCTTCTTACAACCAGAGCGACAATTTTTATAGGTACATGGAATGTCCGGACAATGTGGGAGACTGGCAGAGTCTTCCAAATTGCTGCAGAAATGAGAAAATACAACCTAGAAGTGCTTGGAATCAGTGAAACACATTGGACGCAGGCTGGACAACAACGACTGTCTTCAGGGGAACTTCTTTTATACTCCGGTCATGAAGAAGAAAATGCCCCACATACACAAGGAGTTGCATTGATGCTGTCCAGAAAAGCACAAAATGCACTTATTGGATGGGAATCTCATGGACCAAGGATCATCAAAGCCTCCTTCAAAACAAAGAGAGAGGGCATTACAAAGAACGTCATCCAATGCTATGCGCCTACCAATGACTACGATGAAGACGCTAAAAACCAATTCTACGATAGGCTGCAGTCGATCGTCGAGAACTCTCTTTTTTTGTTTTTAGTTTTTATAGGGTATAGAGTGAGCTTCGTCTTTAGCCAATTGTTTAGTTAGCTTATAATAGGATTACTTGGTAGGAAGCGGAACCAATCCAGCTTTTTTTAACATGATTTAAAGAGGTATTTTGCATGAATAATTTCACATCAATACCATTGGTTCGTGACATACCACTTGGCATAAGGAGCCGTAATTTAACATATTCTTCCTTAAAGACACGGGTGGGTTGAAGTTATCTCCCCACCATCGTGTTTGCTAGTCAGTAACTCCATCTTAATATGCGGTCATTCAATCTTTGAGCACCTACAAATTAGAATACAGGCACCTCGAATACTATATTTTAATGACTCACTATCACCTTGAACAATCTAAGGCATCTCCTTTAATGCTTATATATGCTCAGTCCCATTACAAATTTCGAAATTGCATAACCAACGTAACAAATTGAACTGTAGATATGCCTTCTACTTTTTGAGAGTATTCAACTCTCGAAGTAAACTGCCGGCTGCGGTGGTCTAAGCAATATTTCAAGAGTTCTTCAAGGGGAAATTTTATGTATTCTAGAAGACTGGGAGTGTATTTCACTATAATGTAATAATATTACTCATTCACTTGTTGATTATACCTAGGTCTTTATCTCAAGGTACGGGTGATCCACTGCAACTAGATTTTGATGCTCGTCAAGCAAAACCTTATAATTTTCCCTTGGTATTGTTTGTTTGAATCTTCACACTGATGTTTAGGACTGCAATTGATCAGTCTCTTATTGACATGTGTAAATGCTGTGCGTATTGCCTCGATATAGCCTTAATTCACAGGCATTATATGCAAAGATGGATAGTGGCTAGCAGTGGAATCCAGAACACGCGTTTTGTCCTATTCGGAGTCGTCATCTGGATGTAAATACATCTCAAAGTTGATGTTCACTATGGTACTCGAGCTCAGTACCTTTCGCTTCAAACGCCATCGCGTTATCCACTTAGTTATTGAGCCCTGATAGCCATTTGCTTGTGCAAATTGGTGAAGTATGAATTCGCTTGACATTGTCTGTTTGAATTTTCCCATTGATCCAGCTGACGAGTCCCAAATGGGACGAAACGCGCGTCCTGAATTCCACTGCAAGCCACTGTCCATCTTTGTTGCTTCTCTTCCGACCGAAATCATGTGAAAGGTTTGGAAATCTAAAATTTAATAACCAGTAATTACCGCAGGATAACGCTCAGAGAGACTAATTACTATGAATTTCAGAAATCCTAGAGCACCAGCGTTTGTTTAATACTTAAGATTCCTCAGTTACACACTTCATGATTCAGATTTATTTATAAACACGAATTTTCGTTGACAGCGACGGCACCGAAGGTTCATCTGCTAATTTGTTCAGACAGTAACCTGTACGGTGACTTTGTACATTCAGATTTTCAAGAAAGTGTTACCTCTAATCTGGGAACGTAGTTTTACCCCAATGGGTGGTGCAATCCAATTAATGCAAGAAAGGACTATTCAAAGTTTTTAACAGTATACATTCCTTACAAACAGGGAGCATCAGTCAGTCAGTCAGTCAGCTACAATGTAGAACCAAGCACATATATGCATCGGTCCAAGTTGCCATACCTCGTTAGTACAACAAGATCAACACCGGATTCATAGAAGTAGTTAATTTAGTGGTAATATATAAAAGAAAGGTTGCATGTAAGGGTATAGTATAGGAAGGAAGAAAGTTATGAAGCAATTTTAATCTTAAGGTTTAAGGGAAGATAAAGAGTGCACGCCCCTGCGCCATTGTGATTGATACTGAACCATGTCACCTAGAGTCTCCAATCATTGGTTATGACAGTCACGCGGACTCCAACCAAGTAGTCTGCATCTACCAACAGGGAGCAAAATCCTATTCCTAAAAGATAGATCGAGCCGGTTTATTCAAACAGGAACACTAATGAAAAACGGCAACTCGTGAATATTAGGTAGATCAAAAAGTTGTTGTTACATGTAGGGTTATTTGAACTGGTTTCCACATATACATACATACAAAAGCGATATGACAAGTCACAGTCACATCTCTCTAATCTTTCTGCCCTTTACAGGCAGAAAGTTTGGAATCTTCAGACGAGCTGAGCTGGACCTTACTTTTGGTCCGAGAACGTTTAAGCCCCTGAAGGATGCAACGGATATTCTAGTTTTACTACTGGATACCAGTAGCACCTTCTATATTCGATTGTTCACAGTCAGATAGAAATCAGAAGTCAGACGAGAAGAGGCTGGAAAGATATATTTGATTCGTTACCAATATATCGAGGACCTTTTCTACAAGCTGGCTAATTAAACGTAGGAGCTGTGTCCCACGCTGTGTTGAAACGTGATCTGGTGCGGATGCATGACCGAAAGCCTTCAGCTAAACAAGTCCACTTAAACAACATAGTCAGCATCCAATGTCGAACACTAAATGAACTATCGATTTTGGGGAATTATTTACAGCTACACCCCTTTTTCTCTAGACATATTTCAAAGGAATAGTGAAGTACTTAACACATATGGAATGGCCCTTCAATATAAGCAATCTGGTGCAACCAGGTGCCTTTAGTTGCCTAAATAAATTTTTAATGCAATCAAAAACCTCTCATTGGCACAAACAGTGCCATAATAACAAACGGATTAAGATAACCGAGATTGCAACGGCGATATTACATTGTATATTGATCTAAATCAAATAACGCTCTCAAAGCTTCGCGCGCTAGAAACAAGTTCAGACCTTTAACCACGAAATGGCGAAGTCGAGTGCAAAACCACGTACCAACTTAACAGAGGAAGAACTTTATGAGATAGAAAAACAAGAGTTTGAAACTGGTCCTCTTTCTGTGCTGACAAATGCAGTTAAGAACAATACCCAGGTAAGGTGTTTCCTGATGAACTTGATAGATCATTTAATCACCAGCATATTTTTTGCTTAAATTCTGACGTACTAGTGAATGTCGAATATTTTATTTTCCACAGGATATTCGCGTTCTATGGCTTAATTTTTTTGTTCTAAAAATGAGTAGTCTCTGTGCTGGCGTACCTTGTTGAAAATGTTTTCTGTTAGTCTCTGAGGAATGACTATAATGATCCATCCAGAGTGAAAAATCAATTCTGCAGGTATTTTACATCCTTCCGCAACCTGTGAAATATGATGGAGTTATCAATAGTAGTAAAGACGGTTAGGTACAGGAAGCAAGAAATAAGGATATTTCTAGGTTCAGGATATAGGAAAGACAGCATTAGTTCACTTGAGTTTTTTTGAACGTCTCTGTATCAAGTCATTCAAGCCTGTAACTATTGGTCACCATATTTGCTTGAACCCCAACTAAGTAGTCTGCAATTACCTGTATCACTCAGTCCAATACTCGGTGACTTCTTGGACTCATTTTCTGGCTTGAATTCAGCCTCTTGCAGCATCTTTCCAGTCTACTACACCAATCATCATTTTCTGTCAAGGTAGTCCGTGGGTGGACGTACGTAATATATGTTTCAATCATCTCAGTTGATTATTCATTCCCTCCGATCGAATTACCATATTCATCATGTACTCCATGCCTAATCCCAGCATTACTCAGTGGTCTCAAAATAAGTAAGCAGTACTTCAAAAATACGTCTGGTCGAGTATTACTAACCTGTGATCAAACCCAATTCCTAAAAGTTATGTTTCATCTTTAAAGGAGAAGAGTGAACTCCTCCGTAAGCTTATTCTTTAGCTGGTAAACAGACCTAGCCTATGTCACAAATAACACAAGTTGAGGTAGCTAGATGAACTTTTTGAATCCATGCCCGGTTTTTGTCAGGCCTAATAAGGTTTAGTGTAGGTGTGTCATCACTTTGTTTATTAGACCAGATTTTAGGCTTTGATTTTAGGTCACTGTAACTCATAAGTGTTGTTTCAGTTATCTGTCGTAGGGCAACACTTAAAGGCTCAACTGCTAGCATTCTTTTCCGATTAAAATGAAGTAGGATTTTCTGTCTAACCATTTGCCCGTCGAATTTCAGGCTTCTAGTATTCAGCTCTGAAGGTTCATTTTATGTAAGAATGCAATAGGATTAACTCCAGTCTGATGGCGTCGTGTAAAATAGTACTTTAGTTGTATTTTCAACCAGGTTTTCTTCAATCCAAAGTTAAATTGCTACATAAAAATTACACAAGTTTCAGTATTACCAGACCTTATCATAGTGTATACGAATTACTATTGCATGATAAAGATATACTAGAATCTATATTTGAGTTGATTATCGAACTGTTAAGCTCAACAATCGAGCACTCGATTCCCACGGTCACACTTGGATACTGCTACAACTGCGCAGATTCTAACAACCCATTGGTATCATCATACTTCATAGTGTCATTTAAAGCCAGGGACACAAACCTAAACGTAATCACTGAGTTAATCGTCATTTTCTCCCTGTTTGCTAAATTTTCAGACTATTGGCAATTTTCGAAAATGCCAAAGTATTTATTAGCTGTGATGGCCTGTCGCTAAACTTTTATCATGGTTTTTAAATGAAAATGCAATTATTCCCGGTGTTTAGCAGCGATGACGTTCAAATAGTGGAAATAACATTTGAGACGTACCTTAGTGCTCACCAAAATATACAACTTAACTGTTAAACTGTATCTTGGACCCGGGGCGCATTGTACTATGTATTAAATAGTTGGAGATAATGTGTTCGTTGATGGTTGTAATTTAAATTTTCCAAATTTCTACTGCCTGATGAACAAACATCAGATAACTAGTGAACAATGTAATTAACATTGTGAACTACTGCTGTTTTATTGTTCGATGTAAATGTTGGGACTGTTAGTCTTAAAGATAGAATTTCACCCTGCAGATGCACTAACAATCGTGGGTTTTTTACTGTTTATACTAAACTTTCTTCTTAATAATTTACTATGAATAAGTACCAAAGAGTAGTGTTAATGTGTGAATCTATTTATATTTGTATAGGTCCTAATCAATTGCCGAAACAATAAAAAACTCTTAGCTCGAGTAAAGGCATTTGACAGACATTGCAATATGGTATTAGAAAATGTCAAAGAAATGTGGACCGAAGTGCCCCGACCAGGCAAAGGTAAAAAGAAGTCCAAGCCGGTAAACAAGGATAGATTTATCAGTAAATTGTTTTTACGTGGCGATTCCGTTATTCTTGTTCTTCGCAACCCTTTGGCTACTGCTGCAGCTGCTCCTAGACCATAAGTATATCATTGTATCCATATCGTAATTCTGACATGTTTTATAAATAAATCTGAACTGATGTTTTATTTATTTAAAGCATTATTCGTTCTAAAATATATCTAACGTTCTCAGTCTACTGAAAGTTGATTATGTGCATCAGTTCAGGTAACTGAGTTAAATTGTTAGTCTTTAAGTTAATAAAAGTTTGTCATATCAAAAGAAATGAAGCATAGTTCCTAAAGCGCTATAACTAATACCACTACATGTGATCCTGTGCTTATAATTTTGAAGCTGTAAAATTCTGACCCTAATACTACTAGTAGGACAAGTCACCTGTGATTCATTAGTCGACCAACCAGTGATAAATTCAATTCATCCACAGTTTAATTTAAACAATAATAAGATGTGTAGAGAAGATAAATTACAATGTTCATCTCATTCATAATTGGGATCCTCCTTAATTATGTCAAGCCGTTTATATCCATGTAACTGTTTGTTATTGTAATTCGTTAAATTTAACCAATAAAAGTTCTGTTATTCTTAAATCCTGACAAGGCATTCGAGTTCTTATTGCTTCTTCGTTATTAGGTAACTTAAGGGACATGGTCACATCATAAAGTTTGTTGTACTGGTCAATATTAATACTATTGTAAGGAGATTTATGTTATCTTAGGCGATTAAAAATTATTCTACTTGTAACTAAAGTTGATGTTTTAATATATGATCATCTATTATTATAAAACAGAAATCTCATTTAAGATCAGCCCCCAAATGCCCTTATACGGCCGAGAGTAGGGAGAGTCTGCTCTCCCTCTCGAAATGCTCTCATATGGCCACGCGAATATATAGCCTCTGTCAGGGAAGTCCTACTCACTGCCTTCTCGTGGCGGGGGTGTTGTTCACAAAAGTGAGAGGATGAAAAGCGAATGTCCGGCGCTTTAACCGGGTTGGTGGATGTGAAGGATCCACCTAAGGGAGTTGGGAAACCCTGATTCCAAACCAATGGTGCACTTGAGCTTCAGGATCCTGAGGGAACGAATGGCGTATGAATCAATCGTTGCTCACCGACTACCGTGGGACTGCATCTCCTCACGATGCTCCACTGTCTTGTGGATCAAACCTTTAGGTCAAAGGCTCCGGGAGTGGTCTCCTAAGAAAACCACCTGCTTCAGTTTGGGCACTTGGGCAATATCACAGCCCTCACACAAATCAAATGAGATTTGTGTAGCGCATATATATCTGGTGTCCCCTTGTACCAATATTTATGTGGTTAAATTAATAATAAATAACATTTAAAATCATTGTTTTTATTTAATTGGTTTAAACCAATAAGGAAGTCTTTTTTTTCTCTTCTAATAAACACCAGTTTCTTGCCACAAATACAATGAAAACAAAGCTTATAAGCAATTTTTCTGTGTGCGTGTGTGAGATCCATGTTTTGTTGAAATTCACTTCATCCAAGTGTAAATAAGTCGTTATAGATGAACAACCAAGAACAATGTCAGTGACATCGTGTAAATTTTTTACCAAATATACCAAAATGAAATAAAATAATCAAACAGAAATAAGCTTAGATAAAATACAAAACTAATTGAAATAAGAGCTGAAAAAAAATACACAAGGCTGGAATAAAATACTAAGACCCTTTTTTGATTCATTGGAAGGCGATAGAGTCGTATTGTAGTTGGTCTTGTCTTTCATATTTGACGCCAGTACAAATCTTTATATACACATTGAATGTAAACATTAATCAATAAAAAAAGTAGTATGTTATACAGACTGTCAAACATTAAACTGGTCTTAAAATGCATCTGACCATCATCAATGTAATATATTATAAAATATATAAGTAAAGAAAACTGTAATGATGACATTGAGAGAACAAAAAAGAAGGGGATATATATATGCGCGACTAGCGAAATGGTTGCAACAATTAATTAATAATGAAAAGAAAGTAATTCATCAACCAGAAGAATAATGAAACACAATACCCAAGAATGTTTTACTCAATAGAGGAAATAAGCTTTAGATGGAACGATGACAAATAATGTTACTATCAGCATTATTATTATTATTACTCTGATCAATAGTTAGTATCCTTGAATTGAATTTTTTTTTCTATTTAAGCAAATGTTATAAGTGGTACATTAATTTGTCGTTTTGGTGATGTTGTCTCTTGTTGTGATGATGTATCTGAAGTCGATGATGAGAACTTGTTATGAATGCTGTCATTATTATCTAACTGAATAGTACTAATAGATGTTGGATTTGTACAATTTTCTACTGAACCTACTACTTGTTCATTTGATTCAACATTTACTAAAGATACAATACTACTGTTATTGTTATCATTATTATTGTCAGCAACATCGCTGGTCATTGAAGTTGATGGTGTTGAACTGCAGCATATATTAGTGTGACAATCAGTTACTATTGTCGATAGTTTCTCAGTAGTAGGTTGGGTGGATAAAATCAGTTGATCTGTAGTGTTACACTGTTGATCTAAAGCTAAATTACTTTGAGAAGTTGAAATGTTTCTGTTTAAATCATGATTATTATTAAAATTAATATTACTGATATTGTCGTTATTGTCAATTAATGATAATGATGATAAACATGGTAGTAGTCTTGTTGATTCTATCGGTGATGATGGTGTTGATGCTGATGATAATCCCAGTTCAAGAAATCGTTCACGTTTAAATACACTTAGCGTACCTTTAGCTTTATTTTCGTTAACACTAAGTAAAGAAAAGATAGTAAAAAGGGGATTTATCTTAGTTTATAATTACTTAATTTCAAACAAACATTGTTATTAACCAAACAACCAACATCTAGTAACTGAAAACTGTTGATACTATGCGGATAATCAGTCATTCATTAAGAATTATATGCTTTCAGTTAGTCTGTCGTACATAGTCAACATAGGGCCTGGTATAAATGTGCATTAGCTCGAGGTACCGTACCACATGAAAAGATGAATTTTAAAAAAGTCGACATCATTTTAGCAAATGTAACGCAAAAGTATGTATAAAGGACCTGTAGAAGATTCAGACGTGGGTGAATTGTGGATACATCTACCGTCATTGTGACAGATTACAAGTTATGTCACCCAAGACCTTCAACTATTGCGCTTTCATATATATACTGGTTGACAATCCAAAACGGTGTAGCTAACTGACAATCCAATATCCTGGCCAATGTTGTCAAGGACACGAAGGTATGCACTCACTGCTCCCATATGTCAAAAGCACAAAATGAATAACCCTGGGGTTACGTATATGATGTTAACTATATAGAGTGAATCAGTTATTAGGTTTGAAACTTCGACTAAGTATTACATCAGAACAGACAAGAGTGGTCAAAGTAAAACATACCATTGGTTCATACAGTCACTGGACTGACGAGTGTCGGAAAGTTTGAATCTCTTGGCTTACGTAAGACAACCAGCTTCCATGTTTAAAGATGAATGTAGGAGGTTCTATGTTGGTGAAAGTGACTAATTGAGACAATTCAGTTATTTACATTCTCATCAATTAATTTCCTATTACTCAATTATCAATTTGATTTGTTGTAATAGGAATGGATTTGCAAAAATCAACACTAAATTCGACTTACCAATCATAGATAATTCCATCTACACCCAATTGTGCGAGTAATATACGTTTTTCTGGTATGTTTACAGCTTCACCCCATGCTAATACAACTAATTTGTGTGAATGTGCTAATTCAATAATTCCTGGAACTTTTAATAAACGATCACTTTCTAAACATACTCCCTGTTATTTATGATTAACAGTGTGAAAAGATGGAAAAACAAAAACCCCAATGTTATTTGAAATGCTTTATTTAGATATTATGAATATATTTATAATCAAAAAAGGTAACTTTACCAAGGTTTTGAAAGGCGAATGCTACTGTGCTAGTTTGCACATGTGGGTCAGAACTGCAGTCTGTAGTCAGTTAGGTGAATTTCGATGTTTGCACTTCAACAAACTCACCGTTTTTATGATTCATCATAATCGAATTTGTTTTAAAAAAAAATGGCTATCCGCAGATAATAAGAGTTCTAACTTAAGCTCAAATAAGGGTTTTTTTCATGTTAAAATTACAATATGTCGGACTAATTATTTTGGAATTATGGGATTAAAACGACTTCTAACTGATGTTGAAGCACTAAACCTACGGAAATCGAGGATTCGTATGTGAAAACGTACATGGATGAAAGGTCAAGATTACTGTTTATACTCTTACTACTTCTACCACTATGGGATTTGAATCGAAAACTGCATCTCTGTACTAATGTGGTATGGCAACTCGTACTGATGTACGTACATACGAAGTTCTACGTCGTGACTGACTGACTTATGATGTAACCAATAACTTTATAAACACACATGCATAGGTCAAATAAGTTAACATAGCGGTTTGTATCGATCCGTCATATAAATTCAAGATGGGATTGTAAATATGATTAAGTGCTTATTATGTTCCAAGTGTGTGTGAGGTTGCTAAACCACTCGCAAAATAACTGCTGCAGCTTCACGGGCTATTGTTGGAGATAAAAATATTTGGTGTCATTCATTTTCCTCTGATACACTCAGTCAGTCAGCTACAACGTAGGACCAGGCACACATATGCATCGGTCCAAGTTGCCATACCTCGTTAGCACAACAAGAGGAACACCGAAT
Organism: Schistosoma rodhaini; assembly: GCA_944470415.2. Lineage (NCBI taxonomy): Eukaryota > Metazoa > Platyhelminthes > Trematoda > Strigeidida > Schistosomatidae > Schistosoma > Schistosoma rodhaini. The sequence goes on from OX104044.1 coordinate 83,103,551, forward strand.
TCATAGAAATAGTTTATTTAGTGGTGGTAGTATATAAAAGATAGGTTGTTTATAATGATATAGTATAAGAAAGAAGAACGCTATGAAGCAATTTTAATCTCAAGGTTTAAGGGAAGATAAAGTGGGTATACACCTACGCCATTGTGGTCGATTCTGAGCCATGTCACCCAGAGTCTCCAACCATTGGTTACGATAGTCATGCGGACCCCAACCAGGTAGTCTGCATCTGCCAACATGACTCAGACTAGAAGTTAGTGACTTCAAGTACTGATGCCACGTTTTGGTTTGGCCGCCCCTAACTCTTTTCCAACCATCCCCTGATACACTGATGAAGATAATTGTTGTTAGTCTACATAGATTTTTCTATATCTCATCCCACTGACTCCATTAATACAATTCACACAGTAAAGTGTTAATGTTTAAGGAATAGTGGGATTAGAATTGTTTTGAACAGATGACTTGTTTTTAGTCCTCTGAGATTATGCAATGTGCACAACGATATCAAGTCATTAAACTAGACTTGTTCAACAACGACAGAACAACATGACATATTGGTTATCTATCACTGAGTCATTTAGCGTAATTTGCTTACTTCTTTATATCTTTGAGATGTATGATAACATGAATAGTTTTGCAAATTAACCGTCTTGAAACTGTACCGTTACAAGTTTATCTACTTATAACTTAGTATTATTATCAGTAGTATTATTATCTGTTCAACAAAATATTACCGGTAGGAATGAAATATTTTGATGAAAACGTATTATCATTACATGATCAAATAAATACCTTACCAAGAGTTGATGACTTAATGCAGACCAAAATAAACTTTGAAAGTCAGCATGTCGTGTATCTGCATATTCTGGGGATATTCCAAGTTGAAAGACTGGATAAATTTGTTGCTTTAACTGAAGCCTAGAGTAAGGAAGACCAAAAATGAATAGTTCTCATATAACAAAAACTAACATTATATGTTCATTAAATGAATAACACCTAATTATTATGCATTAAGCTAAAAAATTAACCGATAAGGGACAAAGTGAAAAAAGTTACATAACTTACATTACACAGACATTTGGATCAAAACATGATAATAGAATACGTCTTTTACCAGCATGTGTTAAGATTTCACGTAGAATAGTATCAACATAAAAATTGTACTCGAAGAAATGATCCATTTCTGAGCTACCATCCTATATACACAGAAAAAATAAGCAATAAAGATGAAGAATCCTTAAGTTACTGATATGATTAAATAATAGCCAAGTGTGATTCGAATGGATCCTAATTTAACTATACCCGCTTTATTTGAATAGTTAGATGGTTATCGCTTAGTGGTTAGGGTGTTCGATTTCTAACCAATAAGTTCTCAATTTGAGCTCCGCCTCATCTACTTCGGTTTGGACAATTGAGTTGTATCATTAGCCGTAATACTAAGAGTGTGACTCACACCAAAGTACCTGGTGGATGAGTTAATTAAACTTAAAAACAACCTTCATTAGGCGAATTTGGTCCACATAACTATTTAAGTGTAGCTACTATTATAGTGACCGAACACTCAGGAAGGTATAACCAATTCATATAGCAAAATTACAGAGTTCTTTGGTAAATTGTGAAAAACCTATTGACAGGCATTCAACTTCGGATTGGCGTTACATACTACTTATGTCTGTCGACATGAGCAGTTTACGCCACACTATTACCTGCTGTAAAAGATAACCAGTTAGGTAGGCACGTTATTTAATAGTGCAAAACCAATCAAAAGCAAAATATATTTTATACAGACTTCATTCTTTTTAGTGTCTATCATCTAGGTATTTATCAGACCTAATGGGGACTGATATTTCCTCTCATCTGTTCTACAATCCGAATCAGCAACATAAACTATGACCATAATAAAAATCCATATGTATAACATTGGATACTTCCCAATGACGTATTGTTGCATTCGATTCAGCTATAAAACAATTCGTAACTCAAGTAGAGGGTTACGTTCACATTTATGGAAAACTATCAATACCTTTAAAAAGATTAGTAGTGTAGCGTGGTCTACTTATATCCATATAAGTAGTATATGGTGATAGTCAGACATAGAATTTATTTTGGCAGAAGACCGATAAGGAAAGAGCTGAAATGAAGTGCAATTGGTAGGAAAATATATGAACAATGAAATCAGAGAAGATGAACTGATATTTACAGAGGGAATAGTGAAGATTGAGACTATTGATTGGTAGTTTGCATATTAACTGTTTGCTGTACGGTTATCAGAATTTAGTGAGATAGTTTGTAATTTGTGCCTAAGTACATTCTGTTATGTCTCGATCAAGGTCTTCGCCAATATGTTATCACCTTACAAGATAAACCAAGGACGTATGACAATTCGTTATCGATTTTATGTCCGGCTTCTATCAGGAATGGAAATACAACTTTTCCGACTCTAACACTGTGACAATCAATGACGTTCGACCAGTATGAGTCGTCTAGCGTCCTGATTGGCCCATTGACCGCCCAGCCTTTCCAATTGATTCCAGAACACAAATTGCAGCTCCTGTTATACGAATCTATGGGGATCATTTATTTCAAGCATACTCGGTTTATATACCAGACAGACCACATCACACTTTAAATAGAAAATAATATTTGTACAAGATCAAGCCAAATGTGGCTGTGAATATGGGAGACAGTAATCAATAAACTGAGTATGATTTAGGGGCAGTAAATCGTATAATAATAATCAATAGGTCAAAATGAATCATATAATAAGATGAATATAGATAGATGCAATCTAATCGCTGAATAGTTATATAATAGAAACATAAATAAAATAATGATCGATTACTAGATCCCGGAAGTTGCCCGTACTTATATCTTCACTAGGGTATAACACATTCGACTGTCCCCACCAGTATTCTTGGTAACTACAGTAGTAGTAGTAGTAGCAGACATACAAAAGCTGCTAACGAATGTTGATAAATCTAGAGCCTAAATGCAAGTATTTCCTGTTAATAACTCAGTTATCGTTATTTAACACTACAAATTGCTTCAACATTAATAGGTTACATGTAAAAAAGGAACTAAGTAGTCTAATGATTTTTTTCTTATCACCTGAAATGAGTCATTAGTTGTCATAGTTACATGAAACTGTTTGCAACATGATAAAAATTTACAGAATAAGTGAATGTTCATTAGAAGAGTATAAACTTTTTGAATAGATTAGGATAACATATACATATGAGCGAATATTGTTTTCAATTAAATCATAATCATTTAGTATTGTTTGTTTGAATCTTCCCATTGATGTGTTGGGACTGCAACTGGTCAGTCGCACAAGCAAGTAACTATGAGGACTCATTGGTCGAGTGGATAACGTTATGGCGTTTGAAGCGAACGGTACTGGGTTGCAGTTCCACAGTGAACATCAATTCCGAGATGCAGCTACATCCAGCTGACGAGTCCCGAATAGGACGAACTGGATTCCAATGCTAGCCACTGTCCATCTTTGCTTAAATCATAACCAGTTTTTTACTATAATATGTACAGAGATATTAATATTTAATAATTGACAATAATACCGTTGGATGCCGGCCAGCTCAGTGGTCTACAAGTTAAACGTTCGCGTGAGAGACTGACAGGTCTTGGGTTCAAACTTCGCGAGGTGGGAACGTGGATGCGCACTACTGAGGGGTCTCACACTAGGATGAAACGGCTGTGCAGTGCTTTCAGGTTTTCTATAGTGGTCTAACTTCAACTAACTCATGAATTAAATTACTATAACCTCCACCAAACCCCTCTCTGATTAAAATATTAATACGTATATATGGAAAAAAACACTAAACTAATTAAACCAGTCTATGAATCAATGATAACAATGAAAAAGGCTTGCCTAACTAGTCATAATAAGTAGAAAGTACACATTGTGATAGTAGAGATGACATGTATAATAATAAATATTGTAATAACATAAACAAATATTTGAATATAAAAAAAAGGCTTAGAGCTTGATAAAAACCAAATTTCAAAATCTTTTATTAAATATAATGATCATAAATTTGATTGAAATTAGACATGAACACCGTTGGATGCTCTAGCTAAGTGATCTTTAAGGTTAAGGTAGTGAATGGGAACTGGTGAAGAATTCCACTTTACGATGAAACGGCTGTTCAATACCTCCAAATTTTTAATGATGATCTAGCTAAAATCATTTTGTAACTAAAATCTATGAAGATTCTTTAAACTATCCAAATCCACCTATATATTAAAATAATAATAATAATCAACAATCAAGTAATAGAAAAATGTTTGACCTAAGTAAAAGAAAAATTCAGACTAGACAGTATGACTGGATTTACTGATTGGTCGTTTATCATTAACTATAAAACTCTACGAGTAAATAGTATCAAACATTATTTGAATGCCAAATTTTTCGGTAACACCATTTTCAATCCAAGATTATAGTAGTGTAGGTATTCTTTAGAAAAGTTAATATGGAGACCTACACAAATTTCTGAGCTATCAGTTGTCCAAAGATGCATTCTTTTACCCAAAAAATTTCATGTTTTAGATTTGTAATTATTGATTGATGACGTCAGCTAACGTATGGGTTCTATCAAATATTTACAATTAATCACAAGTCTTACTTACACCTGTTACCTCTTGTGGAGGAGCATAGGCCGCCCATCAGCATCCTTCATCCAACTCTGTCCTGAGCCTTTCTTTCCAGTTCTTTCCAGTTGCTATTCATTCTTTTCATATCTGCTTTTATTTCCCGACGTAATATGTTCTTTGGCCTTCCTCTTTTCCGCTTCCCTTCACCATTCCAAGTTAGGGATTGTCTTGTAATGCACATTGGTGAATACCTTAATCTATGTCCTATCCACTTCCAACGTCTTTTAATAATTTCCTCTTCATCTGGAATCTGGTTTGTCCTCTTCCATAAAACGCTGTTGCTGGTAGTATCTGGCCAATGGATGTTGAGTATTTTGCGTAAACGACTGTTTATAAATACTTGCACCTTCTTGATGATGGATGTAGTAGTTCTCCACGTTTCACCTCCGTACAGTAGGACTGACTGTCTTGAGGTTCGTATTGAAGATTCTAACTTTGAAGTTAGTTGACAGTTGTTTTGAGTCCCATATGTTCTTCAATTGTAGAAATGCTGTCCTTGATTTGCCAATCCTCGCCTTTAAATGTGCATCAGATCCTTCTTGTTTATCAACGATGCTTCCCAGGCACGTGAATGTTTCCACCTCTTCCAGAATTTCGCCATCAAGTGTGATTGGATTGGTAATCTCTGTGTTGTATTTTAGAATCTTGCTTTTTCCTTTGTGTATGTTGAGGCCTATCGATGCGGAGGCTGCTGCTACATTTGCTGTCTTCATCTGCATTTGTTCATGTGTATGAGATAGGAGGGCTAGGTCATCTGCGAAGTCCAAATCATCTAATTGATTCTGAGAAGTCCATTGTATTCCGTATTTCCCGTCAGATGTCGAATTCTTCATAATCCAGTCAATCACCAGAAGGAAGGGGAATGAAGAGAGTAGACAGCCTTGTCTGACTCCGGTCCTTACTGGAAATGCATCTGTCAGCTGTCCTCCATGCATGAATTTGCAATGTAGTCCATTGTATGAGTTTTGGATAATGTTGACAATCTTTTCAGGAAATCCATAGTGTCGAAGAAGTTTCCATAATGTTCTCCTATCCACACTGTCAAATGCCTTGTCATAGTCAATAAAGTTGATGTATAGTGATGAGTTCCACTCAATTGATTGTTCAACGATGACCCGTAGTGTCGCAATCTGGTCTGTGCACAACCGATGAAATCACAAACCTAATTATTGGGAAATTCAAATGGTACCATTATGGTGGTTTGGATATTTCCCTTTTCCATTATGTTTCTAAAAAAATGAGAACCGATTTCTTCAGAAATTCACATATCAGATATATTCACTAATGGAAAGTGATGTCATAGGAGCAAACATTTATGAATGAATATGAATAGCTGAGAATTCTTTACTATAGTTAGATATCTGATAATAGATAGAGTGAGTATTATGACAATCATTATCAATGTTGATATCCAAAGGATGAGTTAATATTTGTGACAACTGAACTTTCGAGGTACAAGAGAAAAGTTGATTCACACAACAAACTTGACAAATTATTGACTAAAATAACTTTCAGAATTGACAAGTGAAATGGTATATTTACATCGTGATATTTTAATGATAAACAGGTTGAGAAATAAGATTGTTTTGTTACAAGTTGATATGAATATATCTGTCAATTTACAGAAAGTTTATAATATGCCACAAAAATAAACTTCAAAAGCCCTGGTAAGGCCAAGAGCGGGGAGAGTCAGCTCTCTCTCTCCAAATGCTCTCACGCAGCCACACGTATACAATCACTGCGAGAGAACTCCTACTCACTGCTTTCTCACGAAATTGAGAGGACGAAAAGTGAATGTCCGACGGTTTAACTGGGTTGGTGGGTATAGATGATCCACCTAGGGGAGTTAGAAAACCCTGATTTTAAACCAATGGTGCACATGGGCTAAAGAATCATGAGGGAGTAAATAGCGTATAAACCTTTTGTTGGTCACCGATTACCATGGGACAGCATCTCCATACGTTGTTCCATTGCCTTGTGGATTAGACCTTTTAGTCAAAGGCTCGTGGCGTGGCTTACAATGAAAACCACCTGCTTCGGTTTTTGGCGCCTGTGGAATATCCCAGTCCTCACAAAAATTGGATGACAAAGAGTGGTGCATATATATTTGGTGCTTCCTTGTACCCATGTTTATGTGTTTAAATAAAAAGCACTACAAAATATTGCTTTCTGTGATGTAATAAATAATTTATGTTAAATTGTAAACAACATTGGCTAATTATAAATTAATGTAAAATTTAAAGACAATAAATCGGTGGAAATCTTTGACATCTCATAACTTTGAGATTTTAAAGCATTAAACAGTATCTTTCGTGAATGGATCCAGGATAATAAGACTAATACAATTATGTAAATATTGAACTATCTTAATCAAGTAGAACCATATTTCTACATGAAATAAAAGCTGATGATGTTGTTTAAAACGACAATAAAAGCACCACATTTAAATTATCTAGCTTTACGAACTCAACATCTACCGAAAGGATTCACTGAAGCTGTAAATCCTCTTCATTTGACTTTAAACACATTTAGTTTAACGTTAAAACACTGAATTGTTTGACTGATAAAATCTGTTTAGCATATTATTAACTGAACAGAATAAGTAAAATTGGATACTCCTAACAGAATGGTATACTGATTATAGTGAAATATAATAACCTTAATTCATTCAACTATATTAATATACTCAAATGAACATGCAAGAATTCTAACCAAAGATGGATAGTGGCTAGCAGTGGAATCCAGTTTGACGCGCGTTCCGTCCTATTTGCGACTCGTCAGCTGGATGTACCTGCATCTCGGAGTTGATGTTCAGTCTGGGACTCGAAACTAGTACCTTTCGTTTTAAACAATACCAAGTGAATGCAAGAATTCTACTACTTCTAAATGCAGTAAACATTTGATTTGTCCATCAGTGGTATTTCAATAACAAAAAATATAACAACACGGAATATTATGACTTCAAAAAGAAAAATCGGCGAGACTATCATTTATGGGCGAGCCAATCAGAAGCGTTTGAAGGATTTCAAGGTCACGGCGCCAATTTCAGTACCTGATGTTCATGTACGATCGGTTTACGGAGAACTTTAGAGAATACTTGATAATTAAGCGGCTACAACAAATGAGAATATTAAGAAGTTCCTGTATAAGTAATTGCGATAATTAAATGACTTGTAGACCTTGTGCAGACTACCGTGATGTTGCCCTTCGATGTAATATATGTTGAAGGAAGACGTTTGCTAGAGTAGGAACGTTTATCACTCGATCCAGATTGAGACTAAGACAATATTATAATAATTTCCGCCAACTGTATAATAAAAGCGCCAGTAACATTGGCTGCAATAGTCGCAGATGTTACTGAAGCGTCGGCTGTGCAGTGGTATGAATATTGTAGGGACATATCCATGATAAAAGTGATAAAATTATACAGCCGGAGTACACACAAACAATAACGAAGATATGTGGTCGAGGCTGAGAGGGTTCTTATGACCTTATCATGGCTCCAGAGACCGTCTATTATGGAGCCGTATGGATGAGTTCTTCTACCTTATGCATTACGGTTTCGGGACCTTTGAACCTTTTTCTAACCTTGATAAGTTTTTGGACCATATAAAATAAGTGTATTCACTTTAATTATTTAGTTTTGTATAATATATTTTTACTCTATACTGGCTGATCACTGATTGGCTAATATTTTCAAGGTCACATAAGATTCGTTCAAAGATCGTCTCGCCGAAAAATCTTATCATTATGAAAAAGAAAAGAGGAATTAATCTTTAATGGAATAAATTACTTTAAGTTCCATTGGATATTTCACTTCAATAACAAAACCAAGATCTGGATCAATTTCTTCAAAACATGAATGTAATAAAGGAAATGGTTGTAATTCTACTGGATCTAAATCTTCTTCATTCATTTCTATGATAAAACAAAGAAGGAGAGAGAAAAAGAAAAAGAAAACAGAACATCATTGAACAAAACAAATCAGCGGATCCATTTCATTTTTAAGTTCATTTGTCATTGACTTATAATTATTTAAGCTGACCTAGTAATAAATAAATTAAAAGTAGAAGAAAAAATACAATGAGAAGTAACCGTGGATGTTTCTTTTAGGTGGGATAATATTAATAGTAATCATTTGATTGGGACTTTATGTAAATAATTGATTCTTTAAACAACAATAAAGCAAATACTATTCATTAGATTACAACAGAATAATTTTTCAGAACAATAAAAAGGTATAAAATTATGTAAAGTAACTATGTATCTTCAATAGTAATATGTTTAGATTCTGAAAGTATAGTATACAAAGTAAGAGTTCTTTGTTCAATCTTTAATGACATGTTTAGAAGGAATAGTAGGAATTAGGAAGGAGATTGATTATGTATACAGTGATCTTGAGTGTTGTTAGAAGTAACCAATGATTGGAGACTCTGGATAACATGGCTCAAAATCGATCACAATAGCGTAGGTGTATACACTCTTTATCTTTCCTTAAACCCTGCGATTAAAATTGCTTCATGTTAGCGGGACATAGATTGGATTAGAGCATGTTTCATGCATGATGGTGTTGCTGCATGCTGATTGACTAATTCTTATCCAATCAGCTTTAGTCGTTGCTTGGAGAGGACTCTAGAATATTCTCATGTAAAATCTATAAATATGCTAACGTATTTCTTAATGCGCTTCTTACTTCCATCTATCCTTGTTATTTGGAATGTAATTTCTTCCCTGTTCAACCGTGTTCTAATTTGGGGACTTGTCGAGTGTATTGGTGTCCAAGAATACTAAGCAATAGGAATAGCTGGGTCGTAATAAGGAATATATATATAAACAGTTATAACACTTCATATCTGTCATCTTTCCTATACTATATCCTTATATACAACCTTTCTTTTATTTATTACCACCACTAAATTAACTACTTCTATAAATTCGGTGTTCATCTTGTTGTGCTAACGGGGCATAGCAACTTGGACCTCCTGGTCCTACGTTGTAGCTGACTGACTGACAATGACACATTTAATTAATATTTTACATTAGTAAGTGATAAGCATATATATATATATATATATATATATATATATATATATATATGCCTGGGATGAATGTTCATCAGTCTATGTTGTTCTACATAGCACTAAAACAGGGAAAAGGGAAGATAACAAAACGGGAAACAAAGAAAGGGGATGTATTTTAACAGGAATTGAGGCACAAGTATTGCACTTGGAGATAAGCGATTGCCAAGTATCTGCAACATATATTCTGAACACTTCAGTAACGGAATAATTATAAGTTGACCAATCGACAAGCCATTTTTTGCTAGTGCCCTAAGACTGATTTCAACGTTACTCAGTGAATTCATCAGATGCGAGGAATTCTTCAGAGGTGAATATGTTGCGGATGTTAGATTCCCAGAAATCATTTGGTAAATGCCTTATTTTTGTAATCCTATTTTAAAAATTTGACTTTCGTGTTTTCGTGCCAAAAGCGCTCATTTTCACCTTCATGTCGTATTTCTCACTTAGGAAGATGTTAAACGCTGATGGTTTGTTGGATCTTTCAATGTAATATTTTGTAACGATTTGTATCCTGTGTATATACACTTGATTTGTGCTTGTGGTTGTTTTTCCTGTTTCTGGATGCTTGTGAAATATATTTTCATCTTCGAAGTGGGAATTTTCTCTCTAGTTAGAGGGACTGGGACGCATCGGAATAGCTAGCTTATCTGTTATTGTATCACAGAGTCTTCGTTTCATTTTCAGATCAGATGGACTCGTAATCTCTTTAAATACAGCAGGATATGATCAAATATTTGAAACCTATACACATGTTCTACTATGTTTTACAGTCTTAAAAGAATGTAGAACGAACTGTCGTGTAGGTTATTCGGCCCTTGACTGGTATTGATATATATATATATATATATATCTTTCAGCTTTGTAACATCCCCTCCCCAATTATCACGTAACCTTATTTAATATTTGGAGTCTCAATTCACTCTATGATGTAATCTATTCTATCGTACTACAGATATATATATGGTGGCGAATTGATATATTAAGCTTATATACCATATTATAGCTTCAGGACAAGTCAATTTGCCTATCCATCATGAGTCATGTTCTCACTTTATTAATTATTTAATTATTAACCCTGACCATTTCTATATGAGCGTAGGTGTGTGTACCCATCTTATCCTATTTATCACAAGTCTGTCATTTGTTCTTGTCTGACTATAAATATTGATTAATGCTTGATTAAAGTGAGTTAGCTTATCCGCCATCACCCGATGCATGTCATTTTTATTTCGGTCGCTGATATTTACTCATGTGCTTATAACTTTCTAGCCTGTGTTATTTGTCAATAAAACTGAAGCTGCCGCTTCTCTTTGCTTTCTGATATTAGTATGATAACGGTTATCGAGGTGAGTGATTAACAAAGCACGGCACGACATATATATTTATCATGTAAGTATAAATACATATGTACAGATTAATTAAATAATTTCGTCTAAAAGAAAATTTTCTTCGTCAAATTCTCCTTATTTTTTTAAATTTTTTTTTAAATAAATAATTACAGAAAACCAATCGCCAATTTTTTTTTAAATAGTTGAGATCATGAAGCAACCGTTAGATGCCGGCAAGCTCAGTGGTCTAGTGGTTAAGCGTTCGCGCGCAAAACTGATAGGTCGTGAGTTCGATTCTCGTAAGGCGGGATCATGGATACGCACTGCTAAGGAGTCTCACAATAGGATAAAACGGCCGTCAAGTGCTTTCAGGTTTTCCATGGTAGTCTAGCTTCAATGGATTCATGATCTCAACTATATGAAATCACTAAAATCTCCACAAACCCCCCCCCTTTTTGATAATTATCTTTTTCTTTAAAAAAAAAACAAATACAAACTAGTAACAATGCTGACTTACTTTCATGAGTATGACTTTCTTTTAATACACTTGAATGACGAACATTTAATTCACGTAGTTCATTATAATTTAAATCTTTAGTAGCTACTCGTAGATAACATAATTGACCACCTCGTTTCTAAATCAAAATATAAAATAGAATAATTGTTAATATAAATAGAAATTATAAAACTAATATGTTGAATGAAGAATATACTTTTCGATGAGAAATTCTCTCTTCAGGTTCTACAAGTCGTATATATCCAAATGAATAATCCGAAAGATTCGCCTGGTTAAAGGCGAAGTACATCGTTTATAGTATGTAAATTTAGGATTATAGATCAGAAGGGGCTTTTGTGGATATTTCAGTATTTTCATAGTGGAAATCATTAGTCACCGTTGGATGCCGGCTCAGCGGTCTATCGGTTAAGTGCTCCGGCGCGAAACTTATAGGTCCTGGGTTCGAATATCGCGGGTGCGAGATCGTGGATGCGCACTGCTGAGGAGTCCCATAATAGGGTAATCAAAGATTAAATATCTTATTTACAAGTCATTATGATTAGCTTAAAAATGATTACATAACAAATGCATAATTGTGAATAAAGCGTTCAGTATAAACAATATTGTGTATTGTAATGATGAGGATTTACAGTTTAAGAGGATGATTTTGATAGAATTACATTGTTTAATAGTACAATAGTTTAATCCGACAGTTCACGTTATCTTTCCTAAAAATATTGTCAGTACAAAACTATAAAGAGAAATGAACTATTTCAAATTTCTTGTCTCCCAAAACAGAAAATTTACGAGGACACTCAAAAAAAGTTCACAAGCCCAGAACGAATTACATGTCAGCTGACTTCCGACTTTCCTATCGAATCATCAAAGAATGGAATTCATTACCTCAGTACGTGGTTCAGGCTACATCCGTCGACTATTTCAAAAGAACGCTGAATGAGCGGAGACCAACATTGCCAGGACTAACATAGGCCATCAAGCCTCCTGTCTTTTCCAAACTGAAACTGAAAGTAATAGTTTATTATGTTAATATAAACTCTGATTGAATCCTATCAATTCATAACTCCGCCTGTAACTCTTCTAGAGTTACTGCCGGTCCCAATTCCAGACAAGGAGGAGGGTTGTGCATGGGGTTAGCGATCCACTCACATAGAAAAACTTACTTGATAACAAGAATGCTAACCAGAAAAAAAAGAAGTATCAATGCATATTTTGACATTGTCTATATATTTATTTTTATAATCTTATTATTTGACCTGATTTTCAATTTTATCAATCAGCTGATAAAGTTAAAAATTGACTTCGATATATTTATTGATTATTAATTGGCTTATGTAACGAGTTTTTATCAGTGTGCTTCAATTCTCCTTTGTATTCCCTTTCAGTCCAACTATTCATGGATTCATTGGATTTGGACATAAATACCATGTGGTTCCGGCTCAGTGGTCTATCGGTTAAGTGTTCGCGCGCAAAGCTGGTAGGTCCTGAGTTCGAATCTCGTGAGGCGAAGTCGTGGATTCGCACTGCTTAGTGGTCCTACAATAGGACGAAACGGACTTCCAGTGTTTCCCTGGTGGTCTAGCTTCAACTGACTAACGCTTTCAACTATGAAAATACTGAAATCTCCACACAAACCCCCTTCTGATAATAACTATTCAAATGTTACCATCACTCATATCAATACATAGATACAATGATGAAAATACATTCAAATAGTAAATTGTGTAACTTTGATGTTTCTATGATATAAACCCTTAAATTTTTTTTCACCATTTGATATTTGTTAATACAATCATTGTTCGAAATACCTAATACAATGACATTTAGATAAAACATTTTTCATATGAATAAAACTTCTATAGTTTATTAAGATATTCAACCCTGGAGTTGAAAGTGTTTTGTATATACACATATAGTTAATTAATAATAAAGAAATTTCCACACTATAATCGATATTATGGAATTTTTGGCGCTTAATATCTATGGACGTATAATTTTTAAAACCTCAGTTACTTTACATTGAAATGACTGTCTGTTTCTTAGATATCTATGATAAATTAGTTGAGGTTTATGGAGAGGGGTTGGTTGGAAGGAGTCTGTTAAGAACTTCGGTTATACTCGAATAAAATTTCAAAATTCTCCATAGACGTTTATTTATTCAATCTTAAAAATAGATTTAAACATATCTAGGAATTATGTACACATACTGTATCCAGTGAATAAGGGAATATTTTTAGTAGAAATAAAGAATGTGACAGCAAATTTATAAAGTGTGTCAGCAGTTTATGAAGAATAAGGCAGTGATATAAATAGATGTTTTCGAGTGGATCATATGTTGTTGAGCTTGGGTTGTAAAGACTCCTACCAATGATGATTGTTTTGACAAAAGGATTGAATGTATACTATCTGTCTTATGATATCTAATGACTGATTCATTGTCGGAATAATTGTTAATTAGATGAATTTCAAACTCCGCCTGTAGATCCTCCAGGGGCTACTGCCGGTCCCAAGCCCACACAAAGGAGGAGGGTTGGGCATGGGGTTAGTGACCCCATCCCGTAGAAAATCAACTCGCTAAAAAAACGCTAACCAGAAAAAATCATTCAAACCATTCAAACTCTGTCCTGGGAGTAGAAGGAATAATGACGTCTCATGATGAAAGCCGAGTTCCTTCGGAAGTCATGAGGCCGATGCACCTTCTTACAACCAGAGCGACAATGTTTATAGGTACATGGAATGTCCGGACAATGTGGGAGAGAGGAAGAGTCTTCCAAACTGCTGCGGAAATGAGGAAATACAACCTGGAAGTGCTTGGAATCGATGAAACACATTGGACGCAGGTTGGATGTTATGACGTATGAAATCGTAATAATATGGACGTGCAATTGGAGAGGAATGAATTTATTGATCGGAGGCAAATGATACTTGAAGTTGTACGAGCAGTCTTGATTGCGTATCGGCCCTGCTATCTGCCTAGCCCAGCCAGTTGAGTCCAGAACACAAAATAACAGCCTCGGTAATATGAATCATTATTTACAAGCATACTGGGTTATATATACTAACCAAACAGACCACATATATTAAAAATAGAAAATAACATTTGTACAGTAATTGGCCAATGTGGCTGTAGCTAGGGGGAAGTAATCAATAATAATAGTTCCAAGGTCAAAATAAGGGTTATGATAAGAGGAACACGGAAACGATTAGGTCACTTATTTAACAACTATCCAATAGGGAATAGGCATATTATATTTGTCCATAAATAGACCTCAGATATAGGTCACTTACTTAACAACTATCCAATAGGAATAGGCGTATTACATTTGTCCATAAATGGACCTCAGATTTATGATTCATAATTCGACAGGGGATACAACGTTGGACAACAACGACTAGCTTCAGGGGAACTTCTGTTATACTCCGGTCATGAAGAAGAAAATGCCCCACATACACAAGGAGTGGCACTGATGCTGTCTAGAAAAGCACAAAATGCACTTATAGGATGGGAATTTCATGGA